>CM037886.1:30077165-30768173 GCA_021292165.1 Shinisaurus crocodilurus
ACTGGTCACATGTATTGTAACGACAAAGAACCCTTTTGTGAAAGTGCCTACGTCTCTTGTGTGTTACCTGGAGAGCAGAGCATAGGAGTGGACTGCAAGCTGATCAGGTGAACTCACCCCCCATGTTAACCACACCCATTACAGCAGTGTTTCTCAACCTTGGGTCCCCAGATGTTTTTGGCCTACAACTCCCAGCATGCCCCAGCCAGCTATGCTGGCTGGGGCATGCTGGGAGTTGTAGGCCAAAAACATCTGGGGACCCAAGGTTGAGAAACACTGCATTACAGGGATGAAAGGAGTCAGGGAAAAAATTCAGGGCTTGAGCTACAGGTAGAAAGACATTTCTGGATACCGGATCTACACCCTGGGAGAAAAGCAGAGGGGTTGGTCTGGTATGCACGTGTCTCAAAGGCCAGGTCTCCAGAACTCAGCCTTGTTGCAAAAAGCTCTTTGTCATAGAAACCTTTCATGGCCTTTCAGTAGGGTTTGTTGTATGTTGCACTTGCAGCAATCCGTTTTAAAGTAATTATCCATCAACATTTTTGTAAGAAACTTCAGAAAGAATCTTAAGGCAGAATAGAACAATCTAAATATATCAAGAACATCTAATTCAACATTGTCAATAAGTCAAAATCCACTAGGCGTTATAAAAGCAGTTTTTTAAAAAAAATCAGCAGCTGAAGCTAATTAAAAGCCAGAGAAAATAAACAAACAGATTTTGTTTTCTCTGGCATTTAATTCATGGTTCAGGCCTAGAATTGTTTGTCATTATACCATTCAGCGGAGAGAAACCACAGATTTTTAATTATTTTTAAACTTTCACATTGATGCTACAATTAAGTGTTTGGTTACAGCAGGACAAATACCAACTGATGGACAAGAGCATATTAAAAGCTGAGCCCTCCAAAGCAAAATGTGTGCCATGTGCTGTGACATTTGCATATGGACAATGCACACGGTGGGGTATGCGCCCGAGCCCTATGATGGCGTACAGCCAATGTGTCTGTGTGTGCTTCCTTGCCATGCCATGCGGAATAGTGATAGAAGGTTATGCGCATCTGCGGAAAGTGCATCATGTGGATATCTCTCAGCTAAGGGAATCTTCTTTTAGAAGCCAG
This sequence comes from Shinisaurus crocodilurus, assembly GCA_021292165.1. NCBI lineage: Eukaryota > Metazoa > Chordata > Lepidosauria > Squamata > Shinisauridae > Shinisaurus > Shinisaurus crocodilurus. The sequence continues at coordinate 30,078,284 of CM037886.1, forward strand.
GCAGGTTAAGGAGGGACGAATCTGCCTATTTCCAGTCTGTTCCACTTTCCCATGGTTTTACCCTTTATTCCATCCCTTTCAAAGGAAGGGCAATAGCCCGGTGATAGAGCACATGCTTTGTATGCTAAAGGTTCCAGGTTCAATCCCAGGCATCTCCAGATAAGGCTGGAGGTCCCCGTCTGGAACCCCACAGAGCTGCTGCCAGTCAGTGCAAACAGTATGGGCTAGATCAGGGCTTTCCAAGCTTGGGTCCCCAGATGCTGCTGGTCTACAGCTCCCAGAATCCCTTGCCATTAGCCATGCTGGCTGGGTATGCTGGGAGCTGTAGGCCAGCAACATCTGGGGACCCAAGCTTGGAGAGCCCTGGGCTAGATGATCCAACGGTCTGATGCAGTATAAGGCAGCTTCCTATGCTCCTATTTACATGGGTCCTTTATTTAGAACCACAAGGACTGGAATCTTACTTTATTTTTCAGGGATAGAGCATGTGCTCTGAATGCAAAAGGACCCTGGTTCAATCCCCACCATCTCCAGGCAGGGTTGGGGAAGACTCCTGCCTGAAATCCTGGAGAGCTGCTGGCATTGAGTGAAGTAGACAATCCTGAGCTAGTTGGACCAGTCGTCTGACTCAGTGTAAAAGCAGCTTCCTATATTTCTGCATTAAAAAAAAAAAATCCTCTCAAAATACTATTTAAATACTTATTTTAATATGTATTTAAATGTGTATTTTCTCTCAACATAATATTTAAATGTGCATTTTCTCTTAAGGCGCAATCCTGGGCATGTTTAGACAGAAAAAAAGGCCTGCAACTCCCAGCATGCCCCAGCCAGCTCTGGCTGGGGCACGCTGGGAGTTGCAGGCCTTTTTCCTGCCTAAACGTGCCTAGGATTGTGCCCTTAATCTTATTTTATTATAACAAATCTGTCAAAATCTTATTTTCTCTTAATATGTTCTTTAGATATTAATTTGATACGTTTCAGTCGTGTCGCAACATTTGGAGAAGCATGAAACCCAGTGGATAGCTCAGTTACAATCCTTGCGTTGATCCTGGGACACGTGGACACGTATTGTTTCATACAGAAATTCACAAAGACCGAGTTCTTCAAGCATCCCTCGGTCAGGTGGGCGCTGTCTGTACCACCCCTGCAGCCTTATCCTGTGTGTCCCGCAAGCTTTCCAACTGCCCTTCGGTGCTGGAGCTGCTATCTAGTGTGTCTATTTGGCAACGGCTTTTTCTAAGCCCCACTGCCGGGCGCTGAGCCTATTGCCATAGAAACCACTTTCCGGCAGCTGGAATCTGTGCCCTGCTGGCATGCTGGCCGAGATTTGCTGGAAGCATCGGCTGCTGGCCTCCTGCCCCTTGCGGGATGCCAGGCTGCACAGCACAGGCAGTCCAGTTCTGTCTTCCCCCTTCTTTGCATGCGGAAAGGCACAGGTTCAGTCTCTGACATCTCTGCTTAAAGGATCTTGGTTGGATAACTGGGCTGGGAAAGCGATTTCTCTGCCTGAGATCTTGGAGGACACATGGCTCTGTGGACTGATGGACAGGCTCAGAATAAGACAGTTTCCTATGTTTATATGCAAGAGCCAACTGTTTCCTAGCTGCCCCCTGACACGCAAACCCTGACTACTTCCTCCTCTAATGGAGAGGGCAAGTACAGTCAGGTGCTTGGGCTCTGTCCATGAAAGGGAGGGCAAAGCCAAGGAGCATAGCCCAGAAAACTTATCGTAGGTTTCTACCTTATCATCTGGTGGTAGCAGCCTTTTGTCTTGTCCCTGATGCAGGGTGGGCTTCTAGATTAGGAGTGGATGAATCAGTCTATTTCAGGGCTCTCCAACTTTGGGTCCCCAGATGTTGCTGGACTACAGCTCCCAGGATCCCTTGCCATTAGCCATGCTGGCTGGGTATGCTGGGAGCTGTAGGCCAGCAACATCTGGGGACCCAAGGTTGGAGAGCCCTGGTCTGTTTCCAGTCCGTGTCACTTTCACATGTCTGTGATAAGCCCATTCCGTCCAATTTCCACAACAGTCCGTAAAACTTTTTAAAAGCGGTGAACATTCACATTTATTTTTCTACACAATTGCTGTCACATACACCTTTGAATGCAATTTCCCCCAATATCTGCATTTTTATATACAACTTTCATCAATATATGCATTTTTGTGTGCCATCTGTAGGCCAAATACAAATGTATTTTTGTATTTGTATACAAACTACATTTGTATACACACATCTTTTTGTTCCCTCTCGCCGGATCGTCACCTCTATCTTGGCAGCTATCTTTCTGTTACAGCTAACATCGACAGTGAAATCCAGCATCGTCTGAGCTCCGCAAGTGCCGCGTTTTCTCGAATGAAACATAGAGTGTTCGAGGATCGGGATATTTGTAAGAAGACCAAAACACTGGTTTATGAAGCCATTGTATTACCAACTTTATTGTATGCCTGCGAAACATGGACTATCTATAAACGTCACCTCCAACTCCTTGAAAGATTTCATCAACGTTGCCTCCGGAAAATCCATCGAATTACTTGGGAAGATAGGCGAACAAATGTCAGTGTACTGGAAGAAGCAAAGACTACTAGCATTGAAAAAATGATCCTTCAACGCCAACTTCAGTGGACCGGTCATGTTGTTCGAATGCCTGACTGCTGTCTCCCAAAGCAGTTACTTTATTCCCAACTCAAGGATGGAAAGCGGAATATCGGTGGTCAATATAAGAGGTTTAAAGATGTTCTTAAGGCTAATCTAAAAAAATGCAATATAAACATCAAAAAATGGGAAGCTCTGGCCCATGTACGATCTAACTGGAGGTTGGCCTTTCACAAAGGTTCTATGGACTTTGAAGAAGCTCGAGTGCAAGGTGAAAGGGAGAAACGTGCTAAGCGAAAAGCACGTCAAATGAATCCTTTACAAGACCATCTTCCATCTGGTAACCTGTGTCCTCACTGTGGGAAGCTGTGTGGATCTAGAATTGGCCTCCACAGTCACTTATGGACCCATCGCTAGAGTCTACACAATTTTCTTTAGAATTCTCCTCCTTTTAAAATCTCCTTTTTATAGATTTTCTTTTTTTTTTTTTTTTTATCCTGGAAGACAATCTTACTCGGTCACGAGTGATCGCCTGACTGACTGACTGACATTTGTATACACACATCTTTTTGTACCCAATTTTTGAGCTGAGTCATGAATCACAAATTTTGGAGAAGTGCACGATCCAAGGGATAACTGTTCTGATCCAGGAAGTACAAATTCTCCAGAAAGTGTGAATTGGGTCAGTTCACTTAAAAAATGTGGACCAGACAAAATTCTCTCCCATCTCTACGTCTACATTAATTAAAAATTAAAGGAAGCAGAAGGGCCATGGTGTGGATGCCTTTGCCTGTAACAGTCAGTCAGACAAGTGCACATGTGAGGTTCCTCACTAGCTTCTCAAAGGAGCATGCCCAAATTCACAGTGTCTTCCCTCTACCTCTCTTCATATTCTCCTCCCAAATGGAAGGGGATGCTCCTCTCTCTGGGGCTTTGACCAAGTCATGTCTTCTGCCTTCCATCCAACATCTCTGGCTGCTGCTGTCTGGCCGTCCTGAACGAATACACAGCACAGGGCTTGGGCATTCATACGGGAGGGGATTCCCACCCCTTCCTGTCTGAAAGCGCACACTTTCCTGCCTCTTTGGCCCAGGTGCTTGGCAATATATTATTACAGTAATACCTTGGATTGCAAGTAACTTGGTTTGAGAGCATTTTGCAAGACAAGCAAATTTTTAAATATTTATTTAATTTTTTTGACATGATATACAAGCGCCGTCTTGCAATACAAGTACTGTAGTACGGCTTAAATTAAAAATCTCTGTACAAATTTTTTTGGGGGGGATTTCGTTTTGATATAAGAGTGTTTTGGATTACAAGCACGTTTCCGGAACGAATTATGCTCTCAATCCAAGGCATGACTGTATAAGAAGGCAGCTTGAGGATGCCATGCCAGATGGAGCTGGCTTTCTGAGGGGGCCTGCTCTTCTCTCCTCAGGTAGCAGTGGGTCCCATGAGAGCTGCTGACAGAAGTCCTTTTTGGTGGTAGAAGGGCCTTGTGCCACAGCGAGGGCTTCAAGCAGACCCACTTTGCTGCTCTGTACAGTGCCTGGCAAGTTGCATAAAGACTAGTTGCTCAGAGCCAGTTTGGGGAAGTGCTTACAGTGTCAGAGTAGAACCAGGGAGACCCAGTTTCAGGTCCTCAGTCAGCCGGGAAGTTTACTGGGTGGCCTTGGGTCAGCCAAGCCTACCTCAAAGCATGTGGCTCTGAAACTGCTACCAGAACCAAATTCCTATGAAGCAGAGGAGCCTCTGTGGCTCACGCTGGCTCAGCTTGTCTGAGTGTGGAAAGCTAAGCAGGGTCAGGCCTGGTTATTACTTGGATGGGAGACCCCTCCTCTAGTTTCCTGCATTGAGCAGGGGGTTGGACTCGATGGCCTTGTAGGCCCCTTCCAACTCTATGATCTATGAAATCTATGTGCAGTTCCTCGAGTGTCTTGGAGTGAAGGCAGGATATCAATGTAAAATAAGTCAAAGAATGATCATAGCGGTGTTTTTTCAACAGCTGCGTATGGGAGTGTTTATTTTGTTGTAACCAGGGCAGTCTGTGGTCAGCTATCTGGCCTTGAATGGGCAGGACTTGGCCACTTGGAAGGCCTTGATGGGCATCTTAGCACATCAGAGGTTGTGCTCCTGAGCTGTGACAAGCCATGAAGATTTCATCTGGCACAGCCCGCCTTTCTTTCCCACCCTCACATTCCTCCTATTTGCACGCTGAACCAGAATGGTGATGGGCAAACTCTCTCCGGCTCTCTTCAGAATTAGCTTAGTATTCACACGCTTTCTTGGCAAGCATTCAGGGTGGGGGGGGAGCTTGTCTGTTTTCCAAGAGTTCACCCCTGGCTCAGACAGTTGGCTCATGCATACGGGCTGCGTCACACACACAGAGGCACCCTAGCTCCGTGGCAGAGCACTGGCTTTGCGTGCAGAAGGTCCCAGGGTCAATTTCCACCATCTCTAGTCAAGATAGGACCAGGTGACACGCAATGGGGAAGACCTCTGCCGGAGACCCTGAAGAGCTACTGCCTGTCGGAGTGACAATATTGGGCTGGAATCAGTGGTTGGTTCCCCAGCGTGTTCAATTGTCAGGGGTGATGGGAGCTGTAGTCCAGCCGCTTCTGGGAACGTCTGACTCAGTATAAGGCAGCTTTCTATGTTCACCTCATCCTCTTGCCCAATGCATATGTTAATTTCCAATGCCAGCCATGGCGGAGAGCCGTTTGGAAATTCTGTCACCCTGGCTCCCCATAAAAACACATCCAGGCACAAGAGTAGGTTGTACATGTGGATGAGCCAACAACTGAGAGACCCAAATAGAGAAGATACTCTCAAACAAATGCTGCTAGGATGGATGATCTGGTTTAGGGATGGGGCAAGATTTGTATGGCTCAATTTTAATATGAACTGACCTAGTTTTGCACATCCTGAAATAATATGTGAACTGGAATGCAATCATCCTTCCGTTTTCACACTTCTCCAAAGATTGCAAGATGGTTCTCCAGTAAAGAAACAACAAAAATGTGTGGATTAGGGGAAATAGTGTAGAAAAAGTCATACATACATAGCCAGTGTGGCGTAGTGGTGAGAGTGTTGGGCTGGGACTCAGGAGATCCGGGTTCTAGTCCCCCACTCGGCCATGAAGCTCACTGGGTGACTTTGGGCCAGTCCCTGACTCTCAGCCTAACCTACCTCACAGGGTTGTTGTGAGGATAAGATGGAGAGGAGGAGGAGGAGGATTATGTAAGCCACCTTGGGTTCCTTGCAGGAAAAAAGGCAGGGTATAAATATAATAAATAAATACATACATACATACATTGTGTGAAATGCTTGCTAAAAATGTGTGTATTAGGGAAAACTGTACATAAAAATGCAGGGTTTGTCTTTGCAAACTGATGCAGAAATGGTATGGAATTAGCTTGTTCTTTTTAAAAAAATGCAAACATAGAAAATGAAACAAAGATTTGTCCAGCAGACAGATTTGGTCATGTAGTTCCACCGTGAACCATGTGACTTTTATGAGTGCTTCATTGGGAGTAAGGAGTTAACATTAGAACAGCAACTGTACGTGCACTTATGAAGTAGCCGGCTTTGTTGTTGATGCAGCTCCGCAGCAGTCCATGAGAGATTCATTGAGAGCAAGGAGTAACATTAAGGACTGTTTGTGCATCTCCTTGCGAAGCATCCTGGTCTGCCTGATTGCTGCCCATGCATTCGCAGCACTTGGAGCCAAGAATTAATTAAGACCATAAGGAAGGAATTGCCTTTCCAGTGCCCACATTGTTCCATGACCCCCATTGTATTCAGCAATGTGACAAACTAACATGACCACACACAGTCGCTGGTGCAGTTGTATTCAGAATCCATTTGTTTTGTGTTCTTATCTTGCTTCTGTTTGCTTTAGCTGTTCTTCTATAGCAGGGCTCTCTCCAGTCTCCAACCTTCTGTCCCCAGATGTTGCTGGACTACAGCTCCCAGAATCCCTTGCCATTGGCCATGCTGGCTGGGTAGGCTGGGAGTTGTAGGTCAGTAGCATCTGGGGACCCAAGCTTGGAGAGCCCTGCTCTATAGCAAGAGAAGAGCCTTGCAAAAAGAAGAACATAATATTTTAAGCACCGTATCCAATGCCAGGAGATGCTTGCTCATGCCCAAGGCAGCTTGGAACGGTCACATCTGAACATAAAAAACACACACAAGCATACGTAGCGATTAAATTATGGGACCCTGTCTCCAGTATTCTGAGTCACCCATGAAACAGAAGTTCAGATTAGGATATTTTGCATGCTGGTGTTAGAGCAGCAGGAACTCAGGTAGGAAGTTGGCTAAGATGGGTTGTTTTGCAACACTGGCGCTTAGCAAGCAATATCAAGCAAATGCTTAATCAGTAACTTAAAAGATGCTTTAATCAGCAAACTTTATTAAAGGGACCAACAAATTATAAGGGAACTGCACAATTATGGTAAACATTGGACCAGAGCCAGGACCCTGCCGTCTCAGAAGGCATGCTAGTAGGAAAGCTTTCGAGCTGCCTCTGGTGCTGAGCTCTGCATCCTAAAGACCAATAGCATTTTCTTTCCCCCCCTTTTTTCTTTTAAGGACATTTTATTAATTTTCTTGCAAACCTGCCAACCAATAAAATTAGTTCTAAATAACTTATCAGATGTGCATTTTGTCATCCCCGTTTCATTACCCAACCTCCTTTCTCTCCACTTCCGTTCAAAACAGCTCTTGCAATTGCAAATCCTCTGTAAAAAGTTCCTCCCAATTAAAAACCATGGAGCTTTTAAATGAACCTTTGACAGGTCCAGCCACCATTCGTTCCTCTATATGCTCAACTAAGAGATCAGATAGTAAAATGAGATCTGTAATTATCTGGTGAATTCCCACCTGCTTTTGACTAAGATCAGGGGATGTGCTGAATCTCACTTCTGTATTGTTTGAATAAGGGATCAGAGAGCACCTGTCCCTTTTGAGGGAACAGCCTCAGCAGATCAAACCAAAGGTCCATCTAGTCCAGCTTTTCGATTCTGAGAGGAGTCACGCGAAACATGAAAGGGACTGTCGGGAGAAAAATAGGATGGGGTTTAAAATGTTTTGCCTGTGCAGCTCCAGACTTCCCGGACTCTTAAGTCCGGACGTTCTGGGAGACCGTCGAGGGTTGAACGATTAGATTTGGGAGTCTTGCAGACTGAGTGAGTCAGAGCCCAAGTGGCAGTGAATACACACCCTCTGCCCTGGGTTAGGGGATGAAGCAGTCTGGTCTACTGGCACCTCATAATTCCAAATCATAGGCAGGAATCAATTTAATTTCCCATTGGGACTCTGCAGGTGGTGCCCATTTCCAGATATTTATTTTATCACTGAAATACTAATAATACTGGTATTGATTCTACCCTTCCTTCAAGGAGCAAAGGGTGGCATACATGGGTGTCTTTTCTCCACCCCATGTTAGCTTTACAACAACTCTGTGAAGGTGCTTCGGCTTAGAGATCGTGACCAGCCCGAAGTCGCCCAGTGTGCTTCGTGGCTAAAGGAGGATTTGAACCCAGAACTTGGAAGTCTTAAGCCCAACGCTCTGCCCACTACACCATGCTGGTTGTTCACAGTGGCTTTGTGAAGAACCCCGAGTGGAGGAGGAAGAGGAAGAAAGGGAGGGGCTCCTTAGAGTGTTGGACTGGGACTTGGGAGATCCGGGTTCTAGTCCCCGCTTGGCCATGAAACTCACTGGGTGACTTTGGGCCAGTCACTGACTCTCAGCCTCACCTACCTCACAGGGTTGTTGTTGTGAGGATAAAATGAAGAGGGAGGAGGAGGATTATGTAAGCCACCTTGGGTTCCTTGCAGGAAAAAAGGTGGGGTAAAAATACAATAAATAAATAAATAAATAATTTTTCACAGCATTTGTATACCACTCCATGGCATAGAAAAGCCCCACTCCTGGCTTTTTGCAGGCCTACTGGCTTTCTCTACCCCATGCCCCATGACCTGGCTTTTCTAGTTTTCAGTTAACAGCTGTGGCAGCGGATTTCCTGCAGTGGCTAGATGACCTTTGAGGTCCCCCAACTCTATGATTCTAACAGTGGGTACTGGAAATGGAACCCGTTTCCCTTCATGCCATGCGGCAGGGACATCTCCTGCCCCAGAAAGGAGCACTCGGGTCTGCAGGAGTCCTAGACCCGATGCAGCTCTTGCCCCTGGAACAGCTGCTGCCTGGCAATGGGGCATTTTGTGTGTGTGTGTGTGTGTGTGTGTGTGTGTGTGATGAGGGGAGAACCACAGGCCTTTCCCATCTGTTCCCTTGCACTCCCTATGGGGCAAGGTGAAAGGCCAAGTGAAAGCTGTGCGGTTGCCATAGCAGCTGAGGCATAGCCCACAGGGAAGAGCGAAAGGCACCTGATCTCAGCGGAGGGCTTAACACGCACGCATCCTTCCCTTGTCCGCCGTGACCTGCTTTCCCCGGTTCGGGCGAAAGCACCTTGTGGAGCCCAATATGCTTTCATCAACAAGATTAGCACCTTCAGTATGCTGGGGAGGGAGGGAACAAGGAGGGGGGGAGCAAAGATAAAAAGATGTTTGATTTTGGCGTTGGCTAGGTGGCCACGGATGTGTTGGAAGTGATGGCAGAGAGTCAGAGGCAGGGTGCGCGTGCATATCACGGAGCGTGCGGCCCATACCAGTGTTTTCACCGTTACAAAGGGGCTGCTAAAAGAGTTTTAGGGTTTCTGCAGCATGGACATTTCCTTCTGCCAAGGGCCGTTCGTATATTAGCAGCATTTCTTGCTGCCGGATACCAGTGTTCTCTGGGCAGGCTTTCAAGAAACAAGACATTAAGATGCAATAATTATCGCAGAATAAAAACAGTTTCTCCAACAGTTTCTCAGGGTGGGGCTCATCGTTAGCAGTGGCAGGAGCATCACTTGCTTTTGTTGCTATGGTTTTTGGGTTTTTGGCTGGCATCTTCAGCATCTTCCCCAATGGCCAACCTAGTGCTGTTCCTTGGCTCTGTGTGTGTGTGTGTGTGTGTGTGTGTGTGTGTGTGTGTGTTTTGGGGCAGGGGATGGCAGCATATTTTGAGAAAATTTTGCAAAGTGGCCTTTTTCTAATGGGGGGGGTGAGAAAAGAAAAATCACAGATATTTTCTCAGAAAAACGTTTTGCAAGAATTTTTTTGGCGCAGTTCTCGTAAAACACCCCTTTGTTCCCAGGGGTTACTTCTTTCTGAGTTTCCTCAAGCTGTGCAGGCAGACGGATATGCAAGCACATTGGATCGAGCGGAGGCGTCACTGCTTGTTGTGCAGGTGGGTGATGCTCATCCAGTCAAGCACAAATTTGGGGGAAACAAGAGCCCTACGTTGGCCGCCCTTTCATTTCTAGGCACAATCCAAGGGTCTGGTTTTGACCTTTGAAGCCCTAACTGGAGTTTCTTTGGATGCTGTGAGCAGGTGGGAGTTTGCTTGCCTTAAACATGTTCCTCATTGGTTTAAATCAGGGGTGGGCAACAGGCAGCCTGTGGGCCCCATGCCTTGGGCCGTTTTTGTTACCCTATCATCTCTGCTGCTGCTGCCGCCACCAATTTCAGCAGTGTGGCAATATAAAAAAAGAACAGATTTTCCCCTTGTTTTCAAGAAAACAAGCTATGGTTTGCTGCCAACATTCGGCAGCAAAAAGGGGGGCAGTTTCCTTTCTTTTAAAGAAAAAAGAATGCCCTTTTTTGCGCCACCACTAAATTTCAGCAGTAAATTTGATGGCACAACTGCAGGGGGCAGAGGTGCAGCCCCCTGGTCGGTTCCGGGGGGAGCGGATTGGCCCCTGGACCCCCAGATGTTGCCCACTCCTGGTTCGAATGGATTACACTCAGTTTTTATTGTGCATATTGTACCCCGCCTCCCTCCTTATGGCAATTTGAGAACTTAAGGAGAAATGATGCGCTACACACAAATCCGTATAACAAAGCACCGACGGACACTTTTGGTAAACAGAAGCAGCTTGGGAGCGATTTTGACAGAGAAGCAGCCAGGCAACAGGGGAAAGAGGGGGCACACAACCCCTTCCCTGCCGGCCTTTTTTCTGCCCCACCTCGAGCTCCTTCCCTGCCTTGTCCCCCTCTCCGGGATCTCAGATGAGTGTAAACTGGGCAGAGATGCATCTGGTACTCCATGGGGGAAGAGCAGATTTAGTGGAGAGGCAATTTGGAGTGGAAACATGAACTGCGGGGAAAGGGAAGCATCCTCTTCCGTCCTCTTCCGCGGTCACGCACAGCCCCTGCCTGCCTCCCAACTTTGCCCTGTTCCCAAGCTGTTTTGCTTTACGCAAAGTGACATCAGGACTTCAAAACATGTGTTTGGCTTGCGACACAGAGGTAGGCCGTGATCTTGATACAGTCCTCTTCCTTGCCCTTGATCGAAGCGAAAAGCTCCCGTTGAAGTCGCAACTTCACCCGCTGCTCCTGGATGATTTTCCTGCAGAAAGTGTCTAATATTTCCATATAGCAGAGGGAGCTGCCATTAATGAGCAGCTAATTAACACCACAGATCTTGACAATTCCAGTGTCAGAACCCCTAATTAGTCTCACATTCTGCTTTAATCAACTGTCCCTGTCACGGTTTTAATTTAATTTCTAGATCTGGACTGGGGCACATCAATTGCAGCCCTGGAATACTGATGCCAAAGTGAGAGGGAAGACCACAGAGGTCCAGTTTCTTTCTTTGTTTCTACTTATTTATTTTGAAATATATACCCCACTTTTATTTCAAATAAACTCAAAGTGGTTTCTTGAAGGAGGCCACGAAAATACGGTACATGAAACACAGTAAAACAAACAAAGAAACAACAAAAATCTCAGCCCAAGTGACTCAATTCCGTTTCATACAAGGAAATCAAGAGAAGAATAAAACAACACAGCATTTTTCAAACAAACAAACAACAAACAAACAGGGAGACAGAACTTTACCCGTGCAAAATAATTTTTAAAAACGGCTTAGCAGCTTGCCTAGAGCTTCAAAGAGAAGGAACCACTCTTTTTGTCACAGTGCCCATTTTAGACCTCTTTTGAAGCCAAAGGTAGCCACAGAAACTGGATCTGTATGTCCAGGGAGTTGAGGCCAGTCTGGAGCTGAAAACGAGAGCCAACCAACCAGGCAGGGATGCCCTGCCTCCCAGATCAGGAGGGGAGGGGGAACCTCTGGGAGGTTGCTGGCTCTGCACCACCTCCAAATTTGCCGCTTAAATTCAATGGCGCAGCAGCAAAAAAGCTGCATATTTTCTTTAAAACAAGCACGCACCTTATTTCGAAGCAAAACCGTGCTCTCCAGGGGGCTTCCAGGAGCAGGTTTTTGCCTTAAAGTCAGATGCAGAAAAAAAACGTGTCTTTTCTGCTGCTGCAGCACCGAATTTCATGGGCAAATGCAGTGGCACGGCGGCAGACAGGCGCACAAAAGGGCGGGGTGTGTGCCGCCCCTGCCCTGGACGTTGCCTCCCCCGGCTACGCCCCCAACTAACATGCGATTGGTGTCAGGCTGGAGGGGACTCACGTGCGTGCGGATGTACGCACGCACGCACGCACGGGACATAAATATATCTACATGTATAATAGGCCTTCTTGAGACTGATGTGGTGGGCTCTCCCAGTCTGGAGGCATTCAAGGTGCAGCTGGACAGCCATCTGTCAGAGATGCTTTGACCTGGATTCCTGCATTGAGCAGGGGGTTGGACTCGATGGCCTTGTAGGCCCCTTCCAACTCTACTTTTCTATGATTCTATGATTCTATGCTGATGGCACATCAGCCAGGGGTTGTGGTTAGCGCATGTGTCAGCATCTAGGGCAGTGTTTCTCAACCTTGGGTCCCCAGATGTTTTTGGCCTACAACTCCCAGCATGCCCCAGCCAGCTGCACTGATCTAGGGGAAGGGGCTTGCTGGACGCATTCTTGGAAGCCCCTTCAAATGATCAATGCTCCCAGGCACTGAACAGTTGAATTGGACTTTTTAGGACTTAAGGAAGGGGGAGGGGCAGTGGTGGAAAGTTTGTGGCTAGTGTTGGCTGCAGGGCGGCTATTGGGCCCCATCACGTTTCCAGTGACAGCATACCTGCTCCGTGGGGTCCAAGGCGGAATGGGGCCCAAGCTTAAAATGAGCATCTACCCGGCCTTCACCAAATGAATTCATTTTAATCTGGCCTGTTTGGATTCTGGCCCAAGGGAGCTTGCTTATCACTAATCTCCTAGATGCAGAGAAGTCTATGTGAAAGCGAATGTTGATGTCTGGCACAGATTTATTTCAGTACCCTCTGGGGCAAATGACACGTTACATGCAATTGCAAGTGTGTGTAATGAAGCCCTACAATGCTTTTTAAAAATGAAATGCAGCCTCGGGAAGTTGTGGTTTTGAGTAGAGGAACAGCGGGGGGTGAAGAGAGACTTAACTCACTTTCAGATGTTTTCCCCCCCATTGAAGGCTCCCTTCCACCCACCCACGGGGTTCCAGATGCACGTATAAGCATCCCTCTATTAAAAACCAGTCTCCCAAAGTTTTGTTTCAGTATAATATAATAAAATAAAATTGTTTGGAGTTCGTTGCACGTAACAAACATACAGTCTGCCTGTGGAACTTTCAATTTTATTTTCTTGCTTTAAAAAAAGGGGGGGGGTTCCTACTAGCCCTCATAGCATCAAGTTAAGCTTTATGGATAGCTTTTGGGTGAAATTTCAGAAGATTGTGGGCGGGTGTGAGGAGCCAGCCCTGCAGCGCTCAGGGAACAGTGGGCTCTCCTGCTCCGGATAAGCTGTCCCCTTCTCTTTGAATGTAGCATAGCATCTCAGAGTGAAAGCCAGGAAGCCTGTCATTCAAATCTCACCGTAGATGCAAATTCAGTGTTCTTAGGAAGAAAGGAAAAACAACCTTATACCGAGTCAGAGCATTGATCCTGTTGGGACTTGTAAAAGATACTAGGAGAGGATATATTCTGGAGTAACATCCTTCCTATCTCACGTTAGTGAGATCAGCAGAGTAGAGTCCCTTTCCAGCTTAAAAGAAGCTTAGATTTGGCTAGTGTTAGCCAGTTAGCATTTGGTAATTCCAGGATGCTTTCAGGCAGACTGGATTTCCCTGGTTTTGCCCCCTTTTCTCTCCCTCAGAACAATAATCAGAGACACAGTCTTGTAAAAGTTAAAAGTAACATTTACTCACTCAGATTATGCAGTTTCATTCAGGCAGGCTTAAAAGCGTTTCTTACAGTTGGTTACAGTTCATTTGGAAATACTTGGGGTCTGAACTTGTGGAGTTCAGACCAGCAGCAACTCTGGTTACATGCTGCTGTTAGAACAACGTGGAGGCAACAACTCTTACTACCACATTCAGAGTCTCAGCAGGAAGAAAAGGAGCTGAGAGCTACGCCCACTTCCTGCTGAGGCTCAGCTAAATATACACTATCTTCTAGGGAATCCACCTTAGAAGATACCAGTGGCCTTAACCATTTCATCCAACTAACTGGTGAAACATGAGCCATTGGTTTTGACTGCAATTTTAATTATCCAACAGATCCATCTAGGTCAATATGGTCTACCCCAGGGCTCTCCCGCCTTGGGTCCCCAGATGTTGATGGCCTACAGCTCCCAGCATACCCAGCCAGCATGGTTAATGGCAAGGGATTCTGGGAGCTGTAGTCCAGCAACATCTGGGGGCCCAAGGTTGGAGAGCCCTGGTCTACCCTGACTGACAATGGCTCTCCAGGATTTCAGACAAGGGTGTTTCCTGTCCCAACCCTACCTGGAGATGCTGGGGGATTGAACCCGAGACCTTTTGTGTGCAAAGTAGATGCTTTACCATGGAGTTATGGCTGCTTCTAATGAACATGGAAGCTGCATTATATCAATTTTGTTTATTCCTCCATCCAGTTCAGAATTGTTTGTGCTGACTGGCAGTAGCTTTTGGTGGTTTCAGACAGGGGTCTTCCTCAACCCTACCTGAAGATGCCCGGGATTGATCCTTGGAGCCTCTGCACACAAAGCATGTGCTTTACCAATGAGCTACCATCCCTTAGGTCAGTGTTCTCCAACCTTGGGTCCCCAGATGTTTTTGGCCTACAACTCCCAGCATGCCCCAGCCAGCTACGCTACCCAAGGTTGGAGAACACTGCCTTAGGTTATTCTAAGCAGCCTCACTCCCCCTTTAACATTTGCAACAGGGGAATAATACAGGGTTGTTGTAAAGATGACCAGATGATGCATTTGAATGACTTTGGGCATTTAAAAAGGTGCTATATGAATGTTGTTGTTGTTACGTACCCTCACAGTACACTCTGGTGCACTTACAGCTTTAGTAATCTCACACTGAGGATCTCCTGCCAAAATGCCCAGCCCTGCATACTGCTGAAGGCTCTTCATGATCAGCTGTATACTATTAGTCACATATGGTGCAATCGTATGCATGCTTACTTAGAAGTAAGTCCCAGTGCATTCAGTGGGACTTACTCCCAGGAAAGTGTGCGCAGGATTGCTGCCCTTACTCGTAGATTTCATAGATCATAGAGTTAGAAGGAGCCTACAAGGCCATCGAGTCCAACCCCCTGCTCAATGCAGGAAACTAGAGGAGGGGTCTCCCATCCAAGTCATCACCAGGCCTGACCCTGCTTAGCTTTCCATGCTCAGTCAAGCTGAGCCAGCATACAGTAATACCTTGGATTGCAAGTAACTTGGTTTGAGAGCGTTTTGCAAGACAAGCAAATTTTTAAATATTTATTTATTTATTTATTGACTTGATATACAAGCGACGTCTTGCAATACAAGTACTGTAGTATGGCTTAAATTAAAAATCTCTGTACACATTTTTTTTGGGGGGGGATTTTGTTTTGATATCAGAGTGTTTTGGATTACAAGCACGTTTCCAGAACGAATGATGCTCTCCATGCAAGGCACGACTGTACTCTGCAGTAGCCTGCCCTATACTGGATTCTAGGAATGGGGGAGGGTTTCATTCAGTTTGCATTTTGATGCAAACTTGCCAGATTCGCACTTCCCAAAACAATATGTGAACTGGAGCTAATACTCTGGAAGACAGAAACAAAATTCAAAGTGACCTCGATAGGCTGGAGCGCTGGGCCGAAAACAACAGAATGAAATTTAACAGGGATAAATGCCAAGTGCTGCACCTAGGGAGAGGAAACCAAATGCAGAGTTACAGAATGGGGGACACTTGGCTCAACAATACTACAAGTGAGAAGGATCTTGGAATTGTGGTAGATCACAAACTGAATATGAGCCAGCAATGCGACGTGGCTGCAAAGAAGGCAAATGCAATTTTGGGCTGTATTAATAGAAGTATAGCTTCCAAATCGCGGGAAGTGATAATTCCCCTTTACTCGGCACTGGTTAGGCCTCATCTTGAGTACTGCGTCCAGTTCTGGGCACCTCACTTTAACAAGGACATAGACAAACTGGAGAGGGTTCAGAGGAGGGCAACAAGGATGATAAAGGGACTGGAAACAAGGCCCTATGAGGAGAGACTGAAAGAACTGGGCATGTTTAGCCTTCAGAAGAGGAGACTGAGGGGAGATATGATCACACTCTTCCGGTATTTGAAGGGATGTCACACAGAGGAGGGCAAAGATCTCTTCTCGTTCATCCCAGTTTGCAGGACACGGAATAATGGGCTCAAGTTACAGGAACCTAGATTCCACCTAAACATCAGGAAAAATTTCCTGACTGTCAGAGCAATAAGACAATAGAATCAACTACCTAGGGAGGTGGTGGGCTCTCCCAGTCTGGAGGCATTCAAGGTGCGGCTGGACAGACATCTGTCAGAGATGCTTTGACCTGGATTCCTGCATTGAGCAGGGGGTTGGACTCGATGGCCTTGTAGGCCCCTTCCAACTCTACTTTTCTATGATTCTATGATTCATTCTAAGTGGAAAAGACCAAAATTTAATACAGGTCAACAAATAGGCCCGATGGTACAAAGCAAGATCCGGAAAGCCAAACCCACCTTCTTTAATTGGAACTTGCATCTTTTACAAGGATATTTGTGGCGGGGAGGAACCCCACCCCACCCCCCCAACTGGGTTTTGGAAAATGTTTGCCAGGTATAGACAGAAGAATTCCATGTATAACATAAACAATTTGAGATATAATATTCATCTTAAGTGTTTTTTATCTTACCCCACAAACTCAGTTTTAAAGATGCCCATCTATCTAAATCCCATGAGATCTCATTTATCAACTTATTCAAGTTTAACTTGATCATTTGAGATGTGTCTCCTGGAATAAGTATTCCCAAATAAGTAATAAGATCTGGGCACCATTGAAATTGCCAATTAGCTAATACACTATGACAGTGACTGCGAACCTATGGCACGGGTGCCACAGCTGGCACGCAGGGACCTCTCTGTGGGCACTCGAGCCATTGGTCACCAGATCGCAAAAAGACTGTCCCCTTCTGCAAAACACTAATGATTTTGTTCTTTCTCACAGTGTGGAACAGAATGATTTTATTCTAGAATTCCTGTTACAGAATTCTTTTCTACACTGTTATCACATTTAAAAGATTTTGAAGAATGATGCACAGAGCATGGCTTGGATGTAAAGCCCTAACAGTTGACCTGAGTGCTGCATGTGTTGCTCTCAAACTAACGGAGTATGAGCCAAGGTTTGACAAATTATCAGCATGCATGCAATAGCAAAAATCACATTAATTGTGCAAAAGCATGCCCAATGCAAACTTTTACCTAGTGCAGTGTTTGCAGTCCAAGACATAAAGTGTTTAAAATGTGTTAAGCACGTTTAGTTTTCTTGTTTATCTTGCTCATCGTAGTACAGGTTGACTTTTACTTTTACTAATCCAACACCTGTAGAAGCAGGGAAAGGACCTGGCGGGGTAAAGCTTGCCCCATACAATTTCAGTCTGGCATATAATCATATTACAAGTTGAGAATCCCTTATCCAAAAATACATGTGCCTAATTATTTAAAAAGTTTGTATAAATTCCCTTCAGGCTATGTGTACAATGTAGTGCTATAATCATCTTTTGAGTTGATTTTTTCCCCAACAAAAAACTGTTTGTACCATTGAAATCTCTGTTGTTGTGTTTTTCTTTTAAGACAAAAGATGTTGATTAGTTTGGACAACTGTATGAGTTGTTTTTCTCAAACTAAAACCTCGGTATTCAGGTTTAATTGCAGTGTTGACACTTTGAAATAAATAAGTTGGTTTTGTGTTGCAGTTTGGGCACTCGGGCTCAAAAAGGTCCGCCATCACTGGATTATGAGATATAGTAGCTCCAAGCAGCATCAGTTCAGACTTGGACCAGTTAACTGAATAGCCAGACAAATCACCAAAAGTATTGCTCAACTGCATCAAAGCTGGAACAGAGGACTGGAGTTTCAAAACAAACAATAAAAGATCGGCAGCACAAAGAATAATTTTAAATTCTAAACAATCATGCACAAAGCCATGAACTACTATTCTGTCCAATAGCACATGCCAGGGGTTCCAAACATCAATCAATTATCAATGCAGAAATTGGACATCCCTGTCTGGTACCTCTCCCAAGGGAAAAGAAAGCCAAGAAGAGACCGTTGGTGATAACTCTAGCTCTTGGGGTTGAATATAACATTCTGATCCATTAATTCTGCAGGAAAGCCGAAATTACTCTGTGTAGCGAAAATAAATTCCCAATACATTTTGTTAAAGGCCTTTCAGCGTCCAAAGAAACAATGGCAGCCAATGGAGAAGCAATGATACTGTTCTATCAGTTAAAGTTATCAGATCAACAACTAATCTAAGATTATCAGCCCTCTGTCTATGTTTAATAAATCCCACCTGATCTGCACAAACCAGTGTTGTGATAACTTGTTGCAACTTGGCCAGAATTGCAGTTAATATTTTAATTAATATTTTAATATCAACATTAATTAACGAAATAGGGTGATAGTGCAATAAGTATGATCCCTGCCAGGCTTAGGAATCACTGTAATATAAAAGCATCATTTAATGATGGAAGAAGGGAGCCCGATTCAAAAATATGATTATATTTATTTATTTAATACATTTATTTATTTATTTAATACATTTTTATTTATTTAATACATTTTTATACCGCCCAATAGCCAAAGCTATTATAAAGATGATAAAGCTTTGGAACAAACCAGATGAAAATATTTTATACTGTTCAATTGGAAATCTGTCCAGACCAGATGATTTCCCAGTATTCGTGTTTGTAATTGCATATTAAGGGGAAGTGTACACAAAACTGGACATACTGTATTATGAAACACACACACACACACACACACACACAGAATAGAATTATATAAGGAGAAACTGCTTGCAAACAATGTACTTATTAGGCAAAGGTTCATACAAAAACGTGTACATTAAGATAAATTCGTATGTGAATTTCCATGCAGACTTTTTCATTTTTAAGTCGTAACCTGATTAGAAACAGGACAGACTGAAGGTTGGAAAAATGAGAAACTGAGATAAAATGAAACTGACACATGCATCCATCCCTACTGGTTTCTGACATGAAGCAAGCCGTGTTAATAAACTGATCATAACACTTCCTTAAGCAGACACACACAGAGGCCTTTAAAAGGTTTAATCTCACAATGGGTCTGGTTGTAACCATTATTATAGAATAACTTGAACTTAAATAAATTAATGCTATATTGAAGAGGGGACTGGCCTTCAAATTTAACCAATTGAGAAAGAACTAACTTTGCCACCACAACCGAGATCTGGTTACAAAATTTAAAAGCAAAGAATGTGCCCTGTTGGCTGAAGACATGCGGGGGGGGGGGGGGGGGGGAGAGAATCATGACCCTAAAATATATTATAGAATTAAGATTTCCAAATGAACGTTGCCGGCTTGCAACCTACGAGATTGCACGCTATGTACTGGAAAGTGCCTTCTTGTTTTGCACATGCATTTATGCACATGCACGCTACTGTCAGGATGCATCCCAGTGTTCAAATTATGTGGGAGGGGGAGATAGAGGGGTCCTTAATGCAGTCCACAGGCCCCTCCCTGGCTTCCCCCCAAATGTTAACCAAATCACACACCATGTTAATCACCAGTAGCACTCAAAAAACAATAGGTAAAGAGTCACCGACACTTGGCACTTTGAGGAATGACAACTGTAGCAATCACCTATCATACTGATAGGCCAGGGCGCTCCAACCTTGGGTCCCCAGATGTTGCTGGCCTACAGCTCCCAGCATACCCAGCCAGCATGGCTAATGGCAAGGGATTCTGGGAACTGTAGTCCAGCAACATCTGGGGACCCAAGGTTGGAGAGCCCTGTGATGGACTGATCACAAGGCCACACAAAGGGGGACCATGGCTCACAGTTTTTTGCATGCAGAATACAGACGGTATTCTTTGCGTTTGAAAGGTCCCAAGTTCAATCCCTGGCATCTCCAATTCAGAAAGGATCATGTAAAACATTAGAGTGGGATATATGGACCAACAGTCTAACTCAGTGTTCTCCAACCTTGGGTCCCCAGATGTCTTTGGCCTATAACTCCCAGCATGCCCCAGCCAGCATAGCTTTGAAGGATGCGTCAATGACACTTTCTCAAGGGTGGAGCTCACCTTTCACAGTGGCAAGAGCCCCGCTTCTTCCTCCCTTTTGTTTTGTTTTGCTGCACATGTCAGCAGCAGCAACTAAGTTGTCCACCTGGCCACTGTTTTGCATCCTCTTCAATGTCTTGGACTTCGTGTCATTCCAGGGCATTGTGGGGGGGTCAATTGCGATTGCCGTCCCCCAACAATGGTGGAGAATATTGGAAGAAAATTGTGCAACATGGCCTCCTTTTTCCAGAGGGGTGAGAAGAAGAAAAGAAGGGGGGGGGGAGAAACCCTCAGAAATGTTCTCAGGAAAAAATGTCTTCCAAAAAAAATTGGCTCGGCTCTAGGCAAAACAGGGAGGGGTACAACAAAGTTCAAACTCTCCTGGAGAAATAGGGAGAGTTGGGAATGCATGGATTATTCCTGTCATTTTGTTGCACCTTGGCATGTGAAGGTCAACGTCCTGGGGGCACATCAGCCTCTCCTTTTCCATCTTCATCCTCTTCTCTCTGCCCTTCCTCAGGGACAGCCTGAGGAACTGTTGCTCTGCGAAAGCTCTGTTTCCTTTTGGTTCTGAGCTGTTTTCAAGCTCCAGGAGTGGAATTTTGTCAGGTTTATGGGGCTTTTAAAGACAGTTTTAGCAGGCCCATCCTCTTCCCTTTAAAAAAAAAAACAGTATTGAGATAAGATTATCTTTGTTTTAGCACCCATTAAAGCAAGAAGGGTTTATGGTCTGGGTGGAGGGAAAGAGATTCTGCTCTCCATCAGCCCTGCTTTGATGTCCCCACTTACTTCTCTGCCTTTAGATTTTTAGCTGGCTCTCTAATAATGCCCAGGCTCCAAACTAAGAGGGAAAGGAGCTTTTAAGGAACAGTTTACATGGGTCCCAACAAACTAATAAGATGTGGAACTCCTTCTGGAGAGCAGCTGGCAAGGAATTATCGACCGTCTCCGGAATTGGCCCAGGAAGATGGTGACTTGTAAAGCCTTTTAAGAGAAAGGAAGAGGCCTCTTGAATTTTAAAAGGCGTTCTGGAGTCCAAAGTCACTGCGCTCTGTTGTGGGGAACCCTCTTCCTGCCTCAGAGGCAAGACATAAATATTGCAGGGAATAACAAGGGACCAGAGTAATTCCTCCTGCAGATGAGAAGGAACCTGTCTGGCATCGCAGGCTGCCGTGGGGAACAAACTCTGGGTCTGTGCTCTCTTGGAAAACAGTTTCATTGAAATAAATGTGCCTGACTTCTCAGACAGGGTACAGAAAACAGTATAAGGACAGTCAGCTTCTAGCCCTGGCCAGTTCCGTCAGACACATAATAGAGGCTGGGGGGGGGGGGCTACAATGCATGGGTGTGGAGACACACCGCAAAGCATCAGCCACAGGTCAGGAGCCAAACCACCGGCAGGCGCCCAGGTGACACATAGGCAGCATGACGCTGTCTTTTTCTGGAATTCTCACCTGCAGATATGGAACGCCCTTCAACAATGACGGGATGAGGCCTAACTTGAAATAGTCTTTAAATAGTCTTTAAAATCTGTGTATTTAAAGCAGGTTTGATGCTGATGATGGCAATAACTATTATTTTCTGGTAGGTGCACATTTTATTGACCTTGAACTCATGGTGTTGCCAAGCTTCAAGTCTACTTCTGCCACAAAAAAAGATGTGCTGTTCATTAGAAGGCCACTGAAACAGTGAGAACAGCAAAAATATCTATGTGCAGAATTTAGAAATACATTTTTGCATAATTAGCTTTCCTTCCAACATTTGGGCTTTCAAAGATTATATTTTGATTGATTTATTGATTGATTACACTTTTAAATCGCCCAGAGTCACCCATGCTCTCTGGGCAGTGCATAGTACGTTAAAAACATAAAACAGAAACAATGAAGCAATGAATGTAAACAGCACACAGGAAATAAAACCCAAAAAACAAGGCCAGCGGCAAAGCGTAAAAACACTAACACTATAGTGCATAAAACCAAAGTAAGTCAGCAGCAAAATAAAAGTGCTATGATCTAAAAGCACTAAAAACGATTAAAATGTGAGAGAGAGTAAAAAAGACTTCACCCGGCGCTGAAAAGACCATAACGTAGGCGGCAGGTGAGCCTCTCTGGGGAGGGCATTCCACAGATGGGGTGCCACCACTGAAAAGGCCCTCTCTCTTGTAGCCACCTGCCTCACCTCATTTGGTGGGGGCACCTGGAGGAGGACCTCAGATTATGACCTTAGGTTCCGCAAAGGGTCATATGGGAGGAGACGCTTATTCAGGTAACCTGGCTCCAAGCCATTTAGGGTTTTAAAGGTTAAAGCTAAGCAGGGTCAGGCCTGGTTATTACTTGGATGGGAGACCCCTCCTCTCGTTTCCTGCATTGAGCAGGGGGTTCGACTCGATGGCCTTGCAGGCCCCTCCCAACTCTATGATCTATAATCTATGAACTAACACTATGAAGTGGGCTTTGAAATGGACTGCAGCCAGTGCAGATAGCACGATACGATCACAGTTAGCAGTTTAGCCGTGCTGTTTTGGAAGTCCTCATCCAGCCCCTTTCCCTGCCCAAGCAATGGTTCAGAACATCAACTGCCTCACCTGTATTAGATGAAAAGGAGAGGTAGAGCTGGGTGTCTTCCACATACTAGTTACACCGCAGCCGGGATAGGTGAGCTGCAGAAGTAATCACACCTGTAGAATGAACCTACCGCCTGTGACACACACACTCCTGGTGATCTGTGAAAGGAGCCATTCACTCATCTAAATAACCTTGAGCGGGTAATAACTGTAGGGAATTCCCTGCCTGAACTCCACAGGGGGTCTGCTTTGGCTTGGCTCAGCTGCATGGCAAAGAGAGAGAGAGAGAGAGAGAGGCAGCGAGCAGTCCTAGAAGACGTGATCACTTCTCAAAAAATCAGGACAGAGCCCGCCTGTTTCTACCACAGTACATGCTGGAATTCTTCTTTTATTTATTTATTTATTTATTTATTATATTTATAATCTGCCTTTTTCCCTCTTGCAAGGAACCCAAGGCGGCTTACATAATCCTCCTCCTCCTCTCCATTTTATCCTCACAACAACCCTGTGAGGTAGGTTAGGCTGAGAGTCAGTGACTGGCTCAAAGTCACCCAGTGAGTTTCATGGCCGAGTGGGGGTTAGGACCCGGATCTCCCGAGTCCCAGTGCAATACTCTAACCCAGGGCTCTCCAACCTGGGGTCCCCAGATGTTGCTGGACTACAGCTCCCAGAATCCCTTGCCATTCGCCATGCTGGCTGGGTATGCTGGGAGCTGTAGGCCAGCAACATCTGGGGACCCAAGGTTGGAGAGCCCTGCTCTAACCACTAAGCCACACTGGCTCTCCTTTAACGGTGGCATGAAAAATTCAATCCTGGGAACGCTTGGGGAGCATCATAGGCCACCATATCGGATAGGGATGTGGACAGCCACACCACAAATACACAGCAGGCATCCTTTGCTGACCTGCTCTTCTTCCTTCCTCTTAAGCTACATCAGGACAAACCTGTGTATTCACTAGGAGTAGACCCACCTAACCAATTTTAGTTTCTCTCAGTTTTTCATTTTTCTGATATAATGTTTTATTTTAATTTATTTATTTTATTTTATTTATTTTATTTTATTTATTTCATTTTTATACCGCCCAATAGCCGAAGCTCTCTGGGCGGTTTGTTCCAGATGTTCAGTTCATCTGGAATTTTGAGAGTTGTTTTTTTTTAAAGTTTGCATGAAAATTCGTACATTTTTGTACTTATTTCTCTTAATAAAGGCATCTTGTATGAAATTTGCCTAATATACAATTTTTTTGCAAGCAATTTGCCTAATGTCATGCACTCTTGTGTGCGCTTTCCCCCCAATATGCACATTTTTGTATGCAATTTGTTTGATTGGAGAACTCCATTACAAAATTCGGAGAAGTGTGAGTTTTGAAGGATCGCTGAGTTCAGGTTCGTATATTCATTCAAAAGTGCAAATGAATTTCTCCCCCCACTCCCGGCATTCACCTTGCAGCCACATATCCGGCATTGTTCTCTGTGTCTCTTTCTGCATCTTTACCGTGCCTGGTGGTGGGTTGAGCTGCGATGGAAGGACCAACTGAGAGACTGCAGATGAGTAATGAGGAGCGAAGAACTTGGCTCATGGGGAGGGACTTGCAGCCAACCAGCAGTCTTGTGCTGGCAATACTGCATTATTTATTGTATTGCTAAATTTTACAGTATCTCCTCCCACCCCAGCCTCTTCCCATGTACATTTGCAAACAGCGAGAGATTTCCTTGCATCTGTCTTATTATAGCAGCAGTAAATGCATACTCTCCACCTGTTCCTATTTAGCATTTCACAGAAGGGATGGAAATGCATATGCATCTCTCCTAATATATAGAATCATAGAATCATAGAAAAGTAGAGTTGGAAGGGGCCTACAAGGCCATCGAGTCCAACCCCCTGCTCAATGCAGGAATCCAGGTCAAAGCATCTCTGACAGATGTCTGTCCAGCTGCACCTTGAATGCCTCCAGACTGGGAGAGCCCACCACCTCCCTAGGTAGTTGATTCCATTGTCTTATTGCTCTGACAGTCAGGAAATTTTTCCTGATGTTTAGGTGGAATCTAGGTTCCTGTAACTTGAGCCCATTATTCCGTGTCCTGCAAACTGGGATGAACGAGAAGAGATCTTTGCCCTCCTCTGTGTGACATCCCTTCAAATACTGGAAGAGTGCGATCATATCTCCCCTCAGTCTCCTCTTCTGAAGGCTAAACATGCCCAGTTCTTTCAGTCTCTCCTCATAGGGCCTTGTTTCCAGTCCCTTTATCATCCTTGTTGCCCTCCTCTGAACCCTCTCCAGTTTGTCTATGTCCTTGTTAAAGTGAGGTGCCCAGAACTGGACGCAGTACTCAAGATGAGGCCTAACCAGTGCCGAGTAAAGGGGAATTATCACTTCCCGCGATTTGGAAGCTATACTTCTATTAATACAGCCCAAAATTGCATTTGCCTTCTTTGCAGCCACGTCGCATTGCTGGCTCATATTCAGTTTGTGATCTACCACAATTCCAAGATCCTTCTCACTTGTAGTATTGTTGAGCCAAGTGTCCCCCATTCTGTAACTCTGCATTTGGTTTCCTCTCCCTAGGTGCAGCACTTGGCATTTATCCCTGTTAAATTTCATTCTGTTGTTTTCGGCCCAGCGCTCCAGCCTATCGAGGTCACTTTGAATTTTGTTTCTGTCTTCCAGAGTATTAGCTGTTCCACCCAACTTTGTGTCATCTGCAAATTTGATAAGCATTCCCTGTACCGCCTCATCCAAGTCATTAATAAAAATGTTGAAGAGCACCAGGCCCAGGACCGAGCCCTGTGGTACCCCGCTCGTTACCTCTCCCCAGTTTGAGAAGGAACCATTGATAAGCACTCTTTGAGTCCGATTCTGTAGCCAATTGTGGATCCACCTGATAGTTGTTCCATCTAGCCCACTCTTAGCTAGCTTACTAATCAGGATATCATGAGGCACTTTGTCGAAAGCTTTGCTGAAGTCCAGGTATATAATGTCCACAGCATTCCCACAGTCCACAAGGGAGGTTACCCGATCAAAAAATGAGATCAGATTAGTCTGACAGGATTTGTTCTTGACAAATCCATGCTGGCTTCTAGTAATCACTGCATTGTTTTCAAGGTGCTTGCAGACTGACTTCTTTATAATCTGCTCAAAAATCTTCCCGGGGATTGATGTCAGACTGACTGGCCTATAGTTCCCAGGTTCCTCCTTCTTGCCCTTTTTGAAGATGGGAACAACATTTGCATTTCTGCACACATTTTGCCTAACATATGCATTGTTTATGAGCAATGTCACCACATATAACACTTTTTTGTCTTGTTATTTTCACAAATGTGCATGTTTTCTGGGTGCACCTTTCTCTAATGCGTGCGTTGTTTTGTTTTTTTATGCACTTCATAAATTGGTAGGAATATCGAAGGATAACCACAGTTCCCTTTGCGCATTGATTCAGGGCATGCTAATTAGTGTTGGACTGGGACTCGGGAGATCCAGGTTCTAGTCCCCACTCAACCATGAAACTCACACTTTGGGCCAGTCGCTGACTCTCAGCCTAACCCACCTCACAGGGTTGTTGTGAGGATAAAATGGAGAGGTGGAGGAGGATTATGCCAGCTGCCTTGGGTTCCTTGCAGGAAAAAAGGTGGGGTATAAATATAAGAAATAAATACATAAATAAATTTCTCCCCTAATCCTAGTTCACAGGCCCTGGTAAATTGTCCCTATTTTGTTCCTCATTCTGCCTCTTGGGAGTGCCTAATTAAAACTGTGTTAGTGCACTGGAACGGTCATTTTTCAAGGTTAACCTCTTTCTCCAGGTCATGGAATAGTAGAGTCGGAAGGAACCTCAAAGGTCATCTAGTCCAACTGCCTGCCAGTGCAGAAAATCTGCGGCTACAGCATCCCTGAGAGGTGACCATCCAGCCTCTTCTTGAAAATCTCTAACAGCAGAGAGACCGCTGCCTTCTGAGGCAGCCTGTTCCACTGTCACACAGCTCGTACCGTCAGGAAGTGCTTCCCAATGTTGAGTCACAATTCCCTTTCCTTGAAATTTGGAGATCATGGCTGCTGACAGCTTTAATGAGAGGAAATTGGCCAGGGGTGAGATGCAAGCAGAACTGAGGCGGGGGGGGGGGGCTGCTTGAGGTGGGGCTCATCCATCTGATTCTCTTCACAGTCCTTTAAGGAGGAGTGTTCACATCTTCAAGTGTTCCTGCTTGCCACAACATAGATATCAGCCTTGCCCAACCTTGCGTCCCCAGATGTTTTAGACTCCAATTCTCTTTATTCCTTACCAATGGCATGCTGGCTGCGGATGATGGGAGTTGTCCAAATCATCTAGAGCAGGGCTCTCCAACCTTGGGTCCCCAGATGTTGCTCACCTACAGCTCCCAGAATCCCTTGTCATTAGTCATGCTGGCTGGGTATACTGGGAGCTGTAGGCCAGCAACATCTGGGGACCCAAGGTTGGAGAGCCCTGCGCTACAGGACAGCAGGTTCCGGAAGGCTGAGATATATATAAGCAGTGAACACACTTTCCAAGTGCCTGTCCTTATGTAGCCAAAGTGGCACCATCCACACACCAGAAGGAGGTATCAGCAGGCTTGGGGAAACCCCAAGGTTTGCAGAAGTACAAAAAATAATTAGGAGGGAAAACTTAAAGGGGCACCCCCCCTCCCCCCCAAAAAAACTTATCACAAATGAGGAGCAAGCATGCTCAGTGCCCCATGGAATGCTGACTGGCAGAGAGGGGAAATGGGAAAATGCGGGGAGGAGAATGGAATGGAGTATCCTAGAAAAGGGTGTGACTGGCTGGAAAGCTGAACAGGAGCACTCCACACTGCAACATTTTGTTGCAGGTCCCCCTTGTCTCTAGTTCAGTGTTCTCCAACCTTGAGTCCCCAGAGGTTTTTGGCCTACAACTCCCAGCATGCCCCAGCCAGCTACGCTGGTCTAGACACTGTCTTGTGGCCATAGGATTGTTCTGTAATTGAGATATATTATCTAAAGGTAATATATACAGGAGGGGCCATGCAAAAAGGCAGAGGAGTCTGTCTGTCTGTCTGTCTCTCTCTCTCTCTCTCTCACACACACACACACACACACACATACACACACTTGCCTCTCATTGATGTTCTCACAAGCCTCCTAAGGTGCTTTACAGAGGACAGTCTTCTGCTTGAAAGGCTCTGCAGTCCAGGTCTGGTTTCAAGATCGCCCAAGAGGGGAGAGTGGGAGGAGGGGCCTTGAAGCTGCTCATCAGCAATTAGTGCCCAGATAGTAGACTGAGCAGCAGGTAGACAGGTGGTCACCTGGTGAGGTGTAGTGCATTTCTATCTACAACATATTAAAATATAGCTGCCCTGGGAAAGTATTATTTTTTTCCTTAAAGGGAAGGATATAAAATCTCTAAAGTAAATAAATAAGTGAAACATTGACATTCAAGAACAATCGAAAGTGCCAATAGAATATATTATTATTATTATTATTATTATTATTATTATTATTATTAATAATAATAGTAGTAGTAGTAGTAGTAGTAGTGAGGAGGAGGAGGAGAACAACAACAACAAGAAGTAGTAGTAGTAGTAGTAGTAGTAGTAGTAGTTAGGGGCAATCCCAAAAGGGCTGAAAAAACACTTGAGTACAATTGGTATTGATGAGATCACGATAGAACAGTTACAAAGAGTAGCACTACTAGGTACTAGCTGCATAATCAGACGATACCTCACTGACTTAGGTACTGGGTTGTACCCAAGCAGTGGGGTTCCAAAAATCCGGTCCAAACATCTGGTGGATCATGGATATCTGAATAATAATAATAATAATAATAATAATAATAATAATAATAATAATAATTATTATTATTATTATTATTATTATTATTATTATTATTATTTTAAAAAAGCAGAACAATTATTAGCACGTGTTCATTCTTAACACAGCCTCCTTCTTGTCTCTACATCCCATTGCGATGACACAGTCCCTTACATTTTAGGATCAGGCGCATAAACCCTTCTCAGGCTAAGCACCAACACTTAAAAACCTGAGTGGAGGGTCAAATGAAACCTTTCCCCTACTAATGAGGGGAAAGATTAATTCTGGTTATTAAGGATCTATTTTTAAATTTATGGTACTGAGGGTACAAAGGTGTGTGTGTAGATTTGAAAGTAATGCAGGTTAATAACACCAAGCTGACACGTAGGATTTGGGTAGCAAACAAAATTAAAATAAGTTTATTTTAATTCTCAAAATCTTAGTTCCAGAAAATAAGTTAAAACCTGCCTACCCCAAACACTTTATAATTAACCTAAGTCCCTACAATTCTAAATACTTTCACTCCTCATACAATCACTGATTCCTCTTAAAACTCCTGACAAGACACAAATAACCCACCTAACCTAACTCCCAAACTCTCTAACACTCCCAACACACTACAACCAACACTCTACTTCTTAACTCCCCTGCCTTAACTGACCCAGACATCACTCAAACACTCTTTATATACTCCTCCCCCCACCCTTTCCAAGACATCACAAACCACACCCACTTGGTTCAACATTCTATATACTCACTAAATATACTAAAACAGACATACCCCAGGGAACTGAATTGTGGGGTTACGCCACACCCATCCCACCAGCAAATCTCTGAGTCCATCACCACCTGCTCCCTGGATGCAAAGGGAATCTGGTAGGGCCTAATGACTTCTTGCATGTAGGGTAGCAATGTGCAAAGCAGAGGGCTGTGCTCTGTTTAAAGGGCTATCCTGTCCGATTCGGGCTTAGAGATAAAGAACTGTAAGAACTGTTGTCCATGAATGGTTAGCATCTGATTAGCAAACTGAACATGCAGGCGCACAGGTCACCTGGTCACTGTCTTAGGGGTGTGCATTCGAGCAAAACTACAGTTCATCGTAGTTCTCCAAATTCCACCTCAGAGTTCGTTCTGTCTCATGTTCATATCAGATTTTTTCTTTTTGCATGAAAATGTGTGCATATTTTGTGTGCATTTTCTGGATTTTTAAATTTTATTTATTTATTTTATTTATTACATTTATACCCCGCCTTTTTTCCTGCAAGGAACCCAAGGCGGCTTACATAGTCCTCCTCCTCCTCTCCATCTTATCCTCACAACAACCATGTGAGGTAGGTTAGGCTGAGAGGCAGTGACTGGCCCAAAGTCACCCAGTGAGTTTCATGGCCGAGCAGGGATGTATGCATCAATGGTGTGCATCTTTGAAATGTGTACATTCTTCTCCCATTGATTCAATAGTGTTTGTGCACATCGTTCATGCGCATTTTTTAAATTTACACGTGCTGTCGGACCTATTTTGGGGTGTGTGTCTGCAAATGATGACATTGCAGACTTTGACCGCAAATTGCATTCAAGTCCATGTTCGGGCCAGAAGGTTCCAACTGGGTAAATCCTGATCTGAAACAAATTTCTCCTGCTGTCAAACTATGTACAGTATTTCTATATAAATGATAATAATAATTTCTAAATTTGCACCTATACATACAAATTAGCATATGCAAATGTTATGCAAATCACTGCCCTCTTTTTTTGGCAGTTCATAAGTGGCTCCCCTACTTATGAATTGCAATTGTGTGTGACTTTTCTCCCAATTTCCCCCCTTATAAAAAACCAAATAAATGAAAAGTAGCCTCAGGAGTTAATTATGGATGGGTGGGGTAGAGGCGCTTAACCCTTTCCCTGTCTTGGTGATTTTTCCAATCAAAATTGTGCATCCCGCCCCCCAGCTATTTTCCCCACCCCCAGAAGAGGAGAGATACAGGTCTCCCTGTACAGTAATACCTTGGATTGCAAATAACTTGGTTTGAGAGTGTTTTGCAAGACAAGCACACTTTTAAATATTTATTTAATTTTTTTTGACTTGATATACAAGCGACGTCTTGCAATACAAGTACTGGAGTACGGCTTAAATTAAAAATGTCTGTACAAAATTTTTTTTGGGTGGGATTTCGTTTTGATATCAGTGTGTTTTGGATTACAAGCACGTTTCCGGAACGAATTATGCTCTCAATCCAAGGCATGACTGTAGATCTTTTCCTACAGAGAGGTGGGGCACAATGCTTTGTGGAGTGGGTGAAGCAGCCTTTTGCTCAAGATGGCTGGCTCCTTTGGCTGCTTTTCATTAGGAAAAAAATGGGGCGACGTCAATGTGACTGCTTGTAATGTTTTGTTTGGCCGTTCCAGAGATTTGATTCATCCTTCCGCCATCAGCAAGTGTTGGGCGGCCGCCCCCTCTCTCCCGCCTAGTAGAGGTGCATGGATTTAGTTTAATCTGTTCCGTGTGTGTTTTGTGGCTTGTCGGGGATCCTTCGTTCTGTCATCTGCTCATTAGCGGAATCAGATTTTTTTTCCTCTTCGGAAAAGTATGCAAAAACGTCTGTCATGATTTACATAATTTTGGCTGGTACTTTTCTTACTGCTACACAGTGCAGGCTGAAGAGAGCTGTAGGAAACATTAGTTTTTTAAAAAAATAATGGCATTTACATTAACATATTTTCAACTAACTTTCATAGGACTAAATTTGCATGCAATTCTGGAAAGTTAAAAGATGGTCTGCGAGTCTGCCTAATCCGTGCAACTCAGAAGATGTGGAATCCATGAAATCCGTAGAAATCTGAAGTCGTTTGAATCCATTTCAGATTTCTGTTAACATACCTACTACCTGGCCCACTTTATTTGGCTGCCTTTATCTTTAATGTAACACACACACACACACACACACACACACACACACACACACACACATAGTACCTCAAGAGATGTCTCAGGCTCACCTGGGGCCTAGTTTTGCCTTATTCCAGATCCAGTGCAGTTCAGTACACATGTGTTGAAGATCACTTTCAAATGCACGCCAGAAGACACTAAATGCCCCCTTTCAAGGGTGCAGATATAAAATCCAGACCTCCTTACTACTTCTCACCAATGGTACCTGGCCCCTTCTGATCCAAAGTCCTGGGTGAGGTTTCCTTCCCACAACATTCTGTGACATCACAGCCCCTTGGCCAATGACCTGGGGTGGTTCCTTCTCTACCAGCTTAGAAGAGCCTCTTTATGGTGAGTGGGCTCCTATGATGATAAACGGGCCTGGCCATATATTAATGTACTTAAGACTCTTACATTTACTGGTACAAAGCACTGTGGGTTAGCTAAGCAACCATTATACTGCCTTGCTCATAGAATGTGGTGCTATGAAGATCCAGCCTCAGCTTAGAATTTGCATCCCAGTCCAGAACCACCTCAGGACATTGGCCAAGGGGCTGTGATGTCACAGAATGCCAGGTGGTGGCAACCTTTTCCTGGGGAAAGATGGACAAAAGTAAAATACAGTACAGCTGAGCAAACCAGATCTTCTGGGGCATGCTGGGGCTTTCACCGTTCTTCTTAACTTCGTGTCCCATCACACCACAGAAGAAAGTCATGCTAAGAGGGTTCCAGGCCCACCACAAGCTAAGTTTATTTTTGTTTATTATATTTATATCCCACCCTTTTTCCTGCAAGGAACCCAAGGCGACTTACATAGTCCCCTATTTTCTCCTCACAACAACCCTGTGAGGTAGGTGAGGCCGAGAGTCAGTGATGGGCCCAAAGTCACCCAGTGAGCTTCATGGCCAAGTGGGGACTAGGACCCGGATCTCCTGAGTCCCAGCCCAACACTCTAACCGCTGCACCACACTGGCTCCCAAGTTGATATAAGACATGCTACCCAGGTGTGTGCATGGGTGAGTCTGTTCCATGTCAGCTAGAAAATCCACCCCACCCCCAAGTCTCCATCACAGGAACCACAAGATTTGTGTTGAGAACTAACAAAGAACATTAAGGGTCTTTCCATCTGTTTTATTTTTAGTGTCGATTTATTCAGATCCAAAATGTGCCCCCCCTCTCATAATTTGAAATTCTTTGGCAAGGACTGGGGGAATGAATTAAGGAGACGTTGACTAGGGGTAGATGGGTCATAACGAGAGAGTGTGGTCAGGAAGACAAGAACTTATGCATGGCCACATAAGTTTCTCCTGTCTTGGCCCTTCCAGGCAGACTCTCACTAGACTCTGGAATGTCACACAAACAAAACTTAGTCTCCCTTGGCTCAAGTCTTTACCATGATTGTACCCTAGCCAGAAAAGTGAGCAACTGTTTTTCTAAGTGAAAGCTGAGATGCCCTAGCTTCCATATCCTACATGTTAGGCCAAACTCACATGACAAAGCCAAGGATAGGTGGTAGAATATTCTCGAATGTGCTTGGCCTTGCCTGTAAGGACTGCCTCCTCCTGATCTATGAGGAGAGACTGAAAGAACTGGGCATGTTTAGCCTTCGGAAGAGGAGACTGAGGGGAGATATGGTCGCACTCTTCCAGTACTTGAAGGGATGTCACACAGAGGAGGGCCAGGATCTTTTCTCGATCACCCCAGTTTGCAGGACACGGAATAATGGGCTCAAGTTGCAGGAACCCAGATTCCGCCTAAACATCAGGAAAAATTTCCTGACTGTCAGAGCAATAAGACAATGGAACCAACTACCTAGGGAGGTGGTGCGCTCTCCCACTCTGGAGGCATTCAAGGTGCAGCTGGACTGCCATCTGTCAGGGATGCTTTGACCTGGATTCCTGCATTGAGCAGGGGGTTGGACTCGATGGCCTTGTAGGCCCCTTCCAACTCTACTTTTCTATGATTCTATGATCTCTTGTGCACCCTTGCTGCATTCAAGATCACATCTCCCTCCTGACTCCACATCACTGATCTCCCTCAGATCTCCCTGAGACATCTGCCTGCCCCACTGGGACCCTCTTCACTGCTGCTGGGTTCCCATGCACTAATAGGATGTATGAGAATTTTGTTTTTGTTTGCAAAACATGCAACCACGCCCCGTTTGAGTCTTTCCTACACAAGGCAATATTCACACATTGTCGAACACGTGCCCAGCTTGATTTGCGCAAGGTTCCTCCGTAGGCTGAATCAGCCCCACTTTAGTCTGTGAGGAAATTTGCGCAAATCTCCCGTTTGAT
The DNA here is from genome assembly GCA_021292165.1 of Shinisaurus crocodilurus. Lineage (NCBI taxonomy): Eukaryota > Metazoa > Chordata > Lepidosauria > Squamata > Shinisauridae > Shinisaurus > Shinisaurus crocodilurus. Next base: position 30,112,018 of record CM037886.1, read on the forward strand.
CACTGCTCGACTTGTGCAAGTTTCCCGTTTGCGCAAAGTGAGCAGCAGTCACAACAAGCACAAACAGGAACTGGGCATGAGACAAGCAGCGAGGTGGTGTTTGGAGAATCCAGGCCATCCCGAACATCTCTCGTTTGCCCATCCCCACCAATGGTCAAAGTGTACCTGTGCAGCTGTAATTATGTCAACTGGACAGGATCCAAGCCATGCTAAAAGTCACACATGCATGCGCGCGCACACACATTCCACATCTGTGGAATGATACGCTGTGAGAAGGGGCTGAAGCAAGAGTGGAGGGGTGTAGGTTTGCAGCTGTTGCAGGGGGCAAAAAACCCCAGAGCCTGTGTTTGGGGCTGGGTCCTCCCCCCCCCCCCCCGGAACAGCCTGGGGTTTGTGGAGGGAGGGAGGGGTGGGTGGGTGAATTATGGTTGGAAGAATCTTGGCTTTACCTCACAGCTGCTCCTGCTGCAATGGGAAGGGGGAAGGGTTGACTGTCTGAGCTCCGTCCTCATTTTAGGGCGTGGGACTGTGGCAATTTGGGGGGAGGTGTCAGTTAAGAGATACAAAAGAGGTAAGGTGATAGCTTTTACTGGAGCTGCCTCTTGGGAATGAGCGAATCATCAAATTGCACAGAGGAACTCTTCCCCAGACACAGTCGAAAGGGGGCCGGTTCTAAGAGAAAGGGGGAGGAGACAGAGAGGACAAATGTGAAAAACTGGCAGTGCCAGGACCTGTCAAGTTTGTCAACTGTGGGAATTAGAAGCATACGGACTCAAAAGTGAGTCTGGGGACTGAGCGCAAGGAGGAAGCAGCGTGGCACCACCATGCAGCATCCCCTTGGCCGGTGGGGAGGCGCCGCCCTGTCTTTTCTCCGAAATGGATTTGGTGGTCTTTCCTGCCCCCACGCCCTATGCTGCGACTGGCAATGTTGGGGAAACCCACAGTGGACTCAGATGAGTCTGGATTTCTCTGCCTCGTGGATTCCGCCGCAAGTCTGGCTTTCCCAGGTCACGTGGAGTCTGTGCGGCTTGCGGACCACTTTTTAAATTTTGCGTATTTTTGTGCGAATTTAGCCACAGAAGAAGCACGAATTTCTGTAAATACGCGTGAACGCATTTGCGCAAATTTCGAGTCCACAGATCAGTGGATGGTGGAGCAAAAGCCACCTGAAAATCTGCAAATCGCCGGCAGAGCAGTTTTCTCTCCGTTCGCCCATCCTCAGCTCCAACCTCTCTGGATTCCGCCTCTTAATAGGATGTTTCTCTGTGTGTGTGTGTGTGTGTGTTTTCCTTTCCAGGCTGCCCCTCAGGGACGTTCAAGGCCAGCCAGGGGGACGAGGGTTGCGTTCATTGCCCCATCAATAGCCGGACCACGTCAGAAGGAGCCACCAACTGTGTCTGCCGTAACAGCTACTACCGGGCGGACTCTGATCCACTGGATATGCCATGCACCAGTAAGTTAACCCCAAGGTGGAGCGGGGAGAAGGATAAGAGGAAGGTACAGCCCTTCTTTCAGGGTCTCATGTGCACAGGAAGTCACCTGATACCCCGTCATAGCTTGAGGTCCACGAACCTCATTATTGTCCATCCTGACCAGTAGCTGCTCCCCGGGGTCTCAGGCACAGGGTCTTTCCCATCACCTCCTACCTGGTCCTTTTCAACTGGCAATGCTGAGGATTGAACCTTGGACCTTCTGCGTGCAAAGAATGTGCTCTACCTGTGAGCTACGGTCCCTACCCCAAAACTGTATCTTGCATGAGCAGTATGAGGAGAGAGGGCAGATCTTGGCTCAGGGGTACAGACCTTCAGACCTGAGGACCAAATCTGTCCCTCCCAAGGGTCCCTGGAAGGCCACACCCCCATCCCCTGGCCACCAGTCATTTGATGGTTTCCCAGCTTTTATGCCATTCCCCCCTGCCCGCATTCTAAAAGGTAGAAATGCTTCTACGAAGGCTTCGTTACTGGTAGGAAGAGATTTATGCTAAAATGTGCTCATGCATTTGGCCTTGGCCCTTTGCCTCCGGCTCTGACCCTTTGGCCTCACCCAGCATTGTAATGCTGCCACCAGAGAGCTTTTCCAAAATGGAATTGGATCCTCAAGTTGAAAGAGCTTCAGCACCCCTGCCCTTAGCTGATGGGCCAGTTCAGACAGCCCCTGTGCCTGCTTCCAGTGTGAACTCAGGCAGTAAACCATCCCGTTGAACCATCTGTAGGAACAACACATGCTAGAGAGGTCTTGGGCGGTGTGTAAGATCGGCATCTGTGGTCACGCCAAGGCCTGTGTGGGCTGGCCAAGGAGACCGAGGCCGCACACTGGTTTTTCCATGCCTGCGAAAAGTGTTTGTTGCCATGAATCCGATTGCAGACCATCCCCAAGAGAAACAGTGCAATAGTGTTGGACACAAAGCCACAACAGAGGTTTGTAACTTTGCGTAAGGTGTGCAGAAAGTGGATAAAACAAAAGGTGTCCCCCACCCCACCCCATCTCTCCTAATACTAGATCTTGGGGTTATCCAGAGAAACTGAACATAAGAGCATAAGAAGAGCCCTGCTGGATCAGACCAAGGGTCCATCTAGTCCAGCATTCTGTTCACACAGTGGCCAACCAGCTGCCCACAGGATCCCACAAGCAGGACATGAGTGCAACAGCACCTTCCTGCCCATGTTCCCCAGCAACTGGAGTACATAGGCATACTGCCTCTGATACTGGATAGATATATGTATATAAATATGCATTTCTGAACACATTTTCTCACAAATTACACATTTATGAATGTATTTTACATCAAAGTATGCACTTCTAACTGTATGTATTTCATCTTAAAATACACATTTTAAAATACATTTTGGTACATCTTTTGAGCTGAGAAGTGTAGTGCAAAATTCAGGGAGGTGCACAATCTGAAGCATAATTACTTTCCAGTGTGCACATTAGTCTGGGAAGTACAGATCAGGTCAGTTGACATTCGAATTCGCGAAGACTGAATTCCTCAAGCCTCCCTACTCTTGTCACTCATTCTGGGAGCCTGCCGCTGACTCATGCCTTTGTCCACTCTTCTGCCATTTCACTTTCACGTTCTCTCCCTCCCGCAGCCATCCCATCAGCCCCGCAAACCGTCATCTCCAGCGTGAACGAGACCTCTCTGATGCTCGAGTGGAGCCCACCCCGGGACTCTGGGGGCCGCGAGGACCTGGTCTACAACATCATCTGCAAAAGCTGTGGCTCCGGCCGCGGGGCCTGCACCCGCTGCGGAGACAACGTGCAGTTCACGCCACGCCAGCTGGGCCTGACCGAGGCCCGGGTCTACATCAGCGACCTCCTGGCCCACACGCAATACACCTTTGAGATCCAGGCCGTGAATGGCGTCACTGACCAGAGCCCTTTCTCACCACAATTTTCTTCAGTCAACATCACCACCAACCAGGCCGGTAAGAATACGCGACACACCCGCTGCTGAGCTTCCTAACGGTTCCTCAAGGGAGGTGGTCATTTTTTGGAAACTCTTAACACTGGGAAAGTGGAGCCTTCTGGGGTTCCTTTCCTAACTCTTCATCTTATGGGAGAAGCAAAGCCGGGAACATACCAGCTTCCAACACGTTAGCCTGTGTTTACATGGCAGGGCTGGATGTGTTTTGGTAATCTGCATTGTGCCATCCGGGTCCATTGTGCATGTAAATGTGTTTACAAGCTGTCGCTAGCGCTCCAGAAGGTAGATTTCCAAGATTCAGGATGACAAGTGGTTTAGTCTGTCTGAGCAAAGGGAGAGGAAGCTGGCGGAGGCATTTTCTCCACCGCCGCGAGGACGAACATCTTGTTTGATTTCCTTGAAAGGTGTGGTTCTCAGCATGCCAACCTCTGGAAAAGAAATGACCCTATATGGGAATTTTAGGATTTTAGGGAAGCTTATAAAATCCTGCACTTCTGAATTTCTACCAGGACTTTTAGGATTACAAATTTCCTGGTGTTGTTTGCGGTGTGTGGCACCGATTCATTGGTGATCTTCCACTCTTCCAGTTTTGATTTCCAGATTTCATTTGGACTGCTGCTGTGGTTTTCAGCCCACACTTAAGGCACAATCCTATGGCCTTTCCAGGAGTGCTCTGATGTCAGAGCGCTCAGAATATCCTATGCTCTCTGGGTATATGCCCAGCAGAGCAGAAGCAGCAATGGAGGCGATTTTAGCCTCTCTGTTGTCCTTGGTGTTGCTTTTTTCCCCTTCTCTAGATGGGTTTCTGAGCCCGTCTAGAGAGGTCACGCTGCATGTCCCAGCCTCTCTTCTCTGCTCCCCTCCCGCGCACCAGAACGCCCCCCTTTTCCTCTCCCCGAAGTCACATTTGTGACCCCGGGATGCAGCCACTGCGGTTCTTTCTGTGGGGAGTCAGGCACAGAATCCCCCTCCCAAGATTATCGCACTGTCTACAGCCTCAGGAGGGGACTCCAAAAGATTGCGTCTTTGCACACTTTCAGATTATTGCTGGATGCGGTCCAAAGTATATGTCCATTGATTAAATTGCAGAGCAAAAAGGAATCCTGATGCAATCATGCAGTTGCATCAAGATTCCTTTTTGATCTAATCAGTTTCCGTATGTGCTGGAAACGGTACAGCAGAAACCTGTAAGCGGTTGTTGGGGGGGGGGAGGCAAAATTGTGGCGAACGTGAGCGACTTACAACATTAAGTTTAGAAATTCTCCCATTTAAACTGGAAGGCAGAGAGGACAGAATGTGGGTGCAGAGCAGATTGATGGAACAATAGTGGGAAGATTTCACACCCCTTTAAGGAATACAGAGAGCCTCACACCCAAGGGTTCAAGGACAGCTTGAGCAGCCAAGTTGAAGTTATGGAACCTCGGGCCGCTCTTAGAGCTCTGGATTTGTTCCATGCAGCTTTGTGGAATCTCTTCTGTTTTGTGAGGCGACACTTTAGAATGGAGGGTGTGTGTTTGGGGGAGATTCACAGCACCCCTGTCATAATTCAGTGTCCAACTCAGCCAGGCCGTCTCTCCTTAGAGTCCCCCAATTGCATACTCTGCAGAACTTCAGTTGATTTAAATTCCACTTCCTTAGACGTACTGGGAAGTGGGCAATAGCAGATGATTAACACCTTCAAGCCAGGTTTGTGAGCTTCCCAGGCACATCTGACTAAACAAACCCTGGGCCCTGCTCCTTGGGCGGGGGCTGGCAACATTGCTTGTGGTCTCCTGGACCAGTGTTGTGCCTGCAGGTCCAGTCAGGAAGAGAAGAGGTGAACTGCAATTTCTCTGAACATGGTTTTTTTTTTTGGGGGGGGGGGGAGAATCTGAGTTGTTTTTCTTTTTCTCATACCCTACCCTTCAGAAAAGGAAGACCACTCTGCAGCGTTTTCTCAGAATATTCCGTTTTCCCCATTCCCTACCCTGCCCCATACACAATGTCACGGAATGACACTAGCCCTGGGGCTAGTTGCCACGCTGCCAACACAGTTACTGCTGCTGCTGCTGTCACTTGCATCGGCAGCCAAAACAACCCCCCCACAAAACAAAACAACAACCCTTAGGAAAAAAAGAAAGAAGCCATCCTCCTGCCACTGCTAATGGTGAGCTCCACCTCTGAGGGACCTGTGGGACAATTTCTCCTCCCACTGGAGAGATTTGCTGAAATGCCCACAAATAGGGTGGGGAATTTCAAGATGCCATTTGCACACAGTTCTGAGGAGGGGTCTGCATATAAGAGGGTTGGTGCAACTGTCTTCTGTATGTATGCTGTAAGTGTGTGTAGGGTGTGTGTGTATGTGTGTGTGTGGACACACAGACTTTGTACCTCAGCAAACAATGGACAAGTCAGGCCTGTGGCTTACGCTGGCTCAGTTTGTCTGAGCGTGGAAAGCTAAGCAGGGTCAAGCTTGGTTGTTACTTGGATGGGAGACCCCTTCTCTAGTTTCCTGCATTTTGCAGGGGGTTGGACTCGATAGCCTTGTAGGCTCCTTCCAACTCTATAATCTATGAAATCCTATTCCTCAGTCCATGTCACTTCCTCATATGTTCGCCCATAAATCTGTCCTGTCCCATTTCCACATTAATCTGCATTTTTTTTTAAAAAAAATTGTACAGAGATGGCAATTCAATACATATTTAAATGTGTATTTGCAGTCATATTTCCTCTTGAAATAATGCGTTTCTGACTGAATGCACTTTGATAATATCTTCTGAGCCGAGAACTGGGAGTGTGAGAGACAGTGGATAACCCAAGTCCCAACTGGCACGTTAGTCCAGGAGGTGCAGATCAGATCAATCTGTATCGGGAGTCCACACAGCTCAAAATTCCACAAACATCCCCAGACAAACCCACATTCTGGGACTGCTTTGGTGAAGCGGGGAGCTTCCGCCCTGCTCTCGCACGCTTGGATCTCACCGCTTGTAATTAAGCAAGGTGGTTGCGACTTTATTGCAACAGCTGTGAACATTCTCACCTTTGCCGTGAGAGGGAAGGGTGTGTGTGTGTGTGGACGACAACGACAAGCCCCCTGCTCTGCCTTCACTTCCCCCACGTGCTCCCGCCTGACTCTGCCTGATTATGCGCCGGGCTCAGTCTCCCAGCCTTGTGTGATGCCTTCCTTAATGTATCTATTCATTAACGCTACACAGTAACTGTCTGCTCACTAATTCTCCCGTAATTAGAGGCAGAATTCTTTCGCAGGCTCTCCACACAGCCTGGCAGCCTTGATGTTCCTCATTAGCAGCTGGAAACAGAAGCTGTGGAGACAAAACAAGAGCTTTTAAAAAGAGAGGACTTTGCAGCAGGGAGCAGGAACGGGAGGTCGAGTCGGAAAGAGAGGGGAAACTTTTGTCTTCCAGGGGTGTGGGGCCATGTCGCTTAACCCCGGGAAGATCCCCCGCCCTGGAGATGTCCTCTCTGCAGGTTTATTATCAGTGTTTTAGAGCTGATCAGAAATGGACTCTGAAATTTCTCCGTCCTGTTTGCAGGCAGCAACATTGGGAGAGGCATTCTGCCAAATATTCTCCCGGGGAAGGGTAAATTCTTCAACAGTTCCAAAACGAAAATACTCTCCTGAGAAATTTCAGTTCAGTTTATGCCAAATGAAATTATGTTGTTAGTTCCCATGGTGGGTGAAGGAAGCAATGGGCTAAGAGAATGAGTACAAGACCGTTCCTACCTTCAACAAGATTAAAATAGATTGGATTGAATCCACAGTTGTGCCTGAAATTCTCCACCGTATTCCTGGTTAGCAACATTGAAGGGATGAGCTGTTTTGCTGAATATTCTCCAAGGGGCTTCTGGAATTCTCTGACATTTTGGGGTGGGGGGGGAGAAGTGGCTGAAAAGGAAATACTCACAGAATTTTCTGAGAAAAAAATGGTCTCAATTGTTGCGAACATCTTTTAAAATTCTACTTGAGAGAGCATCGGCTGTGGGGCAGTATATAAATGAAATGAAATGATTGGAATTCTACTTGATCAGAATTCTCGCAAATTAAGCCATTTTTTTTTCTTATTTTCTCATCTGGAATATTGCATTTTGCTTTTACTATGAAGTGGGCAGGAGTGGCAGGGAGGACAAAAGGACCACTAAATCTCCACATGTGGCTACTGGGAGGCCTGCTGAGTGCTCCACCCTCTAAACCAACTTTGCAAGATTTCAGTGCACCTAACAGATGTAAAGCACAAGGACTAGAAACCTTGAGATTCGTGTGATACCTAGTTATGGACTGAACAAGATCACTATTATTACTGGGGTCAGGCAACATGATAACCCACACTCAAGGGTTACGTATAGGTTCAGTGTGGGTTGTTGTTGAACCGTGGATTGTTGTTGAACTGTGGGTTATCGTGTTGTCTGAACTCAGCTGCACTAACAAACCATGGCTTGTCAACCATGAACAAGCCATGAAGAGAGCCCATGGTTTGTTGTTGGGTTGTTGTGAGCTGTGCGTTGTTCACCATGGTTTGTCATCTCGGCTGGGTTCAGACAACACGATAACCCATGTTTCAACAGCAACCCACAGTTCAGCGACAACCCGCACTCAACACATACTCAACCCTTGAGTGTGGGTTATCGTGTTGTCTGAACCCAGTCATTGTGTGTAGTTTTGGATGTGCAGAAAGCAAATGCTTGTACATAATCTAGGGACCGTACATGTATAAACAAGAACAACCCTAAAGGCCCGCCTTCTCCCGCATGAACCTGCCTGGCCATTGAGATCATCCTCAGGCCCTGCTCCACGCACGCCCCTACCCCGCACCCCGCCCACCATCTGAACTGAGGTGGGCGGAGACAGGGCCTTTTCTGTTGCGGTCCCGTCATCTTTGGAATTTCCTTCCCGTGGAGGTACTTTTTTTTCTATTTGGGACCAGCTGAACACTTTTAAAAAATGCTCAGTCCCTTTTAGTTTAGTTTGTTTTGTTCTGTTTATCTGTGCTGGATTTCTATTGCCTACTACATAGCTCTTTGTTTAATAGTATGTTTTTTTTAAAAAATTATTATTCTAATTTCAGTGTTTTATCTGTAAGCTCATTTGGGAGCCATGACTGAAGAGCAGCTAATAACCATCCCAATAAAACAAAACAAAACAAAACCTGGAGGCTCAGGCTGCCAATTCTGGCCTTTATCTGTAGCAGAACTGTGGCTCTGGTGCCATGTGCAGCTACTGAACATGTCAACATAAGAGACACAACTTTGCTCCAAAGCTGGGAGACGGGAAGGATGAAGGCAGGCTAGACTTATCGAATTGGAAGGGCCCCAAATGCAGCCACAGCTTAGTGTGGGCGCACAATAAAACACACACACACACACAAACAGGGTCTCATCAATCTAATGGGGAGCATTCCCTTGCACTTCCAAGCATGGTGGACTCTGTTGGGCATGGCAAAGCTTGAACTGGGAGCTCTCCCCAGTGCTGGCTGCCTGAACCACCAGGGCTGCTGATCAAAGAGGGAGCTACAGGCCGTTGCAGCAGGTGGGGGTTTGCCAGGGCAGCCTATGATTTCCCTGGCCCGGGAAGTCAGGTGATGCTGGATGGCCAGTCAAGTGCTACTGAGGGTTGTAGAGGCTCACACACTTTCTGGCTTCCTGCAGTCTGGTCAACTTGTCATTGCAGGGGGCGGTGCAATGCTGCCTGGTCCTCCCTCTGAGTCGCCAGGCCTCTGGCTTTCAGCGTGCCTTTTCTTGGTCCTGTCTGTCTGCAGCCAGGCTTCAGAGCCTGCCCTCAGCATAGAATCATAGAATCATAGAAAAGTAGAGTTGGAAGGGGCCTACAAGGCCATCGAGTCCAACCCCCTGCTCAATGCAGGAATCTAGGTCAAAGCATCTGTGACAGATGTCTGTCCAGCTGCACCTTGAATGCCTCCAGAGTCCTGACTGTCCTGAGCACAAGCCGAACCCCACATCCCAAGGATTTCAAAATTCACAGAGGGTGCCTCTAGCCCCCGTTGTTCACGGCGATGGAGCATCCATAATCAGAGGCATTATACCTCTGAATTCAAGAACAATGCATTCGATTTTCATGCTGCTTTCTTCTTAGTCCGGCCAAGTTAGGACTCTCAAAAATGGCCAATGTTGGACAGTTATAATCATCCTCAAGCCGTGCTGGGAAGCTTCCCAAGCACATTTGGGTGGCTACTGTTAAAGATGGAGTGCAGGGCTAGAAAGACCCTCGGCTGAATCCAGCATGGACACTCTTATGCAGCGCTCCACACATGCTCGTAGATGGGCACGCGAGGACCTCTCCCCCCACAACCTCCCAGCAATGCCTGTTTTCAGAGCATGCCTTATTTATTTTTATTTAACGTTTTTAGGCCCCATTTAAGGGTGGAACTCTTAAACTGGGCTTTCAGCCTAGCAGCGGTGTGAGAGCCTGAAGAAAGATCAGACGTGCGGGTGCCCTCAACTTTCTCTGCAGCTAGCAAGAAAAGAAATACCCGTATTTTTCCGTGTATAAGACGCCCCCATGTATAAGACGCCCCCCACTGGGCAGTTTCGCAACCGTGCGGTTCTCTCCTCGGCTTACTTCCGTGTATAAGACGACCCTCAATTTTTAGTCTAACAATTTTAGGGAAAAGTATAGTCTTATACATGGAAAAATACTGTAGAATGAGGGGTGCCAAACTGAAAAGAAACGGATCTGTGAAACCCTCCTCTCACAGTGAAGACTCACAGTGCAATCTGATACATATCTACTCAGAAATAAGTCCCATTGAGTTCAATGGAGCAGACTCCCTGGTAACTGTATACAAACACTCGTGCTCAGGAATAAGCCACTCTGATTCACAGTGGGACCTACTTCCGGGTAAACCTGCACAGGATGGCACTGACAGCCTATTACTTTCCCAACTTCGTTCTCTGTGATGATCTCCGTATCTTAGTGATGATTTCAAGGACAGACGTCATTTCTTTTGTATTTCTGAAACTGAAATCTAGAAGTAAGTTTGATGCTGACAAGTCAAGTATTGTTATTATTATTTTTACCTGTTTTGCTTTAATTCCCCCAAAGATGAAAAACATACACAAACACAAACCACTTTTTGCCTTTGGAATTTCCCAGAATGCTCCATTTCCATTGCTAATCAAAGCCTATCTGCTTATTAAGGCCTGCTACGTCCTTCCCACACACACACCTCTCCCCCACCCCCCCACAACATTTCTGACCCTGACCTCAGAGCACAGCCGTGTCTGCCGGACGGTAATTGAAAATTCCAGAATTCCCTGTTGGCTTGATGGTGGCCAATGGTAACCTGAGGCCCGGGGAAGAACTTTTGAGTGAGGGTTCGGAGGGGGAGGCCGGAAGACCCCCCAGCTGCTCTGTCCTTCCTCCTTGCTCCATCTCATTCCCCGGCACTCCTGGGGGAGCGGGCTTTGGTGGGCCCTGCTGCTGCTGCTGCTGCTGCTCCTGAGACCTGACACGAGTTATGGGGATTAATGTGATCAGAGACGGATTCCGCTGCCAGTAACCCAAGCCTGGCGGCTGAGCTCGATCAGCCAGGGAGCCCCTTTGATTGCTCTGGGACGGGGTGGGGAAGGCTTCTTCATGGGGACGAGATTCGCTCTGCAGACCTGGCAGCTGACAGAGGCAGGCGGGGGGGGGGGGGGACGACAAACAGTAAAATGGATTGGTGCTGGCAGGCTTTCAGGGTTGAAAGGGGAAACTGGAGAAGGGTCGTGGTTTCATGGCTGGCATGTGGTCCAGGATTGTCCTAGACTACATGTCGGTTGACCCTCCCCCTCCCCTTCCTCAATCCACCCACCCACAACGAGACAAGGAGCCTGAGGGGATGGTTTGGCTGTTTCATGGCTCGAGCTTAAATCTGGGGGTAGGGAAGGGAAGCTTTCGGGGGGGGAGGGTATTCCACCCCTATTCTTGTTTCCCAGACACGTTCTTATAGCAGTGGATCTGTGTCATTTAGACCCAACTTTTCCCAGCCCTGGAGATGCTGACAGCTTCACCAGTTGGCTCTTTTGGAAATGGCCTTGGGGTAGTCACTTGGCTGGAAATGGACTGATAGGCAGTTTCCCTCCTGGACAAATTTCTTCTCCTTTCATCTTTTTTTTTTTTTTTAAAAAAGCTCAGCATTAATGTCAGTCAAGGGGCAGTTTTCATAGAAATGAAAAGGCTGGATCAGAAAACAATCGGGTTCAAATCCCTGTTCCAAGGCATTCCATGTCCTCCCCCGCCACCCCTCCTTTGGTAATCCAGGCCACAGTGCTTTCCAAGTGGAGAGCAGGAGGAAGGCAAAGTGCATTGCTGAAAATGTGCTGGCGAAGCAGAAGCCCCCAGATGACTCCAGCAAGCCATGCCATGTGCTGCTCTCCAACCCCATGGAAAAGTCACTTCAGCCCGAAGATGGGGAGCGGTCGGAGGATCAAGCTCAAGTCATTCTCTGAAACACTCCAAAGTACCATTTGTGGGGAGTGGGAAGCAATGCCACCCAACATCCTGTCAATTTAGGCGTGGTACTTCCTGAGATCTCAGGGAAATTTAGAGATCTCACCGGCTGCCTTATTTCTGGGTCCCATAATATATCAGGGGTCTCATAATGTCTCAAATAAGAAGTGAGCATTATGATCCACAGATTCTTCTTTGGCTCAGGGTCTAATCAGATTGCCTCGGGGGGGGGGAGCTGAACTACTTCCTGATTTGGGGGGAAACAGCTTGGCTTATTGTGAGACAATCTGTTTTGAGCAGGGTGGAGATAGCCCATCACTAGTGAAGTTGGGGGGAACCCAATCTTAGGAGAAATATTTTGGAAACATTAAACCCTCCTTTCAACCCATTGGTTATGATGACACTGCGCTGGTGAGGCAACTTGGTCAGAATCCACAGCTCAAGGGAAATGGTCTCCAAGCCAGGAGCACAAATATTGCCCAGCCGACACGTATGCAGGCCTGTCTTCTCCTTTTCCTTATTAACTGCTGAAGGTGTCCAAGGATGGATCCTGAAATCAAGTATGTCACTTCTGAATGTAGATCAGGCACTGGATGCCGTTGTTAAAGGATCTCTTGCTACATCACCCTTCGAATGAATCCTGAGGAAGCCAGGACAAGGTGCCAGAAACCATCTAGTACAGTGTTCTCCAACCTTGGGTCCCCAGATGTTTTTGGCCTACAACTCCCAGCATGCCCCAGCCAGCTACGCTGGCTGGGGCATGCTGGGAGTTGTAGGCCAAAAACATCTGGGGACCCAAGGTTGGAGAACACTGATCTAGTAGCCGAAGCAAGGCAGAGTGTTGGGGCAGCTTTTTATCTTTAGTCCTCTTTGGAAGCCTCCATCTCCTGCTAGAGATCCATCCAGCCTTGTGCCCTCCAGATGTTTTGGACTACAATACCCTCATCCTCAACCATGGGCCATGCTAGCTGGGGCTGATGGGAGCTGTAGTCCAAAACATCTGGAGGGACCCAGATTGGGGAAGACTGCTACAGATGGTGTAGGGGAAATGGATGTGTTTGATTCTGGGGGAATATTTCACGTTACCCATCCATGTAGTGTGCTCTCTCTCTCTCTCTCTCTCTCCCCCCCCCCACACACACACAGAGGCTTAAAAACAACAAGACTAGGTAACCCTCCCCTCCCTCATCCAGACTTGTCACCCTGGGGGGGCCACAAAGCTGCTGCAAAAGAGGCCTTTTGTTCTCTCATTTGCCTGGCACAATTTTCCACCGCCTGACGGTTCCCTACTGAGCCATGTCAGTTTTATCATAATGAATTGCCCTGAGCATTACACAGCCGTTTCCACAATTAGCACTCATTTCTGAGACACCATAAACCTCCCTGACCTGGAACACATTGTGGTGTACGGAGTTGTCCCATGCTAGCTCACTATGGGGCGGGGGGGGAGGGAAATGCTGCTGGGGAGAGAGGGGCAGAAAGGTCAGGATACAGCCCGTGTGCAGGGCTGTGAAAGCAAGCTGGGCAGGGTGATTGATGCGCTTCTGGAGTGGTGACACTATCAGTGAGGATCCATGCCCTGGGGAGGCCTTCTGGCTGAGCTATAGTGTGAAGTCAGTTTTGCTTTCCCCCACACTCAGTTTTTTGTTTTTTTTAATCTCAAGTTCTCCCTGTACTGTTTATGAAGACATTTGGAAATTTTTGTAAGATCTTATTTAAAAAAATATGAAACAGATAAAATCCTCAGCAACCTGCACCAGCCAAATTCAGCAGGTACAGATATTCCCAGCATGGAGAGGACCGTGTTGTCTCTGCCTGCCATGCAACTGTTCAAGATGAGGCGCCTGTCAGAAAAAGAAGAAGTGGCAACCCTAATTCAGCACCACAAACTTGGTTAAATACACAGGGATTCAAAACCAGACTTTTAAGAGCTAAACACTCTCAAGCCCTAGGCCTGGCTGGGTAAACCTGTCCATTTCACCTTCTCCCACATTTGATTTTTCAAAGAAAACAAAACTCAAGTTCTTGCCATCCATTGATGAAGAAATTTGCAATTTGCGGTAAGTTCATATAAAAACCCCCTGCAAACTGAATGAGATTCTCAGCCATCCCTATGTGACAATTAGGTTGGACTCTTGCATGCGGCAAAGTTCGAGAATGGAGAAGTCTCAACTTGGCTCAAAAATACTACAAGTGAGAAGAATCTTGGAATTGTTGTAGATCACAAACTGAATATGAGCCAGCAATGCGATGTGGCTGCAAAGAAGGCAAATGCTATTTTGGGCTGCATTAATAGAAGTATAGCTTCCAAATCGCGGGAAGTGATAATTCCCCTTTACTCAGCACTGGTTAGGCCTCATCTTGAGTACTGCGTCCAGTTCTGGGCACCACACTTTCAGAAGGATCTAGACAAACTGGAGAGGGTTCAGAGGAGGGCAACAAGGATGATAAAGGAAAAGGACTGGAAACAAGGCCCTGTGAGGAGAGACTGAAAGAACTGGGCATGTTTAGCCTTCAGAAGAGGAGACTGGGGGGAGATATGATAGCACTCTTCAAGAGAGGAGGGCCAGGATCTCTTATCGATCATCCCAGTTTGCAGGACACGGAATAATGGGCTCAAGTGACAGGAACCCAGATTCCACCTAAACATCAGGAAAAAATTCCTGACTGTTAGAGCAATAAGACAATGGAAGCAACTACCTAGGGAGGTGGTGGGCTCTCCCACTCTGGAGGCATTCAAGGTGCAGCTGGACGGCCATCTGTCAGGGATGCTTTGACCTGGATTCCTGCATTGAGCAGGGGGTTGGACTCGATGGCCTTGTGGGCCCCTTCCAACTCTACTTTTCTATGATTCTAAGTCCCCCTTCCTGAGCCAGGTCACACCAAGGAAGCTGCACCGAAGGGCACGATGTGGTAGATCAATGCAGTGCATGGCTAGCGTCAAGGGTTGGCTTAGCTGGGCATCTGCCAAGGCCCATGCTCACTGTCAGGGGTCCATCTCCAACCCCTGGAACTTCTTGGCCCTGGTGCTCCTCCTGGCTATCATTGCCTGATCACCTGCCCTCTCTGAATCAGCAAGCAAGCACTAAGAGGAAGAGAGAGGAACATATTGGGTCCAAAGGGAGAGGCAACCATGGTGAGATGGAGGAGATCTGATCAGCACATTCATTTTTAAGCATTTGGTCTTAGCCTGCTTTTATCTCTCTGTATATCTCTGTTTTTATTATGTTTATTTATTTCTGTGCTTATTTACGTTGACATTTAAAGTCAACCTTGAGAACACTGTTTCCACAGATCCGGTGTGCAGGATCTGCATCCTCTTAACTAAATAAAATAAATACATCTTACCCCAGTCCCTGGAGCTGGCAACAGTCCATTGGCTCTTGCAGGGTTAAGATGCAAGGGACCCAGGTTCAAATCCCCAGTCAAGCTCCCCTGGGGGTTGTGGGATATCCAGGGCTGGATTACCCATTAGGCACAATAGGCACAGTGCCTCGCGTCTGCGAACCTCCCAAGGGCCTACGAAAAGTTTTGGGACCTGCAGAGAGATGCAAAGATACAAAGACTTTAATTCGGCCTGGGGGGATAATCCCTCCTTGGATGCTTTCAGGGATCCTGTAGTCGTCGTCGTCGTCATCATCATCATCATCATCATCATCATCATCAGGCGATCACTCGTGACCGAGGGCTTGTGATGTTTCTCTTCAGTCTTTGGCTGAATCTGAACTACCAGGAGCCATGGCAGAGTGATGGAAGGGTTAACTTTATACTATAGCTCACTGGCACCAGAATGATTCCAGCAGTGGCACCATTGTCACCCCGTCTGCAGTGCTGGATGGCGTGACTCGTTTGTGCCTCAAGAAGCGTCTGATGTGAGGGCAACGTGGGGAGGAGACAACACCTGGAGTTCTTTGACTAGTGGGGAGCAGAGGATCAATGCTAAATCCCTAGAAGTATCTCAAGAGTTTCCTTCAAATGTCTTCCTTCCTTCAGGGTGTGCTCAGAATCCGGAGAGTCATTGGCCTCTTTCTCTTACAGCCCCTTCAGCTGTGTCCATCATGCACCAGGTGAGCCGGACAGTGGACAGCATCACCCTCTCATGGTCACAACCTGACCAGCCCAACGGAGTTATCCTGGACTATGAGCTGCAGTACTATGAGAAGGTACCAAGGGAGAAGGTGGGGTTGGGCATTCTCCACTTCCCCTAGAGCAGGGCTCTCCAACCTTGGGTCCCCAGATGTTGCTGGACTACAGCTCCCAGAATCCCTTGCCATTAGCCATGCTGGCTGGGAATGCTGGGAGCTGTAGGCCAGCAACATCTGGGGACCCAAGGCTGGAGAGCCCTGCCCTAGAGGCACCATGAATCCAAGTGCCGGCACTGGAGGGAAGGTCATCTGGGTTAGCTGATGCGGGCAAGAGACCAGCAGTTTGCCTCTGCCGAGCAGTCATTCCTGCAGCAAAAGATAGACATTGGTCCTCCTCGCTTTGTGTCAAGAGGGAGCGAACACTTTCCCCTATTCTTCAGGGAGATGAGACACTTCCATTACCAGGGCCCACAGTGTTTCGTGCCATGGCTTTGTATCTCCGGCCTAGGCACCATAAAATGCAGAGTCCATGGGCAATCCGCTAGCCATGGAAGAGCCACAGTAGACTGGGCAGTCCCCACTGATCAAAGCAAAGAGAGTAACACCATTGGGGTTGTCCATTTGCCCTGTAGCCAGATTGGCTCACAGGTTCCTCACTCCCAGTATGGTAGCTCCACTTTTGCTCAAGAGATTTGCAGCCTTCTGAATAATAGCGGAAGCATCGCCCCTCTCAGACAACCCGAAAGTGCAGCTCTGGAAGCGCTGTGGGGCTGGCTGCATCATCCCCGCCGCTCCTGACCTCCCCGCACTGGACAGGAGAGCTCAAAGAGGAAGGAATCTTCAAGTGTGTTCACTGAACTTGGGTTGCAGTGATCGTAAAAGTGATTGGGTACATTCCGTGACCTTGGAAGGGCAGGCAAAGTTAAAGAATTTCATGCCTTTCAGTACAAGGTGGGCGGGTTTTTTTCTTCTTCTTTCAGGGGCATTTTGTCCCAGGAACACAGCATGGCCTGGAGCAGCTGAGCTGCTGGTTGAAGTGGGGGCAAGGATTGGGTGGGGGGGGTCATTTGGTTTTGAAAAAAGAAGAAGAACCCTTGGCCAACTCGCATTTGAAGGTAAGATGAAAAATCCTTAAGTTTGCCCACCCCCCTGAAGATCAGTGCCTAAGTTGGACTACCTGGGCATAGTGAGGAACAGAGATTCCTCCATGGTGCCCCCCCCCAACTTATCTCCGGTTGCACCTGAGTGAAAGAGACAGAACCGTCCCCGAGGGGCGTCACAAAACTGTGAATTGTGAATTATGATAAGTCCTGTGCATTTGGGTTTATTTGCAGTGAGCCTCACAGTTCTTCTAGAGCAGAGGTGGGGAACCTATGGCCCTCCAGAGAGGTCGCTGGATTACAGCTCCCAGAACCCATGACCATTGTCCATGCTAGCTGTGGCTGATGGGTGTCGTAGTCCAGGAACATCCGGAGGGCCTCAGTTTCCCCACCCCTGCTGTAGAGCTCAGGCTGTGAAAGGATTTGGATTGTTTTCCCAGTGGGGAAACCTATTTGAAATGGAAAACTGGCAACAACTATAAATCCCTGTGTTAGATTTTATGGGGAAATGTCGATTTAATCCCAGGGAACCGCTTCTCTAGTGGTGGGAGCTGCTGTCTGAGCGAAAAAGGGAGGTGAACCCAGTGCTGCTCTTCCTCTCTGGACCGAGCTCCACGTAACGTGCCGTTGTGCGCCAGTCGCCCCCAGCCAATGTTTTTCTCTTTCCCCCTTGTGTTTTACAAAGTGTGGCAGCAGAGCACAGAAGACCGGCATGAGTGGAACGGGCTTCTGAACCCTTTCCCAGTAAAGTGGGGCCGGGCAGCCTTTTTTCTGTCAAGGGATAGATTTCATAGATCCTAGAGTTGGAAGGGGCCTACAAGGCCATCGAGTCCCACCCCCTGCTCAATGCAGGAAACTAGAGGAGGAGGGGCCTCCCATCCAAGTCATCACCAGGCCTGACCCCACTTAGCTTTCCACGCTCAGACAAGCTGAGCCAGCGTGAGCCACATCGGTCTGTCGTAGGCTGCATGTTGGCAGTGGACGAGGCCAAAGCCAGCGGTGGCAGAGCCAAAAGTGGGAGGGTCACCCCTTTTCTCATTCCGCCATCTCTTTGTCTCTCCCTCCTCCTCCTGCCCTCCCCGTGGGCTGTCACAGAAAGGACAGGCGGCTCTTGCCAGGCGCCCGGACTGATCACATGCAGAGGACTTTGGAAAGTAGGCCCAGGGCCACAGGTGTCCCACCCCTGCACTAAAAGTCCGTGCTGAGCTGAAATTCCTCTCCCCTAACTTCACTGGGAGGGGCATCTCCTACGACAGTGACGGCGAACCTTTTTGAGCCCGAGTGCCAAAACTGCAACACAAAACCAACTTATTTATTTCAAAGTGCCAACACTGCAATTAAACCTGAATACCGAGGTTTTAGTTTGAGAAAAACAACTCATACAGTTGTCCGAAATAATTAACATCTTTTGTCTTAAAAGAAAAAACACAATAACAGAGCTTTCAATGATACAAACAGTTTTTTGTTGGGGAAAAAATCAACTCAAAAAATTATTATAGTACTACATGGTACACATAGCCTGAAGGGAATTTATACAAACTTTTTAAATAATTAGGCACATGTATTTTTGGATCAGGGATTCTCAACTTGTAATATGATTATATGCCAGACTGAAATTGTACGGGGCAAGCTTTACCCCGGGTCCTTTCCCTGCTTCTACAGGTGTCGGATTAGTAAAAGTAAAAGTCAGCCTGTACTAGGATGAGCAAGATAAACAAGAAAACTAAACGTGCTTAACACATTTTAAACACTTTATGTCTTGGACTGCAAACACTGCATTAGGTAAAAGTTTGCATTGGGCATGCTTTTGCACAATTAATGTGGTTTTCGCTATTGCATGCATGCTGATAATTTCTCAAACTTTGGCTCATACTCCGTTAGTTTGAGAGCAACACATGCAGCACTTGGGTCAACTGTTAGGGCTTTACACCCAAGCCATGCTCTGTGCATCATCCTTCAAAATCTTTTAAATGTGATAACAATGTAGAAAAGAATTCTGTAACAGGAATTCTAGAATAAAATCATTCTGTTCCACACTGTGAGAAAGAACAAGATCATTAGTGTTTTGCAGAAGGGGATGGTCTTTTCGCGATCTGGTGACCAATGGCTCGAGTGCCCACAGAGAGGTCCCTGCGTGCCAGCTGTGGCAATAATGCCATAGGTTCGCCATCACTGTCCTACAATGTCGGGGAGGCTCGTACAAGGATGAATTATGCACCAAACTTACACATGGGGCAATCATACTGCAGGCTGCTGGTGTGTGCCTTTTTGTTCTTTGTTTGTTGACCCACAAGACTTCTCAGAGTGAGAGCAGAAATAATCATGCATGCTCTGATCTGGCTTCACGATGGCACCACGAAGCCAATTCAGAGTAAGAGCTGTGCTTCCTGCCCTCGCACTAGAGCAGTGTTCTCCAACCTTGGGTCCCCAGATGTTTTTGGCCTACAACTCCCAGGGGCATGCTGGGAGTTGTAGGCCAAACCCATCTGGGGACCCAAGGTTGGAGAACACTGCACTAGAGTCTTGTGAATAATAATTTTAAAAGCGGTGTTCCCAGGAACTGGGGATGTGATCATCACTGCCCCGCAGCTCCATGAAACACGCAGCAGAAACAGCAAGCAGGGGAGAGCCACCACGTTCGAGTCCTAAAAAGAGCTTTTGGCTAAAATGACACCCTGCACACGCACACACCTACTTTCCCCCTGTGAAATAAAAATTCATTAATGGAAGAAGTGCTGGAGGGGAAAGGGTCAATACCAGTCGTCTTCTCTATATTTATAGATGGGCAGACCGGTCAATTTTCAGTCCATCTCGCTTTCAGATGCGTTCACCCATAAGTCCATTCTGTCCGATTTCCATATTAATCAGATTTTTAAAAAAACAAAAAACACACAACTCTGCACAAAAATTCACTTTCAAATTTGTATTTAAATATGTATTTTTAATGTATTTTCTCTCAAAATATGCATTTCTAAACTTATTCTCTCTTTTAAAAAAATACCCATTTTAAAATGTATTGTGTGTGTGTGTGTTTTAACCTGAGAATTGTGTTGTGACATTTGGGAAATTTGAAACCCGGGTAAATAACTAAATTCCGATCTGCATGTTAGTCTAGGCCAGTGTTCTCCAACCTTGGGTCCCCAGATGTTTTTGGCCTCCAACTCCCAGCATGCCCCAGCCAGCTACGCTGGCTGGGGCATGCTGGGAGTTGGAGGCCAAAAACATCTGGGGACCCAAGGTTGGAGAACACTGGCCTAGACGGTGCAGAGTGGGTCAGTTTGTATCGAAATTTGGAAAGATCGAACTCATCAGGCATCCATATTATTACGCTGCAGCCTCCGCTGCCACATGTGGGGTGGGGCAAAGCGCGACTGAGTGTCATGTGCAGTTTGGCCCTCCGTGTGCATTAGGATGATCATCCAGGTTTTACTCCAGACTCAGTGTCTGAGAAATGTCACACCGTCCCCTAGTCAGAAATGGCTACACACCAGCATCTCCCTCGCAGGATACAGTTCAGGATTTATTTATTTTATTCATTATATTTATATCCCGCCTTTTTCCCTGCAAGGAACCCGAGGTGGCTTACATAATCCTCCTTTCCATTTTATCCTCACAACAACCCTGTGAGGTAGGTTAGGCTGAGAGTCAATGACCGGCCCAAAGTCACCCAGTGAGCTTCATGGACGAGGGGGGACTTGAACCCGGGTCTCCCCAGTCCAGTGCTCTAACCACTACGCCACACCGGCTCTCAGTGGGCCATGGACTCCTATTCCAGTCCAGGGTATGCTTTTGCCGTAGTGGTTGATAACCCCAAAATTACTACATTTTAGGCTCTCGTATGTGGGACTTGTCTTCCAGGTTATCAAAATTCATGTAAAATTCATATTTCAGATTAAAATGCATATTTTAGGAGGAAATGCATACAACAATATGGATGTTAGGGTTAAAACTCTGCAAAGATGCAGATTTGTGGGGGGGGGAAACTAAAAAAAATAATGCAAATTTTTGTGTGATTAAAAAAAACTAATTGTGGCATAAATGGGATGGAACGGACTTATGAATGAACACACAGGAAACCGACATGGAGTGGAAATCCCTAATCCTGGCATGGCAAAATATTTCAGCCAATGGCAAAAGAAAGAAAGAAAAAAGTTCATGCACCTCACCATCTCCCGAGAGGGCCAGAAGCTTCATCATCTCTGCTCCAAGGGCTTCACAAGCAGGGAGGGTGTTCTTGAGCCTGATTGGTTCAGGTGCCGACCAAAATGCTGGGGGTGGGCGGGGGCTTCTCTCTCGCTCTTGCATTCCCCAGATGTGAGAAACAGAAGGGCAGAAATTGCGGGGTGGGGGGAATGTATCAGGGAAAAAGCTAATTAAAACTCTATGATTAAATGAAGCCACACGTGTGTCCCCACCCCTCAGTTGACAGTGGAAAGGGCTCATCCTCCATTCCCTCCAGATGACCTATTTTCAGTTCCCTGCAGGCCAGCAGGAGTGGGGGGGGGGCACCGTTTGAGCTGATAAATAGGTCCTGACCTATATTGCATGCAGTGGAGCCTGGCTCTGCCCTCCCTCTGCGGGCTTGTCCACCTGCCCTCCTGGGCAACTTCTCATTTCAGCGGACGACTGAGTTGTATTTATTTATTTATTTTGAGTGAGAGCGAACATGTTGTCCTTCTGCACTCTCTCTGTGCTGCCTGGGGACCACGTGGGGGTGTTGCCTGGGTACACACATGGGCACATACACACACACACACACATGCACACAAGCAGGCAAGCATACACACGCACAAAGGTCTCCTGCAGATCCATTGCACAAAGGTCTCCTGCAGAGACAAAGGTCTCCTGCAGAGGGCCCGTGAGGGGAGTCATCCCTGTGCACCTTCTTTTCCCAGTAAGTTTGCTGGGATGGGGGCAAGGCTAAAGCCTCCCCCCATTGCAGCGATGTTGCCGTGGCAGGGAGGAGCCTTTAGCATTCCCCCCCACTCCCATCGCAGCGATCTTACTGGGAAATAAAGTGCAAGGGATGACTGTCCTCACACACCCTCTTTCCCAGCACCCCCAGTTCTGCTGGGGAAAAGAGACCCTTGGGGGCTGCATATGGCCCATGGGCCACACGTTGCCCACAACTGTTTTAGTCCATCAATCTGTGTCCAACAGCTGGTCAGTTTAGAGCTGAGCTGAAATGTCCCAGAATATTTTTCCCCCCTGGGCGGAAAACAACAACAGGTAAAACGTTTCCTTTTCAGGCCCCTCCCCTTAGAATAATAAGAATTTCCCCAAATATTCTCCACCATTTGTTTGCAGCAGTAGCTGCCCCCACCCCCTATTTCCCAGAATGACACTAGGTCCGGGGCATTTTGGAGGATGCACGATGGATGGCCAGGCTGCCAACACAGTTGCTGCTTCTGCCTCTTCCCACAAAAACCAAAACCCCTTCGGGAGAAGGAAAGAAGCTGCACTCCTCCTTCCACGGCTAAAGACGAGCCCCAGCCTCTGAGAAAGTGCTGGAGAATTTCTCCTCCCCCTGGAGAGATTCGGTGAAATTGGATGTCATTGCCCGCAATTTCTCTGCCCACAAGTAGGGTGGAGAATTCGGAGGTGCCGTTGCACGTGGGGCTCCAAGCCTGAAGGCAGCAGCCGTTCCCTGTGACTTGCCCCCGGCATTTGGTCCTTAGAGGGCTGTTGCTTCTGCCTGTCTGTCACATCGCTGTCCCAGGCTTCCTTCAAAATGCCGAGAAGGGCAGACTTGTTTCGTTTGGTCCCATCTTTCCTCGGGGATGAACGTGTGGCTCTCCCTTTCCGCACTCACTTTATCCTCACAGCAACCTTGGGTTGCCTCCAAAGTTAGTCCTATTTAGAGTAGGCCCGTTGTAATGAATGGGACCCACGTTAGTTGTGACTAACTTAGGTCCCATGTATCGCTATATGTCTACTCTTAAGTCGGGCTAACACTGGATACAAGTACAACCCCTTGTGAGGTTGATTAGGCTGAAAGACTGCACGTGTCAGGCCAGGGTCCATCTGGACCAAGAATGGGGCAACCCGTGACCTGATTGTAAAAGCCACCTGCAGGTAATCGGTTCAGACCCCTGGCAAGAGCGACATGCCAGGTATGGAAGCTGGAGTCTTCCGCATGCAACGTGTGGGCTTTACCACAGGCCTGCAGCCCCTCACCAAGGTCCAGCTCCATGGTCTCGTTCAGTATTCCCTCAACACTGACTGGCAGCGGTTCTCCAGGGCCGTAGACTGTTTCCTAACTCCTCCGGCAGAAGCTTTGCAAGGCCGGGAAGTTGTTTCCTTCTCATCGGGCCTCCTCCTCCCTCTCCGAATGGCCACACAGCTCCTGCTCCCTCCTCGTCTTTCCTTTGTCGTTCTCTTCTTTTGCAGTCCCCGCCGCAATGCTGCGTGGAGTCTGACAGGCCCAGCCTGGAGTCTTTGCTAGGAGACGGGTCTAGTTCTGCTTGTCTCAATTGTCAGATTCTAAAGGTCTCCGCTTGGCTCAAACGGCTCTGCGGGCCTCGCATTCTCCCGGGGCTGCATCCTGTCTCCCTGATTTCCTTTCCTGGCTCACGGGGCCACCAGTGCAGCACTGCAATGGACGCTGCTGCTTCCGTTTCCTCCGGGACCACACACTCCGTGCCTCTGGGCCAGGCTGGCACCTGTCCTTCCGTCCCCGCGCCGGACAAGCTCCTTTATTGAAAATGTGGTTAAACGCGTGAGAATGGCAATAAATAATGATACCCAATGGAACCACAGCCCCAAGGACAGCCTTCGCGTAAAATAATAAATAACATACTAAGCTCCAAAAGGCTTGGGCAAATATAAAAATACATTTGTCTGACACCGAAGGGCATCAAATTCTGCGCCAGGTGTGCTACCCTGGGAAGTTCATTCCATATTCAGGGTGCATAATCAGAACTGAGTGAAAAGGCCCTGTTTGAGGCCCAGGTTTGAAGGGGGGCCGTGCAAACCCCACTCCGGTGGGCACCCTCCTCTGTTGCTGGCCCCTGGCAGGGGTGGCAGCTAACAGCAGGCCGCAGAGCTCTTGAGAAGTGTCTGGTCGCTGAGGGCAGTTTCCCACAACGCTCCAGAGTGACGCTACACCGGGGGCATTGTGGGAAGCTACAGTGGCAGCTGGACTCAGCTTCCTGAGCATCCCTCCGGGAGAAAAAATTAAAGGGGAACCCAGGGCAGGCGTGCTGGGGCTCTGGCGGCTGCTCGTGGGTGCCAGGTGCTGATGCTGGCACTGTGTGTCCACCGCACCTCCGAAGGTGGGTAGGAAGGGCTCAGAGGAGGGCCTGCAGAGATGATTGCCACATTGGTGCAGGTTTCAGACCCGCCTTTCCCAACCTGGTGCATTCCAGAAGTGTTGAACTACAGCACTTCTGGGACTGGTGGAAACAAGGCCCTATGAGGAGAGACTGAAAGAACTGGGCATTAGCCTTCAGAAGAGGAGGCTGAGGGGAGACATGATCGCACTCTTCCAGTACTTGAAGGGATGTCGCACAGAGGTGGGCAAAGATCTCTTCTCGATCATCCCAGTTTGCAGGACACGGAATAATGGGCTTGAGTGACAGGAACCCAGAACATCAGGAAAAATTTCCTGACTGTCAGAGCAATAAGACAATGGAACCAACTACCTAGGGAGGTGGTGGGCTCTCCCACTCTGGAGGCATTCAAGGTGCGGCTGGACAGCCATCTGTCGGGGATGCTTTGACCTGGATTCCTGCATTGAGCAGGGGGTTGGACTCGATGGCCTGGTAGACCCCTTCCAACTCTACTTTTCTATGATTCTATGAAGCCCCATCATTACCAGTTGGCTGTGCCGGCTGGGAATGAAGAGAGTTGTAGTCCCACGTGTCTGGAGGGCCCCAGGTTGGGAATTCTGGATCTTGTTAGCTGAAGGGTGGGTGGGTGTGAGATGAACATTTGAGGCATGTTAAGCAGGGGTGCTGGACCGCTTTCAGCCCAAAGGCCTAACTCAATTTCACAGAAGCTCTTGGGAGCCATCTTACAGTGGTGGGCAGGTCCAGAAATATATTTTAAAAATACCACCATATTTTAGATTAAAGTTCTTACTGCCAGTAACTAAGCCTTGGAGAAGCATTTTAACTTTTAGAATTGGGGGGGGGGGCACACAAAAGCCAGGAAACCACCAAGGGATTGGCGACCAGGAAAAGGGGTGAGGACCCCCCGGGAGTGCCAGGGAGACGAGATTTGGCCCGTGGGCCTGGGGCACTCCACCCCTGACCTCGGGAAGGACCGCCTTGTTTTGTTCACCAGCTGCCATCTCTTTGCCTGGCAGGATCTGAGTGAGTTCAATGCCACGGCGGTTAAGAGCCCCACCAACACGGTGACCGTGCAGAACCTCAAAGCCGGCACCATTTACGTCTTCCAGGTGCGGGCACGCACGGTGGCAGGCTACGGGCGCTACAGCGGCAAAATGTACTTCCAGACCATGACAGAAGGTGAGCGACGGGGTGGGGGGGGGGAGCTTCCCCGGCTGGCCTATGCCAGGAATGGGGCCCCCACCAGCCAGCCCTCCCTGGCCTGACGCTCGCCCTCCCTTGTGTGTCCTTGTAGCCGAGTATCAAACTAGCATCCAGGAGAAGCTGCCCCTCATCATCGGCTCCTCGGCCGCGGGGCTGGTCTTCCTCATCGCCCTGGTGGTCATTGTCCTCGTGTGCAACAGGTAAGGGACGCCGGGCGCTGCCACCGGGCGAGGGCGAGGCCGGCAGGGAGGCACGTTTGGCGAGGACGGGTGTGGCGTCGGGGCGGAGAGGCGCTGAGCTGCCACCGCTGCCCGTCCCTTGGCTCAAGCGACGCGCAACGGCAACACCAGTGTCGCGGGGGAAGGGGGCAGCGGTAGACGGGGCTTGGACACTCTGGACCACTGCAGGTCCGGAGTGGGAGGAAAGCTCGAGGGAGAGGTTTTTGCCTCCTCCGTCCGGAGCGGCTGATGCAGGGTGGTGCGCGTGCGTGGACGCGCACGTCACGTGCACAAGCAATGCTTCGGCACGTGCGCCTAGACGCCGTGCTGCCCCCAGGATTGCGCCCTGCTTGCCCACACCGGAGAAGGCACGTGCAGCCGCCGCAGAACGGGAGCCCCTGCTCGCACGGGCGCGGCCGCCGCTCTGCGGGGGAGGGGAGGGCTTGAAGGGGGGAGGCTGGGGAGGGAGGGGAAGGGGTGCTGCGCCTCTGGGCTGAGAGCTGAAGCCCAGCCTTGCCCCCCCTGCTCTGCTAGTCCATCTGCCTACCGCTCAGCACGATGCTCTCCTTCCAGAAGACGAGGATTTGAGCGCGCCGACTCCGAGTACACCGACAAGCTGCAGCATTACACCAGCGGCCACAGTATGTACTCTCCGGCGGGCAGGGAGCCCGGGGCTGGGCTGGGGTGGGGTGGGGTGAGCGGGGCGGGGTGGGGAGCTTCTCCCCTGCCCTGCTTCGGCGTCTTGGAACCTGGGTCCTGCATCTTTTGAGAGTCCTGCCTCCACGCTGCTCTCCGGACAAGCTGCGTTCTGCGGAGCAGTGCTGGCAGAAGGGCGATCCGGGTGAGCTGCAGCAGGTCAGCAAGGATTCCTGCCTCCCAGTTCTTTTAACAACAGCACCAGTAAAATGACCACACACACACACACGCACGCACACACCCTGAATTATGCTGCTGAAAATGAAGAAAGCTTTGGGTAACCGGGAGGGGATTTTTGTGTGGAAGGACCGTGAGCACTGCTCACTTCTGGTACTCAAAACAAATTTCTGGGCTCAGAATTCTATCATCCAAACTGTTCCAGTAAAAACCAAGGTGGCCCCTGCACGCCTGCAGCAGGGCCTTATTAATTTTATTATTGACCATGTAAAAGTTTGCTCCCCTCTCGGCCCCCCCGCTCACACCTGGCCATCTCCTCGTTGTTTGAAGAGTTCTCAAGTCAGGCTTCAGGTTTTATGTAAATCACTTAGAGAAGTTATTATCTTAAGTGGTATATAAGTATAATTATTATAAAATAAACAAATAACGGTCAGGCCGCAGGAAGTCGGGTACCAGGACTTGGGGAGGGCCGGCTGGCGGTCCAAGTGGGCCAGAAGCAGGCGTGCTGTCTTTAAAAAGCCAGGCATCAAGTTCCAGAGCAGTGAGCGCAGATCGGAGGGGGGGGGGGCTAGGCAGGTGCTCAGTGAAATGCAGGCGGGGTTCAGGTACGCAGGCGCTTAGGCTGTGTCCTCACATCAGAGACAATTTGCTCAGATCGAGGGATTAACCCTGAGGCCAGGGCGTTATGCATCCTGGTGGGCAGGGATTGGTCCTTAGCGGTCTGCTGATGGAATGTTCCGGCAGGTTGGAAACGCAGCCTTGCTCAGTGTTTCTCCAACTGTGGGTTGTGGGACCCACCAGCGGGAATCAGCTGACATTCAGGTGGGTCTCAGACTGCCCAGTGCCTCTTTGCTTGACTGCCCTGCACGCTGGCTCAGCTTGTCTGAGTGTGGAAAGCTAAGCAGGGTCAGGCCTGGTGATTACTTGGATGGGAGACCCCTCCTCTAGTTCCCTGCACTGAGCAGGGGGTGGGGCTCGATGGCCTTGTAGGCCCCTTCCAACTATGATCTATGGATTATTACTTGGATGGGAGACCCCTCCTCTAGTTTCCTGCACTGAGCAGGGGGTGGGGCTCGATGGCCTTGTAGGCCCCTTCCAACTATGATCTATGGATTATTACTTGGATGGGAGACCCCTCCTCTAGTTCCCTGCACTGAGCAGGGTGTGGGACTCGATGGCCTTGTAGGCCCCTTCCAACTCTATGATCTATGAATCTTATGTGCACCGCATAGGCAGGTGTGGCAGCGGGAGTTGGGTAGAGAGCAAGGCTAATAATAATAATAATAATAATAATAATAATAATAATAATAATAATAATGTTTTAAAACTGGGAATAAGGAGGAAGGGAATAAGTGAAGGAAGCTGTTATAGCAAGAAGTGGACGTAAAAGCATCAGGATGGAGGGATGAAAGAAACTGGCCGTTGAGGGTTGGGTACAAGTTAAGCGTGGAAGGAGAAGGGGAGAAGAAATGACAGGAAATGTGTAAGAGGAGTTTGAGAGACATGCGGGGGAGGAGGAAAACAATACAAAATAAGCAGCCTTCTCTGCTTAGAGCAGCGGTCCCCAACCTTTTTGGGTCAGTGAGCACATTTGGAATTTTGAGAGTGCCATGGACACTCTCACAAAATGGTTGCCATGGAGGGGCTTGCCCGTTCCTAAGATGGGCATGCTGGTCAGGAAACACTCATTTCCCAGAAGGCAAACCGGTGAGACTAATAGAAAAGTAACTAACCCAAGAACCTAAGTGCAAGGCAGAGGGAGGGGTCTGAGCTCAAAAATACAAAACCATTCTTACGGTATTTTGTTTATTTATTTATTTGATCTGTACTACACCTTTAATTTTATTTTCTGTATATCGCCCAGGGTGGCCGGTTTGCCGGCCAGATGGGCGATAGATAAATGCAAATAATAAATAAATAAATAAATTTAATAAAATTAAATTCAGGGGTGGCCGGGAGCCTGGTGGGCGCCAGGAGAGGTGTCCGTGGACACCATGTTTGAAGCCCAGATCTGGAGCCTCTGGAGCAGCAAATTCTTCCCCACATGGGGAGGCTGAGACCTCCACAGAGCCCCTGTCTGTACTTAACTCGAGGAAAGCTGAATGATGGAACTCCTGGCTACGAGGAAATAGCTGTGGCAAAGCATTTAGCCGTTTTCAAAAGAGGGACTAGAGATCAATATAAAATGATTATCAGCAATTGCCAAACTCCGCCTCCATCTGTCTCCGTTTTGTGGCAGGTGGGCCCCGGTCATTTCCAGTTCTCTCAAGTGGGAGAATTGCCAGGCGTGCAGTTGAAACCGAGCACTGATGGTGCAGGAGGCGAAGCGCTGATGCGTGATCACCGGGAGACCCAGTCTCGGGCCCTACTGAGAGCCTGAGATGCTGCTGCTGCTCCAAATGAAAAGGAGCTTTCCTCAGACCACTTCCAGCCTGGCCCAGCGATGCCTCTGCTTCCCCAAAGGCCTTTGAGCAGTGTTCTCCAACCTTGGGTCCCCAGATGTTTTTGGCCTACAACTCCCAGCATG
This sequence comes from Shinisaurus crocodilurus, assembly GCA_021292165.1. NCBI lineage: Eukaryota > Metazoa > Chordata > Lepidosauria > Squamata > Shinisauridae > Shinisaurus > Shinisaurus crocodilurus. Next base: position 30,141,189 of record CM037886.1, read on the forward strand.
CCCCAGCCAGCTATGCTGGCTGGGGCATGCTGGGAGTTGTAGGCCAAAAACATCTGGGGACCCAAGGTTGGAGAACACTGCCTTGGAGGGATGCATCAATGGGCTGCTAGACTCCGAGCTTACCCCAATTGACACAGTCCCCGAAGTACCCCACTGTAAATAAGCCTGAAGTGTGAACAGCCAAGCAGCGAGACAAGCAGAAAAGCCGCTTCTGGTCTGCACTTGATGCCTGGCCGTGCACAGATCTCGCCACAGTGAGCACATCCGTCTGTCAGCCAGCCTCACGTGTGGCGCAGTTGTGCATGAGAGTGCGTTCCAAGTACAGGCAAACCACACGCTTGTGCAGACATTTCCAGCTCTCATTGCACACGTACAAGGAAGCCAGTGTACTGTAGTGTTTGGAGTGTGAGGCTTGCGCTAGGGGTGGAGGAGAAGGGGTTGGCTCTTGGCCAAACCTACCTCACAGGGTTGTTGTAAGGGGAACAAATGGGTCAGAAACTCTGGTGTATTATGCCCTGAGCCCTTTGGGGGGAGAGGTGGGGTATAAGTGTGATGAAAAAACGTAAGAAATAATACAGATCTGCCTTCCCCTCCCCCCCCCGAGCAGTGACACCCGGAATGAAGATTTACATTGACCCTTTCACCTACGAGGACCCCAATGAGGCTGTCAGGGAGTTTGCAAAGGAGATTGACATCTCGTGTGTCAAAATTGAGCAGGTGATTGGTGCAGGTAAGCCCCGCCCTTCAGTCTCGCTGCTGCAGCCCACGTTACCCCCCCCCCCAGTAGGGGGGAGTGTGCAACTGACTGGTGTGAGTGTGTGGCTGGGAGCAGACCCAGCCCAGGCAAGAGCTCAGATTTTTTGACGTTCAGTTTGCAATTCAAGCACGAAAAGGGGAGGGTGGAACGTGGGGCAGGATTTCAGGGGCAGCTTACTGGTGGACGGTAGTAGCAGCGGCATTATTATTATTATTTTATTATTTTATTATTTTATTCCATTTCTATACCGCCCAATAGCCGAAGCTTTCTTGGTGGTTTACAACAATGATAAAGATCACACAATAAAATACAATTATACAATAAAAATACAATTTTACAATAAAATACGGTTTTAGCCCGGCGCCGAAAGGATAGTAAAGTTGGCGCCAGGCGGGCGTCAGTGGGGAGGCTGTTCCACAGTTGTGGGGCTACCACAGAAAAGGCCCTCCCCCTTGTTGCCGCCTTCCGAGCCCCCCTCGGGGGCGGCAGTCGGAGGAAGGCCCCAGATGCTGAGCGTAGTGTCGGGTATTGCGGTCCCAAGCTGTGCAGGGCTTTAAAGGTCAAGACCAGCACCTTGAATCGGGCTCGGTAGCATATAGGCAGTCAACATCTCCCTATTTCTCTCTCTCTCTCTCATTTGCTGCTGCAACCCCCGTCGTGCCCCTGCCCAAATGCCCTGCATGTAGCAGTGCTCCGGGGCCAGTGGGTGGTGGAAATTGGCAGCTGCTGCATAAAATGGCGGCTTCCAGTGGAGACCACTGCTTTTTCCCCAGAATGCCTCAGAACAATGCCACACCCAGGGGCATTCTCAGGAGCAGGGAGGGCAAACGAGGACTGCCGGTGGGTTTTGCGCCCACTCTTGAAAATCATGCTCCCCACCCCAAAAACTGAACGGCCCCTCATTTCATGCAGCCTGTGAATGCGGCCGCAAGGCGGTGGGGGAGTCTGGCCCAGCCGGGACGCTGGTGGCTCCGGACAAGGAGGGGCGAGGGCTCGTGCCTCGCTCGGGGGGGATTGCAGAATGGTGAGCGGCGGGAAGAAGCATCTGACGTCCCCAAAGTCAGGGTGTAGCTGCCAGGGGGCCTGACCTCTTGCTTCTCCACGCCAGGGGAGTTTGGTGAGGTGTGCAGCGGCCACCTAAAGTTGCCGGGCAAGAGGGAGAGCTTTGTGGCCATCAAGACGCTGAAGTCCGGCTACACGGAGAAGCAGAGGCGGGACTTCCTGAGCGAAGCCAGCATCATGGGCCAGTTTGACCACCCCAACGTCATCCACCTGGAGGGGGTGGTCACCAAGAGCACCCCCGTCATGATTGTTACCGAATTCATGGAGAACGGCTCATTAGACTCCTTCCTGCGGGTACGCCGCTACCAAAGGGGGAGGGGGAGCAAAACATGTGGGAGGCGGGTGGCTCACACTCGCCGCTTCCCTCTCTGCGAGTAGCCGTGCGGGTCTGGGAGGGAGGTGTGCAACGTGGCTTGCGCAGATTCCACACATGTTCTCTTCCCGCGGCCGGAGCTCGAACCGGAAACTTTCAGTTCTCTGTGTGGCTGCCCCATCTGGTAAGCTAGCAGAACCGCAGCTTGGACCATCTTCTTGGAAGTGAAGAGTTCTTTGGCCCTAGACTGGCCCCACCTACCCAAGCTAGTCATCGGGACACAGCTGATCCCTGGGCTTGCTGTTTTGGCCGGGACCTTGCCTAAGCAACTGTCGTCAATCAGTCCAGTCCACAGATAATCCATTGTCATTAACACAGTCCAAGGTTGAAAGCCAAGAGATCTGTCCGAAACCAAAATAAAACGGAGCAGTGTAGGAGCGGGCTGAAGCGTGGTCGGGGGTGTTCCCAAGTCAAGGATGCACGAGTCTCGGTCCGGGGGCTGGCAGAAGGAGTGTCCGGCTACGGTCGAGTCGCAATGACAATTGCTCCCAGCGTCCGTCCGAAGTGTGTTTGGGGCCTTGTCTTTTAAACAGGCACTGACTGGCAAGGCAGCACAGCTGGGCCAGGCTGCAGACGGCACGTGCCTGGCCCCTCCCCAAACACACTCTGGCACAGCCGCCCCGTGTCTTCCCAAACGGAGGCACAACAGCAACAAGGCCTTCCTCTTTCTGGTGCGCTTCTGTGTGTTCCTCAGCTCTAATCCCCTGGCTTGGTTTCTTGGGTCTGGCTCCCTGTCTCAGCTCCTGGCTCCTATCCGACAGCTGCCTACAGCTCAGCCCTGTCCTACACACACACACACACACACACACACACACACACACACACAGAGCAACCCTGTTTTTAGCCAAGGAAAAAGATATTCGAAGATAGCCTTGCTTGGCCCTGGGGAGCAGGTCAGCGGTTGTTCTGTGCGTCACTTCCCACACGCTGGAGAATAATGTGGCCGGATGGGGAGTTTTTCCCTGTGGGCAAGCAACTAAGCAAGCCCCGTTGCCCCGAGGCCCCTTGAAGAGCAGTGGCCTGCTCAGGTCAGGGTCGATATGGAGAGGGGCAGGCGGTGTGTTAATCCTTCTCGGGAACCGGAGGGCGGCTGCCTCTTTTGCCTGCCGTGGGCCCCTGCTCGCCTCTTACGGCTTTTCTTTCTCACACACAGCAAAACGACGGGCAGTTCACGGTGATCCAGCTGGTGGGCATGCTGCGGGGCATCGCCGCCGGCATGAAGTACCTGGCCGACATGAACTACGTCCACCGTGACCTGGCCGCACGCAACATCCTCGTCAACAGCAACCTGGTCTGCAAGGTCTCCGACTTTGGCCTCTCCCGCTTCCTGGAGGACGACACCTCAGATCCTACCTACACCAGTGCTCTGGTAAGAGGCTCGTGGGGTGAATGGGATGGCACTAAGGCAGTGTTCTCCAACCTTGGGTCCCCAGATGTTTTTGGCCTACAACTCCCAGCATGCCCCAGCTGGGGCATGCTGGGAGTTGTAGGCCAAAAACATCTGGGGACCCAAGGTTGGAGAACACTGCACTAAGGAGTCGATACACACGCACCACACGCTCGTTCGTTCCGCCACCAGGAGGTTGCGTTGATGTCACCTCGTCCTGGGGATCCATTTCATTGTATGTTCTTCTCCACCCTGATTCGCCAGATGAGGTGGCAAAAAATGTGCCCTGAGGCAAAAGTGTTCTATTGAAGTGTTTTGGTGAAAATGTGAGGTGGCTGAAGTGAGGGGGTGAACCCCAACTGCAAATATTTGGGGGAAGACGTATAGTCATGTTCAGCCGTTTCTTCTTACAATGTAGTATTACTGCTGCCACCAGCAGCAGATCTCCTATCAGCCGCCTGGTAGTCACCATTCCCCCCCCCCCACAACGATGTAGTTAGTGTCATCCAAAGTGGGGCATTCTGGGAGGAAATGAAGGCTGCCACAAAACGACATAGAAAGAATGCTTCCACATTTCCTAGTCCGCCTACCCAATCCCCCCCACCCCCAAATACTTGAATGTTTCCTGCCCCTGAAAAGAATGGCCAAAATGGCACCTATTTATTTACCTATGTATTTATTTACCTATGTATTTGCTATACCTACAAACCTCCTTTTTGCTTATACCCTCCAAGTGGGTCACAGCTTCAAGTATGGCTTACAAGGTTAAGAGATGTGTGAAGGGGACCAACTGCTATTTGGCTCCTCCCCTCCAAGAACTGCCTCCATCAGTGCCCATGAGACCAAAAGTCAGAGAAGAAAGTAAATAGGTTCAGGTCTCATGGGCACTGATGGAGGCAGTTCTTGGAGGGGAGGAGCCAAATAGCAGTTGGTCCCAACCAGGCTGATGGAGTGGTCCACGCTGTCTCATGTCTCCTTCTGAGGTAGCCAGGTGGACTGGCTGCCAACGGAGGCAGTTCTTGGAGGGGAGGAGCCAAATAGCAGTTGGTCCCAACCAGGCTGATGGAGCGGTCCACGCTGTCTCATCTCTCCTTCTGAGGTAGCCAGGTGGACTGGCTGCCAACGGAGGCAGTTCTTGGAGGGGAGGAGCCAAATAGCACTTGGTCCCAGCCAGGCTGATGGAGGGGTCAACGCTGTCTCTCCTTCTGAGCTAGCCAGGTGGACTGGCTGCCAGCAGAGGCAGCTCTGGGAGGGGAGGAGCCATTGGAGGAGGCCTGTCCATCTCATGTCTCTCTCTCTCTCTGAGGTAGAGCAACATCCCCCCAGCCACTCACAATGGCAGTTGATTCCGAGCAGTAAGCAGAACTGACAATCATCAGGCTTTCATGGAGCATCACCCAGTCACATCATATTTTTACCTTGGCACTGCATGCCTCTACAGGCCAAGGTATATGCACAAACACTGCCGGCTCCCCACCCAACCCCGGCTCTAGATTAGAAGGTTCTCCAGCAGTTCCTGCTCCCCAGCTCTGACTGTACTGCAGCAGATGTGCATGGTGGATGCAGGCTGATCTTCAGCCAACTTGCAAGAGCTGCCTTGTTTGGGGAGGGATGTCATAGAATCATAGAAAAATAGAGTTGGAAGGGGCCTACAAGGCCATCGAGTCCAACCCCCTGCTCAGTGCAGGAATCCAGGTCAAAGCATCCCCGACAGATGGCTGTCCAGCTGCACCTTGAATGCCTCCAGAGTGGGAGAGCCCACCACCTCCCTAGGTAGTTGATTCCATTGTCTTATTGCTCTGACAGTCAGGAATTTTTTTCTGATGTTTAGGTGGAATCTAGGTTCCTGTAACTTGAGCCCATTATTCCGTGTCCTGCAAACTGGGATGATCGAGAATGTCGGCAAGGGGTGTCCTGCACCCCAGCCTGTGAACCTCTTGATAGGTTGTACCCGTTCAGTCTCGCAGCCTTCCTCCTTCTCCTCCTCCTCCTTTGTCTGCTCTTGGAGATGTGGAAAGGGAACATTAAAAGTTCTGTGGGCTTCAGTGCAATGCCTGGGTTTGAAAGCAGAGCTTCATTGCAGAGACTGGGCTGGGGGCGGGGTTATCATTAGGCAAAGGATCAAAAATGGAACAGCCCATATAATAATGCCCTTATCCAATATCCATAGCGCAGCTAGGTTGGAAATACTGTCAGATGGCCACAGCTAAGGATACTCCAGAGCTGGGGAAAGGTACCCAAAAGGGCAGCAGAATCACCAAGGGCTTGAAGCACCTTCTTTCTGAGGCAAGGCTAAAGTAGCCTTCCCCAAGCTGGTACCCTCCAGATCTGCTGGAATACAACTACCATAACCCCCAGTTTGGGGAAAAAAAGACAAATGGGGGTGGGTGGGGGATAAAGGTATATAAAACGATGCACAATGTGAGAAAGAGTAGATAGAGGGAATTCGTTTTCTCCCTGTCTGATCATACTAGAATTTGGAGTCACTCAACACAAAACTGATTAGCAGGAGATTCAGGGTAGACGTAAGAAAATCCATAATTCATTCATGGCATTCACCACCACAGGATGTGGTGATGAATTGAGCACAGGCTTAGATGGCTTTAAAATGGGATTATACCAATATACAAATATTTCAGCAAAGAGTGCACCTGCTTAGAGTCCCAGCCATTCCATTCCCCCCCACACACACCCCAAGGTAGTCCGCATTCCTTGCCTACTGATTATGCTCAGTTCTCCTTGGGCTATTTGGGGCTTTTCGTCTCCTCCTTTTTAGGTGTCTTTTTCTGGGCATCCAGACACCCTGTCAGTGAGTCACAGGATTTCTCCATTGAGTCCTGTGGGAAGCTCTCACTTATGCCCCTGGAGATATTTGAAAAATAGCTTCTCTGTGCGTATCAGGAAATGATCTATCCAGACAATGAGATGGTTCTCTGTACTTTTTGTTATCTATATGACTCTTCCTCTGTCCTCCGTTTCCAGCCACTCTGTTCCATCCCCCTCCCACCCAGTTTTCAGGCTTCCCCCATTCCAGCCTCCCCCTTAGGATTCCCCCCCCTTTTTTTGTACCCCTGCAAATCCCAGTGATTCCCGGGGTCTGTTGATGATGCTCCCTCATGTCTGGGGGTGGTGCCATTTTGGCTACATTTGCGCAAGCATTGGAAGACGAGGGGTACTAACAGACAGAGCGCTTTGAGCGCCAGTAATTAGCAAGCATTGTGCAGCAATTCTTCCTCTTCTTCAGGGATTTTCTACAGCAAGAGAAAAGATGGAAGAAACTGTGGGGGGGGGGGGAAATGGGAGGGTTATGAAAGGAAGATGACATCATCTGGACCTCCCGTAAAATTCTTTGAACGAGGCAGGGCAGTAGTGCAGTGAGCACCCTTACTGGGAGCACCCTTAATTTCAGCTATAGAGGGGATGATACGGGGAATAGGTCTATCAATCGGTATTTATGTTGATAGCTACCTGGAGCCTCCAGATTCGAAGTCAGTGGACCTCTGAATGCCAGTCACTGGGGAAGGAAACAGCAGGGGTGAGCTGTTGTCTGCTGCGGGTTTTGCACAAACATCTGGCAGGCCACTGCTGGAAACATGATTTTTATTTTTTATTATTTATTATTACATTTATACCCTGCCTTTTTTCCTGCAAGGAACTCAAGGCGGCTTACATAATCCTCCTTCTCCTCTCCATTTTATCCTCACAACAACCCTGTGAGGTAGGTTAGGCTGAGAGTCAGGGACTGGCCCAAAGTCACCCAGTGAGTTTCATGGCTGAGCGGGGACTGGAACCCGGATCTCCCGAGTCTCAGTCCAACACTCTCACCACTACGCTACACTGGCTCTCCAGTGCCAGACTGCATGGGTCTTATCCAGCAGTGCTCTTCTTATGACTAGGGGGGTGGCAAATTCCGTTTGGTTTCCATTTTAAAAGGTACAGACTTAATTTGAACTTTCCAAACTAATACGTGAACTGAAACACAATTATTCTTCAATCAATTAATATTTATTGTGTGGCCACAGACCCATAAAAACTGGACAGACAGGACAATAAAAGCATAATCATTAAAACATACACGTGATTAAAAATTACAGTCTAAAAGCATTTTTAAAAAGCATAACATTGGAGATAAAGAATCATCTTGTGAGAACTTATTACAGAAAAAGGGAACTTAGCCATTCACTAATTATTCTTCTATTTTCACACTTCTTCAAATTTCATGATCGCTGCTCAAAAAGAGAGCCAGTGTGGCGTAGTGGTGAGAGTGCTGGACTGGGACTCGGAGTGCTGGACTGGGACTTCTAGTCCCCTCTCAACCATGAAACTCACTGGGTGACTTTTGGGCCAGTCCCTGACTCTCAGCCTAACCTACCTCACAGGGTTGTTGTGAGGATAAAATGGAGAGGAGGAGGAGGATTCTGTAAGCTGCCTTGGGTTCCTTGCAGGAAAAAAGGCAGGATATAAATATAATAAATAAATGAATAAATAAATAAATATGTGCACAAAGGCGCATCTCAGGGGAAACAGTGTACAAAAAGGCAAATATTCGAGAAACATGCTTGGGAAAAAATGCATATATTAGGGGAAATTGTGTACAAAAAAATGCATACACATTTTTGAGCACATGAAAATGTATAAAGATTTTCATACAGACTTTACGAAAAAGAAATTGTTAACTGATGTCAACACAGAACGGAATGAACTCATGTTTGAAAACATGTAAACTTTACAGAAAATGAAAGAGACAGCTTTGTCCATCTCTACGTATGACCAGGGCTCTTCCTCTGACCTGCCAAAGGTACCCATGCGCTCTTTCTGAGTACAGTGGTTCACGGGGCTCAAGGCAAGCCAGAGAGACTTCTCCATCGGGCTTGAATTACAGAGCCACAAGTAGCCCAAGCACGGCAAGGATCAAGACACACAGAAGAAGTCCCTTCTAGAAAAGACGAGCCAGAGGGGTCATGGGGTACTTTATCTAGGTCACCCTTCTGCGAGAATCTGTCTTTTCCCCTTCTTCTCTGCAGAGAAGGGGACTGACATTCGCCAAAGACACAGGTGGTGCATCAAAATGCACTCTTCTTCTTAACGCAGACACTCCACGGCAACGTTAACAATTTATAACACTTCCTCCTCGATAAGCAGCAAGCGCATTGAGGCATCACCAGTGCTGGCAACAAAGCCTCCATGCCTGCAGTTTTAGGCAGTGTGAGGGGGGCGGGTGTTGGGCGGGGCTGGTGAGAAGGTTGATCGGTGCAGTGACAACTTGTCCTTCATTACAAATATGAACTTTTAAGAATGACCTTCAGGATCAGATCAATGGTCCCTCTTGTCCAACTTTTTTTATATCTTGCAGTGGTCGACCAGTTGCCTCTGGGGAGTTTTCCAAGCTGGGGATGGGTCCTCCCCTGTTCTTGTCCCTAGCACATGATACTCAGGGCTAGACTTCCTCTGAACATTGGCTTCCTATTTTGCTTTCATGGCTAACAGCCATGGCTAGACCCATTCTTAAAATGCCTTTAAAGCTTTCCCCCTCTCATTTATGTATTTTATATTTTCTGTTGTTCCCCGCCTCGACCTAGATGGAGAGGCGGGTAATAAATAAATTGTTGTTGTTGTTGTTGTTGTTATTATTATTATTATTGAAATGTTCATAGTTTTTAATGGTATATTATGAGGTGGGGGGAAATCCTTGGTTGCTTTAGATCGCATTGCAGCCATCTGGTTCTGTCTGGCTACAGACAAGTCTGGAAACACCCGAGCCTCTGTTTCTCTCCCCGCCCTCACAGGGTGGAAAGATTCCAATCCGTTGGACAGCGCCGGAAGCCATCCAGTACCGGAAGTTCACTTCTGCCAGTGACGTCTGGAGCTACGGCATAGTCATGTGGGAGGTGATGTCCTATGGGGAGCGGCCATACTGGGACATGACCAATCAAGATGTAAGTCATTGTTGGGACTTGTGGCTTTGGAACATGGTGCAGTTTGCTACACCATGGGGAATCACTGTGCGCCATTGTACACTGCTTAGAGATTATTATTTTTAAATGGTAAGCGGTATATAAATCTGTTAAATAAATAAATAAATAAGTTGTGGGGAACCCTTGTGCACTGCAGAAGGATGTGCCTTCTGGTGGGAACATTGGGATCAGCTCCATTGCAACGGAGCAGGAAGAACGGAGAGCGTTTCAGAAGGTGCCGGATGCTGAGGGAGCAGGGAGATGATCCTATGCAAGCCTGCAGACCTTTTGGTAGATACATGCCCAGTTGATGAGGGTTGGGGGAAGCTGGCTTTAGGACTCTAATCTAACCTATGCCTCCTGAGATAGGATATGCAACACCTGAAGTATCTGTGAAAGCTCCCTCGTTCTTCCTAGTGTTGAATGTGCATCTCTCTCTCTCTCTCTCTCTCTGTACTTTCAGAAATCTCTGTCCTCATCCTACAGGGAAAACATCTCTCTCTCTCTCTCTCTCTCTCTCACACACACACACACACACACACACACACACAACTTGTAAAGTCAACATGTATGTAATTTTCTTTCACCTTGGATATGCCCGTCATCATCGTTGATGCAGCATTCCCCGGCATCTTTTAATATTTGTCATCATCCACCTGGAGCATCCACCTTACCCTCATAGACAGAGGTCCTCCTTGGCCACACCCAGATGATCATTAACTAACAAAAGAGCCCTCATGTTCTCATTAGGGCCTATTTCTAGAGCTGGGACACCTCATCAAGAGGCCCTGATCACTTTTCTACCAACTGCCAATCACTCTTTCTTGGGCGAATTTGTCTGAGTCCTTTTGGAACAGATGGCGATGGGGGGTATCTGGCACAGAACCTTTTTTCGGCCAAGGACCACCTCCCCTTGGTAGGCAGTGCCAGAAGCCAAATGGTGGGACCACTTCCTTTTCTCTCCCTCTTTCTGCCACCCTTTTCTTTCTCTCTCTTTCTGACTCTCACTTCTCTCTTCCTCCTTGCTTTGTGAGCCAGCTGCAGGAGGGACGGATCACTCTTGCCAGAAGACTGAACTGATCACACTGTCGAAATTAGGCAGATGACAGCATGAAGCCCTTGGGCAATAGATTGTCCGTCCCTGGCTTAACAGAAAGGTGTAACTTTGGGGCAGAATTCCAGAGGGTGGAGGCAAAATGTTTCTCGAGGCTGTTCCCCGCTTTACATTTTTCACCGTCCCTGCTGTGTTTTATGGTCCTGGTGGTGGCAGCGATAATGCCCCCAAATGACCGCCATTCCCACACACCCAGGCCAATCAGGGGGGAAAAACGTAACCCACTGTCCTAAACCTGATTGTCTTCATGACAACACTACGAGATGACCTACTGTTGTCATAATAAAGCCAATCAGGTTCATGGCAATGTGTTTTGTGTTCTTTCTAGGGCGGTGGCTCTCAACCTTTTTTGCCCCGTGCACCCCCTTCACCACATGTCCGAATGTCATTCCGCCCTTTCCAAGCTTGACCTAATCTGTGCCGTACAATAAGGTGTGTGACGTCCTGTAGATTATGTACAATCTATAGAATTGTAATGTGTAGAAAGATCAGTATTCCAACCGTTTGAGTCTGTGGTCCTGATTCCCCCCTCCCTGAAACCCTAAAATTCCCTGGTTCCCTGGTTGAGAACCTGTGTTCTAGGGCAGTGTTCTCCAACCTTGGGTCCCCAGATGTTTTTGGCCTACAACTCCCAGCATGCCCCAGCCAGCGTAGCTGGCTGGGGCATGCTGGGAGTTGTAGGCCAAAAACATCTGGGGACCCAAGGTTGGAGAACACTGTACTAGATGGTTTCTGGCACCTTGTCCTGGCTTCCTCAGGATTCATTCGAAGGGTGATGTAGCAAGAGATCCTTTAACAACGGCATCCAGTGCCTGATCTACATTCAGAAGTGACATACTTGATTTCAGGATCCATCCTTGGACACCTTCAGCAGTTAATAAGGAAAAGGAGAAGACAGGCCTGCATACGTGTCAGCTGGTTGTCGGCTGGGCAATATTTGTGCTCCTGGCTTGGAGACCATTTCCCTTGAGCTGTGGATTCTGACCAAGTTGCCTCACCAGTGCAGTGTCATCATAACCAATGGGTTGAAAGGAGGGTTTAATGTTTCCAAAATACTTCTCCTAAGCATAGCTGGCTGGGGCATGCTGGGAGTTGTAGGCCAAAAACATCTGGGGACCCAAGGTTAGAGAACACTGTTCTAGGGGATCTTGGGGGGGGAAGTGATCATCACCGAGACTTCAGGGAACACCTTTGTTTCTAGCGTTGTAAATTCAGTGCTGGCTTCACACCCTTCCACAGCCCACGGACTGCCGTCGTTATCAATTCCATTTCTAATTTTTGCCCCCCCCCCCATCAGAACATGCTATTGATGGCCTCGGAGAGTCGTCTCAATCTGCAGCGACTCCCAAGTCTTTCTCTCCTCCGTGGGTTCCTTCTGCAGTTGCTGCCGCCGCCCCTCCTCCTGACCTAGAGCAACTGCCCCAGAAGCTGTTGCTCCCTAATTGACAGTGATCTTTCCTGCAAGAGGGTCATGCTCACTGCCTATTAGCCTTCTCGGCTCAGCAGGAAACACCAGCAGAGGGGGAAGCTGCTGATCTGTGCCGGGGGGGCGGGGGGGAGTGTTCCCAGGGACCCTGTGTGTGCGTGTACGCACATAGGCGACACAATCCCCAATTAAAGATGAAGCGAGGCAGGCTGACCATCAGTTATTATAGTGATGGGTAAAGTTAAACCAGATTTTGTTATAATGTGGATTAATACAAACAATTAATTAGCAGCTTCAGGTGACAAAAGAAACAAAAGCCGTGGAATGAACCCAACCCAAGCCAGTGTGGCGTAGTCGAGAGTGTTGGACTGGGACTCGGGAGATCCGGGTTCTAGTCCCCGCTCGGCCATGAAACTCACTTGGTGACTTTGGGCCAGTCACTGACTCTCAGCCTAACCTACCTCACAGGGCTGTTGGGAGGATAAAATGGAGAGGAGGAGGAGGAAGATTATGTAAGTTGCCTTGGGTTCCTTGCAGGAAAAAAGACGGGGTATAAATATAATTACGTAAATAAATAAATAAAAGCCGCAGTTGGTTCTGTGACAGCGGTGCCAGTTATCTGTCACTGGCCGGCTAGCAGTCAGCCTCTGTACCAGAAAGTTGTTTGGCCTATTTGTTTCTGCTACTCTGTGCCCGCTCATTTCCCTTCTAGTTTCCTGTCTTTCGGTGTCCACTTCTGTGTCCATGTTCCTTTGGATATTCTATCTCTCTTCTCCATTCTACCCCTTTTCTTGTTTATATGTCTAGTGGGATTTATAGGCTGCTGTGCAGGGCCAAAGCGATGTAATGGTAGTACTGGCACAAGGTGGTATCAGTTGTCACAGAGCAGCATCTAGGCCAGTTTTTCCCAACCTTGGTCAGTCTGGCTGGGAATGCTGGGAGTTGCAGTCCAGTGCATCTGGGGGCACCAAGTTTGAGGCGGCTGGCCAAGGCTGTGTAGGTCTGATGAAATCTTTAAATTTCAAAAAGAACAAAGAAAGAAAGAACACAGCCCAGAATCACATAGCCAAAAACGCATTCAGGAAGATATATATTTTAAAGGCCCAATTAAAATCCTGCACTGAAGGGGCGAAGTGTAATTCATTCCGTAACTGTGGGGCCACTCCCACAAAGGCCCAGTCTCTTGAGCCTGCCAGCCTGACTGAGCTTATCAGCGAGCACATGAGCAGGGTCTCTGAAGTTGATCTTAGTGAACGGGCTGGATCGTGTGGGTGAAAGCAGTCTCTTGGATGAGCTGGTCCCGTGCCATCAAGGGCTTTATAGGTCAACAGAAGCACTTTGGATTGGGCTTGGAAACACTGGCAGCCAGTGCAAATGATGCAAAATCAGTGTTACATGTTCCGACTTTCTGGCCCCACCATCATCCAGGTAGCTTCATTCTGCACCAGTTGAAGTTTCCAAACTGTCTTCAAAGGCAGCCCCACGTAAAGTGCATTAGTCCAGCTCGGAGATAACTAGAATCATAAAATCATAGAAAAGTAGAGTTGGAAGGGGCCTACCAGGCCATCCAGGCTCAATGCAGGAATCCAGGTCAAAGCATCCCTGTCAGATGGCCATCCAGCCGCACCTTGAATGCCTCCAGAGTGGGAGAGCCCACCACCTCCCTAGGTAGTTGATTCCATTGTCTTATTGCTCTGACAGTCAGGAAATTTTTCCTGATGTTTAGGTGGAATCTAGCGCATGGGTAACTTAAGTTAGGTTCAACCACAGCAGGTAAGGCCACGGTTGGCGTATCAGCCTTAGCTGATAAAAAGTGCTCCTGCCCACCGACACTACCCGATCCTCACCAGGTAGTGATGAGTCCAGAAGCACCACCAAGCTGTGAACGTGGTCCTTCAGGAGGAGTACGACCCCACCCAGGACCGATTTCAGATCTCATTCCAGAACAGCCAGCTTCCCAGCCCGTAGCACCTCCATCTTGTCCAGAGTACCTTCCTTTTTTTCTTCTTTATGGTTACTCTTCGCCCTACAACTGTACGGGCTTCCCTTGATTCCCTTGCACCTTCTATTTCCATCCCTTCCAGTGCTCCAACTCCAAGGAGGCCTGTGTCCCTTTACCGTTCATGGGGGGGGGGCGGGAATGATTTAGCTAAAACTGAGAGTAATCAGGGTGTGTGTCTTGTGGTTTTAATTATGGTTCCCCCTCCCTCCCTCATAACTTGAGTGCAATTCCATTCCCTCACCCTCAGATTTCATAAGCTTATAGTTGGCAGGCATTATATGTGCCAGTCCTGAGACAGTGAGACAGGCTCCATTGTACCAGCAGTGAGAGGTCCCTTTTTTGTTTTGACAAATCTCCCCTATTTTTGCAGGCAATTCTCCCTAATAGATTTATTTTGGATGCAATTTCCCTCTCATGGATGCATTTTTTGTACTCAGTTTTCCTTAATGCATTAAAAATGGATACGCATGTTCATACAATTTCCCTAATGTGTGCATTTTATGATTGGAGAACTGCATGACAAAATTCAGAGAAGCATGAAAGGCGGAGGATAATTGTGTCCCATTTCACATATCGCTTTGGGAAGTACTAATTATGTCGGTTCATATTAAAATGTGAACCAAACAAATTCTTCCTCTGTCCCTGCCATTTCCACACTGACTTTAGCGGGGGCTTTTCTCTTACAGGTAATAAATGCCATCGAGCAAGACTACCGCCTGCCACCACCCATGGACTGCCCCAGTGCCCTGCACCAACTCATGCTGGACTGCTGGCAGAAGGACCGCAACCACAGGCCCAAATTTGGACAGATTGTCAACACCTTAGACAAGATGATCCGGAACCCAAACAGCCTGAAAGCCATGGCACCCCTCTCCTCAGGGTAGGAAAGAGGGCAGGGTTTTAAAGTGTGCCTGGGGAGGTGTCACATCCTCAAGGGGTCTGAAGGAGGCCGCACCCTCTTTTGGCCCAACTGGGATTTCCTGTGTGCATGACTCTTCCCTTTCCCTCCTGCCCCCATCTTGATCCATGGGAGTGATGGAAGAGGCTTTGGGGGCATGCCATATTCAGCCATAGCATCAGGTCACAGAGCGTTTAGTGGGGTTCTGGCAGGCCCTCTATATCGCTGAGGGGGGGGGGGGGAAACTGGCCCAGCAGAATTACGTGGATCTGGCGCCTCCGTTACGTATTTCTTTAATGCCATCTATGGTGCTTTACAAAGAATGTGGGGGCAGGTCCCTACCCCCAAGTACCTTACAATCCAGATGATCATTCAAAATGACAACAGGGGAAGGAAATATGGAGGCAAAGAATATACCATGGTTTCCGTTGCGTGTAGATAGGCTTAGCTTCAGGAGGGCATTGGGACATCTCTAGCACCCAAGGACGTTGGTTCTTGTGTTGGTTAACAAGGCTCTCCATTGGGCTCAATCCGCAAACTGTTTTGACATGGGAGAAGCCCCATGGGCTGAGCTTTTTTTGGCCTGATAGCTAGTCCTCTGGAGCACACCAGTGTGTGTTTTTGTTTTCACTTCTCCACCTCCGGGCTCACCCCTGTATTTTAAAGCTTTTCTGGGAGTTGGTGAGTCGTCATCTCGATGTATCTCCCGGCCACAGCAAAAACAGTCCCCTCTCCTAGTGCCATCTGGTTAAAAATAAGTGCATGGATTGATATTGGTTGGTATTACTTGGGCAGGCAAGAGAGATACCTTATCTGGTTTATCTTTGTGGGAAGGGGGATTGTCCTGCTTCCCTTTAAAGATGTGGCCACAATCCATCACTGGGGTTGGAAGCCTGCTCGGGTGCAAAAAGAAATGCATAGAAAATCAGTGGTTTCTTCTTCATCATTTTGGAAGCATCCCTAGTATTGTTCTGTTTTAACGAATATTCCAACATGGGGCAGGAGTAGTCTTACTGAGATGGGCAAGAAAATCAGGATTGAGGGTGGAACTCTTCTATGCCAATGGAAATCCAATTATTTTCTTCTGCCCATTGTTGGGACTTTCTTCCAGGATTAACCTCCCTTTACTGGACCGCACAATCCCAGACTATTCCAGTTTCAACACCGTAGACGAATGGCTTGAGGCCATCAAGATGAGCCAGTACAAGGAGAGCTTTGCCAGTGCCGGATTCACCAGCTTCGACGTGGTGTCCCAGATGACTATGGAGTAAGTGCCAGAGGAGGAAGAGAGGACAGCCCTCAGGAGCTTCCCAGATTGCCCGGTGGCAACTTCAAGATCTGCCTGCGGCATCTGTGGTGGCTCCTAGGCCTTACCGTGATACCCATTCAGAGGGCTAGTGGAAGGGGGCCTTTGCTGAGCCACTGTGTCCAAGCACACAGAGGAGCGGCAGCCAGAGCCACAGCAAAATGGATGCTGTATACAGCACAGGCAGGAAAGGCTCAGAGCTGGTCTACATGTTCAGAATAATCACATCTTACAGTCCTGCTGGGACTGTACCATTTCACAGTACAACTGGGGTGGGATGCCTATTTAAATGCTCCCGTGCATTAAAAACAACAACAACAACCCTGGAACCTCAGGGAGGCAGCTGGCTTAGGACCTCCAGCATTCTACGTGCAAGGAAACCTTTTTACATGCAGCATTCAGTCGTGCAGCCCCCCCCCAGAGGGCTTGTGACTGTGCTGGAAGTGTAAATCAGCCATCATTCCAGGGCTTATAGATTTCATAGATCATAGAGTCGGAAGGGGCCTAGAAGGGCCATCGAGTCCCACCCCCTGCTCAATGCAGGAGACTAGAGGAGGGGTCTCCCATCCACATAATAGCCAGGCCTGACCCTGCTTAGCTTTCCACGCTCAGACAAGCTGAGCCAGCGTAGATGACCCGTGACAGTTTGAGGTGCCCGAGTCAGAAAACTGGCCCCGGCAACCTGTGATGAGAACACCACCAACCCCTCCCCCCCCTCTGGCAAGAATATTATATGCTAAATAACTGATAATTTACTTCCCTTTAATGATGCACTCAAATCTTCAGTGTAAAATGGGGCTGCCCCACCATGCCTAATGGTAAGACATGTTCCTGGGTTCTCACTTGCTTTCAGTGCAACCAGACACCTTCTTGAATTCTCCTGCTCCCCGTTCCCTGAAAGATATCCCTGGTCACGACTCTCCTCCACCTACAGACACCTCATGTGCTCCTATCCTTTCTCGTTGGCTTAGTTATTTCAGACCCTTCCCATTCTGTAAAATGGGAAGACCCTTAGCTCTGTAGAGTTCACACCTGCTCAGCACAGGCTGTGATTCAACCCGGGAAGACTTTTTTCTCGGCATTGTACAGAAACCGAGAGAGCTGCACCAAACCATGGGGGAAAGCAGGAGGGAAAAGTCGACATAGGCCATAGAAAACAGGTGTATCTTTTGAAACTGGAGCCACAGCTCAGTGGTAGGGCACATGCTTTGCATTCAGAATGTCCAAGGTTCAATTCCCGGCATCTCCAGATAAAGCTGGGAAAGCGTCCTTGCAGTGGAGGGCCACTGCCAGTCCAAGTAGCCAATACTGATGGACCACTGGTCTGACTAAGTGTAAGGCTGTTTCCTGTGTTCCACAGGCTAGCTCTGTGTGTTGAACGGGCCCTTGCCCAGACTGTAGGGATCTGCACGGAGCTCAATTGGGGGGTGGAAGTCCAGCGAACTCACCAGGCTCGCCCCCCCCCAGCTCCGCTCGCCCTACCTTTTCCCCGGCTCAACTCGTGTTCTCTCAAGCTGAGCCGGGGAAAGTGACTTCCGGGTTCCGGCACTAGGTTGTTTACGTAGAAAACAGCTGTAATTTGTGCAAATTACGGCCAAATTTGCACAGATTAGGCCGTTTTCTATGTAAACAACATGGAGCTGGGGGACCCGGAAGTCCAGCGAGTGCCTCAGCTGGCGCTCGCGCGCCGCGAATCAAGTGCTGGGCGGATCGCCCATCCCTAGCCCAGAGGCTCACAGATCTCTGAAAAGTGACATGTCATTATTTATAGACATGGGGTGGGAGTAGGAAGCTCGGTCTTGCTCACTCCTCCAAAGGTCAGTCTTGAATTAATGATTCACAGTGATCCCAGCTTCCTCCTCGTCGTGCACGGCAGCTGCGCTCTCACTAACTTTTCTCCCCGCTTGTGTTTTCTGTTCTGTTCCTTGCCGCCAGGGACATCCTGCGAGTGGGAGTCACGTTAGCAGGGCACCAGAAGAAAATCCTGAACAGCATCCAGGTGATGCGGGCACAGATGAATCAGATCCAGTCTGTGGAGGTTTGAGAAGCTGGACTTGGCACACACCTCTTCCTCGAGGCCCTGTTCCCTTTGGTCCCTGCGTGTCTGAGCCCTTGGCGGGCCTTACGTTCCCCCACAGAGACGGCAGCTACGGGGAAGGGGACGGCCTCAAGGCAAAGTTGCGGCGGACTTTGCCGATCCAAAAAAAAAAAAAAAAAAAGGGAACGGGAGGACTCTTATTTAGAAGGATGTTTTTTTAAAAGAAAATGAAAACAGGACAGCAATGATCTTCCCTCCAAGCGCTCTGAGATGGACAAGTAGACGGGGGAAGGATCCAGGGGTGGCTCCTCTTTCCTCCTCCTTTGCACTGGCCCCGTTGCCTTCTGGAGCGCAAAGTGGACCAGAAAGTCTGGGGTGGGGCAGACTGCATGTCCCTCCGAGTCTTGCTGGGCATGTGCCCCCACCCCCAACAGCCAGCAGCTCTACAGTTTGGACCGAAGAAGGGACAAGAGTCAGAAAACTTTCCCCATGTAATGGGCAGCAACGGACTTCAGAGATGAACGTGTCTCTTTTTCACGTCGTTTCCCTCGAAAGGACTGAAACCAGAAGAAGCGCTTCCCCCGCCCCCTTCTTCCTCTGGGGCGGACAAGGATCTTGGCACCACTGGGGAAAGGACAGACAAGGGGCTTTCTGAGGTCTTGGTCTCCGCTGCCCTGAGACCGTTTTGAGAGTGGTGCTTCCAAGAGGCTCTGCCCCCCCCCCGCACTTCCCAGTGGCGGCTCCTACATATCATATGCACAAGACGCTCACAAGGCCTCACGGATTTGCCAATGACCTGCCCCTAGCAGGCACTTCCCCCCCTCCTGTGCCATGCAGTATGTTGTAGATTTGATGTGCATTTCCATTTGCTTGTCGTCGATCCATCTTTTTCTACTTTGTTTACAATGGGTTGCAGGGGGTGGATTATTTTTGTGGGGGGGGGGGTTTCCTTTGTTTTGTTTTTCTTTTTACAAAAGCAGGATGACATTTCCACAGTTCTTGTCTCCCCAGAACATCATCCGTTTCCTCACAGGCAGCTTACTGGCTGAGCACTTCCAAGGGGTGCAGACATTTCGGACACATCCTGATCTCTCTGTCGGGCTGCTCCCATCCCAAGTCCCTTTTTTTCCCATTTCCTAGCAGTTATTTAAAAGTAGTGGCCCCTTCGGCTATTTCGTATTGAGGGAACAGTTGCTCACCCCACAGAGAGGATCCACGGGCAGCCTCTTGTCATGATAGCTCTTGAAAAAAAATGAGAATTGCTCAGAGGGGCCATGAACTGAGAAGGTCAGCTGGGAGTGAAGCAGCATTTGCGAGTGGATAAGAGGGCTGGAGCTGCCTTTCACAAGACCAGCCAAGCTTCAGAGCAGTGCATGAGTGGATGTTTCCTGCTGTCCTCAGCCCTGTGGGAAATTGGAAACGACAACAGTGGAAAGCTCAGCAAGGGGGAGTCTGCAGATTTGCCAGAGTAAGGCCCTAGATGGCCAGAGCCATTCGGAATGGCCCTCTCCACAGCCACAAGACCGCTGGTCCAGCTAGTCAGTCCTCAGCATGTTAGTGGTATGTGGGCCTCAGGCCTGCTGAGGCTGAGCATGGGTGGGGGCGAGATGGACCACTTGCTGCAGCCCAAGCCTGCCCTCTTAGACTAGGCCTGTCCTTGAAAAAGTCAAAAGCACGGGGAACATTTTGGACGGTTTGGAAGCCCACCATGGGAGGAACTTGGGGTTCATGCAGCTTAGCTCAGGGTTTGTGTTTCTACAGGGGAGGGTGATCCAGTGCCAATAGGAGCTTCATGGAAGCTTTGCCTCTCAGAGGCTGTGAGGCAAAGGCCTGGGTCAGACATATTGGGAAACCCTGGTGGTCCACTCTGAGAATGAGAAGGCTCAGGCTCAGCCTCTTCCATGCTGTGAGGAGGAGACTGGAAATGTTTGCTTCTGGGTTTTAAACTAAACCCTGTTCCCAACTGATATCCGAACATGTGGAACTGTGGCTTGTTTAAAATTCAGTTCACAAGATCAAGCCAGGGTCAAAATGTGTTTCCAACCGCTGGCTTGTTCTAAAATCATAGTTTAAGCAAACCACAGGTTCCCGAGTTTGGACATCACTGGAAACCGTGGTTTGTTTAAAAGTGGAAGAGAAAACTTCCAGTCCCCTCCTTGTGACCACAAAAGAGGAGGGGGACGTCCAACTCTGAGGCTCACCACATTTTGTTTATGTCGCAGAAAACCATGATTTCCCTTTACTTCTGAACTGGGCCATTGTACACAAGGAGTAGGTTTCCTTGGCCCAGCCCTGGTTGACGGGATGCTGAAAAACGTGCGTGTTGTCTTTCAGGCCTTCTATCCCTCATTCTTGTTTGGCATGGGGTGGGATATGGAGGTTGAAAGAGGTTTGGATGTCATGAAATCCGTTGAAATCCCAGAAAATATAAGGGTGTGTGTGTGTCACGCTTAGCTTGGTGACACCGTGCAGAGGGATCTCATAATTCCGTGGACAGTATCCTGTTTCAATTGGGGGGGGGCAGCCCCTTTGCAAACGGTGGCCACTTCCGTGCCACCCACTGTGTGCCCCCCAAACATGCTGCTGGACCATGAGCCATGCTATAGACTCTGTGCTCTGCTGCCTGCCTTCTGTTTGGAGGAGAATTGGAGTGTGCGGTTCTCTGCACAGGGGTGGGGGAGCTCTTTTATCTTTGCACTACAGCTCCGCTCACCCTGCCCTGCTGACATAGGCCCTGTCAATTCCACTGGGAGCTGCTGGCGGGAGGACTGGGGAGCTGCCTGCCTTCACCAGCAGAAAGACAACACACACACACACGTCTACCTGATCCATTCCACTGTGAGAGACAGAGCGCCTCGCACCACTGCTAGTGATGTCTGTGGCTTCACAGGAGGCAGCTGATGTAGCCATGCTGGATTTCTCCCCTTGGCCAAATTCAGATGTTAATACAATGGGATTCACCTGTCAATGCCAGGCATCTTACTGTGACCACAAACATGGAGAATCCCTCCCTCTTTCTGCTTGACAGTATGGTCTTCCCTTCCCATCTTCAAGCCAGCAGACAGGCTTCTACCTGGTCCTAACTTGTCACCCGTGCACAGGAGTGTGCCATGCTCAGTGCCTCCTTCAGTGCGCCAGTGCCACGGTGGGCAACCCTCATGACCTCAGTGCAACCGCTTCGTCACACTTCCAAATGCTTCCTGCATCCACTGTTCTCATTCCGTTCCCACCACCTGACTTGCTGTCGCCACATCCTTTTAGTGGTCCTGGGGCTGAAACTGGATTGCCAACGTTCCATTAAACATAGCAATAAAACGTCAGGCTGTGGGCCCTGGCACCTTGGGATTCTGGGAGGCATGTGTTGTGCAGGAAAGAACAGCTTGCTCAGGAGGGTCCCAGCATTGTTCATTAAAAGGTCACCGCTTTGAGGAAAGGGGAGAAGCAGAGGAAAGGCAGCTCCTAAATTCAGCATTTGAAAAGCTCCAGTATTTCACTGTGATATTTTTTTTTTTTAAGTATAACAATAACTGAACTAGAATGGAACTTTCTCTGTTTAAAAGACACTGCTCACACACAAACCTGTCTCAGCTGCCTTTGCAGCCTGTTCTTGCGTGCTGGGTTTCAGAGTCAGATACGTCTTAGCTTGTCTTCCTTCAGCAACCCTTGAGGGATAACAGAGGATGGGATAGGTCATACCTGTAAGGGCTGCTCCTCGCCTCTTAGCGGCACATCCCCGTGGCTGTGCCGTACCCACCCTGAATCAGAGGGGAGGTCCACTACCAATTCCTCCCCACAAGGAGTTTGCCAGCCAAGATGGTGTCTGCCGGCTGAGTGGATGCAGACTGGAGTGGAGTCAGCTGATGCCTCATTAACATGATCCACATCCTCCGTGCAAAAGCTGGGCTGGCAGCAACGTAGAAATTCATTGTGGTTTGAGTTACGAGCCGGGCATGTGGTGAGGCCATTGCACAACCGTCAGGAGCCAAGCTCAACTCACATTCATGATGGCAGCAAACTGCAGATGTGGGAGGAATCTGGAATTTCTGGGCCAGCCAGGCCTTCCCCTTCCCAAGTAATTTTATCCTTGTAAGGGGCATTGAGCAACGGTGGGCTTGGCTTGCCGGAGGGGAGGCCATGTAAGGCCTGGAGCGAAAGCATCCATTGGTACCTTGGTGCATAGAAATGGTTTCCCATCGCCTCCCAGCCCCATTTGTTGAATCAGGAGGGCATTCCGGTGGCAAGGGATACATCCAGGCCTTGAAGAGGAGGTACAGTGCCATTGCCAGCCAATCCTCCCTGCAGGTTTTTCTTTGGGAAAGGGAGGGGGGACTGCCAGGTGGGCTGGGTGCCAACCACACTGGATGGCTTCTTACTCAGCTTTCTAGACCTCTTGAAAAGATCACTGTGAACAGGCACAGAAACTTTTCCATTTTCAAGTGATCCCTGATTGGCTAGAATTGTCCATCTGACCACTATGAGAAGCATTGTCCTCACTCTGAACTGTATCATTGGCCCTTCATGACATCAGAACATCACTAATTCTGATTGGCTATATAGTATGGCATCATCACATCCAGGACATGATGCCTGATTGGGAGGGATCAACCAAGGAGGATTGGAACGGAGGAGAAAATTGCCACTGCTGAAAGAGCAGCAAATGGGGAAAGAATGGCTGCAAACAGGAGCAAGCAGCCCTAAAGATTAAGATCTCTGGGAACATTCCTCCCACCTCTCATCACTAATTTCAAGGTGAAAATCCAACCTGTAGAACTTTCAGCTCTGCATTCATTGCCCGTTTGTGTTCTACACAAACACACACACACACAGAAAGAGAGCTCAGCTGTGGCTCAGAACATCGAGCTGCATCTCCTTCAGCCGTCAAGCCTTCTCTCTCCGCAAAATGGTGACCCATTTCTTTGGCAGGTCTCCACCTCCGGGTGACTGTTCTGTCTCCAGCTGCCCATGGGCCGTGGCCTTGTGTGCAACACTGCTCTTTCCCTGACAGCATTTGTCTTTCAGAAAATGTGAATAGGTGGGTGGCGTGCCAGCCCTTGTCACACGGGGGGTGGGGTGTCTTCCATTCCGACCAGGGCCTTCTCCTGGCTCCATCAGGCATCTTTTGATGTTACTGGGGGGGGGGGGGAGAGAAATAAACCAGATGTATTTATAAAGGAAAACAGAACCTGCTGCTCCGATGCCTTTGTAGGAGTATTTTTCAGAAGACGTTTTTTTCAAAATAAATGTGAAGTGTAAAAGTTTGGAGCGTTCATCTGTGGCTCACGTTCTTTTGCTGCCACCTTTCTTCTCCCTTCTTTGACCACTGTGCTGAACCACAGGGGAAATGGAGTTCAGGTTTCAAGGAGCCCTTGGCAGAGTGCACTTTGAGGGGTCCCCCTCCAACACCCAGCATGCTGGCCTGGTGGCAAATGATGGGGAACAGCAGTGCCACGATCAGTGGCTGGTGAGTGGGTCTGAACCACCATTTTAATTTCCCACATTGCTCTGGAGCAACACTATCTCAGGTCATTGTGGGGAAAATAAATGGTGACTCGGATCCTATGATCCGGGGCGGGAAGCTTGTGTCTGGACTGCATGGTAGATTCATAGATTTGGGTCCCCAGATGTTGCTGCCCTACAGCTCCCAGCATACCCAGCCAGCATGGCTAATGGCAAGGGATTCTGGGAGCTGTAGTCCAGCAACATCTGAGGACCCAAGGTTGGAGAGCCCTGCTCTAGATAGCTTTGTAGATAGTGCTGGGGTGGAGTCAGTGTTTGTGGTCCATGTTGGTACCAATGACATGGGGAAATGTAGTTGTGAGGTCCTGGAAGCTAAATTTAGGTTGCTAAGTAGAAGGTTGAAATCCAGGACCACCAAGGTGGCTTTCTCTGAAATACTACTTGTTCCATGCGCAGGGCGGCCATCTAGACAGGCGAAGCTGACAAGTCTCAATGTGTGGATGAGA
Organism: Shinisaurus crocodilurus; assembly: GCA_021292165.1. Lineage (NCBI taxonomy): Eukaryota > Metazoa > Chordata > Lepidosauria > Squamata > Shinisauridae > Shinisaurus > Shinisaurus crocodilurus. The sequence goes on from CM037886.1 coordinate 30,165,469, forward strand.
CAGTGGTGAAGGGAGGAGAGGTTCAAATTTGTCAGAATAGTTTGGGACAAGCTGGGCCTGTACACGAGGGACGGGCTGCACTTGAACAAAAATGGAACCAGACTGCTGGTGCTGAACAAAAAAAGGTGGCAGAACAGCTTTTAAACTGAACCCTCAGGGAAAGCTGACAGGAGATGGGAATTATCTGGTTCGGATTGAATCATCCCTAGGGGATGAAAACAAAAATGTTTCTGATTACCCAAATATAAGAGCAGAGGAAATACGCCATGAGCATATGGTTAAACATGATAGCCAGTCAAAGAGGCCTACGTGCCACCACAGAAGATACACATGCCAGAGACGTGGGGAAGGGCACCATGTATAGCTGTTTCTACGGTAATGCTAGAAGCCTCTGAGCCAAGATGGGAGAGTTGGAGTGCCTGATTTTAAAGGAAAACCTGAATATAGTGGGTATTATGGAAACCTGGTGGGATGGACAAAACCAGTGGGATACGGTCATCTCTGGATGTGAACTCTATAGGAAGGACATTGTTGTAGATCACAAACTGAATATGAGCCAGCAATGCGATGTGGCTGCAAAGAAGGCAAATGCTATTTTGGGCTGCATTAATAGAAGTACAGCTTCCAAATCGCGTGAAGTGATAATTCCACTTTACTCGGCACTGGTTAGGCCTCATCTTGAGTACTGCGTCCAGTTCTGGGCACCACACTTTAAGAAGGACATAGACAAACTGGAGAGGGTTCAGAGGAGGGCAACAAGGATGATAGGGACTGGAAACAAGGCCCTATGAGGAGAGACTGAAAGAACTGGGCATGTTCAGCCTTCAGAAGAGGAGACTGAGGGGAGATATGATCACACTCTTCCAGTACTTGAAGGGTTGTCACACAGAGGAGGGCCAGGACCTCTTCTTGATCATCCCAGTTTGCAGGACACGGAACAATGGGTTCAAGTTACAGGAACCCAGATTCCACCTGAACATTAGGAAAAATTTCCTGACTGTTACAGCAATAAGACAATGGAACCAATTACCAAGGGAGGTGGTGGGCTCTCCCACTCTGGAGGCATTCAAGGTGAAGCTGGACGGCCATCTGTCAGGGATGCTTTGACCTGGATTCCTGCATTGAGCAGGGGGTTGGACTCGATGGCCTTGTAGGCCCCTTCCAACTCTACTTTTCTATGATTCTATGACAGGGAAGGGTGGTGTACTGGAGGAGGTGTTGCTTTGCATGTCAAAGAGGGCATAGTGTTGAGCAGACTAGAGAGCCTAAAAGGGGCAGACTCTTCCACAGAAGTGTTGTGGGTGACAATACCAGATTCCAAAACTAATTTAGCGCTAAGAACATGCTATCTTCCCCTAGACCAGAATGTTCAGAGTGGTCTTAAGATGGAAAATGAAATCAGGGAGGCCTCCAAATGAGGAAGTGTCATCATAATGGGTGACTTCAATTACTCCCGCATTGATTGGAAAAATGCATGTTCCAGTCACGACAAAGAGGTTAAATTTCTGAATGCACTAAATGACCATGTCCTAGAATAGTTGGTCATGGGACCGGCCAACCAGAGGGGAGGCGACCCTGGATTTAATCCTAAATGCTGTCACCCAGGACATAGTACAATATGTAAATGTTGTTGAACCAATTGGAAACAGTGACCACAGTGCTGTCGGATTTGATACACCAGTGTGGCGTAGTGGTGAGAGTGTTGGACTGGGACGTGGGATATCCAGATTCTATTCCCCACTCAGCCATGAAACTCACTGGGTGACTTTGGGCCAGTCACTGACTCTCAGCCTAACCTACCTCACAGGGTTGTTGTGAGGATAAAATGGAGAGGAGGAGGAGGATTATGTATGCCGCCTTGGGTTCCTTGCAGGAAAAAAAGGCGGGGTATACATATAATAAATAAATAAATAAATAAATAAATAAAAATTTAAGTGGGAAATTGCAAAGAAAGTTCAGCACAGTCATATTTAACTTCACAAGAGGAAATTTCTCTAAAATGAGTGTCGTAAATCTGCCCAGTGTCAAGATAAGCCATCGTCGTTATAACAGTCCGAGTGTCGGAGCCAGAATATATTAGTCCAAAACAGAGCAAACGTAAACCAGTTAGGGGTCAGGCACAGGCGTAGTCAGGGTTGTTCCGAGGATCAAAGGTACAGAGGTCTGAGGTCAGGAATATCAGGAGCGTCTGGCGGTAGCTGTAACAAACAATTGCTTCCAGCATCTGAGTGTGTTTGGGACCTGCCTTTTGAGCAGGTGCTGATTGGTAAGGCTGCCCAGCTGGGTCAGGCTGCAGTTAGCCTGACCCCACCCCAAACACACTCCGGCATGGCTGGTCTCTGTCTGACCTACTGGAGGCACAACAATGAGGGAACTGGTAAAAAGGAAGTTGAAAGGAGTCGAGAGGGTTAAATCCCTTCAAAATGCTCGGAGGTTACTCAAAACCACAGTAACAGAAGCTCAGCTAAAATGTATACCACATGTTAGAAAAGGTAGGTAGCACCAAGTCCAAGGGGTCAGCAGCATGGGTAATGAGCAGTGTCAAAGAGCCTATTAGAGAGAAGAAGGCTTCATTCAGAAAATGGAAGTCTTGCCCAAATGAGGAAAACAAAAGGGAGCACAAGCTTGCACAAAGAAGATGCAGGCAGACAATAACAGATGCAAAAAAAGCATTTTGAGGAGCATCTCGCTAACAACAGCAAGGCCGACAATAAAGAATTCCTTAAATACATCAGAAGCAGGAAACCAGCTAGGGAGGCAATTGGACCGTTGGATGATAATGGAGTTCAAGCAGTACTAAAGGAGGATAAGGAGATTGCAGAGAAGCTGAATGAATTATTTTAATCTGTCTTCACTGAAGAAGATGTAGGGCAGATACCTGTGCCTGATGTTTTCAAACAGGGAGTCTGAGGAACTGAGGCAAATAGTGGTGGTGACAAAAGATGAAGTTCTTAAACCTATCGACAAATTGAAAGCTAATAAATCATCAGGCCCAGATGGTATCCATCCTAGAGCTCTTAAGAACTCAAGTGTGAAATTGCTGCTCTTCTAACAAAAATACAGTAATACCTTGGATTGCAAGTAACTTGGTCTGAGAGCGTTTTGCAAGACAAGCAATTTTTTTATATAAATTTTGACTTGATAAACAAGTGACATCTTGCAATACGTAGGGATGTAACCGCTCGCCTCGAGCGGGCGTAGCGGGCCGAAATCAGCCCCGCTCACACCCGCCAGAGACTCGCTTTGATATAAGAGTGTTTTGGATTACAAGCACAGTTCCGGAACGAATTATGCTTGCAGTCCAAGTTATTACTGTATGTAACATGTCACTAAGATCAGCCTCTGTACCAGAGGACTGGAGAATGGCCAATATAGCACCATTTTTTAAAAAAGGGAGCTGTGGGGAGGGGTTCTGGGAAATTACAGGCCAGTTACCTTAACATCTGTACTGGGTAAATTGGTTGAAAACATTATTTAAGATAAAATTAATAAGCATATAGAAGGACAAGCCCTGCTGAAAAAACATCAACTTGGCTTCTGCTAAGGTAAATCCTGTCTCACTAACCTTTTAGAGTTCACTAACAACATCAAGGCTGACAAGAAAGAATTATTTAAATATATCAGAAGCAGAAAACTAGCTAGGGAGGCAGTTGGACCATTGGAAGATAATGGAGTTGAAGGACTACTAAAGGAAGATAAGGAGATTGCAGAGAAGCTGAATGAATTCTTTTCAGGAAGGGAGTCTGAGGAACTGAAGCAAATAGTGGTGACAAAAGGTGAAGTTCTCAACCTTATTGGCATTGGCAAATTGAAAGTTAATAAATCACCAGGAACTCCTCGCAATCCCTTTTTGTTTAAACTGCCCTAACTGACATTCAACTTGCAGGTTTTTGAGATGGTTTCTTTTTTTCTTTTTTGGAACTAATTTTATTTTATTAAAAAACAAAAAACAAAACAAAAACGTAACACCACACAGAACATACAACAATCAATACAAACCAAAACCAAAATGGACTTCCGATGTTCTCTACAATAAATATAAGTAACAATATTCTCTTTCTCTATAATTATAAAGAAAACTATCTTTTTTCTATTATCCAAACATCATCTTATTCATCAAACCCACAAATATACAAAGCATTTCCCCCTAATCTCTACAAATAATCTATTAAAGGTTTCCAGTCAACAATCATAAAAAAAAGAATAACAAAGAGAAAATATATCTCTACCACAAATATCTACCCCAACCCTTCTCTATTATAAACAACATTAAACATGTTATAAAATAATATAAACAATGTTAGACTTAGACATTCTTTTTTTTTCTCTTTCCCACCCTCTTTTCCTTCCCTTCTCCCTTTTCTCTTTTATACATAAACTAATCATGCTGTCAAGAGGAATGAAAGGGGGGGGGAATTCCAACTCCAATTGCATGTTAATCTTTAGGATCTTTTGAGTTAAACACTAAATTTATATCCAAAGTTTTTAAGCTTTCTTAGTCCAATTACCTCTACTCCCATTCTCTCTTAAATCTTTCTGCAAAGCCACCCATCTTTCAAGGTAGGTTTAATTTAAATCTCTATCCCTAGAAAGTAAAGGTCACACCTTCCAGAGTAATCCATCACAATTAGGTCTAAATCATCCCTTCCAACATTAACATGGGGCCATGGCGTAGCCTGATCAGTGCTCCAGTTTCAGATGGCTTACCAAGAAAGTTTGTAACTCCTTGCAATGTCCCTTGGGTTTATTCAGATGAAATTACTTGCTATGTGTCCGCTGTCCAACTGCTCTTCCTCCACTATCAGAACTCCACTTTCTTCTTTAAATCCACAAAATGTTCATGTGTTCCCTTATTCTGCAGCCCCAGTCAATAGATACCTAATGTCAATATACCTATCAATAGATACCCAATGTTCTGAGCTTGCACAACTGTGCTTGTTTTCCTGTTCTACTGAGATATCTCAAGGGTCCACATGCCCAGCAAGAAGGGTGCCACAGCTGTCAAAGGTTGCTGACAGGTCTAAGACAGTGGTGGGCAGAAAGTAGATCTGAATCTACTGGTAGGTCCCTAGATGATTTGCAGTATATTGGCAAGGATTTCTGACTCCCACTTGCTTAACAACGGCAGAAATAAAATAACCCCTTCCACCCTCACTAAATTTTTAGAGTTCTTTGAGAGTGTCAGTAAACTTGTGGACAGGGGTGATACAGTAGACATTGTTTACTTAGACTTCCAAAAGGCCTTTGACAAAATCCTGCACTAAAGACTCCTGAGCAAACTTAGCAGTTATGGAATAAGAGGAGAGGTCCTCTTATGGATCAGTAACTGGAAGAACAGAAAGCAGAGAGCAGGAATAAATAGTAAATTCTCCCAATGGAGGGATTATTATTATTATTGTTGAGGGATGTCAACATCTGGGACCCACAGGGATCTGTATTGGGACCAGTGCTTTTCAACTTGTTCATAAACGATCTGGAATTAGGAGTGAGGAGTGAGGTGGCCAAGTTTGCTGATAACACAAAATTATTTAGGATGGTTGAAACAAAAAGGCATTGCGAAGAGCTCCAAAAGGATCTCTCCAAACTGGGGAAATGGGCATCAAAATGGCAAATGCAGTTCAATGTATGCAAGTGTAAATTGATGCACATTGAATTTTTATGTGAATTTACAAAATGTGCACCTCCCAGCCCAATAAGTGAACCGCTACACAGCTGTGCGCTGACATTTCCACTTTTCTAAATTTTGTAATACAGTTCTCCACTCAAAAAAAAAAAAAAAAAAGTGAGCAAAAATGCATAGATTAAGGGAAAGTGCACACACACAAAACTATATGCATGGGGGAAGTGTGCCCGAAAATGTGCACAAGAGTGAAAATTATGGCGATAAATGCATTATAATAGAGAAAATAGCATACGAAAATGTATACTTTAGAAAAACATGAACACAAAAATGTATTTCTCTTAATTTTTTGCACATAGCAGCGTGTGTGTGTGTTGCAATTGACATTAGGACATTAGGACGGTTTAACCCTGTCCCCATGCAATTTTCCCAATGAACCTTCCTCCCCCACTTCATGCATCCCCCTCCCTGAAAACAAACTGCCTCAGTAGGAAAAATATATATGAGGTTGTATTTCTTTCCAACTGGTGCAAATAGAAGCTTTGGGGAGAGGGAGCTGATGTTTACCAAGAAAATAGCCCAGTGGCAAAGGGTTAACACTCTCAAAGCTAAGCCTTGATCTGGAGGAGGCCCCTACATTTGCAAGAAATATATATAAAAATACAGAGATACATTCTCCGCGAGGTAAAATCAGCCCTAAATCACTATCTGTTTTTAGAGAGGCCTGGCTCTTCCCCCTATAGCAAAAGGCCTGTGGCTCATGCTGGCTCAGCTTGTCTGAGCGTGGAAAGCTAAGCAGGGTCAGGCCTGGTTATTACTTGGATGGGAGACCCCTCCTCTAGTTTCCTGCATTGAGCAGGGGGTTGGACTCGATGGCCTTGCAGCCCCCTTCCAACTCTATGATCTATGAAAAAGCAATGTACAACTAGCAGCAGAACTCTCACCTCAGCCAATGAGGGTCTGATCAGAACTTTGTTGAGGGGAGGCGGAAATCCACCTCCCCCCCACTCAACCGTGCTATTTGTGTGAAAATCCTCAGCCTCATATCCTTGGGTTCACAGAGCAGTGACCCACGGCATGTCACCCTCAATCCCCATCCTCTGCACTGGAGGAATGTGACCTGAGGAAAATTCTGTAGAAACAATAACCGTATGAGAAAATAGTATCCCAAAGAGCAGGTTCCTGTTGGAAAGAGCAGAGGTTGCCCCACTTACAAATATACAATAAACTGAGTGGGAAATTGAGTAACGCTGCCATTCCGAAATGATGCGCCCGCTAGCCCAGGGCGTGCTCCTTTGTGCTTTGAGAGATCTGTCAGAGCACGGCAAGAAAGATGTGAATTAAATAATTAAAGGCTCGACATGTCTCCCGACAGAGGAGGCTGTCCGTTGCTGCAGGTCTGCAGTGAAAGCTGAGCCGAATTTCTCAGAAAACATTTTTCCGAGAAAATGTCTGAGTTCCCCTGCCCCCACTGCCTCTAGAAAAAGGACACTTTGAGGAATTTTCTCCTAATATTTATTTTGTGGTAGCCACCATTTCTCTCTCTCTCACACACACACACACACGTGCACATGCTCCTCCGGAATGACGCTAGGCCTGAGGCATTTGTGGAGGATGAAAAATGGCGGCCAAGCTGCCCACACAGTTGCTGCCTCTGCTGCTGCCACTTGCAATGGCAAAAAGGAAAAAGGAAAAGAAAGCATTAGGGGAAGGAAAGAAATAAAGAAGCTGTGCTCCTGCCGCTGCAGATGGTGAGACCCAACCCCAAGAAAATGTTGGAGAAGTTTATTTTATTTATTTATTTATTTATTTTATTCATCTTCTATACCGCCCAATAGCCGAAGCTCTCTGGGCGGTGTACAACAATAATTAAAAACAAACAATAAAATAGAGTTTAAAATAAACAATAAAACATTATGAAATTTTTAAAACCAATTTTAAAAATATCTCTAAAACAGGTTAATAAAACACAACCGCTAAAAACAATTTACAACCCCACCATATACCATTTAATTATTAAAAGCCTCAACGTAGAGGGCAGTCTTAACCTGGCACCGAAAAGATAGAGTTGGCACCAGGTGGGCCTCGGGGAAGCTTGTTCCACGGGGGGCTACCACAGAAAAGGCCCTCCCCCTTGTTGCTGCCCTCCGAGCCTCACGTGGAGGTGGCAGTCGGAGGAAGGCCCCAGATGTTGAACGTAGTGTACGGGTAGATTGTGGTTGGGAGAGGCGTCCCATCAAGTATCGCGGTCCCGAGCCGTGTAGGGCTTTATAGGTCCTCCCCCACGGAAAAAAAAGGGTGAAATGGTTCCTCCTCACGCTCCAATTTTTCTTCCTGCAAACGGGGTGGATAATTTTGAGAGGCCATTTGTGCACAGCTCTAGCCCAGCATCATTTGTTGCTCTGGGCTAGGGATGGGCAACCTGTGGCCATCCAGATGCTGTTGTACTACAACTCCCGTCATCCTTGACCATTGGCTGGGGCTGATGGAAACGACTGCAATGCCACAGCTTGGTCACCCCTGCTATGGACTTACCTGTGCTAGAAGCTAGCAACTCTGCCCTTTCCTTCCACCAGGTGTGATGGGATCATTCAATCAGCAGGAGAGGATAACGTGCCCGTGGAAGAGGCTGCCCCATTGCTCCCTTGCATGAGGGAATGCCCCAGACTCACCCCCTTCCAATCAGAGGCATGGCTCAGAACAGTGACTCATGCAGGGACACACTGGCAGTCTGGCTAGCTCTTATTCTTACACACTCTAAAATTGCTGGTGCCCTGGAAGGATGCCCAGCCCTGTGGCTGTTCCTCTCGGCCATTGCCACTTGCTTCTCTGCCCACGCACTGATATGGGTCTCTCTCCCTCTGTGCCTCAGAATCTGAAGCTGCTTCCAGCACCTGCCTCCAGATCAATTTAGCTAACTGGTAAAGTGTCAGCTTCAGAGTTCCAGGATGAGAAGTGACTGCAACGGCCATTTTAGAGGCTCAGTTCGTAAAGCTGGCAATACCAAAATGGCCGTACAGCTCTGCCCTGCTCAGAGCTTCATGGGTGGCGGTGGGAGTGAAGAGGAGAAAAAAACAACAACAACATCTCCCGTCCAGCTTGATCTGCAATTTTCTCCATCCACTTGGGAAGAATTCATTTTGGCCGCAATCTCTATGAAGCCGAGATAGTTCAATCTTCTTCAATTAACGTTGCCTTCTTTGAGAAGGGATTTCACACCCCTCGTGTGCTCAGTAAATGGATGTTTGGATCTTTATGAGCTCTGGCAGGAAGAAAAGAGCAGTGAACCAGGGAAAATTGGGTACGTTGGGGTGTTGGTCTCATGGACCCCTTTGATTCACACAGAGCCAGCATCCTAATTGGTGCAAAGGAAGGAAGGACCCAATGCAATACACAAAGAGATATTGTTGCGTGCATCTATCCTCCATGATGCACCTCTCGTAACTGCTGGTGTTTCATTGGGGTTATTTATGCAATGATGGATCTTGAATGCATCCTCAGGTTGATGGATATTATTCTTGATGTGCTCCCTTATGTCCCTTTGGTGGCGCAAATGTGCGAAAGGGCATTGAACTTTCAATGACTCTCCTGAATAACTAAAAATGAGGTCTTCTTGGGTTCAAAAGTTCAATGCGCATCAGGAGAGATCAGCTTCTCCATCCTGAGGAGTGAGGGGCGGGGGAGTTAGGGGAGGGCTCTTGCCCCAAATAAGGATAATTGGGAAATTCTCGCCTTTCCCGGCCTTCGGAGTAATTGTGATTTGGGGGATGTTCCTGGAGGAACCCAACGCCATTGGGCAATCGCAGCCAGGCACAATTAGCGATGTGACAAACTTCCCCACACGTCTCGTTGGCTGAGGTCTGGAGACCTGCAAAGCAGCCATGTTTGTTGCTGGGATCAAGAGGAAGGATGGGCGGAGCCAAACGCAGCAGCAGCGAGCGCCACAAAACAGAGCAAAAATTCCGGTCAAAAATGCTCTCCAGAAAGAATTTTCACCGCTGTTCATCTGTGCTCCTGCCAGGCACTGCAAATTCCAGATAGTGAAAAAGGAAGTTTCTTGGCAGGAGGAGGAGGAGGAGGAGGAAGAGGAAGAGGAAGAGGAAGAAGAAGACGCAGTAAGTGCTCATGCATGCAACAGCATCTCCCCTCAAGTCATGAGAATCTGGCTTTTAGCCATGAATAGCTGCTTCCAATCAACAGGCCCAGCGGCTGCGCGGAACCCAGAATCCTTGCAGTGCAAGGCATAGAGGGGCTGCTGGAGCTCTCAATCACATATTGCCAGCATTTCCTTTCTGGACTAATTTCGAACAGCTTTGTGGTCTCATTCTCCCTGTTTGCCAAAAGCCCCAACTTCCACACAACACAGGCCCAGTAATGCTTCTGAAATTCTCCACATCTGAATTTCTCCCAGATTGTGCAATTCCAAGTTACCTGCTCTTATTTCCAAAGTGGAACGAATGCACTAGAAAATCTCCATTGTTATCTCTCTGTGTTTTAATTATTCTGTCTCCATTTTGCATAGAGCAGTGTGCGCTCACAATTTAGTTCCTTCATTTCATCAATATCTTTCTCCCTGCTTTACATTATCAATGCTTGTGCAAAACAAACCCACCCCCACCACCAATCTGGATGTGATCATGCACAACCCCCATTATGATGCTTTTCCTCCTCTAAATTACCAATGCACTTGTGCACATTGATAAAATGTGCACGCACAAAAAGCACCTTGATGTGCCTGACACAATTGGGTCAAGGTTCTTTTTGTGTGGTGATCTATCAATGCATAGAGACACGTGTACACATCGATAAAACACAGCCAATAAATTAAAGTTAAAAACAGCTGCATTAATTAATTAAATTTATATCCTGCCTTTCCACTAAAAATAGTGCTCAAGGTGGCTACTAACAAAATCCAGTAAAACACAGCATTAAAAAGAAATAAACAACACCCATCCAGTAAATCACCGTCACCGATTCAGCGACAAATATGCTTACATGCCAAAGGATCTGAATAAAAATGTCCTTGCCTGCCAGCAGAAGGACAACAAAGAAGGAGCCAACCTAAACTCCCTTGGCAGGGAGTTCCAGAACCAGGGGGCAGCCACTGAGAAGGCTCTCTCTCATGTTCCCACCAAACATGCCTCTGATGCTGGCAAGGCAGAGAGAGGGGGCTCTCCCAAGAATGTTAAAACCCAGGCAGATTCATAAGAGGGAGTACAGCATTTCAAATAGCCTGGTCCCAAATCTTGACATAATCGTAGGTACAGTCACATCAAACATGGCAATGCTTTATCGACAGGGCTGACCCTGCTGCGCAAGACGGTGAACCGACCTGCTCCGCGTAGCGCCATGAAGGTGGGGGGCGAGCAGCAGGAAAGGAATAGGTGGAAGCAGAACTTCATATGCTGTCTGAATGGTGTAGCATTTTTTTATTTAAGTGTGGGCCCTAGTGAGGTGGATGTTGCAGGAAGTAGAGGAGGAGATGCAAATTGACTGATGGGTCTGGGTGCTGCAGCAAACTGCACGTGTTCTGATTTGGAAATCAACGTAAGGAGTTCTAGTTAAATCAGAATTTAATTGCAGCAGGGTGAACCAGAGGAATAAATAATAAAGGAACAGAATATGAGAAATCCTCCTATTCCTAGATGAGTTCTGGGTAGGGACCGGTGAACGTGTCAGTTTTACTTTCTCCCACATTTGGATTTTTTTTTAAAAAAAATATCTCAAGTTCTTTCTCTCCCAAATATTAATTTTGTGATTTTGGCTAAACATTACATTAGGAAAAAAAAGTATATGAGCTGTTCAGCACTGAAACAGACTGCCACGGGAGGAGGTGGACTCTCTCCTTCACTGGAGGTATTTAAGGAGAGGCTGGGCAGGGATGCTGCACTGAGTGGGTGGCGGGAGGGTTAGACTAGATGACCTCCAAGATCCCTTCAAACTCTGTGTTTCTGCGATTCTATGAAAGCCGGTAGTGAGGACCAAAGAGAAAGTCAGGACCAAAGGACCAATCAGGAGGCTGAGGAGCAGGGCAGGGCAGTCAGGACTTAAGAACAACCAGGAAATGCTCTTTTGGGCTGCATTAATAAAAGTATAGCTTCCAAATCACATGAAGTGATAATTCCCCTTTACTCAGCACTGGTTAGGCCTCATCGTGAGTACTGCGTCCAGTTCTGGGCACCACACTTTCAGAAGGACGTAGGCAAACTGGAGAGGGTTCAGAGGAGGGCAACAAGGATGATAAAGGGACTGGAAACAAGGCCCTATGAGGAGAGACTGAAAGAACTGGGCATGTTTAGCCTTCAGAAGAGGAGACCGAGGGGAGACATGATCGCACTCTTCCAGTACTTGAAGGGTTGTCACACAGAGGAGGGCAAAGATCTCTTCTCGATCATCCCAGTTTGCAGGACACGGAATAGAATCATAGAATCATAGAATCATAGAAAAGTAGAGTTGGAAGGGGCCTACAAGGCCATCGAGTCCAACCCCCTGCTCAATGCAGGAATCCAGGTCAAAGCATCCCCGACAGGTGGCCATCCAGCTGCACCTTGAATGCCTCCAGAGTGGGAGAGCCCACCACCTCCCTAGGTAGTTGGTTCCATTGTCTTATTGCTCTGACCGTCAGGAAATTTTTCCTGATGTTTAGGTGGAATCTGGGTTCCTGTCACTTGAATAATGGGCTCACACGGAATAATGGGCTCAAGTTACAGGAACCTAGATTCCACCTAAACATCAGGAAAAATTTCCTGACTGTCAGAGCAATAAGACAATGGAATCAACTACCTAGGGAGGTGGTGGGCTCTCCCAGTCTGGAGGCATTCAAGGTGCAGCTGGACAGACATCTGTCAGAGATGCTTTGACCTGGATTCCTGAATTGAGCAGGGGGTTGGACTCGATGGCCTTGTAGGCCCCTTCCAACTCTACTTTTCTATGATTCTATGAGGATTACATCAGCGCTCAGGAAGACCAGGTTGCATAAGCCAAGCTCAACTGGAACAGGAAACCTTTTATACTTTTTCCTGTCTAATTAACACATGTCATGTGATAAAAATAATAATCCTTTATCCCGATTCAAGCCTCTGGTGGTAGAATCCATCAACAGGTTTAATTCTAACTCTTTCACTCAGTTATCCCTATATGAGGCTTCCAAGTAATTTAGCAACTTTGTTCTTGGGCATTTGGGTGGTTTCTTCAAGCTCGCGATCCTTCTTGCAGTGTGCCTCCTTTGATCAGGGCTTGGTGTGTGTGGAATGTGGGGTGGTGGGGAGGGAGGCAACGGCACAGCCCCATAGCACCCGTGGGGTTTTATCTTCTCCCAGGCAGTTGCCTTTGGAGCCTAGGACGTCTGCTGCCAGGCCAAGCACTCTTCCTCCCCACGGCCAAACACTGCTCATAGGACCTTTTGGGGTGGCTTTAACCATGGGTGGGGAAGGTGTCTTCAACTTACTTAAGGAGAACCCTGGAGACTCAAACCACCTCAGGCTGGAGGCAAGCCCTATGGAATGAGGAAGAGATCACCTAACTATGTTCCACCTTAAATATGCATGAAACTGAGTCTTTCTGCTGGCTTTAGCAGCTCCAAAAAGTAATGTTGGATAAGCCAGTAGGGAGCATGAGCAGTCAATTTCTGTGAGAGAACATGTTCCAGCAAGGATGCACGGGGGTGGGGGGTGGGTGAGTAGAAGAACAGCATTTTCTCTTATCTTAGAGATAAGTGTACTTCTCTCATTCCGTGCCTTTACCTTTCCTTTTGGTTTGCTCTGCACTGGCTTCTTCTACTCTTCTTGGATTCCAGTTTAACTAGGAGGTCTTCTCCAATTAATTCTGGAATTTGGGGCATGCACCATTTGCCGTCACAACTTTCAGTTCCTCCAGTTCATTTGTGCCTTTTTTATTTTTATTTTTTTAACCCCTCAACATTACCTATGTGCATAGGTGCACTGATGAAACACAGCAAAAGAGTAAATCAGTAAAACACTGCAGAAAAATAATCTAGATGCAATCTTATGTTGAGATTGGATGTGACCGTACAGATGCTTATATCAAAATGCTTTTTGCACAGTGTTTGACTGATGTACACATGCAATCTAAAACACCACAGAGAGAAATCTTGATGAAACTATATATTGAATCAGGAAAAGTTTGCTTCTTTGCATTTCTAAAAAGATCAATACATGAAAGTCCACGTACATCGTGTATGCCATCACAGTCTAGGGATGCGTGTGAATCTGAACCACATTTAAAAACAAACTGACCTGATCCGCACCTCCTGGACTAATGTGCAGATCAGAACACATCCTTCATATTCTTCATGGCTCTGAATTTTGTGATGCAGTTCTTGGATAAAACAAAACAAAACTCCCAAACCAGAAAGGTATATAACAATGCATATATTGGGATAAAATATGTTTAGAAACATGTATTTTGCGAGAAAATACATTCAAAAGTATATACAGTAATACCTTGGATTGCAAGTAACTTAGTTTGAGAGCGTTTTGCAAGACAAGCAATTTTTTAATTATTTATTTTAAAAAAATTGACTTGATATACAAGCAACGTCTTGCAATAAAAGTACTGTAGTACGGCTTAAATTAAAAATCTCTGTACACATTTTTTTGGGGGAATTTTGTTTTGATATAAGAGTGTTTTGGATTATAAACACGTTTCCGGAACAAATTATGTTCTCAATCCAAGACATGACTGTATATATTTAAATATGAATTTTCATGCATTATTATTTTTTTTAATCACAGATTAATGTGGAAACAGGACAGAACCGACTTATTAATAGAGTTTTGCACAGAGGGAATCTGAAGTTCTCCACTGTATTTGTGGACAGAGAAATTATGGAGACCATTTCACCAGATATCTCCAGGAGGAGGAGAAATTCTCCAACCATTTCTTGGGGTGGGGCTCACCCACTAGCAGTGGCAGGAGTGCAACTTCTTTCTTTGTTCTTAAGGGTTTTCTTCTCTTTTTTCTGCCTGCTGCTGCAAATGCCAGCAGGAGCAACTGTGCTGGCAACCTGGGCACTGCTACTGTCTATTCCACAAACTGCCCTGGCCCTAGGGTCATTCTGGGGCATTTGGAGGGGGAAACGACAGCCTACAACTGAGAATATTTTGGGGGGACATTCTGCAAAGTGGCCTTCTTTTTCTAACGGGGGGGGGGGATAGACATGTTCACAGAAATTTCTTCAGAGAAATTTCAGCTCTGCTCTAATTATGAAGCAACACGTGCAAACAGACGTTGCACATGAAGAACGGAAATAGATCGATCCACCGAACCCTAGAAGGCACCAAAACCACTTTTAACAGCATTTTTTAAAATCAATGTACACGTGTGTATTCATAATGTAGGGGGGAGATATAAAGGAACTGCAAATGCTTTGTACTACATTCAGCTTTTGCTTTTGCTTTTTTTTAATGGAGCAATGGATGATTCGTAATGCCCCCATTTGATGCTGGAAACGAGTCAACATGAGTTGACTTCTGGCAGCTTCCCTCCCTCCCTCTCTAGCCTTTCCCCTCCCTCTCTCCCCCTGAAGCCCAGGTGGAAACGAGCACTCCCAGTGCTATTCCACTTAGAAATGCCTGGCACGTGCGTCTTGGCTGCCTCGCGCAATTTCTCTTGATTTATTCTCTGGGACGAGTATAACGTTGGGTAGCATTCTACACACAGGGGTGGGGAGCAGAGACGAAGGGGGAGGGAAAGGAAGGGGAGGGGCTGTGAGCGGAGGGGAAGCAGCTCCACATCCATGTGGATTGGCGTCTCTCTCGGCCACTCTGGCCTATAGTGTGCTGGAACCTCAAGCAGGCGCCACGTGGGATCGGCTTCTTCTCCACTCCCGATGAGCGGCAACCGTCGTCGTTCAGCTGTTTCGTGTTTATTTTCGCCACTCACAAAAAGAGGGGAGCGGGGAGAAGCACGTCCCGGCTTGGGATCCTTGGGGTCCTCCTCTCCAAACTTCTACTGGTGTTCCGTTAACATTTGCGCATGTGTGTGAGTCACCGGTAAAATGAACAGGGCCCTGCACAGTTCTGCCCACCTGGTTGTGCATTTAGCGGCTGCATGTATGTTACGGGTGCAGAACCTCGGCCGTTGGGCCAAATCTGGCCCCCTGGAATTCCCCACATGGCTACACCCACTCCCACTGGCCCCTGCCCTTCCCCCAAAGCACTGGTCATTTGGTGGTTTCCCAGTTTTTGTGCAGGTTCCCCCCCCCCCTTCTAAAAGGTTTAAATGCTTCTCCGGAGGAATTGTTATCAGCTTAGCTTTAAGCTAAAATAGGCAGGTATTTTTGGTAGTTTTGACCCTGCCCCATAAGCTTTCGGTCCCACCCACCACACAAATGCACATGAAAGGATGCATACTTTTGAAACATGCGCACAAACACACTTTAATCAATGGGAGGAAAATGTATTGGGAAAATATGCCCGAAAATACACACCGTTTTTTCTGTAAAAAACAGAATGAAATTTAATAGGGATGAATGCCAAGTGCTGCACCTAGGGAAAGGAAACCAAATGCACAGTTACAGAATGGGGAACACTTGGCTCCACAATACTACGAGCGAGAAGGATCTTGGAATTGTGGTGGATCACAAACTGAACATGAGCCAGCAATGCCATGTGGCTGCAAAGAAGGCAAATGCTATTTTGGGCTGCATTAATAGAAGTATAGCTTCCAAATCGCGTGAAGTGATAATTCCCCTTTACTCAGCACTGGTTAGGCCCCATCTTGAGTACTGCGTCCAGTTCTGGGCACCACACTTTCAGAAAGACGTAGACAAGCTGGAGAGGGTTCAGAGGCAGGCAACAAGGATGATAAAGGGACTGGAAACAAGGCCCTATGAGGAGAGACTGAAAGAACTGGGCATGTTCAGCCTTCAGAAGAGGAGACTGAGGGGAGATAGGATCACACTCTTCCAGTACTTGAAGGGATGTCACACAGAAGAGGGCCAGGATCTCTTCTCGATCATCCCAGTTTGCAGGACACGGAATAATCGGCTCAAGTTATGGGAACCTAGATTCCACCTAAACATCAGGAAAAATTTCCTGACTGCCAGAGCAATAAGACAATGGAATCAACTACCACTCTGTCTGGAGGCATTCAAGGTGCAGCTGGACAGCCATCTGTCAGGGATGATTTGACCTGGATTCCTGCATTGAGCAGGGGGTTGGACTTGATTCTGGGAGTCCCCTTTCCTGATCAGTCACTGCCAGTTCTCAGACCCCATCAGCATAATATGTGAGGCTAGGATTTTTTGCCCCAGCACACGTCACTACACGTAAGCTCCTGCCACATGCACAATCACATCTGGCTCACTTTTTTTTGCAGCGCATTATCAACAATGCACATACATTCTCATGCATGTCGGAAGGACATCACACAAAAAGAATCTCAGTGCAGTCATGCAAACATTTCACGGAGGTGCTTTTGTGTTTCCTATTTGCATTGATAATATATAAATTATTATTTATATATTAAATGTTCTATAAATAAGGGACTCAGTGGGCATATTAATTAAGAAACTCAAATATTGCGGCGAACTGTGCGTGCATGGCTCTCTCTACAAAATCTGGAGGTGAAAAATGGAACAATGGAGAAATTGTAATACATCGGTTCTACTTTGGAAACAGCTGGAGGTAATTTAGATCAGAACTGCAAAATTAGGGGAGAAGTTTGGTTGAGGACAACTTTGGACATATCTCTAATTTGCATAAATATGCAACTGAAGAATTTTGGCCACCTACACCTTCCTGGGAATATGGGACCCTCCTTAGCCCCCCCCCCCCCACCTCAGCAGTAACCCTCACCCTCCGCAATTCTCCAGACCACTTGCAGAATTCACATATTGAATCAACCAACTTTACCAACGGCATGCCCTCTCTCCACATGAAAAGATTGAGCTACCCTCTGCGTCAGCAGCACTCAAGGAAGCCAAGCGCTCCTCTGCCTAATAGACTTGGAGAAACTGATGGGAAACCAGGGATGTTGAAGAGTCCTTGGTCTCGAGTCACGAGTCGAGTCACAAGTCTTTGGACCTGAGTCTTGAGTCCAAGTCCAAGTCCTTGGTCCAAAATGGTGACTCACGAGTCCCGAGTCCCTCCCAAAGCTGACTCCACGAGTCCCTATTAAAATCCATGGGGTTTTTCCCCAACAAAATAAGGCTACTTCAGATGTGTGGCTTAAATAAATAAATTCTAGGCACAAGTGTGCCTTTTTATCTCAAAACTCTGCCACTGATTTTGACAAGAACAGACCAGGCAGACAAACCCAAAATAACCAGGCAGGCAGAGGAGGCAGGGAACCCCAAAGCAGGCAGGCAGAGGCCTTTGTCTTGGACAATTCAAACTGTGGAACTGGTCAAGAAGAGACCAGGCAGGCAGAGGAGGCAGGCAGGCAGAGGCAGCCAAACCCAAAATGTCTGAAAGGTTGCATTAGGAAAATGATTTTAAAAAATAAACTTGGATTGTTACTGCAACTGGGTCCAGGCAGCACCTGCAGGTGGCATCAAGCAGGGATGTTGACAAGTCCTTGGTCTCGAGTCTCGAGTCCCGAGTGGAGTCTCGAGTCCCATTAAAAATATTGGGACTCGAGTCCGAGTCGAGTCAGAGGGGGGACTCAGTCCGACTCACGAGTCAAGTCCTTGAGTCCGAGTCCCCATCCCTGTGGGAAACCCAAAGCAATTCAGAAAAAGTTGACCACTGGTTTCTGGAGAGCATCTGGCATCTGTGTCCCCCTTCCCAATGTGCTTAAAATAAAACCCCTCTGCATCAGATCTGTGCGAGTCCCCTCCTGCATGCTTAACTCACTCTGCAGCCTCAGCAAGTTGTGTGTGCCTTGGCCATTGATTCAGCCGTTGCCTCCGCATGGTGCATGGTGCGCTCGCTGTGCTGATGGGCTGCCCTCTGTGCCCCTCTTCCCTGCGGCTGCATTTCTTGCTGGTGCTATTATCTCAAGCATTTGGGTAGCACGATTCCAGCCTCGCCTCGTTGACCTTGAAGATCCAGTGTTGCCTGCTGCTTTTGTCAATACAAGGCCGATTATTTCTCTGCCTCTTCCCTACTGCGGTGTCTTTTCGTACCCATTTCTGGTGAGGCCCAGTGACAGCTCCAGCATCCCCAGATAGCTCTGTGCATCCTTTGTTTACCTTTGGCCTCATCTCCACATAGAAGGAGGAGGCACACGCACACTGTCTTCTAACACAACTACAATGCTCAGGCAAGAGCTGGAGCATTTAAAGGGATTTGTTTCATTCGGTAGTATCCAAGGTTAGTCCTATGTAGAATAGACCCATTGAAATGAATGGGACTTAAGGTGGTTGTGATTCATATTACCCACTGTCTGCCAAGGGGACTCCTCTTAGGAAGCAGCAGGCAGTGGCATGGGAGGAGCTCTAAACATGAGTCACACACTCTTCCACAGCTAAAGCTCAGTGGGAGGTGACAATTATGGTTAAATGTAGCCCAGGATGGGTAGTTTATTTATTTATTTATTTATTTATTTATTTTATTAATTATATTTATACCCCGCCTTTTTCCCTGGAAGGAACCCAAGGCGGTTTACACAATCCTCCTAATCCTCCTCTCCATTTTATCCTCACAACAACCCTGTGAGGTAGGCAGGGATCAGTAAGGGAGTCTCTGCATGGATGAAACAAGGTAAGTCATGCTGGTCCATAAAATCTCTCTCTCTCCCTCACTCACTCTCACTCACACACACACAGCATCTGTACCAGTCACAAAGGGTCAAATTTAGCTTGATTGCAAGCTAAATTTGACCCTTTTGGTCCTCTGTAGCCACCACAGACTTGGATGTGGGTGGTTTTTTAAAAATGTTTTTCTTTTTTTAAAAAGGGGGCTCCTGCGGTGGGTGCAGCCGCTCCCAGAGTCAAGTGCGCTATGTCACATTCCTACTCGGCTTGGCTTGTGAAACCTGTATGGTTTCCCTACCATTTTGGGGAAAGGGGGGGGGGAAGAGGCATGGAAGGGGTTAATCCATATTGTAGGCTTCAGATCTCAAATTGTCTTTGTCAAGCCTGCTGTTTAGCTACAGGGAAGCGCTGGGTCTGCCAGCTCCTTGGAATCAAATGAGGGGTAATTTCCTCCCGTTACCTACTTGTGACCCATTTAATGTGCACATAAAAGGGGCTAAGCTTGGCCCACTCAGTCTGCCATCGGGGAGGGGGACTGCGGCAAGATGCTTTGGGGGATATTCTTCCATGGGGAGGCATCTCGCAAAGTCTCTGTGTTATCTCGCTCTTTGATGACTGGATGCTCCCCGTTTCTTGCACTGGAGTGCAAATAATCCAGTATTTTGAAAGCAGCACAATCCCTCCCACACATTTACACTCCCCATCCCTGTATGGTGTGTGGGACAGAGTGCCCCACAAAGGATAAATGGGACTGCTTTGCATGGAAATTGCCTCGGCTACTCTGAGTTGGTCCGGGGCGGGCAATGTTGCAAACAGAGGTGACATTGGGGCAGGCAAGCATCCTCACCAAAGACACTTTCATAAGCTTTCAGATATTCCTCTGAATGCATGCGGGGAGTGCAGGGTCATGCCTGCTTGTACCCTTTGGCCCCCGCCTCGCCCCTGAACCCTACACATGTTCAACCTAACGCCTGAAAGATCCTGCTTGCATGCAAACTTGAAAAGGCAGCCCCCACCCCCTGCAATCGCAGTTCCACAGAACCTGCACTTAATTTGTAGACAAGTTCGTTGCGAGGGATTCTGGGGAATTTCTTCTCCCCTGCACTGACACCACTGATGGGGGAACTGCTCCCTCACTGGGCAGGCCCGCCTATGGAGTTTCTTATTTATAGCAAATTCTTGTATTTCTGGGCCTAAGGAACTCTGTGTCTCTGTAACTCAGAGGTCCCCAAGCTGTTTTGCCACAGGTTCCCCAAGAGGGATTGGCAAAGGTTCTTTAAGGAATTTTCATGCCACAAATACTCTTCTGGGAGGTCAAAGCCAAACATTTTTATTGTAAAGCTGAGCATGAGATACCACAATGCTATCAGCTTTCCCCCAAGTTCCCTGGTGGAAGTCCCACCCCTTGGCAACACAGCCACCGTGCTCTTTCTAACCGACCGAAATGCAAGATCCAGCCGTTCTCCACCTGGGTGTCAGCTTCCAGCGCTGGGCTTCAGCCGGGCTCTTCAAACAGCTTCTTCTGCTCCTTTTCACTCCCTTCCAACTTCAGCGCACAACCAGGAACTGCACAACCCCCATCCACCACTACTCACACCACCACATTATATATCATGAGAGCAGGCAGCTACGTGAGCAGCAGATCCTGCACTTGAATGATTACAGCTGTGCTTCTTTTTTTGCAGTGTCATTCTGTTGGGCAGCAGCCAACTCACAGGCTAGCAATTAAAGCAACACCGTGCCTTGCTACTGCAGAGCAAGATGCAAAGTATTCAGCATCGAGGCAGCACTGCTGTGCAACACACTACTCTCCTCGCCATCTTCCGCGACTCCCATTACACAAGCTGACCCTTTTCCGCTGCCACCGATTCCATTAACAGGGCTCTGGGTCCCCAATATGTTGCTGGACTACAGCTCCCAGAATCCCTTGCCATTAGCCATGCCTCACTCTTTTTTCCATTCTGTACTTTTTGTTTGAATCCTTAATAAACCTTTTACCCTGTTTTCACCCCAGCCCCGCCTGTGTCTTTGGGGGGGTGAAGTGGGGGGAGGTTCACAAGGGGCGTGCCACATCTTCGGTCATGCTAAAAAGGCTGGTGAATGGACCTGCCCTCTTGGATGCTGGGCTGGGTGCTTCATCCCTGCTAGTAGAACTGGCCTCTGGAATTCTTACTGCTTGTGGCTGGCAACCTGATTTCCCCTACACCTACACCTACACACACACACACACACACACACACACACCCTTAAATTTTCATTAAGTCTGCACCAACACGGGAGAAGCTTCTGGCGGTCACTGCACCCAAAGAGGCAGGAGAAGCTTCAGTCTTCACTGGGATGGGAGAAGCTTAAGGTGGCCAGCTCCTTTCCCAGCTCCCGCAGATTTTAAAGGAGGAGGCAGATTTCAGGCAGGGCAGGGCTGGTTCTAGCTGCTCCTTAGCCATGTGCCTTCTGATGGACCCTGGAGAAATTAGGTGGATAGACATTTTTCTCCCTCTCTCATAATAGTAGAACCCAGAGTCATCCCATGTGTGTCACCCCAGTGGATGATTCCTCCTCCGAGGAAGACCTAGAGCCCCTGGCAGCTGCCGAGGCTCGGGACTCACCAGAGGCAGAGGGCCTGGAGCAGCCTGGGTCCTCAGTCATGCCTGCCCCAGACTTACCCTCGTAGGAGGAGGGCAGATCTGCTACAGAAGCAGAAGAGAGACACACATCCAGCCCCCCCCGGAGAAACATAGACTGAAGAGGCAGGCCAGACTCCTCGAGCCCAGGAGAAGTACCCTGCTGTAGCAGAGGATTCCTCAGGTGGAAGGGGGCTCCTCAGGAGTAGGGGCTCTCCTCACAAGGAGAGTCTTTTCAGAAGCTACTAGCAAGCCTCAGCTGGATTCTGGGCTGGGTTAAGAACAGCAGTTGGGAGCTGGAAGAACTGCTGGAACCAACATTTTGTTCTGGCTCTAGCCCTAGGATGCCTAGCTGTCCTGTCCATTAGACTGAACACATCCAGAGCATCTCCGGACTGCCTTTTAACTATGCTTCCTCCTGCCTGAACCTTGTCGGCTGTGGTGCCTTGGTCCTTTTGCTGGCTTCACAGCAGTCTGTCTTATTCCTAATCGGTGTGGAACTCCCAAGGACCTCCTGGTTATTGACCTTGGTCTGTTAGTCAGCCCTGAGCCTCAGGGAAACAGGGCACCATGAAGCTGAATGATGGGAGATTCAAGTAGAGAGAAAAAGGAAGGACTTCTTCACACGGCACATTGTTAAACTGTGGAACTCACTACCACAAGATGTTACGATGGCTGCCAGGATTGCCATGGGGCAACCAACCCCCCCCCCAGTGAGGCCCCACCATTTCAATTCCCACAGGGCCCCAGAATGAGGCCACATTGGATGCGATGTGTGAAATTAAACTTGCTGCTTGCAGACCCAGCCACCTGGGACTCATTGGGCTGGAACACCAGTTAAAGTGGGACCCAGGGCGGTGTAAGCAGGGGGTGTTGTTGGGGCCTCAGCTGCGGCCTGAGGAGGCCATGCAGTGACCCTGGGCCTGAGCCAGGTGGTGCACCACAGGTGTGCACCATTCAAAATGTCCTTTTTGTTTTCCCTGCAGTGACCAAAGTTCCAGGCAGTGCTGCAGCTCTCTCAGATGCCAATAGCCTGAAGGTGGCAGCAGAAGCTCACAGCTGGCCAGCAGGGGATTCCCGAAGAAATGCTTGGAATGTGAAGAAACCAACCAAGGCAAGGAAGAAACTGACGGGATGATGAGCATTTGCCAAGCTGGGCAGGGACTGGAAGTGTCGGGTCGCCAGTCTCTGCCCCCAGCAAATGGCAAATCTTCATAAACCTGCCTATGAGTGGATGCCACTGTGACATCCGTGCTGCCTGGATGCACACAGACACTCATTGGCACACACCTTTTAACACAAGGGTCTGCGTATATCATTGGCTGCTGCATGAACAGAATCATTTTGTGCAGGCCATGAGAACTAATAGTTTCCCTCTATTCTGTACCTGTCAGGCTGCATCTGGAGGACTAGGTCCAGCTCTGGGTGCCATATTTAAGAAGGTAATTGACAAACTTACTGGAGCATGTCCAGAGAAGGGCTATCAGGATGGTGAGGGGTCTGGAAACCAAGTCCTATGAGGAACAGATGAAAGAGCTGGGGGTGTTTAGCTTGGAGCAGAGAAAATTAAAGGGAGACATGATAGTATTCAGATGTTTGATTGGGCTGTAACACAGAAGATGGAGCAGGGTTGCATTTCGTTGCTCCAGAGGGCAGGATTTAAAAAAAACAATGGGTGGAAATTGCAGGGAAGCAGATTTTGGCCAATCGTTAGGAGAAACTTCCTAACTCTACGAGCTGTTTGACTGCCTCTGGAGGTGATGGGCTCTCCTTTGCCAGCAGTATTTGAACAGAGGGGGAAATGGCCACCTGTCAGGGAAGCTGTAGCTGCGAATGAGCGGGGGTTGGTCTAGATGACTTCTAAGGTCCCTTCCAGCTCTCTGATTCTAGGATGTTTACATGCACAAACGTGACCATGCAGAAAATAAATGTCAGAGACCAGCACTGGGCTGAAAGTTCTGTATTGCACTCTTCCAGCAAAAATCAGCCGTTGTGGTTTTCAAAGGAGGAAAACCCCACTTGAAAATTTTCACGGGGAGGATGCTACCAGGAAAAGAAGAAGAAGCCTTTTTCTCTCCCCCCCCCTTTTTTAGTTGCCACCGCAAGCAGTAGCAGACATCCTATTAGCAGCTGGGCACCTGCGTTCCCCCCAACAATGCCCCCCCCCCACTTGGAACAACACTATATGTTGCAGCATCTTTAGCGTGAGCTTCCGCGGCTATTGTGACAGCCCGGAGCGCTCTGCCTGCGATGCCCGGTTTAGATCGGTAGTAAACACTGGAATCTAGCACCAAGTCAAAGCAAAACTGCTTTCTAGGCAAAAATGAAAGTACCTTTATTTGATAGTAAACATTGCAAATTGAAAAGGGAGATAAGGGAAAGCGAAACTAGCAAAAAAGGAAGCGTCTTATCACACACAGTCAGAACTACAAAACAACAAAGATTCTATGCTAGTCTAGCTAACGGAGATTCTAACCTAGTCTAAAACTAGAAATTGAACAAACTTACAGCAATTCACCCAGGTGCTCTGCTTGGGGGCTGAGTGTCTGGACCAGCCTGAGCCGGGGTCCTGTTCCGTGTTCTGTGGCGCCTTACTCTCAGCAACCTTCAGAAGCCTTGGCTACTTCTTTTACCCCCTCGCTCGCCCCCCTCTTGATCCCCGACCCCTCCCTCTCATGACAGGATGAACCGGTTCGGCCCGGCGGAAAGGGTGCTGAGGTTTCGGCGCCACTTTTTCCATGGCCCCTCGAGGGTGCTTGGAAGGGTGATTGCGGGTACCGGTACTTGACAACCTGTTGAGGGTGTCTGGGGGAAAACCATCCAAATGTAAATGTGTGTGTCCCGGACTTGGCAACTCATTGAGGGTGTTTGGTGAAACCCATCGGAATGCAGATGTGTGTCTCGGACTGAGCTCTCCTGCCCTGGGCAGGGATTATGCCGCTGGAATGGGGCAAAGTGTATGTTTGTCGGGCTTTCTCTCCACAAAGAGAAATTGCTGCCAACAATTGTGACTTTTTTTGACCTGAGTAGGGATCCTGCAAAACTGTCCATTTATTTCTGCAGAGTTTCTGCAGATATCCAAGACCCAACTTGGGGGTTTGGATATCCACAGTAACTCTGAAGAGAAAGGGGGGTGCACATGAGCCCCCCCCACACACACACATTCACCAAGCATGTCAGTGGGTCGATGTGGGGTCATACTGGCTAGTGCCTCCCACTGCCATTGCACTTGCCAGCTATATCCCACACACACACACACACACACACACACACATCTTGCTGTAGTGGGAATGGGCCATTCATATATCGAGATTATTTTAATTGATTTTTTTAAAAATGAAATTACTTTGATACAGCTGTACGGAAATTTTCTGCATCCAAATGTATATACCCAACCAAGTTCTATTAAATAATTAAAGAATTGTCATCCAGGAGGGAGCATGCTTTGTAATTCCCGCAAGAAATGAAAGACTGCCAATTTTCATTCAGTCACATTTTTATTAACCTTCTTCAGCCCTTTTTCAGTGGAAATGTATTTTAAAATAACTACGGTAGTCGATTTCTTTATTTTTCCTCCTCTCTCTCCGTCGTTTTCACTTCATGTCCTGTCTTTTAGATTGTGAGACTGAGAGCAGGGACTGTCTGTGTAAACTGCTCTGGGAGACATTTCAGCAGAAAGCGGGGTAAAACGAAAATGTTATACATAAACACACAAAATATTTATGACATTCATTTCCCCACACCTCTTTTGTAGGTGTCTCCATCATTCTCCAATATTTAGCACAGAACAGAAGATCCTTGTGGCTGCTACCATATACGACAGTAGTTTGTGAATGTTATTTATAGGTTCCCTATATGTCAATACAAATATTAAAAGTTCACATCCTCCCTTTGACTCGTAATGACATGTATAAATACAAAAAGCACTGATTCACATGCAATCAACATCAAAAGTGAGCCTCCCCTAGATGCCAAGCGTAATTGAATATGCACCCACTGGAACGGGGCAGACCCTGCTGCCGAAAGAACAAGCCTCTGGTACCTAAACTAAGCCAATGCGGAGCCCTGCGTTGACCCAAGCCAATACCGAGCCATGCCCAGCAGCTCCTGTCGTGCCAGTTGTGAAGCAGCAGTTTTGGCTCTTGGTACCGCTCCCATCCGCAGTCAAAACTCATCTTTCTTTTGATGTTGACGAGGCCAGCTGACCTTTGCAACATGCAGCCTGGATGGCTGGAATACGCAAGGCAGAGCCTCACAGCCTGCCTGACAGAGGAGAGGTCCCTGCCAGATATTCTGCTGTGGCCCTATCACATCTGCTCAAGTCCCTCTACCTGCAGATATAGGTGGCAGGTATAGGAGACAGTGGTGTGGCCTTTCTCAGCAGCGCTGGCAGTTGTGCGTGGATGGGGGAGTGTATTTCCGTAACACGGCTGCTTGCCTGGAGCCCTTGGATAGGATGAGCTATGGGTAAACAAGAATAAATCCATGACTGATAAGGAGCCTTTGCAGGGCCAGCATCAGGGCAATGTGGGGCAGTTGCCAGGGCCCACATGCCTGTGGGGAGCCCACTGCCGGCCCCTGCAGCCCCACTGCTCTTCCTCCTTGCTGCCCCCTTGCTGGTCACCTGCTGTCTCCAAATGTAAGCGGTGCCAAGGGTGGCGAGGAGATGGAGTGGCCCCCCTCTACTTGCAGGTGGCGGCTATGTCGATCGGGCACCGAGCGGGAGGGCACGTGAACGGTGACAGCGGCAAAGAGGAGACGGGGCCCCACAGAGAGGGCATCTTGCTCAAACATGCCGCCAAATCTGTAGCCAGCACTGGTCCCACGGCACCTTCAAGACTTATCAAAGGCATTGTGGCATGAGCTTCTGTGGGCTAGGCCCCATGTGGGGGTGGCTAATGCTGTTACTCTTTAAGGTGCCACGGGATTGGGTTGTTAGGTCATAGGATCATAGAGTTGGAAGGGGCCTACGAGGCCATCGGGTCCAACCCCCTGCTCAGTGCAGGAAACTAGAGGAGGGGTCTCCCGTCCAAGTAATAACCAGGCCTGACACTGCTTAGCTTTCCACGCTCAGACAAGCTGAGCCAGCGTGAGCCACAGAATACCACGTCTGCCTCTGAAATTCAACACTGTAGGCAGATGGGTAAATAAAACTGTGAAGGATCACCAACAGGATCCTTTGCGTGAGTTCGGCGCTTAACGGGTTAATCGGCACTGAATTACAGCCTGTCCGAGCTCTAGCGACCACCCGCGAGGCTTTTACACACAAAAGGAAACCGCAGTCCTTTAAATGCCCAAATAAGGCTTTTATTTGTTTATACAATAACACAGAACGGAACTAACAGCTCTTCAGGAATACTATACTGTCAACACAACCTTAGTTGACCCCCGCCTTACCCAATCAGTAGGCTCCCAGGCTAGCGGACTGAATCTAGTCGATTTCCTCAGACCAAAGACTATACGCCTAGTCAGTTTCAGCCTAGCTCCGGGTCGGCTATCCTTGACCTGATTCTAACCAACAGAGACGAGTTAGTGGATAAAGTGGCAGTTTCGGGAACTCTGGGGGAAAGTGACCATGTTATACTTGAGTTCTTGATTCTAAAAGAAGCAAAAGCTGAGTGTAGCCAAACACGTACCCTGGATTTTAGGAAAGCCAACTTTAACAAACTCAGAACAATGATTAGTAAGATCCCATGGCAAGTGACTCTCACGAGAAAGGGAGCCCAGGAGGGGTGGGAGTTTTTAAAAAAGGAAATTTTAAAGGCACAATTGCAAACAATTCCCACAAGGAAAAAAGGCAGAGGGCAACAGAAGAAGCCAATGTGGCTTCACAATAAACTCAAAGATGACCTGAAAACAAAAAAGGACACGTATAGGAAGTGGAAGGAAGGACAGGCTACAGGGGAAGAGTACAGGCAGGTAGCACAGAACTGCAGGAATAGTGTCAGGAAGGCTAAAGCTGAGAATGAGCTAAGGTTAGCGAGGAATGCTAAAAGCAACAAAAAAGCTTTCTTCAGATACATGCACAGTAAAAGACAGAAGAAAGAACTGGTGGTTCAACTACGCAATGAGGATGGCAAATTGATAACAGAAGACAAAGAAAAGGCAGAAGTGTTCAATTCCTACTTCGGCTCGGTCTTCTCCCAAAAGAGGGTCTATGACCCCCCTGGCAAACCTGAAGTGCAGACTGAAGGGGCAGAATTGCAGCTTGAGATTGATAGGCAAATGGTCAAGGAGCACCTGATTACTCTGAACGAGTTTAAATCTCCAGGGCCTGATGAGCTGCATCCTAGAGTAATAAAGGAACTGGCAGAAGAAATCTCAGAACCACTGTCTATTATCTTTGAGAAATCCTGGAGGACAGGTGAAGTGCCAGACGACTGGAGGAGGGCAAATGTTGTTCCCATCTTCAAAAAGGGCAAGAAGGAGGAACCTGGGAACTATAGGCCAGTCAGTCTGACATCAATCCCCGGGAAGATTTTTGAGCAGATTATAAATCATAGAATCATAGAAAAGTAGAGTTGGAAGGGGCCTACAAGGCCATCGAGTCCAACCCCCTGCTCAATGCAGGAATCCAGGTCAAAGCATCTCTGACAGATGTCTGTCCAGCCGCACCTTGAATGCCTCCAGACTGGGAGAGCCCACCACCTCCCTAGGTAGTTGATTCCATTGTCTTATTGCTCTGACAGTCAGGAAATTTTTCCTGATGTTTAGGTGAAATCTAGGTTCCTGTAACTTGAGCCCATTATTCCGTGTCCTGCAAACTGGGGTGAAGGAGAAGAGATCTTTGCCCTCCTCTGTGTGACATCCCTTCAAATACTGGAAGAGTGCGATCATATCTCCCCTCAGTCTCCTCTTCTGAAGGCTAAACATGCCCAGTTCTTTCAGTCTCTCCTCATAGGGCCTTGTTTCCAGTCCCTTTATCATCCTTGTTGGCCTCCTCTGAACCCTCTCCAGTTTGTCTATGTCCTTCTTAAAGTGAGGTGCCCAGAACTGGACGCAGTACTCAAGATGAGGCCTAACCAGTGCCGAGTAAAGGGGAATTATCACTTCCCGCGATTTGGAAGCTATACTTCTATTAATACAGCCCAAAATTGCATTTGCCTTCTTTGCAGCCACGTCGCATTGCTGGCTCATATTCAGTTTGTGATCTACCACAATTCCAAGATCCTTCTCACTTGTAGTATTGTTGAGCCAAGTGTCCCCCATTCTGTAACTCTGCATTTGGTTTCCTCTCCCTAGGTGCAGCACTTGGCATTTATCCCTATTAAATTTCATTCTGTTGTTTTCGGCCCAGCGCTCCAGCCTATCGAGGTCACTTTGAATTTTGTTTCTGTCTTCCAGAGTATTAGCTGTCCCACCCAACTTTGTGTCATCTGCAAATTTGATAAGCATTCCCTGTACCTCCTCATCCAAGTCATTAATAAAAATGTTGAAGAGCACCGGGCCCAGGACCGAGCCCTGTGGTACCCCGCTCGTTACCTCTCCCCAGTTCGAGAAGGAACCATTTATAAGCACTCTTTGAGTCCGATTCTTTAGCCAATTGTGGATCCACCTGATAGTTGTTCCATCTAGCCCACTCTTAGCTAGCTTACTAATCAGGATATCATGAGGCACTTTGTCGAAAGCTTTGCTGAAGTCCAGGTATATAATGTCCACAGCATTCCCACAGTCCACAAGGGAGGTTACCCGATCAAAAAATGAGATCAGATTAGTCTGACAGGATTTGTTCTTGACAAATCCATGCTGGCTTCTAGTAATCACTGCATTGTTTTCAAGGTGCTTGCAGACTGACTTCTTTATAATCTGCTCAAAAATCTTCCCGGGGATTGATGTCAGACTGACTGGCCTATAGTTCCCAGGTTCCTCCTTCTTGCCCTTTTTGAAGATGGGAACAACATTTGCCCTCCTCCAGTCGTCTGGCACTTCACCTGTCCTCCATGATTTCTCAAAGATAATAGACAGTGGTTCTGAGAGTTCTTCTGCCAGTTCCTTTATTACTCTAGGATGCAGCTCATCAGGCCCTGGAGATTTAAACTCGTTCAGAGTAATCAGGTGCTCCTTGACCATTTGCCTATCAATCTCAAGCTGCAATTCTGCCCCTTCAGTCTGCACTTCAGGTTTGCCAGGGGGGTCATAGACCCTCTTTTGGGAGAAGACCGAGCCGAAGTAGGAAATGAACACTTCTGCCTTTTCTTTGTCTTCTGTTATCAATTTGCCATCCTCATTGCGTAGTTGAACCACCAGTTCTTTCTTCTGTCTTTTACTGTGCATGTATCTGAAGAAAGCTTTTTTGTTGCTTTTAGCATTCCTCGCTAACCTTAGCTCATTCTCAGCTTTAGCCTTCCTGACACTATTCCTGCAGTTCTGTGCTACCTGCCTGTACTCTTCCCCTGTAGCCTGTCCTTCCTTCCACTTCCTATACGTGTCCTTTTTTGTTTTCAGGTCATCTTTGAGTTTATTGTGAAGCCACATTGGCTTCTTCTGTTGCCCTCTGCCTTTTTTCCTTGTGGGAATTGTTTGCAATTGTGCCTTTAAAATTTCCTTTTTTAAAAACTCCCACCCCTCCTGGGCTCCCTTTCTTGTGAGAGTCACTTGCCATGGGATCTTACTAATCATTGTTCTGAGTTTGTTAAAATTGGCTTTCCTAAAATCCAGGGTACGTGTTTGGCTACACTCAGCTTTTGCTTCTGTTAGAATCAAGAACTCGAGTATAACATGGTCACTTTCCCCCAGAGTTCCCGAAACTGCCACTTTATCCACTAACTCGTCTCTGTTGGTTAGAATCAGGTCAAGGATAGCCGATCCTCTAGTTCCTTCCTCCACTTTCTGTAGGAGGAAGTTATCAGCAGCACAGCTCAGGAATTTCTTGGAGGGGCCATGTTTGGCTGAATAAGTCTCCCAACAGATATCAGGGAAATTGAAGTCTCCCATTACTACCACATCGTGCCTCCTTGAAACACTGGCAATTTGCTTTTCAAAAGTTCCATCCTCGCTTCTCCTTGATTGGGTGGTCGGTAGTAGACTCCAACCGCCATGTTCGCTTTATTCTTTGCCCCCTTTATTTTAACCCAGATGCTCTCAATGGGGCTGCCAAGCTCCTCTTCCTGTATCTCTGTGCAGAGATACGTATTTTTAACATACAGTGCAACTCCACCTCCCTTTCTGTTGCTTCTGTTCCTTTTGAACAAGTTATACCCTTCAATTGCTGTATTCCAGTCATGGGAGTCATCCCACCAGGTTTCAGTTATCCCTATCAAGTCGTACTTGCCCTCATGTATCAAGAGTTCAAGTTCGTCTTGTTTATTGCCCATACTCTGGGCATTAGTATAGAGACATTGAAGACTATGTGCTTTATAGTCCAACTTTCCCCCTACATTTTGTGGTAGACTATCAATGGGCACCGCTGGAGCTGTTCTCTCCATTGTGGCATAGAGGCCTTCTTCCATTGGTACCCCCGAGTTTATGTCTCCCTCCCCTGTTGGATTCAGTTTAAAGCCCTCCTGATTAAGTTCCTCATGCTGTGGCCAAACACATTCTTCCCAGTCCTTGTGAGGTGCAACCCATCCTTTGCCAGCAGTCCATCTTCCAGGAAGTGTAGCCCGTGGTCCCAGAATCCAAATCCCTCACGTCGGCTCCACCTTCGTAGCCAGTCATTCACTCGGAGTATTTTTCTTTCCCTTTCTATGCCTCTTCCAAGTACTGGAAGGATGGATGAGAAAACTATCTGGGCCCCGAAGTTCTTGAGTTCCCTTCCCAGCTCTTCAAAGTCTGCCGTGATTTCTTTGTAACTCCGCTTGGCAGTATCATTTGTACCCACGTGGAAGAGAAGAAAGGGGTATGTGTCGGTGGGCTGCATGAGCCTCGGCAGCTGCTCTGTCACATCCTTAATCCGCGCCCCAGGGAGACAGCACACCTGGCGAGTCCATGGGTCTTCGCGACATACTTTGGCTTCGATCCCCCGCAGGAGGGAGTCTCCCACTACGAGTACTCTTCTCTTCCTCTTGCTGTAGGCCTTGGTTTGATTGCCTCCAATTGACTGACCCTCAGCCTCTTGCTCGCTGTCACGTTGGGTGCCCGGTGATCCGTCCTCTGCAGGCTGTCCTCTGCTCTCGTCCTCAAGTACATGGAAGCGGTTCCATAGCTCCACTGCTTCCACAGGCGCAGAGTGTCTTGTAGTTCTTCTGCTCCTAACAGTCACCCTTTTCCAGGGAGTTCCCCCTGCGTTATTTTCCCTTGCCTCTGCAGTCTCCGACTCCGCCTCATCCTGCAGTTGCCCTTCTGGCTCCTGTACTGTGCTTTGGTGCTGTAGATCCACCGTTCTGTCTAAGAACTCCTCGCTTTCTCTTATGCTCCTGAGGGTTGACACTTGCTGCTCCAGTCCTCTGATCTTTTCTTCCAACAGAATGACCAGCTTGCACTTGTTGCATGTGTAGGTCATGTTGATCTCCGGCAGGAAAACAAACATTGCACACCCCTTGCAGGTCACCACCACTGCTGAGTCCTTTCCTTCCATAGTGCTCTGTTTCTGACTTCCTAGAATATATATATATATATATATATGTTGTTGTTGTTTTTTTTTTGTTGTTGTTGTTGTTTTTTTTTTGTTTTTTTTTTTTTAGGGACCTCCCCCTTGACCTCCGCTGCCGACCTCCGCTGCCGACCTCCGCTGCCAAACTCCTGTTTGCTCTCCCTGTGCGCTCGCTCTGTTCGCTCGCTCTCTGGGAGCCTGCTTGCCTTTTCACAGTCCCAAAAACAGCTGGAGCCTCTCTCCTGTTGTGCTCCTGCTCAGCTGGGAGTCAGGAACAGAATGAGCTCCCAGGCCACGCCCTGCAATCAGCCCCACTTCCTGCAATCAATCAGCTGCAATCAGCCCCAGGTAGTTGCAGTCAGCAGGAGCTTCTGCTCAACAGAATGAGCTCTCAGGCCACGCCTTTCCCTTGCAGCACTTGTTGTTGCACTACTCCGCTGCCAGACTCCTGTTTGCTCTCCCTGTTCGCTCGCTCTGTTCGCTCGCTCTCTGGGAGCCTGCTTGCCTTTTCACAGTCCCAAAAACAGCTGGAGCCTCTCTCCTGTTGTGCTCCTGCTCAGCTGGGAGTCAGGAACAGAATAAAGAAGTCAGTCTGCAAGCACCTTGAAAACAATGCAGTGATTACTAGAAGCCAGCATGGATTTGTCAAGAACAAATCCTGTCAGACTAATCTGATCTCATTTTTTGATCGGGTAACCTCCCTTGTGGACTGTGGGAATGCTGTGGACATTATATACCTGGACTTCAGCAAAGCTTTCGACAAAGTGCCTCATGATATCCTGATTAGTAAGTTAGCTAAGAGTGGGCTAGATGGAACAACTATCAGGTGGATCCACAATTGGCTAAAGAATCGGACTCAAAGAGTGCTTATCAATGGTTCCTTCTCAAACTGGGGAGAGGTAACGAGCGGGGTACCACAGGGCTCGGTCCTGGGCCCGGTGCTCTTCAACATTTTTATTAATGACTTGGATGAGGAGGTACAGGGAATGCTTATCAAATTTGCAGATGACACAAAGTTGGGTGGAACAGCTAATACTCTGGAAGACAGAAACAAAATTCAAAGTGACCTCGATAGGCTGGAGCGCTGGGCCGAAAACAACAGAATGAAATTTAACAGGGATAAATGCCAAGTGCTGCACCTAGGGAGAGGAAACCAAATGCAGAGTTACAGAATGGGGGACACTTGGCTCAACAATACTACAAGTGAGAAGGATCTTGGAATTGTGGTAGATCACAAACTGAATATGAGCCAGCAATGCGACGTGGCTGCAAAGAAGGCAAATGCAATTTTGGGCTGTATTAATAGAAGTATAGCTTCCAAATCGCGGGAAGTGATAATTCCCCTTTACTCGGCACTGGTTAGGCCTCATCTTGAGTACTGCGTCCAGTTCTGGGCACCTCACTTTAACAAGGACATAGGCAAACTGGAGAGGGTTCAGAGGAGGGCAACAAGGATGATAAAGGGACTGGAAACAAGGCCCTATGAGGAGAGACTGAAAGAACTGGGCATGTTTAGCCTTCAGAAGAGGAGACTGAGGGGAGATATGATCGCACTCTTCCAGTATTTGAAGGGATGTCACACAGAGGAGGGCAAAGATCTCTTCTCGTTCATCCCAGTTTGCAGGACACGGAATAATGGGCTCAAGTTACAGGAACCTAGATTCCACCTAAACATCAGGAAAAATTTCCTGACTGTCAGAGCAATAAGACAATGGAATCAACTACCTAGGGAGGTGGTGGGCTCTCCCAGTCTGGAGGCATTCAAGGTGCGGCTGGACAGACATCTGTCAGAGATGCTTTGACCTGGATTCCTGCATTGAGCAGGGGGTTGGACTCGATGGCCTTGTAGGCCCCTTCCAACTCTACTTTTCTATGATTCTATGATTCTATAGGCTGTCCGTGGATGAGAACGGTGTACTCGGATTGCTTGCTTTGAGGTGGATCTGGCCCCGAAGTACCAGTGGTTCCCAACAACCCTCTACCGGAAGGGAGAGGGGTTTTCTACCCCGGATTTCCCGCTCTCCCCGCCCTCCAGGTCAGGTGGGGGGCTTATGCCTGCCCCTTCGTTTCAGGTGGGCTTATTCCTGCCTGGGAAGAAGGTGACGTAGTGGTACTTTGCAGCTCTTTGAGACTGCCCTGCTAGTTTGATGGTCCTTGATGGTCCTTCCTGGACTTTTGTGGATCTCCACCGAGGCCCTCCTTTGTTGGGGCTGACGACTTGTCTGGTTGCTTCTCCGGTGATCTCATCCCTCCTCCCTCGCCCCCTCCCTTAGGGGAAATGTGTGTGTGTGTGAGTGCAGATTTGTGTTTGGGCTTTCTCCACAAAAAACGTTAATTTGTAAGGCTATAGGCCATAATGAAGATAGGAAGGATAAAATGTCCATCATTTCTAAGCGATGCATAAATACAGAAGAAAAACGAGAGAGTTGGAGGCACGTCGCTCATTGGTGAAGCATATGCTTTGCATGTAGGAGGTTCTAAGGAGAACCCCCGTCTGAAAGCCTGGAGAGCTGGTGCCAGTCAGGGGGCAACCCATGGCCTGCAGGTCACATGCCATTCTCGGAGGCCACCTGTGCCGTCCGCCATGTATGCCCACCACATCGCCCTCAGACTCAGTGGGGGAAGAAAAATGCATTCTAGTCCCTTTGGAGAGGGACTATAGAGCTTGGAGATGAATAAATTCCATGACAAGTTACAAGAAATGAAACAGCAATATACTAGGACTGGTTTTCTGTTCTTAAATGGTATGCCCACTCTTTTAAAAATATATATATCCAATTGTTTTGGCCTCAGAACCTTGCAAGGAAGGTACACTCACTTATCTGAAAACCTACTCCAGCATTCTGGTGATGACTTATTTGAGAGGAAATTCCACTCCGCTGTGGAAATTCCACATGTGCCAAGGCAATTTTTGTTCATGGTTTGCATATCATAGAGCTGGGCCCGCACACAGAAAATGATTGCCACAAGGCTGCTCTGGACATGGGGTGCACAACATTGTGCCACTTCCATGTGCACAGCATCGTGCCGGCACTAGCATAATGTCAGTCCCTGCCCTGTCCGCATTCTCTCACTTAATTAGCTAAAAGGAAAGATGCTTTAAAATGCTTTACCTGTGGTGTGGGGCTGGACTAGATGACCTTCAGGATACCTTTCAACCCAATCATTCTGTGTGAATGGTATTGACTGCCAGTTGGGTAGTTGAAATGTGGAATATTAGCTACCACCACCATATGCATATTGCCTGAATAGCGTGGCCTTTAAGAGCTGCAATTTCCCAGCGTATTGGAGCTTGAGTGAACATAGAAAGCCCATGGAAAGCCCATAAGGAGCCAGTGTGGCGTAGTGGTTAGGGTGTTGGACTAGGACTCGGGAGATCCGGGTTCTAGTCCCCGCTCAGCCATGAAACTCACTGGGTGACTTTGGGCCAGTCACTGACTCTCAGCCTCATCTACCTCACAGGGTTGTTGTGAAAATAAAATGGAGAGGAGGGGGAGGAGGATAATGTAAGCCACCTTGGGTTCCTTGCAGGAAAAAAAGGCGGGGTATAAATATAATAAATAAATAAATAACAAAACATGTTAAAACTGAAGGTTTTTGTTAGTTGAATGAGTATGTGCCCATTTTGTCATGTGTGTGAGTGACGTGGGCATTGTGATGGGAGTTGAGTTGTGTGTGTGTAGAGAGAGAGAGAATGTAAGCACACGTATAAGCATATGTGTATACCCAGTAACCCACACCCTGCTGTGAAGAGGTGGCTTGCTTCCATCCGAGTGTCCTTGAGGCTGCTGCACCCTGGCTCTCCATTGAGCGCTAATAGCCATTAAAGATCTTGTTGCCATGGGGCTGAAATGTCCAGAGGCAATATCCATTTATCTGTAAGTGGGCTGCCAGCAGGGAGTTAAGGAAGCAACTTGGGGATGGCTGAGCCTGAGCTGTTCTGAGGCATGCCTGAAACAGATGCGAGAGCTCCTGGGGCTTGGGGAGATGCTGAAGAGAGCATGTGCACATAAGTGCACCCACACTCACACATAATCTCTCTCTCTCTCTCTCTCTCTCTCTCTCTCACACACACACACACACACACACACACACACTTCAGAAGGGAAACAGCTCCTGAGATCTCTCCTGAAGGCAATTCAGTCCAGACAGTTGGAGACATCCTTGATTTACATGCAAATAGAGAGTTGTCAACTGACCAAGGGGGGGGAAAATCTCATTTCATTTATTTCATTTCTATACCGCCCCACAGCGGAAGCTCTCTGGGTGGTTCACAACAATTTATACATAAAAAAACCAACAATAAAAACATACAAAATAGTTTTAAAAGATTAAATGGCTTGTGAATTTAACAACAGCTTGATCTGCAGATATAAGGCAGGTGAACATTTTCAGGGTATGGAGGCAAGCAAGTCAGACCACCTTGCTCATGTCCTGTTGAGCCAGCTACTGTTCAAGACACAGGAACAGGGGTCAGCAAAAAAAAGTTGGCGACCCTACTCACAGGATGCTGCTGAAATTACCCTCATGCCATTTTCTCCCTGGATTTTGGAGTTGTGAATGAATTAGGACTTGTTGTGAACTGCCCAGAGAGCTATTGGGTGGTATAGAAATGAAATTGAATAAAATAATAATTGTGGAGAAGAGGCCTACACACACACACGCACACCTCCTCATGTGTGAACCGGGACAGCTAGAGGCTGGGGGGGCAGGGTACATAGTTCCCCTGCTTGGCGTCCCAAGGTCTACCAGGCTTTTGAGATGCAAAATGCAAATGTCATGAGTCATGAATCACCCCTCCTCCCTGCCTGGCCAGGTGAAGTTCATCCTGATTGGCTAGAAGCAGCAGAGCTACAGAAAGGAGATGGGGAGGGGGGAAAAGATATATTGCCAAGGTGTGTCTTTTGTCTTGGATCGTCGTGTCGTTGTGTGGATCATGGCAGCAAGCTAAGCAGAGGTCCAAGCCTTCGGGCTGGCTTCAGGATCCAGCCCCAGGTGGCTCCTGGTGAAATTAGCTGAATGAGGCTCAGGCAAAGGCAAGCCTTGAGGAGGGCTACCCATCTCGGACCTTAGGGTAGGTGTGGTAGTCTCCTCGGGTGGCAGGGCTGTGCTGAAACCAACCCTGAAGAGAACCGCCCCCCAGGTAACTAGTGTGTGCCTGGGAGATATAAGGAATCAGGTTATTTTGCAGCTCTACTGTCTGTGTACCAAAGCGTCTCTCTATTTTGGCTACTTCTCTCATTTCCCAACTTTTGTTGTGATATGCTACCTGAATAAACCTTCTTGGTTTTTACCCCACATGGCATTTGTGGATTGCTCTGTTGGTTCAGCTCTAAATCCAGGTTATAGTCAAGGCAAGTCCCTGGCAGAGATTCAAGTAGGATTGCAGCGCTGAAGCTGGCAGTCTGGCACCTTGAGATCTCTGGGGGTCTTGTAGGTAGGAAAGGGTGGGTTGTGGCGGGTCAACCAGCCCCCCTTCCTCAATAATAATAATAATAATAATAATAATAATAATAATAATAATAGAAGAAGAAGAAGAAGGTTTTCCTTTTAGCTGTTTCAGGAAGAGCAATCAAGTCCTTTCCCTGAGGACACGTACCACCATTTCCAACACTTTAAAACCAATTTTGCAAGCGTTGTCATACCAAGTGAGATGTCTGCCCTTTTATG
The DNA here is from genome assembly GCA_021292165.1 of Shinisaurus crocodilurus. NCBI lineage: Eukaryota > Metazoa > Chordata > Lepidosauria > Squamata > Shinisauridae > Shinisaurus > Shinisaurus crocodilurus. The sequence goes on from CM037886.1 coordinate 30,203,571, forward strand.
TAAAGGTATAAAATGTGAAGGTATGCAGTAGCAAAATGTTGCAGCTTTGATTGGTGCTGAGCCACGGGTTTGGTGAGCAGATTTCACCTGCTCTCACCCCAGGTAAGCTTGCACGCTCAGGTCTTTTGCAGATCCATTACTGCTGGCAACATTTTAAAAGTTCTATCCTTGTTTAGCACCGTTTTTAGGAGTGGCGCTGCCAGGCTTGAGGGAGCTCTGGGCAAGATGCCCTCTCCATCTCCACATACACTTCTAGGTGCTTGGCCTTGCTGGTTCCCCCGCCCGCCCGCCACTCTTTCCAATTCCCAGGTGCTGCGCTCTCTCGCTCTCTCTCATACCTCTTTTCAAACCCCCTCCCCGCCCAGCACACTCTTTCTCCCCTCAGTCTTTCCAATTTCCTACCTCTGCACTCATTTGCTCTCCCAGGTCTTTCCAACCCCCACCCCCACTCCTCTTGCTCTTCCCAGCCTCCCTGTGTGCATCCTTTCTCTCTCCCCGCTCTTTCCAACCACCCCAGCATGCACTCTCTTCTTGCTCTCCCCCCTGCCCTGCTCACTCACCCCTGCTCACTCTCTGCCCGTGACCACCACCTCCTCCTCCTCTCTTCCCAATTTATAGAAGATTTCAAGCCGTGGTGCACAGTGAAGCTGCAGTTGTGTCCGGCCTCTTGCTTTCCCCCAGGGTGCCTCTGGGGCCCAAAGGCTGAGCGTGGCTGCAGCTTTGCGCCCCAGAGTGCTGAACCTCTTCTGAGGAGAAGAAGAAGAAGAAGAAGAAGAAGAAGAAGAAGAAGAGAAGAAGAAGAAGAAGAAGAAGAAGAAGAAGAAGAAGAAGAAGAAGAAGACAACAACAACAACATTGTGGGCTTGTGGCTGTTGTGGCAATTCCATTGGGGGCCCTCAGGTCTGTGGACCTGGTGGCCCAGTGCTAGCAGAACCTCTGATTCTTAGGTCACTGGAAGCGGATGCCTCATACACAGTCGTCGTCCCCCCCCCCCCAGTTTGTTTGTTTCTTGCACCATTCTGTGCTCCTTGCTTTCTAACTCTGGCAAACTGAGTGACCCCTGCCTCTTGTAGATATGGCACTGCCTGAGTCTGTGTCTGCTTCTGCAGTGTGTGTAATCATTTATGTGCAGATTCATTCTGATGGGTTTTTGTGTCAATGAAATCAGAATATTCCAGTGTGTGTTGCTTTTGCATGCTCTTCTGGCTCCATCTGTGCTCCGCTCCACTGTTGCGTTGTCGTGTTTTCCCTCTAGTCCAAAGCTTTCATTCTGGTCTGGTTGAGCTCTGTAGTGTGGCTAATTCAAAGCCAAACTACATGTTATGTTATTCATACTTTTAAAAAAACAACTACCGTAACTAACTTCAACTGGCCACTTTTAATTTGAAGCAAAAGCAGCCATGGAGTTCTTATCTGGATTATGTGCCTAATCTGGTTTGGGCCCTGTGCCGTTTCCTGCCAAAAAATCACCCTACACCCCATTTTCCCCTGAGGTGCTATTTGTAGTAAGACTGTGACTTTCAAAGTGCAGTGTTCTCCAACTTACTAAAAACTTGGCTGTTCAGGCAGGAATATGGGGTGGGCTAAGATTTTAAAATTTTATACTGTTTTAAATGTATTTTATTCTGTTTTTATCTTATGTACATCGCCCAGGGTGGCCGGTTGCCAGCCAGATGGGGCGATAAATAAATGTAAATAATAATAATAATAATAATAATAATAATAATAATAATAATAACAACAACAACAACAACAACTGGCTGGGTCAAAAACATCTGGGGACCCAAGGTTGGAGAACACACTGCTCTAGAGGACACAGTGCCTCTTCCTGCCTTGACCAGCTGTATAAACCGTGACTTGGTTCGCACGACAGGACAACCCGCCATGGTTGTTCAGCCAAGGTGGCTTGTCGTGTTCTGTGAACTCAGCGCGGTTTCTGCAGGGTGGCTTATTTTTCACGAACAAGCCACCCTGAGAACCCATGGCTTGTTTTAGGGTCGTTGAGACCCATGGTGGTTTGTTGTGTCATCTGAACCTGGCAGGGCAATTTTATCGTGGGTTGCCAGGAACGGCTAGAGAGCAGCACGGCCAGAGTAGCAAAAAACCCTGCCGCTCCTCACAATCTCGCTTGTGCTGTCACCATCATCCCTTCTCGGTGCCCTCCACCCTGTGCCCCTAAAAATCACAAATATCAAGATGTGACCGCTAGCAATGGAGGGAGGGGACAAGCAGGAAGGGGAGTGGGGAGCCGACAATGGCTAGAAGGAAGGCGCTTTGCCAGAGGGCTGCTCTTACTTCAGTGTAAAGTGAAGCAGCCTTTAAAAAGGCAAGCTGGGAAATGGAGGATGAAATTGACTAGGACATTGACAAGAGAGGGATATCAGTCTGCTGGACTAAATATTGGAGAGTTGGTCTTGTGCCACCTTGAAATTCCTGGGGGGGGGGAAGCAGGCGAGTGGGTTCCTGTGTTCATAAGGGCCCTGAGAATTAATACCACTTGGCAATCTGATCCGGGGAGGCGGGGTTTCCCTTGTCAGCCGGCAACCCCAGCAGACCAGTTGCAGAAAGGGTGTTGAGACAGGGACTGAGGCAATGAGGAGTTCTGCTGCAAAGGCACCTGGGATACGTGCCAGACCCAGCGGGAGGACTGAGTGGGGCGGTGAGGCAGGGAACAAGCCACGGCAAGCATGACTGTCTGTCGGGAGTACTGTGGGTTGCTCAGCGAACAACCAACCCGTGGTGCCTTATTAGCAGGGTGGCTTAGCGTAATGTGTGAACCTGCCCTGTGTGTGTGCTGCGGGGTGGGCAGGATGTGTGCAGTTCTTAAGAGGGGAGGGGGGGGAATCTCCCAACATGTCTCAAGCATAGGAATGGACAGATTTGTCCATTTTGGTTTCTCTCGGTTTCTCATTTTTCCAGTCTTCAGTTTGGTTTGTCTCACACTTTCAGAACTTCTCCAGCCTTAAGTCTGGTTCATCCCGAACATTGAGGATTTAAAACACACACATATGTATGGAAATGCATAAGAATTTTTGTGCAGATTTCTCCTAATACTTGCATTTTGGAATGCATTTTTGCCTAATGTATACATTTTTTGCAAGCAATTTTCCTTGCAATAAAAATGCATTTTGGAATGTTATTTTCCCCTAATATATGCATTTTTGTACACATGTTTTGATCAGAGAACTCCATTGCAAAATTCAGAAAAGTGTGAATTTCAAAAGAAAACTGAGTTTCTGTTCACATGGTGGTTAGAAAGTGTGAAATTAAGGGCACAAATCCTATCATAGAATCATAGAAAAGTAGAGTTGGAAGGGGCCTACAAGCAGGACCGGTGCAGGGCAGTTTGGCGCCCCAGGCGAAAAATATTTAGCGCCCCCCCCCCTCTCCAAAGCAGGGGAAAAAAAAAAAACCTGCGCCACCACCACCAACCTACCTTCCCCCCCCCGCCCTGGCTGCTGCTGCTGCGGCGGCGGCGGCGGCGGCGGCGGCAGCGGCTGCTGCTGCTGCTGCTGCTGCTTCCTCCTCCTCCTCCTCCTCCTCCTGAAGCGACGTGACGGGACCCCCGCGCTGTTTTTTGCCGGGGGAAACCATGGCAACAGGGCTGTTTAAGCCCTTCTGCCCTGGTTCCTCCTGCCAAAACAACGCGGGCGGGGCTCCGGAAGCGACGCGACGAAGGTAGGTGACGGGGGGGTTGGGGGGGTGACGGGGGGGTTGGGGGGGTGGCGATGGTGGTGGGAGGCGCAGCGGCAGCGAGCGAGCGAGCGGGCGGGTGGGTGGGTAGGTGGGCGGGGTGAGGCGCAGCGGCGAGCGGGCGAGCGAGCGGGCGGGTGGGTCGTGGGGCGGGGGGAAGCGCAGCGGCAGCGAGCGGGTGGGCGGGGGAGGCACAGCGGCGAGCGGGCGGGTGGGTCGGTGGGCGGGGGGAAGCGCAGCGGCGAGCGAGCAAGCGGGGGGAGGCGCGGCGGCGGCGGCGGCAGGCAGGAGGGTGGGGAGGCGGAGGCCTGGCGGGGGCGGCGCAGCGGCAGCGAAGAGGAGCGCAGCGTTTCCGCGCCCTCTTCAGCCGCGCGCCCTCCTTCAGCCGCGCACCCTAGGCAACCGCCTAGTTGGCCTAGCGGTAGCGCCGGCCCTGCCTACAAGGCCATCGAGTCCAACCCCCTGCTCAAGCATCCTTGACAGATGGCCGTCCAGCTGCACCTTGAATGCCTCCAGAGTGGGAGAGCCCACCACCTCCCTAGGTAGTTGGTTCCATTGTCTTATTGCTCTAACAGTCAGGAAATTTTTCCTGATGTTTAGGTGGAATCTGGGTTCCTGTAACTTGAGCCCATTATGGGATGATCCTGGCTCTGTGTGATAACCCTTCAAGTACCCTTCAAGTACTGCTATGCTGGCTGGGGCATGCTGGGAGTTGTAGGCCCTTTTTCTGCCTAAACTTGCAGTGGATTGCACCTTAAGTACCGTAAGTTCACATTAAAATTCAAACTCAACGAATTTCTTAGCCATCCCTACCCAAGTAGCATGAATTTTAAGCTTTTGGGCAGTGGCCTTCGCCGTCTTATATCCCAGCACCAGGGCAGAAATTCATCGGTGGGCCTATAAGTGAGGTGCCTTCATGTTTCTGGGTGGGGACTTTTGGCAAAAGAGTTCCTGTTGGCTCCTGTAAGCTTAGAGTGAATCTAACCACCCACCCCCCAACAACTGTCCTTGCCCAGCCAGGAGTGTGGAGTGCAAAAGAAGACACAGATTTGCATAAAATATGCATATCTTGCTTGATATATCTGTTCCTTCCAATTTCCACATCAGTCTGTAGTAAAAAAAAACCAAAACCCTGCACACACACAGACTTTATTTTCATATGCAAAATCCCATAACATAGCACTTTTGTATGCATTTCCCCTAATATACGCATTTTGGAATGCAACTTTCCTAAAGACAGACAAGGTTTGAGCCGAGAACTGCATCACAAAATCTGGAGAAGTGCAGTCGGAAGGATAACTGCATTCTGATCTGCATAGTAGTCCTAGCCAGTTCAAACTTAATAACCCCCCTGCCCCCACAATCCCTGTTCAGAAGCACCATATTCTTTCATCCCAAATGTATGTCTTTTGAACCTGGCTCCTCCAGTCTTGGGTTTTAGTAAAACACAAAATTGGTCCTGCAAGCTTGAATTCTGCACTAAGGTACCAGGCAGGGCATACTGCAGATGTGGAGCTATATTTTTGGAACTGCTGAGAACAGCTTGTAGGGCAATTATGTTTTTTTCTTCTATACCTTTAACCAAAAGAACAATCATCCTCTGGAATTTTCAGTCCGTGGCGGGTGGGCCATCGCAGAGCAGAGGCATATGGCAGACAGAACTGAGCCTTCGGCAAAGCATAATAATTGGGAATTCTTGTTATGGAAACAGGTGTGTCACAAGCATTTCCTTATTTAGATCTGTGAAATGTTGGACTGCGTGCATCCTGGCAGGGAAGGCCGTCTGCTGAGAGCAACTCTTCAACCCTCTTCCTCCCTGCGTGCCCTGATTAACCCATTTTACCTTTGGAAATAGTGTGCCACAGGGCAAAGGCATATTCAGATGCCTGAATATTCTGGAAGGGCTTAAACACTCCTAAACTCCTGCCCCCGAAGCCCCAGGCTGCACTTGGGCTCGCTCCATCCCAGACCAGATGTTCTCCATCCTGCACATTGCCTCGGCTAAGGGAGTAATCTGTGGCAGGCAGGATTAGTGCTCCGTCCAGTCTTTTAACATCAGCAGCAGGAAACAAGCCCCTGAACTGCCCAGCCAGCACTGCCTGGGCACGCAAAGAAGCAGCAGAAAGGCTGGTAAGAGAACTTTATGGCATCTCTCGCTGCTTTTGGCAGCAAAGCGTGGCATTCCCGGAGATGGGGGGAAACAGGGTAGGTGTCTGTGTCTCTAGGGAGGTGGGGGGGTTGTGGGGGAGGTCCTCTTTGTCAGATTGGTCCACGCCGTTTGTAAATTATGAGCTCCCGCAGAATAGAGCGTGGAAGGTAGGCAGTGCCCACAATTGTCCCACCACCACCACTATGGGCCGTTGCTGCCTGCACTGGAGTTTTCTTTAATGTTTGAAATATGAAGGGCTCTGGAGGCGAGGGCATAGAATCATAGAATCCTAGAAAAGTAGAGTTGGAAGGGGCCTACAAGGCCATCGAGTCCAACCCCCTGCTCAGTGCAGGAATCCAGGTCAAAGCATCCCTGACAGATGGCTGTCCAGCTGCACCTTGAATGCCTCCAGAGTGGGAGAGCCCACGACCTCCCTAGGTAGTTGGTTCCATTGTCTTATGGCTCTGACAGTCAGGAAATTTTTCCTGATGTTCAGGTGGAATCTGGGTTCCTGTAACTTGAGCCCATTATTCCATGTCCTGCAAACGGGGATGATCGAGAAGAGATCCTGGCCCTCCTCTGTGTGACAACCCTTCAAGTAGAATCATAGAATCATAGAAAAGTAGAGTTGGAAGGGGCCTACAACAAGGCCATCGAGTCCAACCCCCTGCTCAGTGCAGGAATCCAGGTCAAAGCATCCCTGACGGATGGCTGTCCAGTTGCATCCCAGCTGCAGCCACAGGAAGAGAAGGTGGTGAGAGACAGAGCAGCTTTATGAGTGGCCGTGGGATCTGCTTGTGTAACCCCGACCCCCCAGCCCCAGAGATCCATTGGATTACCATCGAAGAACTCGATCGCTTCTAACCAGTTGTACTGCTCTTGCAGGGTCCATTCCCTGGATTTTTAGAGACCGCTGCGAATGCCATGAGGAAAAAACTGTAGCAAGCCATGGATGGCCTCCAGCTTCGGGTAAGACTCGATAAGATGGTGGTGGCATGGGCGGGGGGTATATCTCCTTATACAAGTCAGTAATTAGAGATTCATGCTGAACCTTCCATTTCCTCGCAATCATTAATTTATTTTATTTTATTTATTATATGTATACCCCGCCTTTTTTCCTGCAAGGAACCCAAGGCGGCTTGCATAATCCCCCCCCTCCTCCTCTCCATCTTATCCTCACAACAACCCTGTGAGGTAGGTTAGGCTGAGAGTCAGGGACTGGCCCTAGCCACCGTTAACAGATTTACAATTAATTCCTTCGTATTTTGAGAACACGTAACTTTCTCCGTTATTGATAACGGAGTGCTAATTTTAGACAGACCGCCAAATTAATACCAATAATTTCTGAGGTTTCAAAAAAAAACAAAAAAACCTTTTGCCACAATTCCAGTACGTTTTTTCAACTCCCAGATTCTATTCTAAATCTTGTCAAAACAAACATTCACATTCAAGGTGTAGGAAATGTAAAGCCCCCTTGAAGTATTCCTTCTAAAGATAGGCTCTGGAGCCCTGCAGAACATAGTGAGGGAAGACGCTGTTTTCATTCTATTTACAGTTAAGCTGAACAAATATAACCTTCGATTCCTGTTCTGTTTTGTTCTAAGGGACGGATGTGGAACCTCCACCTATGGGCCAAATCTGGCCGTGGGTTCCTCGGGGGGCAGGGCTCAGATCTCTCAGACTGGTTGGCGACAATAGCAGGGGTGCAGCTGTGGAAACCCAGCCAGCTCTGGGGAAAGCAGCCATTCTTCCCAGCATGGCCAACTGGCTTCGTGTGGCATGCACCACCCCCAGTGGAGTCTGGTGGCTCCAACGGCCGTGGTGGGGCGCAGTATCCACTCTGGGCTTTAGTCTGAACTTTAAAGGAGTTGACCATGGTGCTGAACCCGAGCCACAAAATGGGTTCAGCACCATGGACAGCTCCTCAAAAGTTCCAACTACAGCCTGGAGTGGACACGCCGCCCCACTGCCACTGAAGCCAGCACCCTCCACTGACCACTCCGTGAGGCAGCGCTGTGCCAGGGACTCAGCCTGTGCTGGGTAGAGTGGCTGCCCTTCCCAGTGCCAGCCCAGTGTCCTCACACAGTGCTCGAAGCCAAAATCGCCCCTGTAAAAACTGAGAGCCAGTGTGGCGTAGTGGTGAGATTGTTGGACTGGGACTCGGGAGATCTGGGTTCTAGTCTCCGCTCGGCCATGAAACTCACTGGGTGACTTTGGGCCAGTCCCTGACTCTCAGCTTAACCTACCTCACAGGGTTGTTGTGAGGATAAAATGGAGAGAAGGAGGACTAGGAGGAGGATTATTATTATTATTATTATTATTATTATTATTATTATTATGTAAGCCACCTTGGGTTCCTTGCAGGAAAAAAGGCGGGGTATAAATATAATAAATAATAAATAAATAAATAAATAAATAAATGAGTCCTGCTGGATCATGCTGAAGAACCATCTAGTCCGCAGGACTTTGAGGCAGGCCCCCAAACGTAGCAGGGCTGGCTTGGCACATTTTTGTTTGGCCTGAAGAAGACCACATTTCTTTTTTGGGTAACCTTCCAGGTGCCCCCTGTAAAAGTGGGTGGGACAAAAGCAAAGGTGGGCGGAGTCCATGCTAAGGTGGCCGGGGCACACATCCATGCAGAACGCACACCCATTAATTTACCCACACACCCATTCTCACACACGACACGCAGACCTCCCCCCCCCACAGCCATTAGGCTTCAGATATGGCTCCCACTGGATTCTATGGAAGGTTTTTCGAGCCTAGTTACTTCATGGGGGCGAGGCGGTGAGGCTGTGGGCCTGTTGAGGAAGCATTGTGGGTTGCATCTGGCAGTTTAAATATATTTATATATATATTATTTATTTATATGCATTTTGGCTGGAAACCTATACCCACTTACCTTTAAGAAGGACATAGACAAACTGGAGAGGGTTCAGAGGAGGGCAACAAGGATGATAAAGGGACTGGAAACAAGGCCCTATGAGGAGACTGAAAGAACTGGGCATGTTTAGCCTTCAGAAGAGGAGACTGAGGGGAGATATGATCGCACTCTTCCAGTATTTGAAGGGATGTCACACAGAGGAGGGCAAGGACAAGGATCTCTTCTCGATCATCCCAGTTTGCAGGACACGGAATAATGGGCTCAAGTTACAGGAACCTAGATTCCACCTAAACATCAGGAAAAATTTCCTGACTGTCAGAGCAATAAAGACAATGGAATCAACTACCTAGGGAGGTCGTGGGCTCTCCCACTCTGGAGGCATTCAAAGTGCAGCTGGACAGACACCTGTCAGAGATGCTTTGACCTGGATTCCTGCATTGAGCAGGGGGTTGGACTCGATGGCCTGGTGGGCCCCTTCCAACTCTACTTTTCTATGATTCTATGATTCTATGATACCTGGGAGTAAGCCCTATGGAACTCAGAGGGTCAGTGAGACTTACTGCTGAGTAGACACATATACAGAGACATGTATAGGATTGCTCTGTTAGAAATGCATGTTTGGAGAGAAATCTCATTTGCAGAGCATTCTTATGCATGCTTCCTCAGAACAAAGTCCCGCGTTATTCAGTGGAGCTTATTCCCAAGTGAACATGTCTAGGGTTGCCTTCTTCGAAATGCAGATTTGGAGAGAAAATGCATTTACAAATACGTACTTCAAGAAAATGCAAATTTTCATGTGGAAATTTGCATTTTTAAAAGATGTGACAGCAGGCCAGAATGGACTTCTGAGTGAACACATGAGAAAATGACACAGGACAGGAACATCTAGAGAGCTTTTCTACACGAGACTGTTAATCCACTGTATCTACTTTCGGTTTTGTCGCAGAATGGAGATCTGAGCACTACACGATGAGCATTTCCTTTCCTGCTTTTCCTCTATATAACCTCTAGGTGGCACTGTGGTATAGCAGAATAGCACAATTACACAATTGGGGGGAAACATTTTCTTTTGCTTTCACAAATAATACCACATTTCCCCTACCCTAAAAAAAACTTGCTGAAAATGCTGTTTAAAAACAGAAGTAAAACTGGAGAGTCATGTTATCATCTAAAGAACCTATAGACAACCATGAGGAGGGAATAACAAGTGCTCAATAAATGCCTCATGTAGAAAAGCTGATATTCACGCATTCCTACCATTCCACAGCCTTAGTCAGTTCTAGACAACGGTCATTTTCTAAGAAAAATCTGAGGAATCTCCTTCCCCTGTTCCTGTGAATGAGTGCACTGTGCTGTGCCCTACTCAGTTTGCAAGCCATGCATTGGGGGTCACAGAAGAGGCTGTCCACTGGTGGATCACTGGCCTCTTAGTAGCTGCTCGTTACTGGGATTCTTGCAAAGAATGCTGAATGAGGTGGGCCTCCGTCTGATCCTGCACTTCTTGTGTTATTCAGCAGACTCAGGGTCACTAGAGCTGAGACGAAACGTCTCGAGATATTTTTTTGGAGAAAGGTTCTTGATTATTCTATTTCCCTTTACCACCACCCCAGAAAAAGAAGGGTGCGTCTTTTGCAGATTATCCCCCCTGGACGTTCTCCACCACCCAGAACGACTGTCAGGGCCAGAGCACCGTGTAGGGTACAAAATGGTGGCCAGGCTGCCAACGCAGTTGCTGGAGGGAAACAAAAACATGGACGGGGAAAAAGAAAGAAGCGGTGTTCATGCCGCTGCTAATGGTGAGCGCCCCCCCCCCCCCGAGAAAGTGCTGGAGAATTTCTCCTCTCCCTGGAGAAATTCAGTGAAAATGTCATTCCCCTCCTTTCTCCCCTCCTTTCTCTGCCCACAAATAGGGTGGATAATTTTGAAGAGGCTGTTTGCGCACAGTGCTAGGTTAACACTGACCAGTTCTGCCTTGAGAGATCCCGACTGTACTTCTTGGATTGTAAAAATAAAACATGTGTATGTGGATGGCAGGAATAATAATAAGAATCATCATCAGCAGCAGCAGCAGCAGCAGCAGCAGCAGCAGCAAGAGTGAAGTCAGCCCCACACAGCAATCTTCTGGCTTTTGTTGCTCAGGGCAGGAGGAAGGAAGAAGGGGCTGCCCATTGGCTGGGGTAATCCCCTCCCAAGCAGATGCTTAGAGGAGATTGAAGGGTTTTATAAATAGCTTGAGGTCAGCCCCGTTTTGCCCACATGGCTGAGAAGCATTAGAGAGAATTAATATTCAATCTCTCAGTGAGAGGGAAGAACAAATCTCTCCCTCTCCCACCCCCCACCCCCCCCGGCCACAATTCCATTCTCATATAGGTTTAATCCCTTCTCAGCAAGAAAAGCACAGTTTCTGGGATGCCAGTCTGGCCAAAATGGAGGCAGAGGAGGAGAAGGGAAGTAGGGGGCCCAGGGCCGGCCCTACCATTAGGTGCGGCGGAAGAGGCTGTTCAGTGTCACCCATGTTGAAGTAACATCCAACTGCCATAAGGGATGTATGGGGAATCTGATGGGGTGTGTGTGAAAATCTGACAATTTTTTTACAGTTCAGCCCCCTGGATTCCACTTCGCCAACCCTGTGCTGGCATCGACTCGCTGTGACGCAAGGTTGGCCACCGGCTGCACGTTTTTTTAAAAACGCTAAGGAAATTTGCACAAATCGAGCTATTTACGCAATTTGCGCAACTTTATGCATATCACGTAAATCATGGTATTCTGCACGTTTTGCACAAATCGGCACCCGAACAGCATGTGGATCTAGTGTGATTTGCATAAATCGGCTGATTTTTTTTCAAATTGCAATAGATCCATGTGCTTTTTCGGTGCCGATTTGCACAAAATGTGCAAAATACTGTGATTTACCTAATTTGCTTAAAGTTACACAAATAAATAGCACAATTTGTGCAAATTTCCTTAGCATTTTTTTTAAAAAATGCGCAAACTGCAGCCCACGTTAGAGATGGAAGTCCGCAGGGAAAAACCCAACTCGGCCTGCTTCCGATCATCAGGTCGGAAGCAGGCAGGAAGTCCATTGAGCTCAAACAGGTTGGACTTCCCAGCATCAGCACATCCCTAAGCTGCCAGTCTGGTTTAGAGTAGCCACTTGTGCCTTGCCAGAAAAGAGGGAATGCATCACCAAAAAAGAGGGCAAAAAAGGACACAGATTTGTACATAACGTACATGTGCTAGTATTTATTTATTTATTTATTATATTTATTATATTTATACCCCGCCTTTTTTCCTGCAAGGAACCCAAGGCGGCTTATATAATCCTCCTCCTCCTCCTCCTCCTCCTCCTCCTCCTCCTCCTCCTCCTCCTCCTCCTCCTCTCCATTGTATCCTCACAACAACCCTGTGAGGGAGGTTAGGCTGAGAGTCAGTGACTGGCCCAAAGTCACCCAATGAGCTTTATTTATTTATTTATTTTATTTTATTTTATTTATACCCCGCCTTTTTTCCTGCAAGGAACCCAAGGTGGCTTACATAATCCTCCTCTCCATTTTATCCTCAAAACAACCCTGTGAGGTAGGTTAGGCTGAGAGTCAGTGACTGGCCCAAAATCACCCAGTGAGTTTCATGGCCGAGTGGGGACTAGAGCCCGGATCTCCCGAGTCCCAGTCCAACACCCTCATCAAATTTAGAAGTAATGACTATAATCTGAATAGAAATACAAAGCATCTCACCACAGTGGGGAAGTCTGTGATCAGGTGGCCTGTGTGCCTGCTTGATCTGCCGTCCGGGTTCTGCCGATGGTCCTTCCAGGCCCATGCTGTTCTCCCATCTTAGGATTCTTTATCTTTAAGCTGGACTTGGACAGGACGACCCTTCAAATAGAGGATGCTTTCCAACGGAGGACTGTCCTGTGACAACCCTTCAAATAGAGGACTGTGCTCTGTAAAGTAGGACACGTGGCCACCCTCGCTGGTCGACTTCTCCCCATGAAATGGAAGAGTGCTGCATTTTACCCTTTCCTCAGGCAGCAAAATGCCTTGTGCCTGAAAGGGGCAAAGGAGATTCAGCAAGTGAAGGATACCCTGAGGGTGCTGGATGACCACTCCTCCTCCAGGGCTTCTTGCGAAGGGCAGAAACGGCTGCTCGATCATGACGTTTCAGCTAGGCAGACCCAGCCGCATCGGGGTTGGCAGCCGGGCCGGCATCGTTAGGCAGTTGCTGGGGCCCCAACTCTCTGGCAGGGTCCACTGTTAATGCTTGGGCCATGCAGTCAACATTTCCTGGTCTATCTTCCATTTACATTTCCACGATACCGCAGAGAAACAGTACATTAGCGGGGTCACTGTGGGGCTTGAGTGGCGGCTAGAGGTGGATGTTTGGTGCCGCTGATGGAGGACACGCCCCCCCCCCCGCTGGAGGATGCTTGGCCTAGAGCCCCTTCAAACCTGGAGCTGGCCCTGTTGCTAGGTAGGGGGGCACAAAAGGTTTGGGGTCATCTCCCCTGTAATTCAAGTGCTGGTTGGCCAATAGCGGGTTGCCTGGTTCAGGGTTATTTTTGTAACAATCTGGACTGCAATCTGGTTAGGCTGGCTTCAGGCAGACTGAGGGGCAGTCAGAAAGTGGGTCCCTGCCACCATAGATCCCAAAAGGAGAGACCTGCAGCCAGAACAGGCCTGTGGCTCACACTGGCTCAGCTTGTCCTGAGCGTGGAAAGCTAAGCAGGGTCAGGCCTGGTTATTACCGTATTTTTCCGTCTATAAGACGCCCCCATGTATAAGACGCCCCCCACTGGGCAGTTTCGCAACCACGCGGTTCTCTCCTTGGCTTACTTCTGTGTATAAGACGACCCTCAATTTTTAGTCTAACAATTTTAGGAAAAAGTATAGTCTTATACATGGAAAAATACTGTACTTGGATGGGAGACCCCTCCTCTAGTTTCCTGCACTGAGCAGGGGGTTGGACTCGATAGCCTTGTAGGCTCCTTCCAACTCTACTGCATAGCTGATTCAGGCAGAAAGTCAGCAGGCGAAGGTTTTCCCAACCCATGCATGCACACCAGCCATGCACACCAGCCATGTGCACCAGCCATGCCGACAGGCTGCTGAGGTTTAAGACAAGAAGCTGGCTCTGCTGAGCTCTGCACAGCTGATTCAGGCAGAAAGTCAGCAGGCGAAGGTTTTCCCAACCCGAGGATGAAGAGACATGAACACAGCAACTGTTGAACCAAGCAAGGGGTGGGAGAGAAATTTATTTGGTTCTCATTTTAAGCTGCACCCACCTAATTTGCAATTCCCAAACTGAGGCAGGGACTGAAGCAGTTATCCTTGGCTATTTACATTTCTCCGAAGTTTGTGATGCAGTCCTCCAGTCAAACAATGCATACAAAAATGCACATGCTAGGGGAAAATAGCACCCAAAAAATGCATATATTAGTGAAAATAATGTACAAAAATGCATTTTATTAGGGGAAACGGCTTGCAAAAAAAGTTCATATTAGGCAAACATCGAGCACAAAAATTGGTATCTTTGGCAAAATGTGTGCAGATTTTCATGTTGACTCTAAAGGGGGGGAAATTGTGAACTCCTGTGAAAACAGGACAAAACAAGCTTAATACTGAAAAAATGAGAAATGGAAAGAAACCTGAATCAGAGTCATCCATCCCTATTTAAGGAACAGCTGCATTATAGGCGATGAAGTCAGGGCCATGGGGATGGACGTTTGCAGGATTCACCCATTCTCCCCTGCAAAAGATGTTTTAACTTGGGATAGAATCATAGAATCATAGAAAAGTAGAGTTGGAAGGGGCCTACAAGGCCATCGAATCCAACCCCCTGCTCAATGCAGGAATCCAGGTCAAAGCATCCCTGACAGATGGCTTCCAACTTTCTCCACATCTGAATTTCACCCTGAATTCAGGAGTTCTGAATTGCCTGCTTTTCTATCCGACATGGAACCGATGTTCCGCAGTGTGTTTCTGAAACTTTCATGGAGTATTCTGCATGAGATATTTGCCACCGTATCAAGTTCCTTGAAGTTCCTTCATGCCCTCCAAATTACCATCCACATGCAATTGCCTATTGACAAAACACTGCAAAAAAGCTTTCTTGATGTGAGCGTACATAACAGTGATACTGAGATTATTTCTGTGTCGCGTTGTACTTGCATCAATGTGCAGGAGGGAATGCACACATCAGTTCAAACAGAATCTTGTTAAATCATACAGTATTTTGCAGAATTTTATCAGCAATTTCGGTGCATAATGAACTGGAAAGATCTGAAAGCTGCAGCAAAGTGCATGCTCTGACTATGGAATTAATATTACAAATACTTTCAAGGCATGTTCAGTTGTTCCCTCCATGCATTTTTGCACCTTCCAGTCCCGACCCTGCCGGCTCTGTGTGCAAAGGGGCACCTTCACCTTTGTGAAGTCTACAATCACACGTGATTTTAATGGTTACATTACTGACTTGGCTGTAAGATGCGTAGAACTCTTTGGACACGTGGTAGGGTATAAATGTTTTAAAATAAATAAAGCAAATAAATAATGATCAGGAGCCCCAATTGTGTAGGGCTCCCAGTTGCATTATATGTGCATAGGTAAAGTCATGCGGCTGTGCACGCCCAGGCTCTCCTTTTCAGACATTATGCTCAAGGTGTGGACATTGGGGGGGGGGAGGACTATCAGGTGCACGACATCAAGGGGTGGGCTCAGCATGCGCAGTCCCAATACCCCTTCATTCAGTTTTTAAATTTATTTACAAGATTCAAATACCACTCCATATTCCAGTATGGAGATTTCAGAGCAGTGCACAATAAAAGATAGAACGCATATAAGAATAAAACAAGATGTTAAAAACAAGATCAAAAAAATCGTATCAATAAAACCGTGGCTGGTTAGATCAGGAAGGCTTCCTGAAATAAAAGTGTTTTCAGGAGGCACTGGAAACAATGCAATGTTGGTGCATTTTTAGCATGTACATGTAGGCAAATGACTGAACAATCATCTAGTTAATCCAGAATTTAGGAGGAGCAGGATGTAGGGCAGAGCAAACCCAAAGGGATATTATGGAAATGGAATAGCAGAAACCATCCGCTCCCTGGTTTTAGCCCATTTCCCTCCTGCCAGGTTCAGGGATCAGAAAGAATCTCAACTAGAGCAGGCCTAATCCAGCCCACAGAGTTTCTGCCCTGTGGAGCCTCCATGGGTTCCTTTGTGGGGTCAGGCTTGGCCTCCAACCCGGAGTCCAGGAGGAATCTCCTCTGCTGTTATTTCTGATCTGAGATTGGCAGGGGATTCCCCTGGGTACCACTTTTCTTCCCAATTAGCCATGCCCACTGACGTCTTCCAGCCTGTGGGGGGCAATGCAGCCCTCTAGCCCAATTATGGTCCTGTATCCCTGGGGAAGGGAATGGCTGGGGAGCATTTATGGGGGGAGACTTGGTGGATGTCACGTAGGCAAGGATAACAAGCACTCTGCTCTTTCCCACCGATTCTCTACAAATCCCCATGTTTGGGTTACCCCAGCAAACACCTGGTTTGGATTTTCCAAGAAAGATTTTGTGCCCAGGCATGTAAGATTAGGAAACAGTCGATAAAACCATCTTAAAGACAAAACTAAATTATCTTAATATATTTGTTTTATCTTTACTCTTGTAAATAAATAACATGATGTATGTATGTATGTTTTTTACGTTTGGTCTATGACCGTAACTAAATAAACTGAAACTGAAGAAAACGTGTTGTCTTCCTCCAGGCATAAAGTTACAGCACTCACAAGAATCCTGCCAGAAAAAAAGTATCCGGCCACCCTAAGCATTTCTGCTGCCCCTCATCCCTCCCTGCCCGGACTATGTTAAGATTGCATCCTGGATGGTTTTTAAATGGATGTCGCTGGAGTTTGGGCTTTTCTGCTGGTCAGTTTTAATAGGCCAGGGTGAGACTACATTTCAGTGAACTCACCTAAGCCAGCCAATGTATATTGGCTGGCATGGTCTTGTCTTGCTTTCACTTCCTCCAGAGACTGGGGGGGGGCGGGGACTCTCTGTCTCATGCCTACATGGCCAGGCAGGGTCCTGGGTCCAGGCACAGCTCTTGGCGAAGGAGGCGGTACGGTGGGGCTAGGAGGAACAAGGCAGATGGCAAGGGAGGATCTGGCTGACCCTGGTCTCTTGGATCAATATCTGTCAGGCTGGGAGAGTCCAGAGCGAGCAAATGACAGCTTATGCGCCAAGGGTTTAGCCAAGGAAATCTGGATTTCACCCTGACAGCAGGGCCAGGGAGCCCCTGAATGAGGCCATGAAAGGGGGAGGCCCAGAGCTGCGGGAGGGACTGAGGAGAGACCAAAAAGGGACCACAGTAAACCCGCAACTGCCAGCACAAGCAGCAGCAGCAGCAGCTTCCCCAGCGCATGGCGGAGGCTCATATGGATTGCAGGCCCATCATTGTGGGCGCCGCCTTGCCCATGATGGCAGCAGCTACTGGACCTCAGGACTCCCACTGGTAAGCCTGGGGCCTGGGGCTGGAAGAGCAAGCGGAGAACTTGGGGACTGGGCAGCTGCCACCTGAGCATGGCCCGTTTCACTCCATTTGCCCCGTTGTGATCTCCTCCCGGGCTCCAGCCTATTTGCCGTGTGACTATTCTAAGCCCGTCGCTTGTGGTGGGGCACCTGGTTCAGCCACAGTGACTGGCGTGGCGTGGGCGAGATTACGCTTGTCGGAGGGGGAGTGGCGTAGCATCGCCAAGGCAGGGTTAGCCAGAGAGAATGGGGCGCTGAGCACCACCAGCCTTTCACACATTACCAGGAAGCTGAACATCCTCTACAAGAAATGCATCCTTGCCCTCGCTGTGTGGGAAGGGGGCACAGGTGGGCCCAGGGCAGGCTGGCCGCTCCTCTTTTGGTGGGGCTCCTTTTCCATTGCAGGTTTTGCTGGCTAAGGTGGAGAATTTTGAGGGGCCACTTGTCCTAGTATTTACACACACACAGAGAGAGAGAGAGAGAGAGAGAGAGAGAGAGAGAGAGAAAATCCCTCTTCTTCTAAATTCCCTTATCTTCCCATATGGCCATAGTGATCTCTCACCCTATATTACAATAGATTCCTTTCCTGCCCCATAACATTGGTTTGTTACATTAGATACCTCCATCGTGCAGTGTGTGTGTGTGGGGGGTGAGTGGGGAGCTGGGGGGTGCTATTCCCCTGTTTGAAGGCTTCCTGAAAGTATCTGGTTGCCCACACTGTGGGACGCTGGACGAGAGAGACCATTTGTCTGATCCAGCAGGGCTCTTTTTAAGTTCTTATTTGCCAGGAAATAGTTAGGAAGGGAGCACCCATGACCAAAAGCAGTTAGGAATGCTTGAGGAATTCAGTCTTTGCACATTCTAATGCAAACAGATCTGTTCCATACCTCATGGACCTCCTTTAGAGAGTTCACACTTCTTCAAATTCTGTGATGCAGTCCTCCGCACAAAGACGTACCAAAATGCATTTTAAAATACAAGGTTTGGGATAAAATAAGTTTAAGAATGTGTACTTAGAGATAAGATACATTTAGAAATGCAAATATTGTGTGAAAATATGTTCAGAAATTTGTATTTAAATACAATTTTTGTGCATTAAAAAAAAAAAAAGGAAACCACAGATTAACGTGGAAATGGGATGGAACATGCAACATCCCTACATTCCAGAAACAGAGTGATCCACCCACTTCTTGGTATGAATATGCAAAAGGGTGGGAAAGGGGGACAAATTTGAGTCCAAGTTACGGTGGGTCTTCCTGCTCCATACCCAACTTTGAGTCCAGTCTTTGTATCCTAGGGCTCTTGCTGCTCTGTTCTGCCTCCCAAGCACCACCTGGGCCTTGTCAATGCCATCTCTCCATACTGATGGCATTTTTAGCCATACCATGGATCGCTTTATCTGCAGCAGTGCCCCCCCCCCGCACATAGAGGCTGCAAAAAACCACTGTGTTGGCAGTAACATCTGGAAGGTTCTAACCTGTCTGCTTGCTTGATTTGCATGGAGAATCTCCATACTGATGCAGCACATTCCTGGTAGTCAACAGCACAGAGAACCACCAGTGAAATGGATGGATCAATTTTAATGGCACAATTACATGAATCATAGCTATTGAATCACAAAAATCATAGAGTTGGATGGGTACTTGGAGATCATCTAGTCCAGCCCCCTGCAATGCAAGATGCAAACATAGCAACCCTAGCAAGATGGCTGTCCAGCCTCTGCTTAAACACCTCCAGTGATGGAGAGCCACCACCTCTCAAGGCAGTCTGTTCAATTTTCCTCTTACCTATTTTTTACCTGAAATCTGCTTTCCTGCCTTTTCTACCCCTTGCACTTCTACCCATCTACCCATTGCTTCTAATCCTGCCTTCTGAAGCCACAGAGAATAGGTCGGCCCCATTTTCTGCATGGCAGCCCCTCAGATGTTTGAAGACCACTGTCATTTCCCCACTTACTCTCCAAGCTAAACATCCTCGGCTCTTTCAACCGTTCTTCAAAGGACTTGGTTTCCACCCAGGCGCCTCACCATCCTGGTTGCCCTCCTCTGGACATGCTCTAACGTCCTTCTTAAAATGTGGCACCCAGAACCAGAGGCAGTCCTCCAGCATTTCCTTTGCAATTCCAAAGCTCTTCTAAATAATTTCTCTGTTCCTATCAGGCCTCCGGTGGGCACAGCCTCTTCCGGCTCTCCGCCATGGAAGTGAAGTTGATCCACGTGGCTCTTCTGGTCTTTTTCCTGCTCTCAGTTGCCATGACCAGCTGCTTCTTGTGGCAGTACAGCCTTCCTAAGGTGGAGCCCAGTAAGTACCAAACAAAGTGCCTGTGAAGAAAAGCATACAGGGTCTCTGTGTCCTTCCCCACCACACACATGTAAATAAGTGTAATCCCAGCCAGAGGCTGGGAATCTCCTGCAAATGTACATAGTTTCTCCTGATGACTCAGATTCTACGATGTATTTGCATGCAAATGTTCCCCAAGCACTCTAGTTATGGTCAGGAATTCACCCTTCTGACACCTAGGAGCCACCCCACCCCCTGCCTAGCCCAGATGAAATTCATCCTGATTGGCCAAGTGACAGTTGGGCTACCGAAGGGAGGGGTGGGAGAAAATCAATATGGTAAGCCATGGCTTCTGGGTTTTGTTGTTGTTCTGGATGTGAGGAAGCACGGAGCGGGGGACTGTGACTGAGGCAAGCCCTGGGAAGAGCAACCCCCAAGCTAAGTGCCTGGGTTCTGTAGTGTGAGATTTAGCTTTGTTTTTTTGTAGCTCTGACTGTGTGTAACAAAGGTATTCCATTCTGTCAATTTCACTTCCCTTATCTCCCCACCTAATTTGTAACTGACTAACCCAAAATAAACTTTCTTTCACTTTCCCCTTCAAGGTGTGTATGTGTGTAGGTTCTCTGTTGGTTCGGTGCTAATTCCAGTGTCTGAGACCAGAGCCGGGTTTGAGACGAGGTGATTTGGGAACAGCAGAATCAAGGCTAGCAGTTTGTAGCCTCTGATCTCTCATCCAGAATCAAGGGACTGGCCGCAGTCTTTCACAGTGCCCATCTGGTCAAGCTCATTGTGGTCAAATGATTGCCCTGTGTACTTGCCACAAACTGTGTATGCAGGAGTGATGACTGCCCCAGCAGTGGCTGGTAAGGTGTAAGGTGGCCATTTATAGAATCATAAAATCATAGAATAGCACTGCCAGAGAAGAGGAAAAGCACCACCCAAAAAAGGATACAAAAAGAGACTGAGAGTTTCATTGTGCTGTCTACCACAACCCCAAGATCTCTTTCTTGGTCAGTCACCACTAGCTCAGATCCCATCAACTTATACTTGAAGTTGGGATTTTTTGCCCCAATGTGCATCACTTTACACACCTGCTTACACTGAATTGCATATGATAATTTTATGTGTGGATGTAAATGTGGAAATAATTACTATAACTTAAATAAAAACAAAAATCATCTCACCATAGTGGGGAAGCCTGTGACCAGGTAACTTGCGTGCCTGTCTGCTCAGTCTGCTGTCCAGGTGCCAAGTGCTGATGGGCAACTTCACGCCCCCCCCCCCCCCCGCCCCGGTCTTCCTTCAAACAGGACTTGGCCTGGACAGCCCTTTACATAAAGGACACCTTCAAACAGAGGACTGTCCTGTGGCAGCCCTTCAAATAGAGGACTGTCCTCTGTAAAAGAAGACACATGGCCACCCTCAGGGCAGGTGGCAACAGCTGGGGTTAAGTTTTTGCATTTTAGGTCCAAAGGACTTCCAAACTCCCAGGTCACTTAGAATCATAGAATCATAGAAAAGTAGAGTTGGAAGGGGCCTACCAGGCCATCGAGTCCAACCCCCTGCTCAATGCAGGAATCCAGGTCAAAGCATCCCTGACAGATGGCCGTCCAGCTGCACCTTGAATGCCTCCAGATTGGGAGAGCCCACCACCTCCCTAGGTAGTTGGTTCCATTGTCTTATTGCTCTGACAGTCAGGAAATTACTTGAACACTAAAGAACTACTTGGAAGGGGTTGACTTGTATGTTGTGTGTTTTAAGGCTTAGGAAATATGGGGTGAACTAGAAAACCCATTCAGAATTAGCAAACCTCTGGGGAAAACATAGTGTTGCACACTCCCACACTTCCCAAGGTGATGAGATGTGACAGGGGCAACACTACCTGGGCTGGGTTTCCTTTAAAGGAGAGATCACAGGAGACATATGGTGTTTCTGTAATACAGGCAGTCCCCGAGTTAAGAACGTCCAGCTGCCTGTATTTGAATTATTTTCAAATCTGCAGGTAGAGCATAAGTGGAGATAAGTGGCATTTCCATGTCTAGCAGGTGACAGACTCACTAACCCAGATCAGGTGACTTCAACTCAAAGGGGTGCTATGACTTTCCTCCTATACCAACTTAGCTGATGGGCTAAGAAAGAAAAGGGAAAGGAAAGGAAGAGCAACATCACCTTGGGTACTTTAAACATTTGCCTTCTTCTATGTGTGACTTTAAAGTACACACACACATACACACTTAAGAATTTAAGAATATAAGAAGAGCCATGATGGATCAGACCAAGAGTCTATCTAGTCCAGGATTCTTCTGATCACAAAGTAGCCAACCAGCTGCCTGTGGGAAACCCACAAGTTGGACATGTGAACATAGCACCCTCCTGCTGGTATTAAAAGGTATACTGCCTCTGAATATGGAGTATATAGCCATCAGGAGTCATAGCCATTGATAGTCTTATCCTCCATGAATTGTCTAATTTCCTCCCAATTGGTGGCCATCAGTATATCTTCTGGTAGTTCCATAGTTTAACTATGCGCTGTGTGAAGAAGTACTTCCTTTTATCGGTCTTGAATCTCACACCAATCAGCTTCATGGGATGACCCCTTGGGTTCTTGTAGATGCACTGAGAAAAATGTATCTTATTCACTTTCTCCACACCATGCATCACTTACACCTCTGTTGTGTCTCCCCTCACTCACCTTTATTTATTTATTTATTTATTAAACAGTCCCAGACGTTTTAACCTTTCCTCGGGGGAGTTGCTCCAGCCCTTTGATCATTTTGGTTGCCTTTTTCTGCCCTTTTCCCAACTCTAGAATATATTTTTTTGGTGTGGTGACCAGAACTGTACACAGTATTCCAAGTGAGGTCACACCATAGATTTGTATAAGGGCAGTCTGATCTTGGCAGTTTTATTTTCAATTACTTTCCTAATTATACCTAACATGGAATTTGCCTTTTTCACTGCAGCTGCACACTGGGTTGACATTTTCATTGTGCTGTCTACCACAACCCCAAGATCTCTTTCTTGGTCAGTCACCACTAGCTCAGATCCCATCAACTTATACTTGAAGTTGGGATTTTTTGCCCCAATGTGCATCACTTTACACACCTGCTTACACTGAATTGCATTTGCTATTTTGATGCCCATTCTCCCACTTTGGAGACTTCATCTGTGTCTTCCCCAACCTGTACCCATGTACCGGTATGTGTGCATAGATAAATCATTTTGTAAAAAGAAAGAAAGCAATGCTGATGTGATTGTACATATGGTTGCTCTTGGAGCTCTTCACAATCCCTTTTTGTTTTAACCACCCTGAATAATTTGGTATCAACAACAAACACAGGTGATTATCACCAGACTGGGTGAAATCCAGACTTCATTCTCCTTAGAGAAGACCCATGAGTGACATAAGTTCTGTTGAGTTCAATGGATCTTCTCTAAGTAGGACCAAGTCTGGGTTTCACACACAGATGGTAGAAAGGGGGTGTTTGATAGCAACTCTTCATGGCCTTCCCAATGTTCTTGAAGTTGTACAGTGATGGTAAAAGGAAGCCTCTACATAGTTTTTAAAATAAAATAAAAATAACAGCGGGGAAAATCTTCCCTTTTTTGCGCTTCTGTTCCTTACTTCAAATCAAATTTCCTGATACAGGTATACCTCATAGGTATTCAGTCATTGCTTAGCTAACACGCATCTGTTTAACCTAGAGGTGGGTGAATCAATTTATTTCTGGTCCATGTCACTTTCACGTGCCTTCATTCATAGGCCTGTTCTATTCTGTTCACGCATTAATCTGCAATTTAAGAAAAAATATCCATATGAACACTCACATTTCAATATATATTTAGAATTCCTCAAGTGTCACTTATGTAAAACCATGTCCTTCGACACACCCTATCCATCTGGTTTTGTTCCTAGGCCCAACAGTGATGGAGGTCAAGCCAGAAGCAGTGCAGATGTGTCCCCGTTACCCTGACCCTGTGCCTCTGGACCACCCCATCCCAATCCTGAAGGATGCTCTGGAAAAGGTATGTTGCATGATGAGACTTATGGAGTGTGCAGTTTGGAGTATTCCAGGCAGCTGTGAACTACCTACTGCTATAGGGCAAGTCAAGTGTTCCATCCTCTCTGCCTCTGGTACTGACTGGTACAGGGAAATTGGGGTGAGAGGGCCACTGCACTGCGCTGGTTTTGAGAGGCACTTATTTCCCCATGTTTCTGATTCAAATCTTACTTCTGCCATGAAATTGCAGGTTAATAATAATGGCACCTTATGGGACTCTTGAAAAGATTACTGGGATAATCACTGGAGAGCCAGTGTGGCGTAGTGGTGAGAGTGTTGGACTGGGACTCAGGAGATCCGGGTTCTAGTCCCTGCTTGGCCATGAAACTTACTGGGTGACTTTGGGCCAGTCAGTGACTCTCAGCCTAACCTACCTCACAGGGTTGTTGTGAGGATAAAATGGAGAGGAGGAGGAGGAGGAGGATTATGTAAGCTGCCTTGGGTTCCTTGCAGGAAAAAAGGGTATACAGTAATACCTTGGATTGAGAGCATAATTTGTTCCAGAACTGTGCTTGTAATCCAAAACACTCTTATATCAAAGCGAGTCTCTGGCGGGCATGAGCGGGGCCGATTTCGGCCCACTACGCCCGCTCGAGGCGAGCGGTTACATCCCAACTTTGTCTTGCGAGACGTCGCTTGTTTATCAAGTCAAAATTTATTTAAAATTTTGCTTGTCTTGCAAAACGCTCTCAGACCAAGTTACTTGCAATCCAAGGTATTACTGTAAATATAATAGATAAATAAATAAATAATATATGTGGATCACTTTGAACACTTTTAACTTGGCTTGAATTTTTAAATGGCTTTTAAGGTTGTTTTTAATGTTTACTATGTTTCTATTTGTGGCTCTTATTTTCTGAACTTTTTGTAAACTGCCTTGGTTGGCTTCAGAAATACCGGTAATACATGATAACAAAGAGCTGCACACATGCTCAGAATTGTTATAATTATTGTATTCTCCCAACCCAGTGTGGCAAAATGAAGCTAGAATGCTCTATGTTCAGGTACATCAAGCAAGTGGCCAACTAATGAAAGCTCCGTCTTTGTCTATCCTCTTTTATCTTTAAATCTCCCTAGTAATGGCTTCTTTACTTAATCCATTGTCCTGGAATAGGGGAAAGAAAACTGGGAATGCAGGATTCTCCTGTAATTCCTCCAGGATATCATAGAATTATAGAGCTGGAGCGGCTTTGTAGGTAATCTATTCCAAACCCCTGCTCGATGCAGGCAGCCTAGAGCTAGAGCATCCCCAACAGATGGCTGACCAGCCACTCCTTGAAGACCTCCAGCGAGGGAAAGCCCATCACCTCTCTAGGTAATCTGTTCTATTGTCAGACTGTTCTCATCATCAGGACATTCCTCTGAATATTCAACCAAAATGTGCCCTCCTGTCATTTAAGTCCATCAGATCTAGTCCTGCCCTTGGGGCATCAGAGAACAAGGCTTTCTA
Organism: Shinisaurus crocodilurus; assembly: GCA_021292165.1. Taxonomy (NCBI): domain Eukaryota; kingdom Metazoa; phylum Chordata; class Lepidosauria; order Squamata; family Shinisauridae; genus Shinisaurus; species Shinisaurus crocodilurus. The sequence goes on from CM037886.1 coordinate 30,228,609, forward strand.
TGTGACAGCTCTTCAGGGTTGTTATTAGGGCTGAGTCAAAAGAATGGCTGTTTTTTGCCCAGTTTTTTGCTGTAAAAGTGTTCACCTATTCAGAGTAAGAGCAGGAAACATTTGCCCTCCTCTAAATTGGCTTCATGATATCATCTGACAAATGGCGATATCACCATTGGCCATTCAGAGTAGGATGCATTACCCTCCTCTGTACAAGTGTCATGGTATTGTCTATTTGGCTTCATGGCTGGCAATTCAGTGTGGGCAGGAAGCATTACCCTTCTATGAACTGACATCAAAATGTCATGTGACTGGCTACATAGCTGTCCATTCAGTGTGGCCTCTGAATTAGCTTGATGACACCACCACACACAGTCAATTCTGATGGGAATCGTCATAACATTCATTGTGTGAACACTTACTACCTAGGCATGCTCTGGGGAAAGAAAAGTCTAGAGTAGAGAATAGCATCACGCAGAAGCAAAGAGAGAGGGGACATAACAGACGTAGTAGTAGTAGGTGATCACTCGTGCCTGAGTAAGATTGTCTTCCAGGATAAAATTACAAAAAGAAAATTATAAAAAGTGGAAATTCTAAAAAATTGTGTAGACTCTAGCGATGGGTCCGTAAGTGACTGTGGAGGCCAATTCTAGATCCACACAGCTTCCCACAGTGAGGACACGGGTTACCAGATGGAAGATGGTCCTGTAAAGGATTCGTTTGACGTGCTTTTCGCTTAGCACGTTTCTCCCTTTCACCTTGCACTCGGGCTTCTTCAAAGTCCATAGAACCTTTGTGAAAGGCCAACCTCCATTTAGATCGTTCATGGGCCAGAGCTTCCCAGTTCTCGATGTTTATATTGCTTTTTTTTTTAATATTAGCCTTAAGAACATCTTTAAACCTCTTATACTGACCACCGATATTCTGCTTTCCATCCTTGAGTGAATAGCAGTGGCAAAGGTCCAGTTCAACTTTTCCCAGGAAATATTTTGTCTCTCCCAAAAAGCACCCTGTCCATGCTGAAAATGTTTGCATGCGAACATTCAATTTCGACCTAGTTCCTATCTAGCACCTGATATTTCTAGCTCCAACATTCCATGCCAATAAGAATACATGAATAAAGCCTTTGATTCATTGCCTTCAAAATCTCAAATCTGCTGCAGGTGGACATGCTTCTTCGCCACAAAATCCACAGCCCTGGCATGCCAGCCCTGTCAGCCATCGTCATCTACAATGACACGGTACTCTGGACGGGCAACTTTGGGAAACGAAATGGCTCTGACCCCTTCTCTGGCATTCCCAATGAATACACCATTTATAGGTGAGCCTGCATCTCACTCCATTTTCATCGGATTTTCTGGAAGCTCAGAGAGCTCACATCTTACAGTGTCCCACGCATACCTTGTCTTTCTCCTGGGGGACTGATCAACCAGTAGCTAAATTAGTCGCGAAGATTATATAGATCCTCCATGTCAAGATGCAGTTTGCCACTGAAGACAAGCTGCTGCGGACAGACCATGCAGGAGGACTATTGCTTGCCTTCATACCCTGCTTGTGGGCTTCCTGGTCTGATTGACCACTTTGTAAAATAGGATGCTGGATTAGATAGATATTTGGTCTAAGCAAGCAGTGCCCTGTTCTGCTGGGGCTTGAGGCTCACAGGGTTACATCAAGGCAGGTCAAGTCAAAGTCAAGGCAGGTCGATTGAAGCAGTATCAGGACTGTGGACAGCTCCCAGTGGGCCCTTCTGGACTGGAGGACCTATGGGACAACAGAGAACTGAAGCCATCTGAAGCCTTATAAAGGCAGGCAAAGCCTGCCTTGAAGGACCAAAGGGCCCTTGCCCAATTCTAATTCCTTTGTGAGGTCTAGGAGATGGAGGGGGCTTCAGTGAACTCATCCTCTGAGTCTAGGGATGATGGTATGGCTACATCCTGTGGCCAGGAGGTCATGGGGGAAGGTACTAAAGGTTCTGCCCTAGATAATGGGGCCTGAACCTCATTCTACATTGTGGGACCCCGGGGTCAGGGCTCATGACAAGCACAGCCCTTCTTATGTTCTCTAATCATATAGGATTAAATAAAGATGTGGTGATAAAGAGCTTCTAACAGATTCATTTTAAGAATCATAGAGTAGGCCATCTTGTCCAACCCCCTGCCCAGTGCAAGAAGTCCTGAGCTAAAGCATCCCCAATAGAAATGTGGAGACATGAAGAGTCATGAATTTCTGTGTGTGCAGTATGCTCTCTGAGTCCATTCCCCTTTCTCTTGCTTCCACAATCTTCAGTTCACAAACACAGTCACAGCAGGGATGCTTTTAAGTTTGCATTTTTAAGCAGACCAACCTGATTCACACTTCCTGGATGAATATGTGAATTGGAACATACCGGTAGTTATTCTTAGAGTTTTGTTTCTGCAATATAGTTCTCAGCTAAAAAGATGTACCCAAATGTATATAAAATTTAATGTGCATTTTAGGGTAGCATGTGTACAAAAATGTATTTTGTGGGGGAAAAAATACATTGGTATTTAAATGCAATTTTTTGAGCATTAAAAAAAAAAATGCAGGTTGATGTGGAAATGGGATGAGCCGGGGTTACGTATGTATGAACACATGTGAACCTGACACAGACCAGAAATAGACTGATCCATCCAGACTCGGGAGATCCGGGTTCTAGTCCCCGCTCGGCCATGAAGCTCACTGGGTGACTTTGGGCCAGTCACTGACTCTCAGCCTAACCTACTTCACAGGGTTGTTGTGAGGATAAAATGGAGAGGAGGATTATGTAAGCCGCCTTGGGTTCCTTTCAGGAAAAAAGGTGTGGTATAAATATAATAAATAAAATAAAATAATAAATAATGCTCCTATATGCACTTCTCTCACATGTTCACATTCCATTTTCATAAGCGCAACATCAGAAGAGTTAATATATATAGCAACATTTCAAGATAGTTCACTAACAGTTACAAGATATTACAACTTTTAAATAGTCATACAAATATTAGGGTAATCTAAATATGAATAAATATACACCAAGATTAAACAATCCACTAAGAATTCATACAAAGACCTAACAAAAGAAATACAAAAACATAGACCAAATAGCAGCAAAGATACATCTTAACCAAAACTAAATGCTGCCCCCAGCAAAAGCCCTTACACCCTGATGGTCTCTCTCTCTAGGCAACTTACACAGAAGGAGCAGCTATTGTCGCTGAAGTCAGTCAGGGTCGTTGTCCCCCGGTCAGAGCTGAAGGACAGAAAGGATATTCCTAAAATATGTGTAGGTGCTTTGATTTGTAGAACCCCCCCCCAAATAGTTAATTAAGTGGTCCACAGTGAAAAAAAAGTTTGAGAACTGCTGTTCCAGCTAATGATGTATTGTGTGTGTGTGTGTGAGGTAGGATTGCCAGTGTCTCCAAGATCTTTCCCACCATCATGCTGTACAAGCTGTGGGAAGAAGGGAAGGTAACGTCGCTCGATGACCCTTTAGAACGTTACGCCCAGAGCTTCACGATTAAAAACCCTTTGGGACGGCTCAAAGAGTCTGAGCAGAGGTACTCGGCGGATGGACTCATCTTCCTGGAGAAGGGATCACTGCCCCTCAAGCCATCGCCTGTGACACTGCGTAGAATGGCCAGCCAGCTCTCCGGTGAGGAATTGTGTGTGTCTGTGTGCCACTGCCAAGCACCTTTTTCATTCCAGTGAAAGTACCTGCCTTTCTCTAAGCTTGCTGCATTCTGAAGTTGGGCTGGTCCTGCCATTAAAGTGGAGTGAGGCAGCTGCCTCAGGCAGCTGCTTCAGGGTAGGGATGTGCGTGGAACTCGACTGGCGGGTGGAAGTCTGGCAAACTCGCTGGGCTCAACCCTACCTTTTCCCTGGCTCAGCTCGCGTTCTTGTGAGCCGAGCCAGGGAAAGTGACTTCCAGGTTCCAGCGCTACATTGTTTACGTACAGAAAACGGCCAGATTTGTGCAAATTACAGCCAAATTTGTGCAAATTTGGCCGTAATTTGCGTAAATTTGGCCGTTTTCTATGTAAACAACATAGAGCCGGGGACCCGGAAGTCTGGTGAGCACCTTAGCTGGCACTCGCGCTCTGCTCTGCTTGTGCAGTGGGAGCACTCGGCTCGCACACCATGAGTCGAGTGCCAGACGGGGTCGCCCATCCCTACTTGGAGTTTCATGAAAGGACAGCAAATTGTTGGTTATTCAATTTGTTATTATTGTATTTTTTACTGACAGGGAAAGAGTGCTAAAATGGCTTGACCTTGCCTTGGGTACTATGCATCTGGACTTGGGGAGGGGGCACTTGGTGCTCTGTCTCAGGCAACAAAATGCATTGGACCGCCCCTGATTCCAAGGACCTCTGAGGTCAGCAAAGGGCCTGGGCGGGTCTCGCCATTCTCTGGGCTTGCCAGAAGGGCAGGGATCTCTCTGCCCTCAAGCTGAGCATTCTGAGGCTGAGTGCAACAGGGATCAACCCCAGGCCAAACTCAGAGCTGGAGAGGAGGGCAGCAGCTTTAGCTCACAGCCATTGTCAGCCTTGGAGGCCCTGACGCTTGGCAAACTGGGCTGCAGTAAAGACCTCTCCCATGGTTCCCAGGGGAGGACCCAATGGTGAGTACAAATTTGGGTGAGCTACCAAGGCCAGCCAAAATGTGTGATCCCCTTGACTATTGATAATTATACACCTAGCATACAATAGAATGGTTTTTAAAAAATATTTGTGTCTCCTAGCAGCCCTCAGAGGCAGAACACTGTACTTCCCAGTTTGTAGACAAAGGACCAGTGGTGAGAGATCCCTGCCTTCCAAGGGTGTCCACAACCAAGTTTAGAATTGAAGCCGTGCCTCACCCGTCTAGGGTTTTGAGGTTCCATGCAGGACAACTTAGTCTCTCTGGTAACACAGATGGGACAATAATAGCCATTTATTGGGACATTATAATAGCCATTGGGGGTGTTACTGCACATTGTGAAATGCCTCCCTTCTACACAGACCTTTCTCCTATCCTGAATGTGAAAATCCAGCCCACCAAGTATCTGGTCACTGGACAAACCAGAAGAACAGAGGAAACCAGTTTGCTCATGTCTGAGTGTTGGTTTTTGCTAGGGCTGCAGAAGAACTCCCCATGCACCTTTTCCTAATCTTCCCTCTCCCAATCTTTGGAACATCTCCACCAAATCCTGAATACAGTAGAAAGCCTTTGCTTGTATTCATTGAGGGCAGCCCTAGTCTTTGCTGAGCCTCCCCCACAGAGTGCTGAGTTTCCACCAATAAATCCCAGCAAAGTCATCTGAAGAGGAGCCTCTACTCAGCATCCTACTCTGTACTGGAAGGGAAGCTAACTTTGGCGTATCTGGGAGAATGTATCTTAGTGTGAGGTCTAAACTCAGCTGGCAGGTTGGCTTCCTGATCTGGGAATCCTGAGCTATCAATACTCTGCCCACCGCAGGCTCTGATCTGCTACGACGAGTGAATCACATTGATGCCAAAGGTGGTAAGAGCCTGGCCTGATCAGTAAACCCTCTCCGTCTGCGTGTAATGAAACCTGGCACAAAAAATCTTCTCCAAGAATCCCCAGACAGTCCAGCCACCAATCCCCCACAGCAATGACGGCACCCAGCCCCATGGAACTGCTCTCAATCTGGCAAGGGAGATCCTCTCTAGTCTGTGAGCAGATAACAGCGGGTGGGAAAGGTGACTTCTCTTCTCTGTCTTTGGTGTTGCAGGTTTGCCCAGGCGGCTGCGCTCCACAAGTCTGTTGTGGAAAGGGACCACCCAGGAAGCGCTGGCTCTGTTGAAGGATGATGTACTGGTGGCTGATCCAGGAACCAGGTGAGCAGACATCCTTTTGGCGGGGCCTCCTCCTCAAGGGGCAATTATGGCTAGTGACGGATCAATCTGTCAGTTTCCCTTTCTCCTGCATTCACATTTAAAATATATATATATATATATATATATATATCTTAAGCTCTTATAGAATCATAGAATCATAGAAAAGTAGAGTTGGAAGGGGCCTACAAGGCCATCGAGTCCAACCCCCTGCTCAATGCAGGAATCCAGGTCAAAGCATCCCTGACAGATGGCTGTCCAGCTGCGCCTTGAATGCCTCCAGATTGGGAGAGCTCACGACCTCCCTAGGTAGTTGATTCCATTGTCTTATTGTTCTGACAGTCAGGAAATTTTTCCTGATGTTTAGGTGCAATCTGGGTTCCTGTAACTTGAGCCCATTATTCTGTGTCCTGCAAACTGGGATGATCGAGAAGAGATCCTTGCCATCCTCTGTGTGACATCCCTTCAAATACTGGAAGAGTGCGATCATATCTCCCCTCAGTCTCCTCTTCTGAAGGCTAAACATGCCCAGTTCTTTCATTCTCTCCTCATAGGGCCTTGTTTCCAGTCCCTTTATCATCCTTGTTGCCCTCCTCTGAACCCTCTCCAGTTTGTCTATGTCCTTCTTCTTAAAGTGAGGTGCCCAGAACTGGATGCAGTACTCAAGATGAGGCCTAACCAGTGCCGAGTAAAGGGGAATTATCACTTCCCGCGACTTGGAAGCTATACTTCTATTAATACAGCCCAAAATTGCATTTGTCTTCTTTGCAGCCACATTGCATTGCTGGCTCATATTCAGTTTGTGATCTACCACAATTCCAAGATCCTTCTCACTTGTAGTATTGTTGAGCCAAGTGTCCCCCATTCTGTAACTCTGCATTTGGTTTCCTCTCCCTAGGTGCAGCACTTGGCATTTATCCCTGTTAAATTTCATTCTGTTGTTTTCGGCCCAGCGCTCCAGCCTATCGAGGTCACTTTGAATTTTGTTTCTGTCTTCCAGAGTATTAGCTGTTCCACCCAACTTTGTGTCATCTGCAAATTTGATAAGCATTCCCTGTACCTCCTCATCCAAGTCATTAATAAAAATGTTGAAGAGCACCGGGCCCAGGACCGAGCCCTGTGGTACCCCGCTCGTTACCTCTCCCCAGTTTGAGAAGGAACCATTGATAAGCACTCTTTCAGTCCGATTCTGTAGCCAATTCCCAAATTTGAAGACCTTTTCCATTTTTGGTAAATTCTTATCAAAAATGGACTGAACCGAAATTCTCACCCCTCTGCAGCAGCCAAATTCAGTAGGTTCTGCTATTCCCAGCTTGGAGAGGACCCTGATGTACCTGCCTCCCGCCATGTAGATGAGGAGCCAGGCTGTCGGGAAAAAGAGGCGGCAGCCCTAATGCATGGATGAACACACAGGGATTCAAACCCAGGCTTTTAAGAGCAAAGCACTCAAAGCCCTGGGTCTGGATGGATTGAATCTGTCAGTTTCAGCTTCTCCTACATTCAATTTAAAAAAATAAATAAATCTTAAGTTCTCTTTATCTCAAATATGGAGAACTTTGAGAATTTTGGCAAATCCTGATCAAAATCAAACTGAAACAAATTTCTCAGCCATCCCTAGCTGGCCTCAACCTGCTGGGTCCACCACATGGGTCAGTTCTGAGTATGGTCCACCATCTCCATGGCCAGGTTGTTGTTTTTTTCATACTCAGTTTAACCAAAAGTGTCATCCCCCCCAAATTGTATTCCTTCTAATGCTTTTTCTTCTGTTTGGGCCCCATTAAAATGATGGAGATCTGTGTTCATTTCCTAAATTCCATACTTTTGCATGGTGGTCCCATTCTTCGGGTCTGAACTAGGAAGCAAGACTTCATTTTAAAAGGATTTAAAAAGTGGGGAAGTGGCTGTAGCTCAGTCGGGAAAGACCCTGCTTTGCATGCAAAAGGTTGCAGGTTCAATCCCCAACATCTCCAGGAAGGGTTGGGAAAGATCCCTCTCTGGAACCCCGGGGGAGTCACTGTCAGTCATTATGGACCAGGGGTGGGCAATACATGGGCCACAGCCTGCGCGCAGCCCCTGGCCATCTTAGCAACCCTCACTGTGCCAACATCACCAAATTTGCTGCCATGGCAGCACAGCAGCAGCCAACAAATGGCAGCAAAGAAGCGGCAAGATCCATACGCACCTTGTTTTAAAGAAAAATGCCCCTTGTTTGCTGCTCCATCACCAAATTTTGGCTGCATTGGGGGACAGAGCTGTGGTCCCCAGTAGGTTCTGGAGTGGGGAAATTGGGCCACAGAGGCCTAGACATTGCACACCCCTGGTGTAGACAATACTGCATTAGATGGACTGATGGTCCGACTCAGTATATAAGGCAATTTCCTATGTCCTTAGAAAATACTTTCCATTGGTGAGGGCAAGGCCAGGGGTGAAGGTCAGCACCAGGTACAAATCACATGGCCTCGATTAGAAGAACTCCTGGAGAAGTAAGTTTCTCTTTCTCCTGTCAGGCACCAGCAGGGTTCGGAGGCACTGCCACTCTCTGGCGCCACCATGAGAAGAGCTGAGCCAGGCTGACTCCAAAGCCCACAGTCCACATGACCTTGCCACATATTGGTATATTCACAAGATCCATAATAATAATAATAATAACAACAACAACAACAACAACAACAATAAACCCAAGGAATTCATGATGGCTTCAGAGCCCATGGGAATCAGCTATCATTCTTCACTGAGAGCTGGCTGGAGCCATGCTGAGCCCAGAAAGGAAGTTCTTCTTGCTATGAGATTATGAACTCTGCGACCATTTCCTCTTGCTCTACAAAGTGTGTGCTTTCCAGTTTTAAACCCATAAAATAGACATAAGGACACCCTATGGACATGGAGGGCTCAGCTTATTCATTCTCCTTATAGACTAAACTCTGCACTTGATGCTCCTTGATCAACTCATAGCAGCGTTGCATCTGTGCACTGAAGTAATGAGAGACCACAAAGCCCTGCGGCCTCCATCCCTTATTATTGTTGCTGGCCCCACACAGGCTCCTTACTTCTGACCGCATGCAGCAGGGGTGTTGGACCTCTTTCAGCCTGAGGACCAAATTCAATTTTGGAGAAGCTCTTAGGGGGCTGTATTCCAGTGGTGGGTGGGCCCAAAGGCAAAAGGGGATGGGGCCAAAAAAGAACCCACCCACCCCCAGCATATTTTAGGTTTAAGCTCTTGCTGCTAGTAGCTAAGCCTTAGGTAAGGCATTTCAGCCTTTTAGAATGGGAACACCAAAGTATTGGCTGAGAAGGGGCAAGGGGCACGGCCACCTGGGGACTCTGGAGGACCCAATTGGGAACCCAGGTGGGCTGGACTTGGTTCATGGGCCTGAGGTTGAATGCCCCTGGTGTATAGGCTCCTCCACGCAATTCTAAGCCCTGACCTCGCAAGGGCTCCTGATGGTGCGGAGGAGCCTACATGTGTTCAGCTGAAGCACACCTGGACTCCCCCTGCACACCTTGTGCCAAATGCATGAAGGTCAGGAGGACGGAGCTGGTGGGCGCAGCTAGATTTTGGGTAAGGGCAGCCAGCACAGTCCCAGTCCCTTTCTCCGCATGGAGGGGAACTCGAGGAGGGTGAGAGTCTTGAAGCTTTCGCCTGGAAGAGAGACAAGGAGGAGGTGATTTCATGGCCGTCTTCAAATATTTGAAGAGCTGCCACATGGATGAGGGAGCAAATTTATTTTCTGTTGCTCCATAGAGTAGGACCCGCTGAACTTTTAGGGAGCTATCCATGGTGCTGAACCCTACCCCAAAATAGGTTCAGCGCCATTAACAGCTCCTTAAAAGTTCAGAGTAAAATCCAGAGCGGATCTACAGCCCCGCTGACATTGGAGACACCCGCCTCCACTGACTAGATGACCTTTGAGGTCAGCTCCAACTCAATGATTCTATGAACAAGCAGCCATTGGACGGTTTTTATTGTCCCTGGAACCAGATAAGCATAGAACCAAAGTACCTTCTCCTTGTTTTCAGTCAGAGTGCTCCCTAGTTTACTAAACCAGTAGAAGGCCTGAAATGGATGATGATGATGATGATGATGATGATGATGATGATGATGATGATGATGATGATGATGATTTGTATCCTGCCTTTTCCCCAACACTGGGATCCAAGGTGGCTCACAACCTTTAAAACCCATACCATTAAAACAGAAATAGAAAAATACAAAAGTTAACCTTGCAATCGGGGTTTTCTCAATTCCTGGCTAGATTCAAGGAACGGACCCATTATAAACACTCTGGACGGATTCCGGCTTTGACACCTAATGGCGATTTAAGTGCTTCTGCTGCGGGAAATCTTCAAAGCAGCTTAGCTGATCCATCTCTTCTTTTGTCATCTCCTGAGAGAATTAATCCCCCCAGCTACCCCTTCTCTGCCCAGGAAAAACAAGGGGAAAACACACCACAGGGATTGTGCCCTTGTTTTGTGTGTTTGTTTTCCAAATGGCAAATTAAATCCTGTCCAGCAATAGCTTTTTAATGTTGAAGAGGTACAGATGAATCATAGAATGGCTCAACTGAATATGAGCCAGCAAGGCGATGTGGCTGCAAAGAAGGCAAATGCTATTTTGGGCTGCATTAATAGAAGTATAGCTTCTAAATCGCATGAAGTGATAATTGCCCTTTACTCGGCACTGGTTAGGCCTCATCTTGAGTACTCCATCCAGGTTTGGGCACCACACTTTAAGAAGGACATAGACAAACTGGAGAGGGTTCAGAGGAGGGCAACAAGGATGATAAAGGGACTGGAAACAAGGCCCTATGAGGAGAAACTGAAATAACTGGGCACAGGGCCAGCGCTACCGCTAGGCAAACTAGGCTGTTGCCTAGGGCGCGTAGCTGAAGAGGGCGCAGAAACGCTGCGCTCCTCCTCGTTGCCGGCCGCTCTTGCCCCGCCCGCTCGCCTCGCCGACAAAGCCAGGGTCAGTCAGGGGGATTGCGCTCCCGAGGGTAGTGGGGCGGCGGTTTGATGCCCCACACCCCGCTGCCGCGCCGCCGCCAGAACCCCCCACACCTACCTTCTCCGCACCGCTTCCGGAGACCCGCCCGCGCTCTGTTTTGGCGGGACGGAACCAGGGCAACAGGGCTTACAAGCCCTGTTGCCTGGTTTCCCCGGCCAAAAACAGAGGCGCCGGGGGTTTCCGTTGCTCCACTTCCTCTTTGGAGGAGGCAGCGGCCAAGGCGGGGGGGAAGGTAGGTGGGGGGGGCGGAGCGGGGTCCAGCAGCCAGCAGGTGGCAGTAGGCAGGCGGGGCTGGCGGGCGGAGGGGGGGTCCGGCGGCGGCGGCTGGGGGCGGGGTTTGCAGAGCAGGGCTGCTTTGCTCCGGAGCCCCCCCCACGGCACGAGAGGGGGGGCGCTAAATATAATTTAGCCTAGGGCGCCAAACTGCCCTGCACCGGTCCTGACTGGGCATGTTTAGCCTTCAGAAGAGGAGACTGAGGGGAGATATGATAGCACTCTTCCAGTACTTGAAGGGTTGTCACACAGAGGAGGGCCAGGATCTCTTCTCGATCATCCCAGTTTGCAGGACACGGAATAATGGGCTCAAGCTACAGGAACCTAGATTCCACCTAAACATCAGGAAAAATTTCCTGACTGTCAGAGCAATAAGACAATGGAACCAACTACCTAGGGAGGTGGTGAGCTCTCCCACTCTGTCTGGAGGCATTCAAGGTGCAGCTGGACAGCCATCTGTCAGGGATGCTTTGACCTGGATTCCTGCATTGAGCAGGGGGTTGGACTCGATGGCCTTGTAGGCCCCTTCCAACTCTACTTTTCTATGATTCTATGATTCTAGTCTAATTTTTGCATAGTTGCCAGGGACCAAGTGCCTAGCTGTCAATGGAAAAACACCAGTAAAGGGCAAAAAAGCAGCAAAAGAAGGTGCACCGTTATCACCTCCTCTTGATTTTAAGTGTTGAACTGACACTTCTCAGTGTGCTCCACCTTTTCAACACTTCCCTGAGTCTGCAGCTACTCCAGAAATGGGAAATGCCAACTCTCCCACACGTTTCAAAGCAGTTATTGCAGGTGCACAAATTTCTTTCTCAGTGTCGCCTTTTCTTCTTGTTTTTTTTTTTTTTTTTGGCCCTTCACTGGTGGTTTTCAGTTGACAGCTAGGCACTTGGTCCCTGGCAACTGGGCACAAATAAGCCGATATGCAGTCTTGCCTTGTCCTCCCTTTGACAGCTGAAAACAGACATGGAAATTGACCAGGCAAGACTACACATATCGGATAGTGATAGCCGTAAGTGCGCAGTTCTGCACTTATGAAGGATCGACAATTTTTTCTTTAAGTGCAATTTTCAGGGGCTGAAAAAGAAAAACGACCACAATTTTATGAGGCTCTGGGGGGGGGGGGGAAGCTAAGAAATGAGTGATGGTCCTTCCAAAGTACCATTTCAGCATTGGTAGAAGGGCAGTCACTGGCGAGATCATGAAAGCGAGTGGCAGGGTTTTTTTTTGCCACTCTTGCTGAGTGGCTGCATAGCCATTCCCAACAACCCATTATGAAGTTGCCCTGCTGGGTTTGGATGACACAACAGCCCATTGCGGGCAAGAACAACCCTAAAACAAGCCATGGGTTCTCAGGTTGGCTTGTTAGTGAAAAATAAGCCACCCTGCAGAAACCACACCAGGTTCAGACAATATGACAACCCACATAGCTGGTTTCCCATGGTGGGTTGTCATGTTGTGCGAACCAGATCTCTGTCTATGATGCAGATGGGATGTGTGAGTCAGATTTTCCAGATTGGTGGTCATCTTGGGGGGGAAATGCTTCTCTCTGCTTCCCTCCCCTCCTTCTCCAGGTGCCATTACAGCAACTTGGCTTTCTCACTAATGGCACACGTGCTCGCAGAACACGCTGCTGAGGGCGAGTATCAGCGCTGGGTCTCTGAGAATATCCTTGACCGTTTGGGGATGGAGGACACAGGCTTCGACATCACACCTCCCATCCGTTCCCAGATGGCTGTTGGTTTCTACGGTAGCGGACAACCTGCTCCCCTCTATGACCTGGGCTGGTACAGACCTTCTGGACAAATGTACTCCACAGCTGCTGACCTGGCTAAGCTAGCCATGGTTTTCCTGGGCACTTACCACCGGCGTCTTCTGGAGCCTGACACTGTGAAGACCATGTTGACACCTCTCTTCAAGTGCTCCAGTGAGTACTTTGCCAACAAGACTGGTACACCCTGGGAGATCAACGAGCAGCTTGGCTATGACATCATCAGGAAGGATGGCGACCTGGACGGCTACTCCGCCACCTTCTCCCTGATCCCCAAGCTCCGCCTGAGCTTCATCGTGTTGATGGCTGGTCCCCGCCCTCAAGGAGGAGACATTGTAGCTCAGATATATGAGCATCTGATCCCTGCCATGGAATCTGCCTTTCGTGAAGCAGAGAAGAGCCTCAATCCCCCACCGAGTCCCACCCCTTATGTAGGCTACTACACCTACTCTAACCTGACTTTCTATGAGATCAAGGTTGGCACTGGCGGAGTGCTGGTCATGCAACAATTTGGACCACACATTGAGGAGCTGATCCCCGAGAATTATCGGACCATCAAGTTGCACCACCTCGAGGATCGTGTCTTCCAGGTGGTGTTTGATAAGGAGTTCCCGTGCACCCTGCGGTTGGGCTCAGCCTCAGTTTCCCTGGAGACCCAGGACGGGCAGCTTTTCAACTTCTACCCTTTTGACCGGAAGGGGTTGTCCCCTGGCTTTGATGCTCCCAGTCTGAACACATACAATGTCCTGCGCATCCAGCGCAAGCCGGTGTTCTACAGTTAACTGTTAACTGCAGGGTTGTCATTTCTACTCTGAGACACTCCACAGCGCCACAGTCTGTGATCCGGTGAGCAGGAGGCTGCAGAAAGGGAGAGAGCGAGAGAGCGGGGGGTGAGAAACCTGTGACTTCATCACTTTCCTCTTTCCTCTAAAGTGACTTGCCGCCGGCTCCCTGGAGATAGACTTCATCCTAAAGTCCACAGCTGTCCACCTGAACACCACCATGAGGCATGCCCCAAGGATCTCATGAGCCACTGAGACCTGAGATCTTTTGGGAAGTTGTTATCCATTCCATGACAACACAGAATCTGGGATCATGTTACTGGGACATGCTCTAATTCAAGTTCTCAGCATGAGCAGGTTCTGATCTAGGGCCAATCTTGAAACTTTGGGGAAGAGAAAGAGAGAAAGAAAATGTTACGTCCCTCCCTATACTGTAACTGAGCACCAGGCAGCTAGCAGAGTGCTGCTGTGCTGTTAGTTAAGAAGACTGTTGTCATCTCCGTGTCCCAGAGGAGTTTCTGCTTCACATCTAGAGACCATAAAGGAAGCAATGGCAGCTGAGACGGAAGGGAAGGTTGTGCGATTACTTCATTGCTTTGTGCAGAACTGTGTAAATATAACAGATATAGACACACACACCCCACACACCCATATTCAGGATCTGAGTTTAGGATCTATTGCTAGTACGCATGTTGTATAGATGAATGGCTGTGTGCCTTTTTCGGTGTAAGAGTGAGTCTCCTTTTTTTTTTTTTGCTGTGGATATTTCTGCTCCAGGGTGGAATGAAGGGATGGGTGGACATTGCACTCAAAAGGCGGCCAAGAAATATTTAAAAATAAATTAAATAAGTATGAGGATCACCCTCATTAGAAGGTGTGCCTGTTTGTGTTTGGAGAATGGAATTTGCAAGTATGTATGTTGTGTGGCAGGGAGCAGGGGTGGTCCAAGGCTGTGTAAGTGTGAAACCACTTGTATCATGTTGTACCCTGCCAATAAAGAACTCTGATCTGAATGGATCGTTAAGTGTCAGGATGACGAACTTCCTGAGTTCATTCAAAACAAAAATCTTATCTCATGGCTGACTGATGGAAACCCAGGCTTTGTGAGGCTCAACAAGCCATGAGGGTCTTGTGTGCTAAGACACAGTAAGGCCAGTCCAGGTTACTGAAGCAAACAAGGGTAAGGTCTAGTGACATTCCTGGATTTTGTAATCCCTGGTTTAGAAATACAAATCTCAGAACTCATCACTATGCTCATCCCAAATACAAGGTGAGTATTAAGGCCCCAAGAGTTTGGCTCTGATTAAAATATGAGCCAGAGAACGATTCAGTCTCCCTGCCTGATTCAGCAGTGATGATCGTGGCTGGGAGGGAAGACTCTCTCCCCGCTGTGTCTCTCTTTCTCTCTCCCTCTGCCCCCTTCTGGTGGCTGGCACACTGACTGCAGCAAAACGGGTGCCAGGGAGTACTGGGGAATGCACTTTTCCCAGTGCTCCTGACCTCTACTCGGAGGCTTACTTGGGAGAGGGAGATTGGGGAAGGGATTGGACCCCCACTGCAGGGATGGGGGGGTCTGATTTTGCTCACAATTGGCTCTGAATAAAGTAAACTGAGCTATTTTCTAAGTTTGGTGGGGGTTTGTTTGGTTTTCTGAGCACAGTTACTGGTCTAATCAGATAGCCTAATTGGCCCATCACTACCCATCAGCATGCTCAATCTGACCTTCCTGCCCACAAATGGGATCAGCTGACCTCAGATATGTGAGTAAAACCTGCCGCTCAGCCCCCACCAATGGTCAGCTCCAAAACCAACATCAGCCACTCTGGCTCTCCACCTACCCCCTTACATACAGGATATCAGAAATGGTTGGGATGGGAATGCTAATTATTTATTTATTATTATTATTTTATTTATTCTATTTATACCCGTCTTTTTTCCTGCAAGGAACCCAAGGCAGCTTACATAATCCTCCTCCTCTCCAGTTTATCCTCACAACAACCCTGTGAGGTAGGTTAGGCTGAGAGTCAGTGACTGGTCTGGCCCAAAGTCACCCAGTGAGTTTCATGGCTGAGCGGGGACTAGAACCTGGATCTCCTGAGTCCCAGTCCAACACTCTAACCACTGCACCAAACTGGCTCTCACTGCTAAGGCCAATAGGGTTGTCATATTTCCCCACTACCATGCCAATCTTATAAGGTTGGAGTACTACTTCCACACAATCAGCTTTCAGCACAATACGTACACGGGGGATAGAGCTTTTTGCTGCAATTTGCTTATTGGAAAACATGGTTCTTCCCTCAGCTAGCTCAGTCACTGGCGATACTTCAGTGCATCACACGCTGTGTTTAGGCAAATTCCGCAGGTACCTACTGGCTATTACTTGTGAAGTCATTAGAGACAGGAACACAAGTTCACTTTAAGCTTTTAGGACACCAGTTAGACATATTTGCATGACTTTGAACTCTACATCACCCAATGTCTGTGTCATTATCTGATTCTGAATTTTTCTGTGCACTCTCTCTACTGGGGAGAATTTCATTCCTGATTGCAAATTATGTGACCATGTCCCATTCGTAACCCTGAATGCAAACACAAGCAGGAGCGTAATTCTTGGGAAATCTCTGCAATTTCCCAATCTTGTATTCACATTCAAAAGTGTACACTTGTGCAAGTGTGTACTTCCAAAAATGTGCATCCCCCCCCCAAAAAAAACTGAAGTTGTATGCTTTAGCCTATTGGGGAAAGTGTGTATTTGGGGTGTGTTCTCGGAAAAGTGCACATTTTTTGAAACTGCATTTTTCCTGTAAAAAGAAAAAAGAAAGGAGGCTCACGTGAGGTGAGAACGAGGTGGAAAATGGAGAACTTTGACGAGCTTGAATGTCGCTCATTCTCCCCTTCCCTACGTGTCTGCTGCTGTGCAAGCCCAGAATGAGAGTGTCTATGTCATCCTGTGATGCTCTAGATTTCTCCGTCCTGTGATGCTCTAGATTTCTCCGTCTGGCATGCTGCATCCATCCTCAAGATGGCCTGTGGCATGCATCACCGCCTGCATTTTGTGGGCTGATTGGGTGGGAGGTGTGGCGTTAGGTCACGAATATGGACGGGGTGAGGGTCTTCTGCTCCTCCCAGGCCTTTGGTCCTTTGGGGGAGGAGGTTGGTGAGTCTGCTAATGTTACACCCATAAAAATTTTTTTTACCTGACTTCTCGAAAGAGAGACAGCTGCCTTATGCTTTGTCAGGGATGCTTTGACCTGGATTCCTGCACTGAGCAGAGGGTTGGACTCGATGGCCTTGTAGGCCCCTTCCAACTCTACTTTTCTATGATTCTATGATTCTATGCCAGATCAGGCTGTTTGTCCATGCAACTCATTTGCCCATGGCCACAGCAACCCCCCAGGGTCTCAGGCGGAGAATGATCTTTCCTGTCATCTGCACCTGCAATCTGACCCTTTTGACTGGAGATGGTTGGAACTGAACTCAGGACCTTCTGCATGCAAAACAGCTGTTCTACCCCTGTGGCCCTTCCCGTTTGCCCCCATGCAATGAATCCCAGTCTCATCCAGGGTATGGAGGCCCTCTTTCCCAATCCCACCTCCACCCTGCCTGCCTTGGGTCTCTGAGAACAAAATACTCATAGTCCAGCCTTCCCCAATGTGGGTCCTTCCAGAAGTCCTCCCATCCCATCCCTGACCACTAGCCATGCTGGCCTGGGGCTGATGAGAGTTGTAGGCCAAACCAGTGGGAGAGACCTCGGTGGGGAAGGCTGTCATAGGCAAAGGGGGGCCGCCCCCTGGTTCTTTACAAGCCAGGGCCTTTACTAGAGAGCAGAGGCTGGCACGAAGCAACCCTTCTGCCCGTCACGGGTGCCTGCTTCCCTTTGCAGGGATGACGCTTTGCCTTGGCTGACCCAGCGGACTTCTAGCTTGCTCGCTCCAGCTCGCGCCACCTCACAAGAGAAGCGATGCTGATGCTACAGCTCGCTGGACTCAAGCTGCGCAGTGACCTGAATCTCGATGTTTCATCCTTTGGAGGAACAAATGAAAACCATAGTCAGAGAGGCCAAATCCTGCAGTCCAAGCATGTCAGCCTCGGGGCTTTGGTGGAGATTAAGGGCTGAGAGATAATATGATGGGAATGCAATTTCAAATCACTGGATTAAAAGGAGGGGGGCCAGGGAAGCGCCATGATTATGAATCTCCACCCAGCAAGGATTACACAGTGATATGTGCAATAACACCCCCTAAACCTCCTGGGACAGAATCACCCACATTAGGAATCACTCATTTTGGGAATCACCTCTTTTTTTGAAAATGACCCAGTACAACTTTTTAAAAAATTTATTTAATTTATATCCCACCTTTTTTCCTGCAAGGAACCCAAGGCGGCTTACATAATCCTCCTCCTCCTCTCCAGTTTATCCTCACAACAACCCTGTGAGATAGGTTAGGCTGAGAGTCAGTGACTGGCCCAAAGTCACCCAGTGAGTTTCATGGCCGAGCGGAGACTAGAACCCGGATCTCCCAAGTCCCAGTCCAACACTCTCACCACTACGTCAACACTGGCTCTCAGCTTCTCAGCTAGATGGCATGGCAAGGCCTTCTACTACTTAGCAACTCACTGCAGCCCAATCCATGGGAGGCCCTCTGGGCTCATCGGAAACTTTGGCGGAGCTCAGCGTCGCACTGAGCTTTACATGAAAAGCAAAATGAATCCACAGCTCTCTGCTCCAGAGGGAATAGGGTCCCAATCCCTGCAACCCCTAGGGTGGCCACTTATGAATCACATCAACAAAGGAGAGGATGGTGATTTACATAAAATGTGCATATGTCAATTCATATGTATGAATACCAATTTAGAAACAGTTATAATTTACATGGAAATACAGTACATCTCACCACAGTGTGGAAGTCAGTGACCAGGTGACCCGCTTAGTCTGCTGTTCAGGTGCTCACAACTGTTCATGGGCTACAGTTCTTATGGTTCTTCACCTTTAAACTAGAACTGGACAGGGTGGCCCTTCAAATAGAGAGGAGAACTTCAAACAGAAGTCGGTCCTCTTGCTACCCTTCAAAAGGGGGGGGGCTCTGTCCTCTGTAAAATAGGACACATGAACACCCTGGCCACCCTCAAGGAAGACCATGCAATACAAAAGTTAGAACATTGATATTAAGTCTTGGATCAGGTTACCTGAATCCTGTCCCTGTATGAACCTGCCTGCAGATTAAGAGCAAACTCTGAGGACCTGCTCAAGGTCCTGTCACCTTCTGAAATGAGGTGGGTGACAATAGGATACAGGGCCTTCTCTGCTGTGGCTCCCCACTTTTGTAATTTCCTTCCTTTTAAAGTCCACATGAGGTACTGTGGCTTCATGCTGGAGGTCTATTTTATTTATTCCTCTGCTGTATTTTGTTTTATTGTGATGCTTGTAATTTCTTGTTTTACCTTTTTATTGTGTTTTCCTTATTATATTTTAAGGTACTTTGAGAGCATTTGCCAAGAGTGGCCTATAAATATTTCTAATAAACAAACAAATTGTGGATTCAGAGAATCCTTGTCCATCCAAGATACTTACCGGTAGCCTTTGGGCAGCCTACGCTATAGATTTAAAAATCGGAGAAGAACATCTCTAGGGATCATCTGGAACATTAGGGAGTTCTCTGCAAGGGAAAATCCTTGTGCCTGTAGGAAATGAGCAAAGACAACAAATGTGATGACTGGTACATTAGTCTTTACGAAACCTGGTCTGAATGTTGGTTGGCAACTTTTGTGAGGTGAGCAAATTCTAAGAAGTTTGGGAAGATGGTCTTCAACAGGAGGTGGCTGGGGGTCTCCCTCCCTCTTCCCCCCCCTCCTCAGCAGCAGCAGTGCAGCAGCTTTGCCACTTCAGGGGGCATCATGGCTTTTCTCAGCCACCCAGCCACATACCTGGGACAGAATGCCCTGCGAATGAAGCTGTGCCATGATGCCACGTTGTACACAGGGGCATTCTTGAGAGGAATGATGGCTGCCCCTATTGTGGCCAAAGGTACCCCTGTGATCCTACCCCTGCACTCCGCTCAGCATGTGATACCTTGCTCTGTGTTCCCCTACCATCGGAGGCTGGGTGGGTGAGGTGCTACGGATAGGTCCTTTTCACCCAATGCACCTAAATCATGGAACACCCTCTCAAGGGAGGTCTACCTTACTCCCTTTCTTACTGTATTTTAGCACGCCATAAACCTTGACTTGTTTCAGCCGGCACTGGGCTCTGCTGGAATTGTTCTAACCTGTTGCTTTTTTATAATTGTTGGTATAAATTGGGAGTTTTAGGTCTGTTTTTATTTATTTTTTCCTGTGTTGATCCAAGAGGTAGGAGAGTGTTTTATAGACAAAAAAACAAACCAAGTGCATTCACTGCTCTTCTGCTCAGCCCCACCGACAGACCCCCCTAAGCTCTGCTCCCGGGACCTGCTCTGACTTCTCTCCCCTTGGCTCCATCCTGGCCCCATCCACAGACCAGAATTTTTATTTGAAGGGTTCGCAGTCCTAGGGCCTGCTATGGATTCAAACCCAATAATGGGATTTTTGTGGAGAAACAGCTCTTTGAGACCACGGGGGACGCGAGGCTGTCATCAGTTTGTGATACAGTACTCGTTCACCAGTAAATGATGCTCAAGTTATGTTTTCTTGCATTACATTAAGGAATGAAATGAAACTACTTGAAAAAAAGAAAGAAACTTATTTTGTTTGGCTTTTGCTTCTTTTGGAACCACAGCCAAAGAACCCCACACAAGCCTTTGCTTTTGTATTGTTCAGAAGGTGCTGAGGATCATGGAATGAGCTTAGATAAAATGGCCTGAGACACTTTCACTAATCTCTAGGTGGATTATCACTAATCAGGTTTACTCTGTTCTCTCTTCAGCCAAAAACCCAGCCTAAATGGGAATGAAGTATTAGCAGGCTTCAATTCACTGAGAGACAAATATGAAGTGGAAGTGAACAATCCAGGCCTTGTCCCTTGAAATATATACCCAGACATCAAGAGGCAGCCTATACATAAGACAAGGACTGAGTTTTGGGCAGGGGCACATTTCAGGAATACTTTTTCTCTATTTATGGAGCGCCCCCTTTCAACAATTTTTCAATGGGTAGATGTGTACAGTGGTGAAAGAGTTTGCCTCTTCAGAGTGAGAACAATGCTTCCTGTCCTCTTCCTAAATTGGCTTTGTGATATCATGTAGCCAACTCTGATTGGCGACATGGCATTGTAGTGATAGGCTATTCGGAGTGAGGGTGGGAAGTACCATCCTCACTCTGAATTTGTTTCATAATGTACCATCATATACCAAATCCAACTGGCCACATCGCATGGTGGCTGTCATAGAATCATAGAATCATAGAAAGTAGAGTTGGAAGGGGCCTACCAGACCATTGAGTCCAACCCCCCGCTCAATGCAGGAATCCAGGTCAAAGCATCCCCGACAGATGGCTGTCCAGCCACACCTTGAATGCCTCCGGAGTGGGAGAGCCCACCACCTCCCTAGGTAGTTGGTTCCATTGTCTTATTGCTCTGACAGTCAGGAAATTTTTCCTGATGTTTAGGTGGAATCTGGGTTCCTGTAACTTGAGCCCATTATTCCGTGTCCTGCAAACATTATTCCGTGTCCATTCAGGAAGCATCGTCCTCACTCTGAATTGGCTTTTTGAGATTGTCAGATAGCCAAATCAGATTTGGCTAGGAGCCAGAGTTTGGACTAGCTGATCTCCAAGGTCCTTTCCAACTCTATGAATCCATGATTAAGGCATGACTTTTTGACACTGTGAATTTAAGTCATCATGCTGGCTACATGAAATCCAATAGACTGGAATCATGTAGCCAGGAAGAAGAAGACGAAGAAAAAGATGAAGAAGACGAAGAAGGTGGTTAAAGTTGGAAGAGCTAAGCTTCTATTTTGGTATAAGACAATTTCCTTTATTCCTAATCCATGTATCCAGGAGTATGGAAGGGGCACACATGCCAGCTTTCAGGTGGTACAAAGTGCCAGCTCTTCGTGGTACAGAATGAACATCACAGATAGGCCTCCATGGAACAGTCACTTGTTCCCATTTCAGCGACTGAAACAGAGCCAGCAGGATTTCATCTGATGCATTAAGAGATTTAACATTTTAAATGCAGTTTAAGAACAGCTGTTGTTGCCTTCCTCATGGCATGCATGGAGGCAAATTAATTCCCGATGATCTGTTAGGGGCGGAGAAGGCCTCTCCTGGTGGCAACCAGCCCAGGATTCTGGCAACCCCTCAGCAAAGCCCAGCACCCATATTACAGTGCTCCAAGTTGCCTGTCCCTTGAACAGCACATGTGTTGTCCAAATGTCAAGGAGAAAACTCTGGGAATTGCTGGTGGTCTCTCCAGTACTCTTGGGAGGTATATATAGTGGGAGCCAGCAATGAGATATGTTGACTGGAGGTGTTTTCATTTATTTAAAGTATTTTTATTCTGCTTCTCAGTCAAAAGGGTTCCTGAAGTAGCTTACATATAATCAGTAAAACAAGACAATCCACAGGCTTACACTCTGAACAACAACAACCCACAAGGAAAAAGGAATGAGGAGGGAAGAGGAAACGTATGTCTTTCAGCAGGACTAGTGGAATGACCCTGCTTCCTGTTGGGACTTGAAAAAGATGTTAGGAGAGGATATATTGTTGAGTATTATCCTTCCTATCTCACATTAGTGAGATCAGCAGAGTAGAGTCCCTTTCCAGCTTAAAAGAAGCTTAGATTTGGCTAGTGTTAGCCAGTTAGCATTTGGTAATTCCAGGATGCTTTAAGGCAGACTGGATTTCCCTGGTTTTGCCCCCTTTTCTCTCCCTCAGAACAATAATCAGAGACACAGTCTTGTAAAGTTAAAAGTAACATTTACTCACTCAGATTATGCAGTTTCATTCAGGCAGGCTTAAAAGCGTTTCTTACAGTTGGTTACAGTGCATTTGGAAATACTTGGGGTCTGAACTTGTGGAGTTCAGACCAGCAGCAACTCTGGTTACATGCTGCTGTTAGAACAACGTGGAGGCAACAACTCTTACTACCACATTCAGAGTCTCAGCAGGAAGAAAAGGAGCTGAGAGCTACGCCCACTTCCTGCTGAGGCTCAGCTAAATATACACTGAGTATCTTCTAGGGAATCCACCTTAGAAGATACCAGTGACTTTAACCATTTCATCCAATTAACTGGTGAAACATGAGCCATTGGTTTTGACTGAACTTTAAATATCCCACACTTCCCACTCTCATCTCCCTCAGTATAGTCTGCTGGAATAGCTGGTGGTGGTGACGGTGTTGCTTGTGGAGCAGCAGAAAGTGGGCACTGCTAGCTAGCCCTGTTGGGCACTGCTAGCCCTGTGGAGAACCAGTGGTGCACCTTGAAATAATCTTTGATTCAGGATGGTGTAAACACAAGCAGCCAGTGTAGCACTCCAAAAGGAACTCTTCAAAATGGGTTAATGGGCAATGAACTGGCAGATGAAGTATTCGGTTAATAATTCTAGGATATCAAACTGTGGCTTGATCCTGGTTTGTTTTAACTAACCTCAGTTACAATAAACCATGGTTTCCTGGGTCTAGACATAACAGGAAACTGTAGTTTACTTGCAAGTGAAAGCAGAAGATATCAGTTGCTTCTTCTCACATATAGAAGAAGAGGGGGAAAGCATGTAAAAGAAACTATGACTTGTGGTAGAGCTGAGCTGAAATTTCTCATCATAAGACATTTTTCTGAGAAAATTTCTGAGATTTTTCTTTTTCTCATCTCCCTAGAAAAAGAAGGCCACCTAGCAGAGTTTTCTCTGAATAGTCCCTGTCATTTTGTCCGGAGGCAACCATCCGCCCAGCCTAGGGAAACCGCTGGAGAATTGTGCCACAGTCTCCCTAATTTCTCTGCCCACAAATAGCCTAGGGTGGAGATTTTGAGAGGCCCATTTGCACACAGCTCTAGCTTGTTGCTATTGACTGGTCCTGGGAATACTGAGAAGCTGCCAGTTCACTCTTCAGCCCAGCAGTAAATCTATTAAGCAGCTTCAGGCAGACCATCATATGTACCTCACCCCACCCCTGCAGTATGGGAACAATAAACTGGCCTATGTTACAGGTGAGATTGCCAACACTTGTACCAGCCCTTGCGCCTGTGCCTTTTAATGGCTGAATTAGCAATTCTCCCCCAAGGGCATAGAAACCTCTATCTGGAAAGGAGCTGTGGGAAGCTTAGCTGGGGGTGGTAGAGAGAGAAAAGAGGGAAGAGACTTTAGAATTGCCGGCTTGTCCACCTGCCACTGCAGTCTGGTGCCTTTAACAGCAGCTTAACTTGCAGCACTTAGCAGGTCACAATTGTTTATCTTCATGGAGTGAACAATTTCACCCGCCCAGTCCTCCTTTTCACTAGTGAGCATTGTGCAAGGCACAGCCTCAAGGGCTGGCTGAAAAACTGGCATCCCAGCATGTCACATTAGATGCAGCCGTGGGAGGAAGAGGGGATCTCTAGGGGACAGGCCCCATCATGAAGATTTCAGGCCCCTTCCATGAATTTTCAACTTTCTTTAACAATATATTTTACAATGCTAGTCCTTTTATTTGCCAAAATATTAAAAAAAAAAAAAAAAAAAAAAGCCCAGCAGGCAGGATTTGAGCCAATTCCCTTGGTTAAACCTCCCAAAGTTCAGATCACTTGATTTAAAGGCTTAGGGTAAACATCATGCACAGTAAAGCACTTTTATTAACATTTAGTGTAATTAAAGAACTTTAAATGTTTTGGGTTCTCTGTATTTAGGTTCATGTTGCTTTGATTCCCACCGCCCGCCCCCCCCACAACACACAGAGGCCCCGTTCTCTGCACCCTTCGGTCACTTTGCACTTCTGACTAGGTCATGCATCTGATGTGGCATAGCTGGGCCTGGTTTGGGCTGTTCACAGGTACTTCTACAGCAACCTGAAAAGCCGCTTTCCTTTCAGGTTTGGAAGAGTTGCTGGCAGGAAAGAGGAGTTGCTGTTCTGTGCTGCCAATGTCTTTCTTTGCACTCTTGTGCCATCTGCTGGGGTGAGACCGTCAAAGCGGTCATTCCACTTCACTGACGTTCAGGTTCAGGGCAATGCATTTCACACAGGGCCGGTGCTACCATTAGGCCAACTAGGCAGCTGCCTAGGGAGCAGGGCTAAAGGGGGCGCCAGAAATAGGGAAGGAGGGCTCAAGTGGGAAGGGGGGCCCGCTAAATATCTGATCTTGCCTAGGGCACCAAACTGCCTTGCACCGGCCCTGATTTCACATCACACTGTCTCCCAATATTCTGGCCCAAGGAGTAGATGCAAACAGCCCATAAGCAGGAGTTCCTTTCTTTTTACCCACCATTGCAAGAGGCCAAGGAAATTTCTTCCAGATGTTCATCTAGTGCAGCATCCAGTTTCTGTCCACGGGCAGCCAGATGCTTCTGAGAAGCCCCACAGCTCCGTCAGTGGTCAGCCACAGGCAGTGTGATCTACGGTAAGCCAGGAGCCGTGGGACACGTCAGTCACCAGGCCCAAAGAGCAAGCCAGAACCAAAGGACAAACCGGAGGAGGCAGGATCGAAGATTGGATTCCTGCATTGAGCAGCGGGTTGGACTCGATGGCCTTATAGGCCCCTTCCAACTCTACTTTTCTATGATTTCATGATTCTATGAAGACTTAGAAATATGAAATATGCCAGAGCACAGGAAGATCTTGTTGCTCAACCAAGGCTCAGTTGGAATAAGAAGCCCTTTATACTCCTTCCTGCAGCCAGCCTGGGTGGACGGATACTACAGATGGGAGAGAAATTTATTCAGTTCACATTTTCATGCAAGTTTACCGAATTTCATGCTTTCGAACTTCAATGCGAAGCAAAACTCAGTTATCCTTCAAAATGCACACTTCTCTGAATTTTGCGATGGAGTTCTCCAATTAAAAAAATGCATACAAAAATGCATATATTCGGGGAAATAATGTTAAAAATGCTAAAAATGCATTCTATTAGGATAGTGGCTTGCAAAAATGTGTATATTAGACAAAAATGCATATAAAATGCAAATATTAGGAGAAATGTGCACAGAAATGCTTATAGATTTTCATGCATAGTTTGAAAAGAAAAATTAAAATCTTTATGTCCAGAAGAAACCGGAAGTGACAGATTTGTCCATCCCTAGGATACTATGGCTACTAGTCCTGATCAGTGGCAGTATGCCTATGTACTCCAGTTGCTGGGGAACATGGGTGGGAGGGTGCTGCGGCACTCCTGTCCTGCTTGTGGGATCCCGTGGGCAGCTGGGTTGGCCACTGTGTGAGCAGAATGCTGGACTAGATGGACCCTTGGTCTGATCCAGCGGGGCTCTTCTTACGTTCTTAACTGAAGGAACTGACAGCTGCAGCCAACTGTGCATGCCCTCTGCATTTCCAGGATTAATTTGAGAAATGTACTGGGTCAAACCAGAATTCAAGAGGAGTGGAATGAAGGGCAAACCAAACCAGGGGAATAATGAAGGAATAGAGGTGGGTGGTGGGTGGGAATCCTCTCATCTCTAATCACAATGTGAGTGTGATCACAGAAATGGCTGCCCCAGTTACAGAACTGGGACATGAATGTTTTTCAGTATACAAATGAACAGATACAAAAAAACCCCACCCAAATAAGCAAAGTATTCGGGAGCCAGTGTGGTGTAGTGGTGAGAGTGTTGGACTGGGACTCGGGAGATCCGGGTTCAAGTCCCCGCTCGGCCATGAAACTCACTGGGTGACTTTGGGCCAGTCCCTGACTCTCAGCCTAACCGACCTCACAGGGTTGTTGTGAGGATAAAATGGAGAGGAGGAGGAGGATTATGTAAGCCGCCTTGGGTTCCTTGCAGGAAAAAAGGCGGGGTATAAATATAATAAATATAATATAATATAATATAAGTACAGGCAGTCCCCAAGTTAAGAACATCCAACTTACAGACAACCCATACTTCAGAACGGACTTCTGGGTTCCCCGGCGCTACATCGTTTACCCAGGGTACATACTACGCAATTTGTGTAATTTACACAATTCGCGTAAATGCCCATTTTAACGTATAGAACGAACGCTATGCTGTTCCGACTTACAAAGAAATTCGACTTAAAGACATTCTTAAGAACGGAACCCGTTCGTCACCTGGGGACTGCCTGTACAATCAATGCACTTGTCCATAACCAATTTTCTAAATGTGAAATTTGGGTCTTGTGGTCTCAGAATTGGGGTTACTCTTTTAAGGTAGATTTCCAGCCATTGTCCATACTGCCTGCACGAGCCCTTTGCACACTACCCAACAAAGTTGGATTTGCAGAGATTTACAGCAGTGCAAGGCATGTTTCTAGAACCTCCTCATCACCATCCCACCCCCTTCCGTGGAAAGGGGGCGGGACGTGGGAGGGAGACCTGCATTTACAAGCGATATATCTGCTCATCTGCACGGTAAAAGGGCAAGAGCCATTTTAGCGATGTGGATGGCTCCACACAGCTCAGTTTTCCAGTCTTGTACAAGACTGGCAAAGAGCAGTCGGTTTCCATGGAAACAAAGGCCTGGCAGCGGGATGGGGAACCATCTGCATTGTTTGCCGATAAGGACAGGGGGACATTTCAAAAGGTTCCCTCTCCCCCCTCCCCGGTCAGCCCTGGATTCAGTTCGCCTGCTTGTGTCCCGCTGTACGTGCCTTTTGAGCTGCCATTGTGGCAGATGACCACGTGCGTGCAGAAATGATGAGGGACAGGCGAGGTGTCCCCCCCCCATTACATTCTTGTATTCTTTCTCTGCTTCACTGTGCCCTACATTTCAATTAGGGCTGAGATGAAATTTCTGAGGAGACTTTTTTTTTTTTCCCCCTGAGAAAATGTATGGGGTTTTTAAAAATTATTTTTCTCCCCCCAAGAAAAAGAAGGCCGCTTGGCAACATCTCCTCCAAATATTCTGCGCCTTTTCTTTTTTTTCTTTTTTAATTTTGGTGGCAGCTGCAACTTTTCTCCCACGGTGCCCCAGAATGGTGCATTGGTAAATTGATGTGGGTTTTTTAAAAAAAATAATGCAAAAAAGAATCTTGATACAACCTGATTGCACTGAGATTCCTTTGGTGAGGTGTTTTGCTGGTAGCAATCACACTCTCAGCTGCTACTGAGCACCCAGGGCCGGCGCTACCGCTAGGCCAACTAGGCTGCTGCCTAGGGCGCGTAGCGGAAGAGGGCGCAGAAACGCTGCGCTCCTCTTCGCTGCCGGCGCGCTCCTGCCCTGCCCGCCCGTCTCACCGAGAAAGCCAGGTCAGTGCGGGGGATTGCGCCCGGAGTAGTGGTGGGGCCGAGCCTGGGCGCCTGCCCCCCCACCTCGCCTCGCCTCGCCTCTGCGCCGCCTCCCCCCCGTGCCGCTTCCCCCCCTACCTCGCTTCGCCTCGCCTACGCGCCGCCTCCCCCCCCGACACCTACCTTCTCCGTGCTGTTTCCGGAACCCCGCCCGCGCTCTGTTTTGGCGGGAGGAACCAGGGCAACAGGGCTTAAACAGCCCTGTTGCTCTGGTTTCCCCCTGGCCAAAAACAGAGTGTGGGGGTCCCTTTTCGGAGGAGGCGTGGGAAGGTAGGTGGGGGCAGCAGCGGCAGTGGCAGTGGCAGCGGCAGCGTGCGGGGGGGGTCCGGTGGCGGCGGCGGTGGGAGGTTGCAGAGCAGGGCTGCTTTCCGGAGCCCCCCCCCACGGCACGAGAGGGGGGGCGCTAAATATAATTTAGCCTAGGGCGCCAAACTGCCCTGCACCGGTCCTGTGAGCACCAGTTTTGTTCTACCCACAAGACTCTAGAGCAGGGCTCTCCAATCCCTTGCCATTAGCCATGCTGGCTGGGTATGCTGGGAGCTGTAGGCCAGCAACGTCTGGGGACCCTAGGTTGGAGAGCCCCGCTCTAGAGTGAAGGCAGGAACCATTGTTCTCGCTCTGATCTGGTTCATGATGGCACCACTTGTGGGCATGTGAAGCCAGCTCAGATTGAGGGCAATGCTTCTTGCTTACGCTCTGGAATCTTGTGAGGTGGGGGGGGTGCCCAATGGGTGTGATCACTGCGCTACCACCAAGAGGCTCACCCCCATACTTTGTCCATTGCTAAAATGTGCCTCCCACCTTTACAGACAGCAAGCATGTTGGCAAAACTGTGGGAGGAGAGTTCAGCTCAGTGCCAGTTACTTAACTTGCATTTTTCAGTGAAGTTTTAATCAGGATTGCTCTGATCCCTGTGTGTGCATTGCCTCCTCAAGGCTGGAGAAGCTGCCTGCTTGAAATTTCAGTTAGGGACTGTCAGTACGGGTGCCTTGACTGCACTGGAGTCTGATCAGATTATGCTTGCCGAGGAGCTGACCCGTGTCATTGCTAACAAACCAAGCTCAAGCGTTGGATTAATTTTTCATGCCTCCATGTGGCTCTGCAAGTAACCTGCTGACCACGTTGAACAAGGCCTGATGGATTATGAACAGGACAGCTTATTCAGCTGCCTCACTCATTTGTGATTAACTCTGCAGATTTCAGTTGGGGATGCCCGATGAATTCAATCTTTGCAAATTCTGGGATGAACTGGCCTGATCCACATCTTCCAGACTAATGTATGATAGGATCTAGGTCTCCACCAGCTTTTGGACTTCCTGAATGCTCCAATATAGTTCTCGGTTCAAAAGTCACATCATTCATAATATGTTTAGACATGCTTTTTTTTTTTTTGAGGGGGGAAATACATTTAGAATGGTGTGTTTTGCGAGAAAATACGTTTAGGTATGTGTATTCAAATGCAATATTTTGTGCAGATGGGTGGTGGTGGTAGAAACTGTAAATTGATACAGAAATGCATGGGACAGAAAGGACGTACAGGTGAACTCATGCAAAAGTGACACAGACTGGCAAAAGGCATTCTCCCATCCCCAAATTCCAATTTCAGACTCGGAATGGAACCGTCTGCTCTCTTCCACCTGCGTTTTAAGATATCAAAGCAAAAGGAAAACAAAGGGACAGCTAGAACTAGCAGAGATCCCAATTAGGGCTCAGGTCTCCACCTGCCCGGAGCAGGGATGGACAAACCTCTCTCTTTTGGTTTCTACGACTTCAAACGTTTTGAAGCACGAATTCGTCCCATCCCAATTGTGCATCAGTTCACAAATTTGGGGGTAAAACCTCTGCACAAAGATTCATACATATTTGTGTAAGCATTTCTCCCAATACATGCATTAGCAGAAATGGGTACAAATATGCATACATTCAAAGAAATGCGTACAAAAATGTATCTTTTTGTCAAAACCACCAATTCTCAGCATTCAATTGGCAAATGTATTTATTCGTTTGTTTGTTTAAGGCAGGGCTTTCCAACCTGGGGTCCCCAGATGTTGCTGGACTACAGCTCCCAGAATCCCTTGCCATGTTGGCTGGGTATGCTGGGAGCTGTAGGCCAGCAACATCTGGGGACCCCAGGTTGGAGAGCCCTGGTTTAAGGTATTTCTATACTACCTTTCTAAAAGCAACCAAGGCAGTGTAAAAATAATAATAATCAGTAATCAAACAGAAACATAATAAAGCAATAAAAGCAACATTAAAAACCATATTAATTTTAAAAGTCAAGTTAAAAAGATGTGACATGAGCTGACTAACACATGCTTCAGCTGATGGCATGTTGAAGCGGCTCTGTAAGTATTTCTATAAGTATTTCTAGAAGTATTTCTCTGTAAGTATTTCAATCACAACTCAACGGGCAGCAGCACTGCTGCCAATCCTTCCTCCGAACCCTCTGTAATGTCTTTGTTCCCAAGGTTAGGAACTGCAAGAGCCACAGAAAAGTTTGATGTCTTACACTGAATATCTTTACTCAGAGACAAGGGGGTCTAACTGAGAGCCAGTGTGGCGTAGTGGTGAGAGTGCTGGACTGGGACTCGGGAGATCCGGGTTCTAGTCCCCGCTCAGCCATGAAACTCACTGGGTGACTTTGGGCCAGCCACTGACTCTCAGCCTAACCTACCTCACAGGGTTGTTGTGAGGATAAAATGGAGAGGAGGATGAGGATTATGTAAGCCGCCTTGGGTTCCTTGAAGGAAAAAAGGCGGGGTATAAATATAATCAATCAATCAATCACTGTGAAAGAAGATGAGTGCAATTCGCAATCTATATATATATAAAATAAGGTGTCCTGACTGACTGACTGATTCATCAACACCCAGTTCAAACCGTTTAATCTAGGAACGTGAAATTTTGAAGGGACATTGCTTTTATGACGTAGACCCCCACTAAAGAAGGATTTTGGGAAATTCTGTCCCTAAGGGGGTGAAAAAAGGGGGCAAAATTGCCCCACTCTCATATCTGCAGTTCTGCAAATAGGCCTCACCTCATAATTGCTGCAGGAGCCAACTTGCTGCAGGAGCCAATAGCAGCAGTTATGCAAATAGCCCATATAATCGTATGAATTCCTGCAGGGGCCAATAGGGCTGGGTATGCAAATCACCCCTAGGCCATTTAGAATGTTCTCTGAGGGGGTGAAAAGGGAGGGAAACTTTTTACATGACTGACTGACTGTTGTGTGCGGGGCGTCGTCGCATAGGATCCATCACGTTTAGACGGATCTACCCCAAACTTGGCATGCTCACTCTTCATCACCTGTAGACTCTCAGGATGAACCTGATTTTTCTTTACGAACAGATATTTCTGTCACAAAAGATTTCTGCTGCCAGCACCCAGCCTAAACGTTACCCTTTCAGTCAGAGACACTGCATCTTTTCCATACATGTTTCTTTTAGAAACAATTATACCAAATCCTAAAATCCACGTGAGCGCAGTCGCGGGCAACAGTTAATCTATAGATATGACAAGTAATTCCCACCAAAAGCAGCAGCCCTGCAACTTTCCTTCCGCCACTTGGGGGCAGGATGGTGTTTTACTAAATGGAGGGAATGGAGCAAATGGATTCATAGATTCATAGATCATAGAGTTGGAAGGGGCCTATAAGGCCATTGAGTCCAACCCCCTGCTCAATGCTAGAGGAGGGGTCTCCCATCCAAGTAATAACCAGGCCTGACCCTGCTTAGCTTTCCACACTCAGACAAGCTGAGCCAGCAAACCTATGTATAAGAAATTGTGTCAGCTCATTTTTGATCGGGATTTACCCAGGTCACACCTTCTGGAATGAACATGGATTCGAAGGCTATCTGTGGTCAAAGTCCATACATTTCTGAGCAAGTTTGCGGTGTGATTCATGGACCAAAACAAATGCATTCAACAGCATGTGTACATTTGAAAAACACGCATGCATAGTCTCCAATTGCCCTGAAAATTCTGGGACCATCATGGAAAACCCTTAAGCTATCTCACATCTCACTTTGTCATGCAGACTCCCAAATTCCCCTGCCTCCCGCAACTGCAAACTACTTAAAGGGGCCATAGGCAAAATTGTAGCTAAGCTTGCAGTTTTAGTTTAGCTGCAATTTTGCCCATGGCCCCTGCGACGACACAGTCCATACACTTTAAGACCAGCCGCATAAACACTTCTCAGGCTAAGCACCAACACTTAAAAACCTGAGGGGAGGGTCCTTTCCCTTACCAAGGAGGTTAAATATTAATACAGGATATTAAGGATCTAATTTAAATCTATGATACTGTGGGTACAAAGGTGTGTGTGTAGATTTAACAGTAATGCAGGTTAATAACGCCAAGCTGACACGTAGGATTTGGGTAGCAAACAAAATAAAAATGTTTATTTTAATTCTCAAAATCTTAGTTCCAGAAAATAACTTTAAACCTGCCTACCCCAAACACTTTGTAATTAACCTAAGTCCCTATAACTCCTAATACTTTCACTCTTCAGATAAGCACTGATTTCTCTCAAAACTCCTGACAGACAAGACACGAATAACTCAACTAACCTAACTCCCAACACACTTTCTCAACACTCCAACACACTAACTCCCAACACCAACCTCAACACTCAACTGACTCTGACATCACTCAAACACTCCTTATATACTCCTCCCCCCACCCTTTCCAAGACATCACAAACCACAACCACTCAGTTCAACATTCTATACTCACTAAATATACTAAAGCAAACATACACCAGGGAACTGAATTGTGGGGTTACGCCACAGCCCCTTTAAGACAGCTCTGTTTAGGCTTGAACAGCCACAGTAAGCAGGGAGGGAACAGATGCTGCTAAGCTGGGAGGGCCAGGCAAGGATGTGTGTGTGTACACGTGTGTGCACATGCTCTACCTGCTGCCTCTGCTTGCACGTTGCTGTGGGAAAGGGATTAGCTGGGTGAAAGCCCTGGGCTGAGGGAGAGGTGAATGAGGGAATTTATCACATGATTCCTATATTTATACTGCCAGTGATTTTATTTCTTAACAGAGCTGACTCTTTGCTTCTAACAGGTGAGTTTACACAGTGTCAGAAGGAAATGCAAGAAACTTCCCCTTCTCTCTGAAGCTCCATATTTGGGGGTGTGGGGCAGGTGGGTAAGCTTCACCTGTTGAATTTGTGTCAATTCTGACAATTTTAAAACAAAAAGAGATTGCCCTGCAAGCACTGACCCCTCCATGAAAAACACCAGATATCAACAATTAAGGGTCTAAGTAAGGTAAATATATATATTACAAAAGCCACATAAAATATTATATAATGATATATAATATAATAACATAATAATTATAATATATAAGATTTTGTGTGTTTCTTCTAATAACTTTTTGTACTTGACCATGCCAACTCTACTTTTCTATGATTCTATGCCCTTTGGTTGCCTGACCATACCCTTGGCCAATGCCATGCGCCTGGCCACACCCTCTTGATCACACCTTCATGTTGCTTAACCAGACCTCTTACAAATTCACACGTGTGTCCCTATTTTTATCTGTGAAATGTTTTGAAAAATGCGGGCTGATACAGGACTCGGGTCGGAACAAGCTTCAAGATGGAATCTGGAGAACTTTGCTGAGCTTGAGCTCTGCTGATCCACACATCCCTACTCAAAGCTAGCTACTCATTTCCTCTAATGCGGGGCTCTCCAACCTTGGGTCCCCAGATGTTGCTGGACTACAGCTCCCAGAATCCCTTGCCATTAGCCATGCTGGCTGGGTATACTGGCAACTGTAGGCCAGCAACATCTGGGGACCCAAGGTTGGAGAGCCCTGCTCTAATGCCTAGTTGTCATCCCCCCCGAGTCTCCCTGGAGGTGGATGCCTCAGGCCTGTACTAAATTCAGGGCTGGGTCCAGAGAGTGGAGAGGATGCGCTACCCAATGTGCAAAGAATATGCACACAATACTGAGAGTTAAAGGTTAATATTTGGAGGAGAGGACATTTTAAGGTGATCATGTGTCCTACTTTACAATGCACAGTCGTCTGTTTGAAGGGCTGTCCAGTCCAAGTCCAGTTTAAAGATAAAGAACCATCAGAAGGAAGAGCAAAAGGGCCTTGAAGTTGCCCATCAACAGCTAGCACCTGTGCAGCAGGCGGACTTGGTGCACAGTGCACACAGGTGACTTGGACGCAGTCTGCCCTGCTATTGTGAGATGTCGTCTATTTCTCTTTAAATTGCAGTAATTCTTTCTAAATTTGCATCTATATGTATAAATAAGCATATTTAAATTTTATGCAAATCTATATGCTCTTTATCCTCCTCTTTTTGATGGTGCAATTCCTCTTCTTGGGTGAAATGTGAATTGCCTAGGCCTTTTGTTTCCTAGTGGATTGTGGGAAGAAGAAGCCCCTGGTTGTAGTGTCGGTCGGGGCCATCTCTCCCTCTCTCCTTTCGAAGGCAGACGCAGACACTGAGCTTCGAACTATTCGCTTTATCATGGTGATGCAAACCAGCAATGCCGGCTTTAAAGTACAAATTACTGTAAGCATATTGTAGAGATCAATAACAAAAGAAACAAGCTTAGTTAGAATGCTAGATAATCAGTACATTAAAGAAATGCAGCCTCATGAATCAGAGTTGATTTCAGGTTGAGGAACCCAAACTCAAACTTAAGAGTGCCTTTAAGTTCCTGTTGCTTTCAAGCCAACTGCTTAGAACGTCTTACGCTTCTTTGTTGATCTTCCCTTCTCGATTGACGCCGAATTCTGGGATCAGTCACGCCCATTCCTTCCTCCTGCTCCTCCTCAGACATGCTGTTGGCTGGCTTCCCATGGTATGTGAGGATAGCTGACTCTCCTTCACCCCGTTTATCTCTGGTTCAACTGTCCTGACCTTGGCATTTCAGCTGCAAGTTGCATCACCTGCTCCTTATCTGAATCAGAATCTGTTCCCATAACTTTTGAAGGCTCTTTTGCAGCAACAATGGGCCCAGTCCCTACAAGTGACTGTTCAGAGGTTCAGAGGTTCTGGGCATCCCCGTAGGGATGTAACCGGTGGCTCGCGCGGGTTAAGCCCTGTTGCCCTGGTTCCCCCCGCCAAAAACATAGCGCGGGGGTCCAGTGCGCTGGAGCAGCCGGAAGTGACGCGCTGGCGGCTCGAGCGGCGGCGGCTCGAGCGGCACGGAGAATGCTCCGCGCCGCTCAGAAGAGCGAGATCGGGCCAGCAGCGGCGCAGAGGAGCGAGCCGCAGAGAACTTCGAGCTCAAGACAGGTTCGTGTACCCCCCATAGGCATCCGTAACACTACATCAACAACAAACATTTGGTTTTCTTCATAAGAAGCGGGGGTCTATATTTTGTTGGAAAAGTGAGGAGGGGCTGTGGCTCAGTGGCAGAGCAGCTGCTTTGCATGCAGAAGGTCTCAGGTATGATCACCGGCATCTCCAGGTAGGGCTAGGAAAGAATGCTGCCTGAAGCCCTGGAGAACCACTGCTGTCAGTCAGTGTCAACAACACTGGGATACCAAAGGTCTGACTCAGTATAAGGCAGCTTCCTATAATCCCTATGTAACAACTCTTTAAATCAGGGGTGCCAAACTGCTTTTGGGTGGGGGGCCAGATG
The DNA here is from genome assembly GCA_021292165.1 of Shinisaurus crocodilurus. Lineage (NCBI taxonomy): Eukaryota > Metazoa > Chordata > Lepidosauria > Squamata > Shinisauridae > Shinisaurus > Shinisaurus crocodilurus. The sequence continues at coordinate 30,264,224 of CM037886.1, forward strand.
ACCCCTCACCCGGCCCTCCGTGGACCGTATGATGTCAGGTGGGTGTGGCCGTAATTTGCTCCCTGGCCCAAGCGCCAGGTGGATCTTCCACCTGGCGCTTGGGCCAGTGACCAGGCTTCACTGCATGTGGGTTTCCCTGGATAGGGAAGTCCCATGCGCAGCGGACCTGACCCAGACTAACTCCAATGTGGAGTGACGGAGGTTAGCTTGGTTCTACCCCAGCTTCACATGCCCTGCCTCCTTCTTGTGATGGGGGGAAGGAGGCGGGGTGTGCGAGGGAGAAGAGGCTGAAGGAGCAAGGGGGACTCAGCCGCTTCGCCCGCTCCACCTTCCCCCATTGCGGGGAGGAGGTGGGGTAGACGAAACAGAAGTGTACTTGCCTGCGCATGGGGAGAGTGGCCACTTTCCCCAGCTGGGACTCACCCCACTGCTGCTATCTGGAGATAACAGCAGGGGTTCTGCTGCTGACACAAGCCAGCAGCAGCATCACCACTCATAGAAACAAAAAGAATCATAGAATCATAGAAAAGTAGATTCAGCCACATCGCATTGCTGCCACATCGCATTGCTGGCTCATATTCAGTTTGGGATCTACCACAATTCCAAGATCCTTCTCACTTGTAGTATTGTTGAGCCAAGTGTCCCCCATTCTGTAACTCTGCATTTGGTTTCCTCTCCCTAGGTGCAGCACTTGGCATTTATCCCTGTTAAATTTCATTCTGTTGTTTTCGGCCCAGCGCTCCAGCCTATCAAGATCGCTTTGCATTTTGTTTCTGTCTTCCAGAGTATTAGCTGTTCCACCCAACTTTGTGTCATCTGCAAATTTGATAAGCATTCCCTGCACCTCCTCATCCAAGTCATTAATAAAAATGTTTATTTATTTATTTATATATTATATTTATACCCCGCCTTTTTTCCTGCAAGGAGCCCAAGGCAGCTTACATAGTCCTCCTCCTCTCCATTTTATCCTCACAACAACCCTGTGAGGTAGGTTAGGCTGAGAGGCAGTGACTGGCCCAAAGTCATCCAGTGAGTTTCATGGCCGAGCGGGGACTAGAACCCGGATCTCCTGAGTCCCAGTCCAACATTCTCACCACTACGCCACACTGGCTCTTGAAGTGCTTGAAGAGCACTGGGCCAAGGACCGAGCCCTGTGGTACCCCACTCGTTACCTCTCCCCAGTTTGAGAAGGAACCATTGATAAGCACTCTTCCAGTCCAATGCTGTAGCCAATTGTGGATCCACCTGATCGTTGTTCCATCCAGCCCACTTTTAGCTAGTTTGCTAATCAGGAATTCAGGATATCATGAGGCACTTTGTCGAAAGCTTTGCTGAAGTCCAGATATATTATGTCCACAGCATTCCCACAGTCCACAAGGGAGGTTACCCGATCAAAAAATGAGATCAGATTAGTCTGGCAGGATTTGTTCTTGACAAATCCATGCTGGCTTCTAGTAATCACTGCATTGTTTTCAAGGTGCTTGCAGACTGACTTCTTTATAATCTGCTCCAAAATTTTCCCAGGGATTGATGTCAGACTGACTGGCCTATAGTTCCCAGGTTCCTCCTTCTTGCCCTTTTTGAAGATGGGAACAGCATTTGCCCTCCTCCAGTCGTCTGGCACTTCACCTGTCCTCCATGATTTCTCAAAGATAATAGACAGTGGCTCTGAGAGTTCTTCTGCCAGTTCCTTTATTACTCTAGGATGCAGTTCGTCAGGCCCTGGAGATTTAAACTCGTTCAAAGTAATCAGGTGCTCCTTGACCATTTGCCTATCAATCTCAAGCTGCAATCCTGCCCCTTCAGTCTGCACTTCAGGTTTGCCAGGGGGGGTCATAAACTCTCTTTTGGGAGAAGACCGAGCCGATGTCACATCCGATCTCAGATCGGCAATAGCCATGAGCGGATGCCCTCCAAGAGGATTTCCACCCCTGGAGGAAACCCAAGAGACTGCACAAGCCAGATGGGGGGGGGGGGCTGAGGGCCAGATTAGGCCCACAGGCTGGAGGTTCTGAACCCTGCTTTAAATGAGAGCCAGTGTGGCATAGTGGTGAGTGTGTTGGACTGGGACTCAGGACATCTGGGTTCTAGTCCCCGCTCGGCCATGAAACTCACTGGGTGACTTTGGGCCCGTCACTGACTCTCAGCCTAACCTTCCTCACAGGTTTGTTGTGAGGATAAAATGGAGAGGAGGAGGAGGAGGAGGAGGAGGAGGAGGAAGATTATGTAAGCAGCCTTGGGTTCCTTGCAGGAATAAATATAATAAAAAATAAAATTTTAAAATCTATTACAACGTTCAACAATGCTGCCATTCTCAGTTTCAATGCAGAACCCGAGAAGGTCAGGCAGCAGCACAAGAGAACTCTTGTTCTGCCTTCTGTGTCCCTTCCAGGTCAAGTGGGCCCCACTGTGGGTACCTTAGGGGAAGGGCCAACCATAGCTCAGAGGTGGAGCCCCTGCTTTGCATGCAGAAGGTCCCAGGTTCAATCCCCGGCATCTCCAGGTAGGGCTGGAAAAACACCTGCTGCCATTCTCGCTGCCTGCCAGTCAATGTCGACAATAGATGGACCAGTGGTCTGACTGACTCGGTATAGGGCAGCTTCCTGTGTTTTTATGTACCTTGCACAAGAGCTTTCCCCAAACCCTGGATTATCCAACACTATCTAAATGATTTATTATGGGAATGGAGGTCATCGCCATTCAAATCGTATGACTTGCTAAATTTCATTTCCCCCCCCCCCTTGTGTCAACACGGAGGCTGTAAAAAGTGGTGCAATTTGACACAGATGGTTCAATGCGCCGTATGTTTAGGAATGGACTTTGGCTTTGTGATTCAGTCAGTCTTGGGTGTGTTGACTGAATTGGACTGGAATTGCGTTTCTCAACACCTAGCCCATTGTTTGTATTGCATTATTCATTCCTGGATGTTCCCCCATGGCGCGCCTGCTGCCTCCTTTCCAGGCATGGGATGAGCACTGAGATGGGCAGTGCTGCTGAGTAAGAATCTGGAGGCAAAACTAGGAGTTGCTCTCTAGGGAAAGAAGAGCTCTGGACAAGGAAGCTAGAGTTTCCCATATTGCCCCCTGCTCATCCAACTTAGCAGGGATTATACTAGTTAGAAATCTAGGCATTCAAAAGAAAACCCTGCCAAATTTCCCCCTGTCTTTTTAATGCCCACTTAATTTGAAGACTAGGCAAACCCCAGCTCTTTCCCCTCCCCACAATAAGCCAGCTCCTCATCTCTCCTTCCCACTCACTTCCTTTGCTGGGGGGCATTTAAGCAGGGGATGAACAGCCATCTGTTAGGGACGCTGTAGTTGCATTCAGGATTGGAGATCCTGCACTGAGGAGTGAGTGTGACTAGATGACCTCCAAGATCCCTTCCAGCTCTATGATTCTATTGACTGATCGATCAATTGAATGATATTTATGAATTGCATACATTTTTAAAAAGTGATATACAACAATACACAGTAAAATAATAATAATAATAATAATAATAATAATATTATTATTATTATTATTATTATTATTATTATTATTATTATTATTATTATAAACAAAATTCAAAGCGATCTTGATAGGCTGGAGCGCTGGGCCAAAAACAACAGAATGAAATTTAATAGAGATAAATGCCAAGTGCTGCAGGGAAAGGAAACCAAATGCAGAGTTACAGAATGGGGGACACTTGGCTCAACAATACTACAAGTGAGAAGGATCTTGGAATTGTGGTAGATCACAAACTGAATATGAGCCAGCAATGCGATGTGGCTGCAAAGAAGGCAAATGCTATTTTGGGCTGCATTAATAGAAGTATAGCTTCCAAATCGTGTGAAGTGATAATTCCCCTCTACTCAGCACTGGTTAGGACTCATCTTGAGTACTGCGTCCAGTTCTGGGCACCACACTTTAAGAAGGACGTAGACAAACTGGAGAGGGCTCAGAGGAGGGCAACAAGGATGATAAAGGGACTGGAAACAAGGCCCTATGAGGAGAGACTGAAAGAACTGGACATGTTTAGCCTTCAGAAGAGGAGACTGAGGGGGGAGATGAATATGATAGCACTCTTCTAGTACTTGAAGGGTTGTCATACAGAGGAGGGCCAGCAGGATCTCTTCTCGATCATCCCAGTTTGCAGGACACGGAATAATGGGGTCAAGTGACAGGAAGCCAGATTCCACCTGAACATCAGGAAATATTTCCTGACTGTCAGAGCAATAAGACAATGGAACCTACTACCTAGGGAGGTGGTGGGCTCTCCCACTCTGGAGGCATTCAAGGTGCAGCTGGACGGCCATTGGTCGGGGATGCTTTGACCTGGATTCCTGCACTGAGCAGGGGGCTGGACTTGATGGCCTTGTAGGCCTCTTCCAACTCTACTTTTCTATGATAATATGATTCTATGATTCTAATCTCAAATTAAATAGATTCTTCAATTAATTTGAACCCTGCACCTGATCATCCAAAACCAATGGGGAAAGGCTCCCCCCCCCCAGCTTAATTTCCATGCAGGGGAAGAGAGGGCTTCGTCATGTGGGAAGAGGACCGTTATCCGTTCCCTCGCCAGCTACAATCTCCCTTGAAAAATGTCCATTGTTGGCACCAGTGGACACTCAAGGCTTTGTGGAATAGATCTGGAGCCCTGGGAAACAGATTTGGGGCTTGGGCCCTGTGGACCTAGACCTAGCAATGTTCCTGCTTGTAGCTAAGATGCTCAGCTTGGGACATCTTTGCCAGCTACATACAGGCAAGATTGGTGGAAGGCATTCCCTCATCAAGACGCTGCACTCTGACCTGGCAGAGAGCCAGTGTGTTGTACTGGTGAGAGTGTTGCACTGGGACTCAGGAGATCTGGGTTCTAGTCCCCACGTGGCCATGAAACTCACTGGGTGACTTTGGGCCAGTCATTGAGTCTCAGCCTAACCTACCTCACAGGGTTGTTGTGAGGGAAAAAGGAAGAGGAGGAGGAGGATTATGTAAGCCACCTTGGGTTCCTTTCAGGAAAAATGCGAGGTATAAATATAATAAACAAATACATCTAGCCAGGACTAGAAGCAGGATGAGAGGAGAATGAGGTGAGGCAGCCAGGGCCTTATCCTGACTCACCTATGTCTCGCTGTAGCCTCAGAGAATAGATCTGAGGCCTGATCCTGCCCAGACCTATGCGCTGTCAACTCTAGAGCTGCATCTGAATGCCCTCCTGCATTCCATGAGCATGAGAAAGGAATGTGATCGCACCTGAGAGCCACAGATCCAGTACCAATCGGCCGTCAGCCACAACCACAGTGGCCACATGGTCAGTGTCTCAAATTAAATAGATTTTAATTTATTTAAATTAAATATGCACAAATGAGACCCCTTTACATCAGCACCAAATGCATGGCTGCTGGGCCTGGGCAGCAGCTAGTGGGCAAAATCCTTCAGGACCAAAAAAGGGATATTAAGTGCCATCAATTAATTGCTGTAAAAATGAGTCTGCCTATTAATTTGAACGTTCGAAAACACTTCCCTGCTCTCTGCACACCAGAGGTGTGCCTCTCAAACATACCAGACAGCTGGTTGGCAGAGTAACTCTATTGTCTATGGACATGCAGGGTAGTCACAGGAAGAAGCGCTGTGGATGGGGACCCCACCCCTGTGCACTGTCAACCTGTTGGGTCCTGTAATTAACTATAAATGCAATAAACACAATAATAACCCTGCTGTGGACCTATGGAGGGTGTGGGCATCAGTTGGAAACCAAGGGAGAAGCTTTGAGGCTCCTGTTCAGGGTTCCAGCCAACCAGTCAAGCCCTCTTCCAGGATATTCCATCACCAACACCATCTGTTTTCTGTTCTTTTCTCCTCAACCATCCATCAGCATCCCATGACCACACAACTTGCTTAGTTCTTGTTTTGTTTGTTTGTCCCATCTTAATGTCTTTTCGAAAGGGGTGGGGTTTTGGGAGGGTACTTCTGCAAACTTTGGGGTTCCCATGGATTGTGCCATTTTGGCTACATAAGGACCAGCACCCGGCGAATGAGTTCACTAATGGTATATTCATAGATTCATAGAATCATACAGTTGGAAAGGGCCTACAAGGCCATCGAGTCCAACCCCCTGCTCAATGCAGGAAACTAGAGGAGGGGTCTCCCATCCAAGTAATAACCAGGCCTGACCCTGCTTAGCTTTCCACACTCAGACAAGCTGAGCCAGCGTGCTATAGGATGCTCATCTGTGGATGCCAGCCTTCAACCATGTTAGTGCTGAATTAGGATTGCCACCTGCATTACCCCAGGGACTTGGTCCAGCCAAGGCACCTCAATTTCAGATTCAAGGATAATTTGGATGAAACAAGACCACTTGTGTCAATGCTGATATACAGTTTATTGAAAGAAAGTTGAAATATGGATACAGATTATCAATATACAAGCAAAAGAAAGCTCACACACACCCCTCCAGTAGTCGCAGGGCTTCCTGATACTACAGGACATCACTCCAGGGCACTAATTGCTGGTTCTCCACCCCTTTTTAATTTTTTTTTACTTTCCCAGCCTTTCCCAAGACTCCAGGTGCTCAGGAAAAAGGAAAAGTACAAGCTACCCCTTTTATGAGAGCATGGAGCTTTGGCAGCTGCCAAAGCTCAGGCTTCCTTTTAAAAATGGGGATTTTGACAGGGACATATGCATATATGTCCCTGTCAAAAAAAAAAAAGCTGGCTAGCCCTGTCAAAAAACCCATTTTAAAATGAAGCCTCAGTTTTGACAGCTAGCTGTCAAAACCTCGTGCTCCTGTAATGGGGTGGCTCACACGTTCCACCTTCCCGAACACCTAGAGTTTGGGGTAAGGGTGGAAAAGTGCAAGGACACTGAGAAGACTCAGGTCCAGCCAAAAAACCTGGAGGATCTCACTCCCAAGGGCCACCCCCTTTTGTGAGCAAAAATCACTCATGGTTTTGCTTTCCCTTGACAGCTCCCCTTTTGACAGCCGTCAAGAGAGTGCAAAGTAAAAAAAAATATGGACCTATTTCCAGCCTCTCTGGGTTGGTGCCTGCTGCATTTTGACAGCAGAAGCCTCCCAGGACATTGCCCAGGTGAGGCTTCCCATTTCGGACCCCCTCAAGTATGCACCTCTGCACTTGTGCAAGTCTGACTAAAAAAAATGATTTTAAAAAATTAACCAAAAAAATTATGCAAATTTCTTGCGCTTAAAAAATAATCTTTAGAAAGGGGGTGGTGAACCAGTGAAAGCCACTTGGGCACTTTGGAGGGGCTGTCACCTTGGAGATTGCAAAAGGCGATCTCCGAAAAAAAGGGGGGCAGGTTGGGGAAGACTGTGTTATGGTCTGGGGATACCCTGCATCATTTTGTAGTGGTCCCCACTTGGATATACTATAATATAGACTTCCTCAGCCTGGTTGAGAAAGGTTACTATAGTGGTATTATTTTCCTGTCTGATGTGTGTTTACAAAAGCAAGGGTGCGGCAGTGTAGTTACCAAGCGCGAAGGTTTGTGTCATTCAGGGACTGGGACACAAGCCAGTTCCACTTTCTGCTGATATACGAAAGGGAGCTGCGTCAATGAGGCCTAGGTCTGCATGAAAAATGGGAACTAAAAATTTGTTTTTAAACAGTTACTAGGAGTCAAAGTGACACTCAGGCCTTTAAATAGGCGTGTCTGGAGCTCAGAAGAGAGAAAGATTATCACGCTCTCAGGAATTCTTATCTGAAGATCATTGTGTGTAAGAGGAACTCATTTCAGCTTTTGGGCATGTGTATTGTGTCATCACATAGTGTTTAAGGTGGTTTTGTGTTCTGTTTTGTTCTATAGCTTTTAGAGTTACTGGGTGGTATCCTATTGTGCCCTTGCGCTCACGGGAGTGACTGCTCGCACAATGGGGCTTTCGCACTTCTAAAAATAACCTGAAAAAAGCAGAAACACTTGTTTCTGGAATGGGGCAGGTCAGCAGAGCTCACAGAAGGAAGCTCCACTGATTGTTCTGATCCAGAAACTAGCATTTCTGCTCATTTCTGGGATTATATTTAGCAGCATGAAAGCCTTGTTGAGCAAGTGGTTGGTCCTGTGAGCACAACCAAACCAGTGGAGGCAGATTTTGCCCATTGTTTTTAATATTGCAAACCTTCCTATTGTTGTGCCTTCTTAAGCAGGCAGGCAGAGGCATTTGTCCTGGACAATTCAAACTGTGGAACTAGTTAAGAAGAGACCAGGCAGGCAGAGGAGGCAGGGAACCCCAAACAGGCAGGCAGAGGCAGCCAAACCAAAATGTCTGAAAGGTTGCATTAGGAAAATGATTTTAAAAAAATAAACTGGATTGTTACTGCAACTGGGTCCAGGCAGCACCTGCAGTGGCATCAAGCAGGGATGTTGACAAGTCCTTGGTCTTGAGTCTCGAGTCCCGAGTGGAGTCTCGAGTCCCATTAAAAATATTGGGACTCGAGTCTGAGTCGAGTCAGAGGGGGGACTCAGTCGGACTCACGAGTCGAGTCCTTGAGTCCGAGTCCCCATCCCTGCTATATTGTAGTAGAACTCTTGCTATTATTACAAAGAAGAAGAAGAAGAAGAAAGAAGAAGAAGAAGAAGAAGAAGAGAAGAAGAAGAGAAGAAGAAGAGAAGAAGAAGAAGAAGAGAAGAAGAAGAGTGCATTAGTTGATATCCCAGTTCTGCATTTCCGAAATCTGGCCCCATTAGCTACTTAGCACCCTATTTATTTATTTATTTATTATATTTATGAATCGCCCATCTGGCCAGACATCCAGGCCACTCTGAGCGATGTACACTCCAGTAAAATACAAGGGGGACACACACACACACAGTATAAAACACAATTAAAAACAGTACACAACTTAAAAATCCTAACCCACCCCATATTCCCGCCTGAAAAGCCACGTTTTTAATGCTCGGCGGAAGCTAATCAAGGAAGGGGCATGGTGGAGGTCACCGGGGAGAGAGTTCCATAAATTGGGGGCTGCCGACAGAAAAGGCCCTCCTCCGCAGAAAAGGCCCTCTCCTAGTCCCAAGAGAAGAAAGTCCAAATTAGGTAGAGTCCATGTGCAGAGTGCTTCCAATAGCTCAGTTGGTGATAGATCTAAACAGAAAGATGCAGACAGGGAAGACACGAGATTTCCTAGCAAAGGCTCTGGAGGCTAAGCACTGACTTAAAGGCGAAGGTGTGGCCATCTTAACCCTCCTTCCAAACCACTAATTGACAAAGGAACTGGCCCATACACGAGGCCCCTATCCTACCTGGGCGTCTCCCTTCTACCCTTCAGGGGTGAGGCTTCAACTGGAGTGACACCTCTGCAAACCACCCCTGTCCTCTCCTGAAGTTCCCATAGAAGGTTGCCACCTTCTATCTCTTCTCTGCAAGGTCGAAGTTGCAGCTGGACGGGGGAGACAATTCGACTCCCACCTGCTTTCTCCTGGGAATTCTGACAATAAACCTATTTGCAGCCTTCTGGGTCAATGGCCGTGGTGGTTGTCTGTTGCCCTTTGACAGCAGGCCCCTGCCAGGACATTGCCCAGGCAAGGCAGCCCATTCAGACCCCTGAACGTGTGCAAGTGTGCACTTACGCAAGTCCAACTACAATTTTAAAAAAAAATTAAATTACGAAAATATTTGTGCACATTTGGGGCACAATTTTTAAAAGAAAAATAGGTGGTGAACCAGTGACAGCCCCTCCAATGTGCCACTTGGGTACTTTGGAGGGGCTGTCACTGGCTGTCAACTCTGTGATGGCGAAAAGCAATCCCTGGAAAGAAAAGGGGGAAAGGGGGGGGGAAAGCTGTGTCGAGTGAAAAAGGGCTCACGATTGTGGCAGGGGACTCTGAGCCAGTGACAGTCTCTTCGCCGTGCCATTTCATAGAATCATAGAATCATAGAAAAGTGGAGTTGGAAGGGGCCTACAAGGCCATCGAGTCCAACCCCCTGCTCAATGCAGGAATCCAGGCTCAAAGCATCTCTGACAGATGGCCTGTCCAGCCGCACCTTGAATGCCTCCAGACTGGGAGAGCCCACCACCTCCCTAGGTAGTTGATTCCATTTGAGCATCGGTGAGGCGTTTGGTGCTGGTGCTGGTGCTGGCGCTGGCCCAGGTGAGCTCGGCACGAGTGGCAAGAGGGTTTTGCTGCTCTTGCCAAGAGGCTCACTATCACTAGTCACTTCCCTGGACTCACAATGGGGTCGGGCACCCAGGTTTAGATGACACAACAACCCATGATGGGTCCAACAACCCCTAGAACAAGCCATGAGTTGTCAGGGTGGCTTGTTGCCCACAAACAAACCACCCTGCAGGAAGCGGTCCAGGTTCACACAGCACGACAACCCACCATGGCTTGTCACCCCCACGATAGGTTGTCATGTTGTGCGAACCCAGTCATCACCTTCAGAAATGCAGAAACCTGTCAAGCAAAGACAGGATCATCTCAGTGCTAGCACCACCAGTGTAGAATTCTCTTCACAGGGATATTCAGTTGGCATTGACTCTCTCTTGTTTTTTGGGATCCAGCTGAAGATGACTTTATTTTCCCAGACTTTCAATGGACATATTTTAACTCTGGCTTTATCACTGCTTTAAACTTCTTTATTGGCTTTATTGTCAGTATAATTTTATTAGGGTTTTCAATGTTAATTGTTCAATATTTACCCTACCCTAACCCCCTCTTCTGTATTATATTATTTTGTTGGCTGCCTTGGAAGCTTCAACTGAAAAAGGCATCCTAGAAATGTTTCCAATACAATCAATAAGTCGCTGTAGCTTCCCCCCCCCCCCCGAGCCAAGTTAAACATAAGCTGTTGTAAAGGAGGACAGAATGTGTTGTTGTTATGTATATATTTTCAGAGTAGCTAAGCAGGGATGTTTATTATAGGGCAAGCAGTTTTGCAACTTCTAGCGACTTGAAAACCATTCCCCCCCCCCCCCCAGCAAGCAAATAACATCTTGTTACATCCAAGGTACAAAATGGTCAAATAAAAGGCATAAAATCTGGTGTTGAGAAAGTTTGTGGTTCTCAGTGGATGGGTGGTGGTTTGTGGAGGAGAAGGGGTCTCTCAGTGTTCCACTGTGTAAGGTCAAAGGCTGAAGGCATCACTTGCCCATAAATATTCCATCTTTGATGCTTTTCATGTAGGACATTGTTTTCTTCTCACTAAGGTAGTAAGCTTGTGTTAAGGCTATACCACTAAAGCAGGGTTCTCCAACCTTGGGTCCCCAGATGTTGCTGGCCTACAGTTCCCAGCATACCCAGCCAGCATGGCTCATGGCAAGGGATTCTGGGAGCTGTAGTCCAGCAACATCTGGGGACCCAAGGTTGGAGGGCCCTGCACTAAAGACTGGAGGTGGGGACTCAGATGCTCCATTAACCAAAACAATTCCCTGCACATAGAAAATTAGCATGTCAAGGAGATGGCTCACAGTACAATATGTTTTTCTGGGCACCACACTTAAACAAGGCTGTAGACAAAATGGAACAGATACAGAGGAGGGCAACAAAGATGGTCAGTAGTATGGAAAAATAAGACGTATGAAGAAAGGTAAAAGAAACTGTGTATTTTTAACCTGGAGAAGAGAAGACTAAGGCGGGACATGAGAGCACTTTTCAAATACATGAAGGGCTGTCACACAGAAAAGGACAAACACTTCTTCTCTGCTGCCCCAGAGGACAGAACTAGGTCTAATGGACTTAATCAGTTGAATATTTGGAGAAGCATCCTGATGCTAAGAGTAGTTCAGTAATGGAACCAATTACATAGACTCAACAGTGGAACCAATTATCTAGTTCCTAGCAGGGTAGTAGGGTCTCACTCACCCAAGATCTTCAAACAGAGGCTGGACCACTATCTGTTGGGGTGTTCTATTTTATTTTATTTATTTATTATATTTATACCCCGCCGTTTTTCCTGTAAGGAACCCAAGGCGGCTTACATAATCCTCCTCCTCCTCAACTTCACAACAACCCTGTGAGGTAGGTTAGGCTGAGAGTCAGTGCCTGGCCCAAAGTCACCCAGAATGTTTCATGGCCGAGTGGGGAAGAGAACCCGGATCTCCTGAGTCCCAGTCCAACACTCTCACCACTATGCCACACTGGCTCTCTAGTGTTGGATTTCCACATGATGATGATGATGATGATGATGATGATGATGATGATGATGATGATGATGCTAAAGCTGGTTTAAAGGCCAGGTTGCATGCACTGTGCTGGGCGAGGCCTATGATCTAGGCCGTGCTCTCCTAAGGACACGGGAGGCTGCAAAGAAGCCCACACAAGAGGCCCCAGTGGGATCCTTGGCCAGTTGTCCCTGAGGGATCCAGAGCGCTTGGGGACTGAGGAGACTGGGTTTGATCTACTCTCGATGGTGGCAGCCGGTACCAGTTGGCGCTTCTGCACCAGATCTGCACCCATAGGATGCATGGGTGCCAGGTCACCACAGGGCCTCAGTTGTGTTGCACCATAAACTATACAATGTAGGTCTCTTTCGTAAGAAGCTGGCGTCTGTGCCTCGGTGGAAACTGGAGAGCATCTCTGAAACTCTATTACAAGAAGTGTGAGTAGAGCTTGTGCAGTACATTCTCATGTAACCAACTACCCAAAGTGGAGTGAGTACACACCAGCTTCTCTGGCATAGGTTGGACGAGATGTTAGATGGACTCAAGTGGGAGGCTGGCCAGTTTTCATTTTCCTCTCCAGGCCCATCCAGGCAATCCAGCAAGCCTACTTAATCAGGGGTTGGTCAGCAGCCAGCAGGATTAGGATCCCTTGAGGGATCTCCCTGCCCTGGGGTGTTGGGCTAGTAGCCCATCAACCACCTGCCATCAGTCCCATCCCAGCTGGGATATAGCAAGCGAGACTCATAAACTGAAGCTCACCTCTGACGAGCCATTGTAAAATTACAAGGACATCATTATCTTCTTGGTGGTGTAATTTTCCCCTGGGTTGTCACTTAGTCATCTGGGTTATCACTTTACAATCTGCCAAAGGGGCTATAAACCATCCCATCCAGTGCCATGATACCCTAGTTACACAATAACTAGAAGGTGTCCTTTAAAAATCCTGCGTTGCTGCTGTCTAGCCAAAGATCCTGTCAGAGCTGATATTCCAACAACGGAGACCCAGAGTCTTAGCTCATCATGAACACCTACCTAACGGTGACACTCTGCTTGTGTGCACTGGCATCCCTCTCAAATGGAGTCACAGTCAAGGTAAGACCCCCAGCATCCTCCCAGGGGGGTTATGCTGCCTTATGCCATCACCTCTAGCAGGAGGACCTTCAGAGCACCTGCTTTGCACAGAGAAGCTCCCAGGTTTGGTCCCTGGCATCTCCAGGTGGTATGGCTAGGGAAGGACCCCTGCCTGAAACCCTATGGACAACCTAGACATGTTTGGACTACAAGCCCCAGCCAGCATGGCCTGGTGCAGAGAGTACTGAGCTACAGGGACTAATGGTCTCACTCAGGATAGAGAAGCTTTGTATGTGCCCAGATTTTCAGGAACATCTGGGCAAACCACGAGCCACATGTGGCCCTTGGGGGGGTCCCCTGCTGCCCACATGTGGCCCTTGGGAGCAAAAAGGTTGTTCACCTCTGCCTTAAGGGAAGGGCTCTAGTTCAGTGGCAGAGCACATGCTTTGCATACAGAGGGTCCCAGGTTCTCCAGGTAGCTGGGCTGCAAAAGACCCACGTCTGAAATCCTGGAGATTCTCTGCCAGTCAGCTTAGACCAGGGCTGTCCAACCTGGGGTCCCCAGATGTTGCTGGCCTACAGCTCCCAGCATACCTAGCGAACATGGCTTAATGGCAAGGGATTCAGGGAGCTGTAGTCCAGCAACATCTGGGGACCCAAGGTTGGACAGCCCTGGCTTAGACAGTAGTAAGCAAGATGGACCAGTGATCCGATTCAGTATAGGACAGCTCCCCATGGGCCACCTGAGGCTTTGAATGTGGATCCTGTGCGTATCCATCACGAGGAGAACTCTGAGGGTCAAATGACACATTATGTGAAAGAGGTAGCATGCACTTTGGAGCCAAAGGCAAAGGGGGGTGGGGTCAAAATCCCCCCCCCAAGCCCCAGTGCATTTTAGCTGAAAGCTCTTCCTGCCAGCAAGTAAGCCTTAGGAGAGGCATTTCAACCGGGGAGGGCTGCACAAAAGCCAGGAAACCACCCGATGCTTGGTAGTTGAGGGGAACAGGGTGGGGCCAGGGAAAGGGGGAACCCCAGGGGGTCGTGTGTGGGGTAGATTTGCCCCCCCCCAAGCCTGAGGTTCCCCACCCCAATTCTAGCCCAATGCTGTCTACTCTGACTGACAGCAGCTCTCTGCAGGCTGGAGAACGTTGGGGTCTTTCCCAGACCTGCTACCTGAGCTCCTTTTCAATGTAAAATGCAAGAGATGGAACCCGGGACCTTCGGCATGAAGTACATGCCCTTTCCCAACCAGCCTTGGTTAAATGTGAACATATGAAGCTTCCCTTATACCAGTGTTTCTCAACCTTGGGTCCCCAGATTTTTTGGCCTACAACTCCCAGCATGAAAGTGCACATATGAGCTTCCCTTACTAGTCAGACCCAATGGTCTATTTAGCCAAGTGCTTTGTGCTCTGTCTGGGTCTTCAGGATCTTCTTCTGCAAAGCCACCTGAGATTGAACTAGACGTTCTGCATGCAAAGCATGTGTTTTACTGCCAAGTTCATTTGGCCACATTGGCCCACGCTCTGGTAACCGTGAAGCTGGATCACTGCAATATATGTGGGGCTGCCCTTGGAGTCTGTTCAGAAGCTTCAATTAGTACAGAATACAGCTGCCAGATTTTTGACTGGTCTGGTACATCCCGGCATATGCATATTACACCAATTGGAAAAGAACTTCATTGGCTGCCTGTTCATTTCTGGGCCCAGTTCAAGGAGCTGGTACTTACATTTAAAACTCTTATGGTGCAATCCTATTTCCCTCTGAGGTTGTCCAGGGAGGCGGGCATAGGAATGGGCCTGGAATCCCTCCCGACGTTGCAGCATGGCCGGCTGGGCCCCCATCTCGTAGCTGCTGTGTTTTTTTCTGTGCTGGCAGGGAACCAAAGATGGTCTTCTGCCTTCAGTTCCTCCATGGGATTCCTGGGGGCAGGTAGGGGAGGAGCAAGGCTCTGCCAGATTCCATGGAATCCAGGGGGCGCCTCATCGCCTCCTCCTCACGAGGAGAGGAAAAGCATCTAGACAGGAGAAGATTTACCTGGCACCAACCTTCAAGGTGCCAGGCAAAACCATTTCTTCATTTATTTTTATTTTTAACCCACGCCTTTCAACCTGTTCATATCACAGCTTGTTTTTTGGAATCTCAGTTGCTGCTTGCATCGTTGTTATTGTGTTCTATTGTATTAATTTTATGTTGCACACCACTCTGGATCCCAAACAGGATGAAAGGCAGCATATAAATGTTTTCAATGTTGTGATAACTAAACAATAATAACCTACAGCCCCTCCCATCTTTGGGGTAGGAATTATATAGCTCTTGCAAAGTTCCCATCTGGGACATAAATTCAGCACAGATTACAAATTGTTATCCATTGTGAGAAAATAAGCAAGGTAGGTAATAGAGAGGTATTCTTGCAGGAATACCTTCACTACCCCCCTTGCTCATTCTGACCATGCTCCTGTGGTTCCGATGGCCCTAATATATCATGGCAGCTGGTGCTGGCATGAGGGGGCCAACCCTGAATATGTGGGTTTTTTGTTTCTGTGCAGGTGGACAACTTCTCATTCTCTTTGGAGTCTGTGAAGCAACTGAAGAACCTCCAGGATGCGACACTCAAGAAACCACAGGTGTTTAGTGCCCCGGTGTCTGTGTGTGCCAACCCACAGCTGCCTGTAGAATTTGCACCTCTCTGTGCCAGCCCCGAAGCAGACACCCTGCTCCAGGAACTAGGTATGTGGCCATGCGAAGACAGCAGAGTTCCTTTGCAGGGGCCTTGCTAAATTCAGTCCCAAATTTATTTCCCAGGGCCTGGATCTATTCTACAGAGCCCTGAGTATCCACTGATGCCAGTGGAAGAATTCTTTCTTAGCTTAATTGCCATGTAGGGGGGTGATTTTTAATGGGGATTGCCTTCCCTCCCCACATGCTAGAACACCCCCCCCAAAAAAATCTCCACCCCCCTGCATGGCAATTTATTTATTTATTATATTTATACTCCGCCTTTTTTCCTGCAAGGAACCCAAGGTGGCTTACATAATCCTCCTCTCCATTTTATCCTCACAACAACCCTGTGAGGTAGGTCAGGCTGAGAGTCAGTGACTGGCTCAAAGTCATGCAGTGAGTTTCATGGCCGAGCGGGGACTAGAACCCGGATCTCCTGAGTCCCAGTCCAACACTCTCACCACTACGCCACACTGGTTCCAATTAAGGTGAGGAAAAACTTCCACTGGTGTTAATGGAAGTTTTTTGTCTGAGCTGAATTGCATGAGGTGGGAGCAATTTTCCTCCAGGAGGGGAAAGGGGAGAAGTGAGGGGAGAGAGAAGTGAGGGGAAGGGACAGCAAAGAGATTGCAAATTAATTATAATTAATAATAATAATTATTATTATTATTATTATTATTGTTTGGGATGATCTGGGGTGGGGTACAAGGGAATGGAAGAATTTATTTTATTTGAGGTGATTTGGATGAGAAATTAATTGGCTGGCCTTGCCACCTGTGAAATTTAAATAAATCCTAGTAATTATTTCTAAATTTGCACATATAGATATATACATTAGCATATGCAAATTTTTATGAAGATCTGTATCCTCTGGGCCCGGGCCCTGAATATTTTCTGTGCCCAGCAACCCTCTGGAGCAGTGTTCTCCAACCTTGGGTCGCCAGATGTTTTTGGCCTACAACTCCCAGCATGCCCCAGCCAGCACGCTGGGAGTTGTAGGCCAAAAACATCTGGGGACCCAAGGTTGGAGAACGCTGATGTAGAGTGTGGTTCAGAGCTGAAAGGGCGGACAGGCAGTGTGGGTGGAAGGCAGACGATACCCACAGCAACACCCACTAGCAACCTGCATCAGTGTGATCTGGTGGGGGGGGCAGGGAGTGAGGCGCAGGCACATTTGAAACCATTCAGTGGTTTTCTTTCACTTCTTCAGAGATATTGCTGAGGCTGGAATCTCTAAATTCTCCTTGACATTTCAGTTAAGGAATTATTTGTTGGCCAGAGCAGCCCTTAACACAAATCTCCAGAAAAGGCAAAACGCAAAGCTACAAAGGGGAATAAGCTAAAAGATACCACCACCACCCAACCAACTCCCTCTCTGTCTCCCTCTGAATACTTGTTTTGATCATCCCTGGAAACCACAAAGTACTACGGTGTGTCTGGATGTATTCGTCTGCAGCCGCACGAAACGGCAAAGCCATGTCTTCCATGGCTATCCTTAGGGCATCTGCCCTTTCAACAGTACAAA
This sequence comes from Shinisaurus crocodilurus, assembly GCA_021292165.1. Lineage (NCBI taxonomy): Eukaryota > Metazoa > Chordata > Lepidosauria > Squamata > Shinisauridae > Shinisaurus > Shinisaurus crocodilurus. The sequence goes on from CM037886.1 coordinate 30,281,644, forward strand.
ATCTTAGTTGTCTTTCAACTGGTGTTCGCCAACCTTGGGTCCCCCGATGTTTTTGGCCTACAACTCCCAGCATGCCCCAGCCAGCGTAGCTGGCTGGGGCATGCTGGGAGTTGTAGGCCAAAAACATCGGGGGACCCAAGGTTGGAGAACACTGCTCTGGAGCAAAGAGGCAAATCCAGGATGGGCAGCTGAGCTAGTTGGTAGCAGGTTAAACAACAGAGTCCTGTGTGATGCCTTAACACAACCTTCCCCAACCTGGTACCCTCCAGATGTTTTGGACGACAACTTCCGGGATCCCTGACCATTGGCCATGCTGGCTGGGGCTGATGGGAGTTTAAGTCCAAAACGTCTGGAGGGCACCAGGTTGCAGAAGGTTGCCTTAGCAACTAGCAAATGTATTGCAGCATCAGCTGGTTGGATCGGCTAGCGCCCGCTTTGTCAAACACAGGGAGCTTCTACGATCCAGACGCAGGAAAAGAATTTCCTTTCCTACACAGCTATTGCAGGAACAGGAGAACCCTTTCTCCTCCTTTGCGTGTTGCCGCTGCATGTTTACCAGCTCTTCAGTGGGTGGCCTGTGGCAACAAGCCAAGAAATGCCACTTGCTCTAATGCCAGGGATGGAGACTCGGACTCGAGGACTCGACTCGTGAGTCGGACTGAGTCCCCCCTCTGACTCGACTCGGACTCGAGTCCCAATATTTTTAATGGGACTCGAGACTTGACTCGGGACTCGAGACCAATGACTCTTCAACATCCCTGGGCTGTGCCAGAAGGAGTGGAGAGGAGCGTGATTGCCGGCGAAGAGCGCATAGAAGCGAGGTGTGCCGCTGCTCGGCCACTATGGACGGCTACCAGGAGTGCAGCCCCAACAGTGTGTCAAGATTTATTTTGATTGATGTGTTGCGTACTTGGGAGAGGCAGAAGAAGGACCTGAGATTACTCTGTGTGGCTGCTCTGAGTGTGTTTCTGGTTCCAGCAAGTTCGTCACCAGTGGAGCGGGTGTTCAGTGAGGGTGGAATTGTGATGAGATCTCACCGTTCCAGAATGGGGGCCAAACATTTAGAAAAAATCATGTTCCTCAAATGCAACATGGATAAGTTTTAGAAAGTACAGCAAGTTTATTTTTTAAAATCATTTTTCTAAAATGCAACCTTTCAGACATTTTGGGTTTGGCTGCCTCTGCCTGTCTGTTTGGGGTTCCCTGCCTCCTCTGCCTGCCTGGTCTCTTCTTAACCAGTTCCACAGTTTGACTTGTCCAAGACAAACGCCTCTGCCTGCCTGCTTTTGGGTTCCCTGCCTCCTCTGCCTGCCTGGTTATTTTGGGTTTTTCTGCCTGGTCTGTTCTTGCCAAAATCAGTTGCAGAGTTTTGAAATAAAAAGGCACACTTTGATTTTATTAGGGACTCCCCCATTGATTTTAATAGGGACTCGTGGAGTCAGCTTTGGGAGTGACTCGTGACTCGTGACTCGTGACTCACCATTTTGGACCAAGGACTCGGACTCGAGACTCGGGTCCAAAGACTCGTGACTCGACTCGTGACTCGAGACCAAGGACTCTTCAACATCCCTGTCTAATGCTAAGCGGCAGGGGAATTTAATATTTGCAATCAATTATCAAACACCAACTGTCCATTGGGAGCAAGGACTTGTAGGTCATCCAGGCAACTGCAAGGCGTTCTGGAGGAAGAGGAAAGGTTTGCTTTGCATTCCTGCCCCCAATATGCCTTGCACATTTTAAACCACTCTGTTCTTCTCCAAGCTTTACCTTTTAACACATATTCTAAAGATCAGCTTTGATGTTAGACTGACTCAAATGATTTTAATCATAGCATACATTTTAATCTATTAGCATATATTAATATGCAGAGGCACGGCATTGTTCCTCACTGGGAAGAGCAGCCTCTCCGCGCTCCGTTGGCACATCCTTTGATACTCCTTTGCAATGTTTCCTTCCTTCCCGTTTGGCTCGGTGAGATATGGAGGGATTTCTTCTCCATGGGGCAGATTCTAACACCCTGAGCAGTCTCTGGAATCCTGTCTTCTAGATCTGAGTAGGGATGCGGCACATTTCCAGGGGGAAATGTTTTGACACAAAAAGTGTCTTTGGGAGGCCAAGATGTTCTCAAAACATGCATGCTGTCGATCCAGCTTTGCTTTAAAAAAAAAAAAAAGCACACCAAAAAGGCACATGGAGTAAAGTGTAATTTTTCCCCCCTCAACTGCGAAGGCAGGTTCGGGAATCTGTGAACATTTTTGGAGAACATGCTCTCCTGCTGGTGTTTGGGGTTGCAAATGGGACACGTTCACATGATCGGCAAACATAAATGAAATGCCCGTTCCACCCTACACAAGACTCCTGTTTCTTTCTTATTGCTAGGAAGGCTTTCCCTCCTTCAAAATTGGCTACATCAGTGGTTCTCAACCTCTTTTGCCCCATGCGCCCTCTTCACCATATGTCCGAATGTCATTCCCCCCTTTCCAAGATTGTCTGACTTAAGCTGTGCCATACAATAAAGTGTGATGTCCTGTAGATTATGTACAATCTGTAGAATTGTAATTTGTAGAAAGATCAGTATTCCAACAGCTTGAGTCTGTGGTCCCAATTCCCCCCTCCCTGAAACCCTAAAATCCCCCCGGGGGAAATTCCCCCCTGGTTGAGAACCCCTGGGCTACATTATGTTGTCAGGAAGCCTGCCAAACACGTGTCCCTGTTTCTGTTCAGCCGTAGTTCTTACAAACAGCAGAAACGGTGATAAACTGTCTGAGCCGCACCATGTCAGGCTGTAGGTGGGGAGGGGTTTACATGATCAAATGATCTGCCATACCAATCAATCAATAAAATCCCTGCACATAGAAAACTAGTGTGTCAGGAAATAGGCTGGGCTAGAACTAGGGGATGTTGGAAAAATCCACATTAGATTCAGACTGAGTTCAGATTTCTATGAATCCAATCTGCGGATTCCGCAACGGAACGGCTTTTTCCCGAATCACACAGAATCCGCAGACTTTTTTTTTTACTGGGGGTGGGATTTGCACAAATTCACACTTGCACTAATGTGCTGGTGCGTGCTCGCGCAAAAAAGAAAATCCAACTCCAAGAGACGATAGAGAGACGCCTGACAATTCGTGCAACGCACAGTGAACTTGTGGAGGAAGGGGGGGCTGGCTGACCCGCCACACCCCCACCCTTTCCTACCCAAAGGACCCAAACCCCCAGAGATCTCAAGGTACCAGATTGCCAGCCTCAGCTGTCTGCAATCCTACTTGAATCTCTGTTCAGGGACTTGCCTTTGTCTATAACCTGGATTTAGTTACTGAACCAAGCAGAGCAATCCACAAATACCATGTGGGGTAAAACCAAGAAAGGTTTGTTCTGGTAGCATTTTACAACAAAAGGTGGGAAATGAGAGAAGCACACAAAATGGAGAGAGACACTTTGGTACAAAGTAAAGCTGCAAAATAACAAAACCTGATTCCTTAATATCTCCCAGGCACACAACTCTGTTACCTGGGGGTCAGTTCCCTTCCAGGGTTAGATCCAGCACAGCCTTGCTGCCCGGGAGGACTACTTCACCTACCCGAAGGTCCAAGATGGGTAGCCCCCCACAAGGCTTGCCTTTACCAGAGCCCTCATTCAGCTAATTTCACCAGGAGCTACCTGGGGTCGTATCCTGAGGCCCCCCGAAGGCTTGGACCTCTGCCTGACTTGCTGCCATTGCTCCACAGCCAGCAACCACATGACGAACAAAGACAAAGACCAAAACCCACACGTTGGGAAATATACCTTCCCCCCCCTCCTTTCTGTAGCTTTGCTGCTTCTTAGCCAATCAGGATGAACTTCACCTGGCCAGGCAGGGAGGGGAACTCATGACTTATTGGGCCTGAACTACATTTGCATTTGAAAGCCGTGTCTCCGGCTCTTCAGGACTTCTAGGCGCCATCGCCTCCTCCCAGCCTTACTTGGTTTACACATGAGGAGGCGTGTGCGTGTGTGTGTGTGTGTGTGTGTGTGTGCAGGAACCCTCAAAGGCTCTTTTCTCCACAGAACTGATTTAACAAAAATCCCTAGCTAGAACCCTCCTCTCAGACATGTTAGCACAGGGCTCTCCAACCTTTGGTCCCCAGATGTTGCTGGACTACTGTAGTCCAGCAACATCTGGAGACCCAAGGTTGGAGAGCCCTGTGCTAGATCCTTGTGTTCAAGAAGGGGTTTTTTTGTTTGTTTGGTGGAACATTAAATCTTGTGAGCACATCCGTACAGTCTGAAGTGTCCAGACTGAGTCCAGAGTCCGTTTCCCACCTCAGCTGCTGTTCGTGAGCATGAGACTGCAGTCCTGGACACAGTGAGACTCACCTCCAAGGAAACATGCAGATGATTCTGCTGTGAGTCCCTCGTGCCTACAGGTGTCATATAGGGCTCCAGTCACTTTGGACATGCAGGTGGAGATGGTGGCAGGGCAGCCCGAGGGATGGCTGTCGAGCCCCACTGAGCACTCTTGGGCTTCTTGACTCAGGACACGAGTCATCTCTAAGGATTCTTTGTCTTTCTTTGCTTCAGAGACCATCGCCAGCGATCCAGAGACCTGTGAGATCTGTGCTAACATCGCCTGCTCCGGATGCTAATGAAAGAGCCCGCTGCTACCCCTGCTGGCTTCTTAAGAGGATTCCAGCGGCTGCCCCTTCCTGCTCCCGCCGCCATGACTCCATCCGACCCAACGGAGGACGCCTCTGCTTGCTTGCGCAGATGGACGGGCTGCAGCATCTCTGCTCCTACTGCTCAACTTTGGCCACCAGTCTTAAAAATGCATAGAAACGGAGGGTGCGACGGACAGGAAGCTAGGATAGGGGTGGAGGGAGAATGCCGGAAAGGAAAAGGAAGGATCGGCCAGCACAGAAAATTTCCTGCTCCAGCCTACCATGCTCATGCAGCACCCCTCTATAGATCAGGAGCAGAGGGCCAAAACTGTGCATGACACCACTTACATCATGTAATGCTCCTCTGATGGTTCTCTTTTTTTCAATGAAAACCAGCTGTGAGACGTTCACAATCAGGAACATATATAAAAGGAGGGTGGGGAGAAAAGGAATTCCCCGCCAGCCATTCGCCCTGACACACACTGCTTCTCCCCGCCACACACACACACACACACACACACACACACACGTGCATCCCGTCAGAAGAAAAGCAGCTGGGGACTGGAAAAGGGTTGAAAAGCCTCTCCCCTGTGCTTGTTCTCTACTCAAGGGGGTTGGACTCGATGGCCTTGTAGGCCCCTGCCGACTCTATGATCTATGAAATCTATGAAACTCTATGATCCTAAGTCTGGCCCCTACAGCTGCTTTTCGATAACAGTTTTTAAAAAAATCATCAGTGGAAAGTTAGATGCAAGTTAGGTATGTAATAAGAGTTGTTCAAAAAAGACTTCTTGAAATTCCCCACCGTTTGTGGACAGATAAATTGTGTGCGTATGTGTGTGTGTGTGTGTGTGTGTGTGTAGTGGGGCAGACCATTTCACTGAGTTTTTCCAGAGGGAGAAGAAACAGTTTCTGCAACAGTTTCCCAGGGTGGGGCTCACCCTTAGCATGGGCGGCAGCACAGCTTCTCTCTTCCTAGGGTGTTGTGTGGTGGCAGCCCAGCCACCATTTTGCATCCTCCATAATGCCTTGAAGTGGGGCTTGGTTGGGGGGTGGGCAAGGGGATGGTGGTTGCCACACACACACTGTGGGGAATATTCAGAGAAAATTCTGCAACGTGTCCTCTCTTTTTTTAGGAGGGGTGAAGACAAGAAAAAATCTCAGAAATTTCTTTAGAAAAATGTCTTCTGAGACATTTTGGCTCAGCGCTAGACTGTGTAATATGTAGTTTGGCCCAGAGGGGAGTTGCATGACCATGAACTCTGGGATTAATGGCCATCAAGTAGAGTAGTGACAGAGAGGAGCAAGAAATCATTTTTCTTTCCTGTCTTCTGTCATCATCCTACCTCCACACATCCCACAAACCTTTTGCTCTCAGCCTCCTTTCTCCCACATGTGTGGGCTCCATGCTGTCCTCAGGGATGGGTGATGTGGATGATTCCTCTGATCTGTAATATCCACTGATTTTAAAATAAAACAGTTTTAAACTCAGTCAGGGCTGAGTATTTACAGTGCGGATTCTTTCACGATGACAAAACAATACAATACGGTGTTCTTCTGCGGTATGTGCACACAACACATCCATAAGCATACTCAAGTGCACACACACAACTGCCTTGAAATGAATTAGACAAGCTAAGAACTTAAGAAGAGTTCTGCTGGACCAGACCAAAGGCCTGCCTAGCCCAGCATTCTGTTCCCACAGTGGCCAAACAGATGCCTCCAGGAAGTCCAGAAGAAGAACATGAACGCAACAACTTCTCCCGCTCATGTGCAAAAATGGCAAATGTGGTTTTAGGTTGCATCAATAGAAGTATCATTTCAAAATCCCAGGAACTAAGTTCCACTCTACTCTACTGGTCAGACCTCACCTCAAATAGTGTGTCCAGTTCTAGACACCACACTTTCAGAAGGATTCAGATACACTGGAATGAGTTCAGAGAAGGGCAACGAAGATGATCAGGGGACTAGAAAAGAAGTCCTACGAGGAAAGACGGAAGGAACTGGGAAATGTTTAGCCTTGAGAAGAGAAGATTGGGGGGGCAGGGGATATGATAGTACTCTTCAAGTACCTAAAGGGTTGTCACAGAATTGGGCTGCAACCTGTTCTCTGCCATCCAAGACTAAAGGACATGAAATAATGGGCTTAAGTTACAGGAAGACAGATTTCGGTTGAACATCAGGAAAAACTTCCTAATGGTCAGAAGAGTCAAACAATGGAACCAACTGCCTAGGTAGGTGGTGGGCCCGCCATTGCTGGAGGTATTCAAGCAGAGACTAGGCAGCCACCTGTCAGGGATTCTTTAAACTGGATTTGTGCACTGAGCAGGGGGTTGGACTAGATGGCCCAATGGTCGCTTCAAACTGCTATTGCGGTAATATATAGCCTATTACGACTAGTAGCCTTATCCTGCATGAATTGGTCTGACCTTCCTTTAATGGTTGGAGGCCATCACCACATTTTGTGGAAGCAAATTCCACCATTTGACTGTGTGATGCATAAAGAAGTATTTCCATTTGTCTGTTCTGAATCTCCAACCCTTCAGCTTCATTGGATAAGCTTGGGTTCTAGTATTATGAGAGATGAAGAAAAATGTCTCCCTATCCACTTTGTCCACAGTCGATGGTATTGAAAGCCACTGAGAGATCAAGCAGAATTAACAGGGTCAAACTCCCCCTGTGCCTCTCCTGATAAAGGTCATCCATCAGGGCGACCAAGGCTGATTCAGTCCCATAACCAGGTCGAAACCCAGACTGGAATGGGTCTCGATAATCAGTATCCCCCAAGAGTGCCTGCAGTTGCTTCGCCACGACCCTCTCAAGAACCTTCCCTAAGAAAGGGGTATTTGCAACCAGGCAGTAGTTGTCAAATATCGTTGGGTCCACAAGTGGGTTTTTTCAGGAGGGCAGCAGGAAATGTTGAGAAAGTTGTTCATTTTAAGAAAGTTGTGCATTTTGAGAAAGTTGTGCATTTTTTCAAGTACACATGTTGTGATTGTGAAAGCGAGTTTGGGAAACTGCAAAGATTTTGGAGAAAGAGCTGCCATCCATGTTAACATTCAGAACTGCAAATGGGGCATTTTCCAGTGATTTGCGAACTGAATGAATTCCCATACATCCCAAAACCTTCCCAGACCAGAACATGGATACTGCTGTGTCATACTGTTGCCCTCTGCTGGACATTCATGAAAATTAAAAACCACATGGAAGAATTATAGTACAGTCATGCCTTGGATTGAGAGCATAATTCGTTCCGGAAACATGCTTGTAATCCAAAACACTCTTATATCAAAACGAAATCCCCCCCCAAATTTTTGTACAGAGATTTTTAATTTAAGCCGTACTACAGTACTTGTATTGCAAGACGTCGCTTGTATATCAAGTAAAAAATAAATAAATACCGGTAAATATTTTAAAATTTGCTTGTCTTGCAAAACGCTCTCAAACCAAGTTACTTGCAATCCAAGGCATTACTGTATTTTATACGGCAAATCAACCAGACCGAAAGGCCCTGACAATTTGGGGCTTCCGGCTTCCCCATTGCTGGGCAACAGAAAGGAAAGCCAGTTTTCCAACACTTCCCCTATTCAATGTTTCAATTCTTGCTGTGGTTGTTTATTGTTTATAAAAATGGCACATATTTGCCTTGTACATGCATGGGTACTGGGGATGCAGGGCCTGCCACTGTCTTCCTGGGCCTCCACACTGGAGTTCTATTGATGCAGGAGGAATCTGGCTACAAATAGGGGCCTGTCAGAAAGATGCTGTAACTGCCAGGTTCCATGTTTATGCCTCTGGGCTCCTTCCTGCCTCCTGATCTCTCTCTCTCTCTCTCTCTCTCTCTCTCTCGTTCTTCTTGCAGCAGTGCCAGCAGCTGGATCACTGAAGGTTGGAGGCACCAGGGACGGGGACTCGGACTCCAGGACTCGACTCGTGAGTCGGACTAAGTCCCCCCTCTGACTCGAGTCCCAATATTTTTAATGGGACTCGAGACTCGACTCGGGACTCGAGACCAAGGACTCAACTCGACACTCGTGTTCCAAAATCGTTTTCCTCAAATGCAACATGGATAGGTTTTAGGGAGTACAGCAAGTTTATTTTTTAAAATCATTTTCCTAAAATGCAACCTTTCGGACATTTTGGGATTGGCTGCCTCTGCCTGCCTGTTTGGGGTTCCCTGCCTCCTCTGCCTGCCTGGTCTCTTCTTAACCAGTTCCACAGTTTGAATTGTCCAAGAGAAAGGCCTCTGTCTGCCTGCTTTGGGGTTCCCTGCCTCCTCTGCCTGCCTGGTCTCTTCTTAACCAGTTCCACAGTTTGAATTGTCCAAGAGAAAGGCCTCTGCCTGCCTGCTTTGGGGTTCCCTGCCTCCTCTGCCTGCCTGGTCTCTTCTTAACCAGTTCCACAGTTTGAATTGTCCAAGACAAACGCCTCTGCCTGCCTGCTTTGGGGTTCCCTGCCTGCCTCCTCTGCCTGCCTGGTTATTTTGGGTTTGTCTGCCTGGTCTGTTCTTGCCAAAATCAGATGCAGAGTTTTGAAATAAAAAGGCACACTTGTACCTAGAATTTATTTAAGCCACACATCTGAAATAGCCTTGTTTTGTTGGGGGGAAAACCCCATTGATTTTAATAGGGACTCGTGGAGTCAGCTTTGGGAGTGACTCGTGACTCGTGAGTCACCATTTTGGACCAAGGACTCGGACTCGAGACTCAGGTCCAAAGACTCGTGACTCGACTCGTGACTCGACTCGTGACTCGAAACCAAGGACTCTTCAACATCAGGGAGGCACCTGATGAGGCAGCAAGTCCTTGTCATGGAGAGAGGCAAAAGTGGAGTGGGAAAGAGGCTGAGAGAGGCCCCTGACTGAGCCAGCAGGCAGAGAGGCAGGCAGCCCGAGCCACAAACTCAGAGAGCAGTGTGCATGTGAACACCACCACTGCTTCCGAATTGCGGCCTTTGCTTGAGTGGGCAATGAGCAGGCACCAGATGGAGTGGTGAACCAGCAGTGGTGAGAAGTTGGAGGACAGAGTGAAATCTGCCATGCCGTGTGCACCTTCCCTAGCACACACACACACACACACACAAACCCTCCGGTGTGGTAGAAGACACTGCCACATCACCAGTGTTGAAGTGGGATTCAACTGCCAGGCTGGTCACCTTCTGTATATGGAATGGGACCGGTGGGGGGGGGGGGAGCAAAATGTCTTGAGCTGGCCTTGGTAATAACACTATGGATTTCCTAATTATTAGGGTCTAATACGTGACTTCTTTAATTGCTCAGAATTTCTGTCTAACTACGCAACCAGAAGCAAAATAGAACTTATCAAGGAGACCGTACTGATGTAATCATATATTTATTGTGGTATGTGCATGAACAGCACAACTGCATTTTCAAAGTGCTAGACGAAAGCTGCAATAATGGCCAGATAACGAAGGAGTTGAATGTCAGATAGTAGATGCCTTTCCCATGTCGGAAGCAGCGCTCTGCTGACCGCTAGCTTTGTCCGAAAGTCATTCATGAAGGATAGGACATACATCGAAAGAAGATCCAAAAACGGTTGAGAATTAGATGTCCACAGAGCCACTCTACCGGGAAGGGGAAGGGCAGCGTTGGAGTTGCGAAGGAGGCTTCTTCCTGGTTCAGCCTCGGGTGTAACGCCAAGACTGGCCGCTCTGCAAACACAACCTTCCCCCAACGGCTGTCTTGACGCAGGGCTTTTGCAGTTGCGCCTGCAGTTGCTGAGAAACCCTACACACGACTGTTGCAGACCCAGGGATCCTCAGTTTTAAGCACACGTGTGTTTAACAAGCCTTCTCTCGATCCAAGGTCCAAGCCAAGCCAGCTCTTTTTTCATAATCATTTGTTTTACAATACCACGAAGGAGGGAAGCAAGGGAGTGAAAAGGAGCTGCCAGCCCCGAATCCAGTCAGTGGTGCAGCTGGGACTGGAGCCCAAGGTTGAACTCCAGCACAGGAAGCCCCCAGGGGCCACCCAGAGAGCGGAAGATGACAGGGGGCAGTGGCAGACAGACAGCTGCAGCACCCTTGAAAAGCATTTTGTAGTCAGGGAACAGCCAAGCAGGCACGCACATGGTTACAGATGCACATCTTATACTTTTTTTTTTTACTTTAAAAATACACTGTCGTTCTCTACAACAAAATGGAGCCTATTCCCAAGTAAATGTGCTTCTCATTAGGACAGCAGAAGCAAAATCTATGTTGTTCCTGTTGACATGATGGTGCCATGATTTACGTGCGTATAACATGCAACACTGCACAAGATCGGAGCATTCCCCCCTCCCCTTTTCTTTCAGGGTTGACAGACAGTTTTGTGGGGAGGGGTTTGGGTTTGTCTGAGCGTGGAAAGCTAAGCAGGGTCAGGCCTGGTTATTACTTGGACGGGAGACCCCTCCTCTAGTTTCCTGCATTGAGCAGCGGGTGGGACTCGATGGCCTCGCAGGCCCCTTCCAACTCTATGATCCTATGATCCTCCTCTGCCTTGATCACTTCTTCTTTCCGTGCTGGCTGCAAGGGGACGGGGAGTGGGGCAGATCTCTGACTCTCCCTTCTGAGGTCAGAGCACTGCCTCTGTGGAGGAAGGGGGGCTGGCTGACCCGCCACAACCCACCCATTCCTACCCAAAGGACCCAAGACCCCCAGAGATCTCAAGGTACCAGACTGCCAGCCTCAGCTTTTTTGCAATCTTACTTGAATTTTTGCCAGGGACTTGCCTTTGTCTGTAACCTGGATTTAGTTGCTGAAGCCACAGAGCATTTACAAACACTATGTGGGGTAAAAAACTAAGAAGGTTTATTCAGGTAGCATTTAGCAACAAAACGTGGGAAATGAGGGAAGGACACAAAATAGAGAGACACTTTGGTACACAAAAGGTGTGCTAGTAGCAAAAGGCTAGCAAAAGCTCTTTTCTTTTTAAGTTAGTGTAAATGAAATAAAAAAGTTAACCTCTCCGTTTCATCTTTTCCCAAAAGGAGGGGTGTGAAGAAAAGAACCTCTGAGGGTTCCTGCACACACACACTCACACGCACACACACACCTCCTCATGTGTGAACCGGCTAAAGGCTGGGGGGGTGGGGGGTGCATATTTCCTGTGCATGGTGCCTTGGTAACTGCTAGGTCCTTTGAAATGCAAATGTCATAAGTTATGAGTTCCCCTCCCCTGCCTGGCCAGGTGAAGTGCATCCTGATTGGCTAGAGGCAGCAAAGCTACAGAAAGGGGGAGGGGAGGGGGGAACAGCTATATTCCAAGGTGTGGGTTTTGTCTCTTTGTCTTTGGTCATCGCGTGTTTGCTGTGGATCAATGGCGGCAAGCCAAGCAGAGGTCCAAGCCTTCGGGCGGCCTCAGGATCCGACCCCAGGTAGCTCCTGGTGAAATTAGCTGAATGAGGGCTTTGGTAAAGGCAAGCCTTGTGGAGGGCTACCCATCTTGGACCTTAGGGTGGGTGTGGTAGTCTCCCCGGGTGGCAAGGCTGTGCTAGAACCAACCCTGAAGAGAACTGTCCCCCAGGTAACTAGCTGTGTGCCTGAGAGATATAAGGAATCAGGTTTTATTGTTTTGCAGCTTTACTCTGTGTACCAAAGTGTCTCTCTATTTTGTGTCCTTCCCTCATTTCCCACGTTTTGTTGCTAAATGCTACCTGAATAAACCTTCTTAGTTTTTTACCCCACATAGTGTTTGTAAATGCTCTGTGGCTTCAGCAACTAAATCCACGGTTACAGACAAAGGCAAGTCCCTGGCAAAAATTCAAGTAAGATTGCAAAAAAGCTGAGGCTGGCAGTCTGGTACCTTGAGATCTCTGGGGGTCTTGAGTCCTTTGGGTAGGAAAGGGTGGGTTGTGGCGGGTCAGCCAGCCCCCCCTTCCTCCACAGCCTCCAACCTTGGAGGGATTTTCCGAGTCATCCTATGGTCCCTGGGACACTGACCCAGGGACCGTAGGATTGCTCTCTAAGTTGAGGGCCTAAAATTGCCTAGCTGACAGTACTGAACCCAATCTTCCAGCTGTTTCTTCTCCATAGTAACTTTGAGGGGCTTCTATAGGATTGCTGTGTCTCAGGAACTGACTTTAAGTTTCAGGGTCATACAAGGAAAATAAAGACTCCTAGACCCAATAAGGAGAAAACAAGACAAAGGGACAGTCAGCGACCTGAGCTTTTTCCACTGGCTTGTGCCAAAGGATCCATCCAGCCATCAAGAGCATCATCCATTGTCACTAGCAGCCACTACAGGCAATATTGGCACACAATTCACACAGATCGGTGTCTCGCACAGCAAGATCTGTTCAAGAAACAAAAGACATGAGTATATATTACAAAAGACAGCCCAATGAGGACTGAGCAAACTCGGTAGCTACGGAAAGTTGAATGCCGGTTGGAAATGGAAAATTGGGGGCGGGGGACTGGAATGTCCTGCTCGGAGGGGACAGCTGGTTGGAACCCTGAACAAGTGCATTCCTGTTAGGAAGGAGGATGCACTGCAACACGTCATTGCAGTTCCCACTTGTATGAATATATCAAGCCAAAGCTGGGTGTGTATAAAGTCAGGCCTAGGAGCTGGACTTGCCAAAACTGTGGTCTTAGATCACCAGGTGATGGTTTGCCTTACTGAAGTTGCTAGTTAATGAATAGCTCAATTGCTATAGCCAGTGTCTGCCACTGATTGTGTAGTTCACTATGTCCCATATGTGAGTAATCTGTCATTTTCTCTTGCTTTGAGCGGTTCTCTGGGTTGATGTTTCACAGGGCACACTCTTTTATGGGACCAAGCTTTTGTTAACACACACACACACACACGCATGCCCGCCCGCCCACTGCTCTGCCCATCACCAGGAAAAAGGAAGAAGCATGTGCCTTCGGACTAAAAGAGGAAAGATATGTGGGTTAAAGTAAATAATGCTCAAAGGGTTATTGAACAGCCTCAGTCAAATCATGTCTTGACTCAGCCTAGACGTAATAAACACTGGAGTTGTGCTGGGAGATAAGAATGGATGGTATTGGGTCATGGCGACTGGGGGGATATTGGGCAATAGCAAACATTCGAGGGCAAAAGCGAACTGCGACAACAGGATTGTCCACGAAACATGGTGGAAGGGCAGCAAATGAACGTGGACATTTGAGAATCAAAAATCTTGTCCTGGGAATTCCAGCTGGCAAGATCTGCTGCAAACACCACAAAGGGAGCTTTCTTCCGTTTCGGTCTTCGTGCCCCTGACCAATGCAATCCCGTTGAGCCCCTTAAGAGCTGCCCTCATCCCTTTTCCAGTTTTCTCATTGCCAATGACTTGGTTCTTCGCATGATCACCGCAGCCCAACGTGCCGGGTGGTTTTTAAATATCCAAGCCCCCGATTGCGGCTTGTCATGTCATCCAAACACAGGCAGCTTGAATCCTCAAACAAGCCATGGCTTGAATATTCAGAACAGTTGCCCACATGCACCAGCACCCGCCGCAAACCACCGTGGCTAAAATAAGCCATGGGGGCTCCTTTGATCATGCAAACTGGCCCAATGAAATGATCTCAGGTAGCAAAGGGTGGGAAAGAACTTTGGGGTGCCAAAGTTGGCTAGATGAACCAATGATGGCCAAACTAGAGGTGACACTCAACACATCACCTGCAGTTGCATTGTTTTTTATGTGCTTGCTGTTAATAGCAGGCGGGGGGGGGGATTTTCACTGGGACGTCAAGATGTTGTTAACCCTTCTTTCCCCACTACGGTCCTGATGAAAATCACACGCAGAGAGCTACTGTTTGTTTTTAAGTACTTTATATCCTGTTTTCCTTTCATCATGGAACTCACAGCAGCATATATGAGGTTCCTTCCCAGGTGATCTCCCATCCAGGCACTAACCAGACCCAGACCTCCTTAGCTTCAGTGAAGTGGCTGCAGCCTTACCAAGTGTCTGGCTCAGAAATAGCTCACTGGTGCCAATGGAATTTTCCCTTTCTCAGACAAAAGCAGTGGGGTGGGGCAATTTTGTTCAGGACCACATTGCAGGAGAAAATGGTTACACCTCCACCCACCCACTATCCCCATGCATGCACTGTGGGTCCCAATGGAAATTAGGCCTCTATGCACCTACTATGAACAGTAAAACACACGGAGGACTGAAAGTGGTGAGTTTACATCTAGTTTGGCCTTCAAACCATTAATCCAGCTGGTTTAGTACAGTCTGCCTCAACTGCTCAAGGATTAAGGCTGAGGTTCTTCTCAGTCCTCCTGCCACATGAGATTTAATAGATTTCATAGATCATAGAGTTGGAAGGAGCCTACAAGGCTATCGAGTCCAACCCCCTGCTCAATGCAGGAAACTAGAGGAGGGGTATCCTTAAAGTGGAATTGCAGAGAACTGGCAAAGGCACCTTAGGATATAGAGTTGGAAGGGGCCTACAAGGCCATCAAGTCCAACCCCCTGCTCAATGCAGGAAACTAGAGGAGGGGTCTCCCATCCAAATAATGACCAGGCCTGACCCTGCTTAGCTTTCCACGCTCAGACAAGCGGAGCCAGCATGAGCCTTAAGTGCTATTATAACCATGAGTTCATAAAGTTGCTGGGTCTGGTGGCAACCCAGCCCTTTTCAGGCCAAAAGGCAACTCAGAAATAACTTTATAGATAAATTAACCCACCCCAATCCCTCCTTACTAAAAGAGACACTCCTGCAATGGGGGTGAGACCATGCAAGGAGGTCAGGCACCCTTGCAACTTACCGAGTCTCTTGAAAATGAGCGGGGCGTCTTCCCTTCACAGACATGCTGGAATGCCTCTGGCAGCTCCGGGCTTGCACAGACAGTAAAGAAGGTGAGCTGGCTCTTCACACGGGCACGAGCTGGTCCTCCTGCTTCTGTTCCTAAGAGCTCCTTCAGCTTCTTCACAGACTCCAGCGGGACTGCAATTTCTCCAACCTGCTCCAAGGCAACCAAGCAGCAAGTAAAGAACAGGACCAGGACCAGGCCAGGCCAGGCCAGGCCAGGCAGTCCCCAAGCTGGGCTCTGCCTCTCACCTGGACTGCCTCTGGAGGTATTTAAGCAGAGGCTAGACAGCCATCTGTCAGGGATGCTGCAGTTGCATCCTGCATTGTAGAGCCTGCGCTGAGCAGGGGATTGGACTAGATCCGTTCAAAACAGGTTTGGGATGTATAAAAAATGACCATTATAGAACCTCTTATTTAGACTTACTTTTCCTAAGCTCAGGCAAGTCTTTTCCAGCTCTTTGATTCTCTATATCAGGCAATTTCTATGGTTCACTTGGCCCTGAATTCCATTTTAACTAGGAGAGTGTCTGAAAGCAATTCTGGAATTGGACCATGCAGAGGTGGCCACAGCCTTCCCCGTCTTCATTCACATTTCCCGGCACCTCACTGTTGCACACGCATGCATCCATGAAACACTGCCATAAAGCAATTTTAATGCCGTTGTACATACGACTGCACAGAAATCTGTTTTGTGTGGTGTTTTACTGATGAACCACATACACTCCTGGTAAAACTCCACATGAAGAAGGATCTTGGTACAGCTGCATGTACATCTGCATCGAGTTTGCTTTTTGGGGTGGTGTTTTATTGATGCGCACAGGTGTACATGAGCCTCCTTAAAACACCACACAAGAAAAATGCTCAGCTTGTCTGAGTGTGGAAAGCTAAGCAGGGTCAGGCCTGGTTATTACTTGAATGGGAGACCCCTCCTCTAGTTCCCTGCATTGAGCAGGGGGTTGGACTCGATGGCCTTGCAGGCCCCTTCCAACTCTATGGATCTATGAATCTATGAACCTGCAAGATCAAATCAAGAGGGCCTCGTTTGGGGGCAGTGTTTTATCAATTGTAATTACATCAGCAATGGAGAAGACAGGAAGACACAAATGAGCTGGAAGTTGCAGCAAAGACGATGCAAGATTCAGAAGCAGACAGAACAATGGAGAATTCCTACCTACGTAGTGCTTCAGTTTTACTTCAGAAAAAAAAAAAAGACCCAGTGGTTTGAAACCTGAAGATCTTGGGAGGAGGAAATCTCGATACAGAACATTTTAGAAGCCTCCCTAAAATAAGTGTTGGGGTAGATTTCATAGATCATAGAGTTGGAAGGAGCCTACAAGGCTATCGAGTCCAACCCCCTGCTCAATGCAGGAAACTAGAGGAGGGGTCTCCCATCCAAGTAATAACCAGGCCTGACCCTGCTTAGCTTTACACACTCAGACAAGCTGAGCCAGTGTGAGCCACAGGCCTGCATGTGGACAACAGAGATCTCACCTGGACCTGGACAGCAGCCTGGCAGCTATGGACCACCATCAGGAACGTGAGGATCACTGGGGCAGCAGAGGCTACCATGATTTCTCTCTCTCTGTTCTTCTGGAGCAGCGGTGCTTTCTGTCTTCCGTATCTGTCCTCTCACCTCTTCTTCCAATGGAGCTCTGCCTTCCTACCCTCTTTTGCTGTCTCTGGTGCTGAACGCTGACTTGGCTTTCTGCTTCCCGGGCTGTGTTTTGTTTTCCCCACAGACCGCCTTATAAAGCCTTCACACAGAAGAACAGACTTGGTAATTCATTAATCAGGCCATGTTTAACTGAGCAAACTTACTGGCATCCAATAATACTGGGGGGGGGGCAGTAGCTGTAGGAAGGGCCTTGCCCCACCCACCCTACCCTACCCTACCCCAGTTCATGAGCCTGGGAAAATACGCACAAGACAAGAAGCTATTAAATTACGTAGCACGGCAAATGACAGAGGCACGGCCTAGCTCCGATGGCCATGCTTCTGAGATAAGGTGCCCTTAGGGCAGGGGTCGGCCACTTGCGGCCTTCCAGATGATGTTTGACTGCAACTCCCATCAGCCCCAGCTAGCATAGCCAGTGGATGGGAGTTGCAGTCTAGCAACATCTGGAGGGCCATATGTTGCCCAACTCTGCCTTAGGGTCAATGAATACACGAGTGGGTGATTCTGCTAGGGCCAGGGTGGGGGGCATTTTTCTCTCAAGGGCTATCTGTTGGGGGCTGCGTGCTGCCTGGCAGTGGGCGGGGCTAGAGCAAAAAGTGGGCAGGGCCACCCCTTTCCTCTCTCTCGTCCTGACACGCCCTTCTCTCTCTCTCTCTCTCTCTCTCCCCCAGCCTTCTTTCCTCCCCCCCACCCCCACCCCCCACGGGATTCTGGAGGAGAAACAGCTGACTCTTGTCAGAGGTCTGAGCTGATTGCTTGCAGACCCTTTGGAAATTAGGCTGTGGGCTGCAGGTTGCCCACCCCTGTTTAAGGGGAAAGCTCGGTCTAGGCCAGTGTTCTCCAACCTCGGGTCCCCAGATGTTTTTGGCCTACAACTCCCAGCATGTCCCAGCCATCTGGGGACCCGAGGTTGGAGAACACTGGCCTAGGCTGCTGCAGGTGGAGTCACTAACTCCAGTTCCAGACAGGATTTGCAAGATCAGAAGTGGCTTGGCAGGGGGAGCTGCAGTGGAGGGGCAGGCCAGCAGATGGGGGAGAAAGTTTAACCACCCCTCACCCTCATTACTTCTCTGGAAACTGGGGTTTCCTTAGGGGAAAAAAGGAGCTGTGTGTGTGTTTTAACAGAAGTGCTTGCATTGTAATCTTTCAGCCTGCCTTGAGGGGCAAATTCAGTATTAGATAAGCTCTCAGGAGGCTGCATTTGAGGGGTGGGCAGGGCCAAAGGTAAAAGGAGTGAAGTCAAAATGTCAGCATATTGTGGTGCAAAGTGGCATTTTTCAACATTTTAGAATGGGGGGGGGAACTGCCTCAGAACAGCCAGAGACAGAGGTAGGTCCATTGTGCATTAATCGTACCAGAGTTTACCGAAACCCTTCTTCCAGGCATGTGATACAACAGTCACTATAGCCAAAGTTCAGCTTGCAAAGCCTGTGAGCCAATCCTTTGGTAATGCCATCTATCCAGCTTGGCGGGACAATACTGGAAAATGTCGATCATTTTCTCTATCTTGGCAGCTATCTTTCTGTTACAGCTAACATCGACAGTGAAATCCAGCATCGTCTGAGCTCCGCAAGTGCCGCATTTTCTCGAATGAAACATAGAGTGTTCGAGGATCGGGATATTTGTAAGAAGACCAAAACACTGGTTTATGAAGCCATTGTATTACCAACTTTATTGTATGCCTGCGAAACATGGACTATCTATAAACGTCACTTCCACCTCCTTGAAAGGTTTCATCAACGTTGCCTCCGGAAAATCCTGCAAATTACTTGGGAAGATAGGCGAACAAATGTCAGTGTACTGGAAGAAGCAAAGACTACTAGCATTGAAAAAATGATCCTTCAACGCCAACTTCAGTGGACCGGTCATGTTGTTCGAATGCCTGACTGCCGTCTCTCAAAGCAGTTACTTTACTCCCAACTCAAGGATGGAAAGCGGAATATCGGTGGTCAATATAAGAGGTTTAAAGATGTTCATAAGGCTAATCTAAAAAAATGCAATATAAACATCGAAAACTGGGAAGCTCTGGCCCATGAACGATCTAAATGGAGGTTGGCCTTTCACAAAGGTTCCATGGACTTTGAAGAAGCCCGAGTGCAAGGTGAAAGGGAGAAACGTGCTAAGCGAAAAGCACGTCAAATGAATCCTTTACAGGACCATCTTCTATCTGGTAACCTGTCTCCTCACTGTGGGAAGGTGTGTGGATCTAGAATTGGCCTCCACAGTCACTTACGGACCCATCGCTAGAGTCTACACAATCTTCTTTAGAATTTCCTCCTTTTATCCCGGAAGACAATCTTACTCGGTCACGAGTGATCGCCTGATGATGATGATGATGATGATGATGATGATGGACAAATATTCCAATGTTCTATGGGAAATGCACTCACGTTTCTCTTTGCGAACGTAGGGGGGAAATGAAGAGCCGAGACACTTGTTTGGTGTTTAACTGGGCCACATTTATTTACATATAATGAACTGCAAAGGCATGGAGTGCGGGTTATTCTAATCTGGCCTCCTAGGCCGCTCAATTGTCCAATTGGGCGGAGCATCCAAAACAGGGAGATGGCGTTGGATCCGCCGCCGCCCCATTTTCCACTTTACAGTGTTGGGACCCTTTGTTGCGTCGCCCCCTCTCGGAGTCCCACGACTACAAGCTTGGCGAGAACAAAGGCATCACAGGCGTTCCTGATCCTCAGCTGACTGAGCCTACTGACCCGTCAATCTGAGGCCTCTTGAAACTGCCTGTCACCTGAATGGTGCCAGGGATGCTCACCTCACCCCATCAATACCCCAACCCGCACTTACCCGCCACAGAGAGGGACCAGCGCCTGCTTAGTCCCCTCCCCCCCACCTGCCCGGAACAAGTTCCAGCAGGGCCCTTTGCAGGTCCTTGAGAAACACGTTGTTGCCTTCCTCAGCCAAAAGCACTTCGTCGGTGCGGTACAGCTCCCTCCGCGCTGACACAATCTCAGGATGGGGTACAGAATAACCCTCCCCACCCCGCCTTTTAACATTTTCGTTACCCTTCTGGCTGCTTAGTTCATAATCATGGAGCTTGTGTTGCCCCGCCAACAGTAGCGTGTTCAGAATCAGACATTCTGAACCACAGGCCATCTTTGATGGTCCTAAAGTCTGCAATCACTTTCAGGATTAAGGCCTTGCTCATGAGCAAGCCCAGATCATTTCCACGCGATGCCGCACCTGCCGGTGCGGGGGTTGCCCCTCCAACAGTAGCGTGGCAGGATATGAACAGACAATTTGAACCGCAGGCCATCTTTGTTGGTCCGAAAGTCTGCCAGCGCTTGCAGGATTAAGGCCTTGCTCATAAGTAAGCCCAGATCATTCCTCCAAGATGCAGCACCTGCCGGTGCGCAGGTTGTTCATTAAGCCCAAATCGTTCCCCCAGGATGCAGCACCTGCCCGTGTGGGGGTTGCTCATTGAGGCCAGACGGGAACAGGGTGGTCAGTAGGTTCTGCCACAGCAAGCTGCTTCGAGCCTCCCAGGAACAAAGGAGTGTCCACGCACCAAAACACGCACCGGTCTGGCCCCTGAACGTTCTGCAATAAAGAAACAGAGGCCGCAGTATCGTTCATAGAAATGTGAACATGTGAGGATCTACCATAACTAGCAGGTGAGAGGGAGGGTTAGGAACATAGGAAGCCGCCTTATACTAAATCAGACCATTGGTCCATGTAGCCCAGTATTGTTGACATTGACTGGTAGCAGCTTTTTTATTTCTTTATTTCTTTATTTATTATATTTATACCCCACCTTTTTTCCTGCAAGGAACTCAAGGCGGCTTACACAATCCTCCTCCTCTCCATTTTATCCTCACAACAGCCCTGTGAGGCAGGTTAGGCTGAGAGTCAGTGACCGGCCCAAAGTCACCCAGTGAGTTTCATGGCCGAGCGGGGAATAGAACCCGGATTCCCCGAGTCCCAGTCCAACACTCTCACCACTACACCGGATTCTGGCAGAATTCTTTCCTATGCCAACTTGGAGATGCCGGGGATTGAACTTGGGACCTTCTCAATGCAAAGCATGTGCACTACCACTGAGCTACGGCCACTCCCCGTGTGTTAGACCGATAGGCCTGAGATCGCCAACGCCTCTTAGCCTGGATCACTCCCCCAATATGTAGCACCTGCCGGTGCGGGGGTTGCCCCTCCCACAGTAGCGTGGCAGGATATGGTCAGACAATCTGCACCGCAGGGCCATCTTTGATGCTCCGAGAGTCTGTCAGCGCTTGCAGGATTAAGGCCTTGCCCATGAGTAATCCCAGATAATTCCCCCAAGATGCAGCATGGGTCACTTATTAAAGCCAGACCGGAACCGGGTGATCAGTAGGTTCTGCCACAGCAAGACAACCAGTGGATGTTCGTCATTGTTTGCTTCGCAGCTGGGTTCCTTGGCTTGGAGTTACAGCCCTTCGAGCCGCCCAGAAACGAAGGAGTGTCCATGCACCAATACACTCATCGGTCTGGCCCCTGACCGTTCTGAAATAAAGAAACAGAGGCCGCAGTATCGTTCATAGAAATGTGAACATGTGAGGATCTACAATAACTAGCAGGAGAGAGGGAGGGATAGGAACATAGTAAGCTGCTTTATACTAAATCAGACCATTGGTCTATCTAGCCCAGTATTGTTGCCATTGACTGGTAGCAGCTTTTGGGGGATTCTGGCAGAATTCATTCCTAGGTCGCTCACGCCCCATAGCCTGGCCTCTGGCCTAAGGGAAGCCCACTGCCGCCCTGTGTTGTCTCCACATCTGATTGACTTGTTCAAGTGCTGAGCATGAGATGGAAGATCCCATAGGCCGAGGCCCTATTTAAAAATGTGATATATATAATCGGCATCTGCCCTGCGTGGGCAGATGTACGGCAAAAGCAACAGTGCCTCTAATTTAATTGGGCTGGGGCTCTTTGGGAACCTGGCACTGTCCTAGTCCATGTGAGGGACTGGCCTGGTTGCCTGGTTTGGGTTGACACTTATGGGGCATGATCTTTGCTTGCAAAATTGTATATATTAGACCAGTGATGACGAACCTATGGCACGGGTGCCATAGCTGGCATGCCAGGGCCTCTCTGTGGGCACTCGAGCCATTGGTCACCAGATCGCGAAAAGACCGTCACCCTTCTGCAAAACACTAATGATCTTGTTCTTTCTCACAGTGTGGAACAGAATGATTTTATTCTAGAATTCCTGTTACAAAATTCTTTTCTACACTGTTATCACATTTAAAAGATTATGAAGCATGATGCACAGAGCATGGCTTGGATGTAAAGCCCTAACAGTTGACCCGAGTGCTGCATGTGTTGCTCTCAAACTAACGGAGTATGAGCCAAGGTTTGGCCAATTATCAGCATGGATGCAATAGCAAAAATCACATTAACTGTGCAAAAGCATGCCCAGTGCAAACTTTTACTTAATGCAGTGTTTGCAGTCCAAGACATAAAGTGTTTAAAATGTGCTAAGCACGTTTAATTTTCTTGTTTATCTTGCTCATCCTAGTACAGGTTGACTTTTACTTTTACTAATCCGACACCTGTAGAAGCAGGGAAAGGACCCGGGGTAAAGCTTGCCCCATACAATTTCAATTATATAATCATATTACAAGTTGAGAATCCCTGATCCAAAAATACATGTGCCTAATTATTTAAAAAATTTGTATAAATTCCCTTCAGGCTATGTGTACAATGTAGTACTATAATAATTTTTTGAGTTGATTTTTTTCCCAACAAAAAACTGTTTGTATCATTGAAAGCTCTGTTATTGTGTTTTTCTTTTAAGACAAAAGATGTTAATTAGTTCGGACAACTGTATGAGTTGTTTTTCTAAAACTAGTAAAACCTCAGTATCCAGGTTTAATTGCAGTGTTGGCACTTTGAAATAAACAAGTTGGTTTTGTGTTGCAGCTTGGGCACTCGGGCTCAAAATGGTTCACTATCACTGTATTAGACCAACATGCAGACTAATTGTTGTATTATGAGAAATGTGCACTAAAGTGCATAATTTGGAATGAACTAAATTTAAGCCTGGAAAATTCTCAAAGTTTGGGATGAATCAAATTTAATATTGCGAAAATGACAATCTAAAGAACGGTAATAACCAGGCCTGACCCTGCTCAGCTTTCCGCGCTCGGACAAGCTGAGCCAGCATGAGACACAGGCCTGTATAGTATTATACAGTATTATGTATTATAGTATTATGTATTTATTAATTAATCAATCAATTAAATAATCAATTAATTAAATTGAAATTAATCAATTAATTAAAGTAATAATTATTATTTCAGTGATTTGCTGCAATAACTTTAGCAAAACGGTGGAGAAATGGCCTAGAGGCGGCACCAATGGCGCTGACGGACAGCGGAGCGACCGCCGGCAGCTGAAAGGCGGCTGTTGAGAATCCGCTGTTCGTGCATCGGAGACATTTGGTGGGCGGCCGTCCACGCAGCGCACCGGCAGCAAAGCCCCGGTCCGGCACCACCGGCGCCGAATAACGGGGGGGCTGCCCCCCCTAGTCCCTCTGACCCTTTGGGGCCAAGGCTAGCCCCTGGAAAGCAGTGCCAACCAGTCTTTTGTAGCCTTCCTCTGGATATGCTCTAGTTTGTAGATACCATTCTTAAACTGCAGTGCCCAGAACTGGGGACAATATTACACCTGGGGTCTGACCAAAGCAGAACAGAGTGGCCTCATTACTTTTGTAATCAGGACACTAAACCTCTGCAAATGCAGTCTACGATTGTACTGTTGTTGGAGACTAATCTATGGATGGAATTGGAAGCATAAGAATGAGAATTAATCGACATGTAGAGTTCACTGTATATTTACCCATGTAGCCATCAGGTTTTAAATATCCCAGACCTATTTGATTGATTGAATGAATGAATTTTATTACGGTCACAGACAAATCAGAGTTTTGATACCAAAGAACAAATACAGGAATTCAAATAGTTAGATAATTTTTAAGTCCAACACATTTCCCCCCTAATTTGCATTGCAATACAAAATAAATTTGCAGCCTTCGCAGTGACATAGGTTAAATCATCTCTTAAGCAGAATAGACCCATGTCTTCAGAAAATTATCGAGGACGCGCCGCCGCTGCCGGCCCTGGCCCAGGTGATGGAGCCGTCTGGGCCCACGCCGGAGCCCTAAAAGCCACGCCGGCCGGGGCCGCTCGCAGCGCCCGGCCGGCGAATAAGAGGGGCTTCTCCCGCTCCCCATCCGGTCTGGTGCATGGCTGCACCGCCACTGTCGGCTCCAGCTCGGGCGGGGAGGCCGTGCCACCCCACCCGGAGCTGTCCATGTCCACGCCAGCTGGGCCAATACCGGCCCAGCCGGCAACGAAGAGGAGCTTCCTCCGCCCTGATCTCCTCTAGGCGCAAGTGTGCTCCGCCGGTGTCTGCCTCGGCCCGGGTGAGGGGGCCGCGCCAATCCCTCTCCCCTTGCCCGGGCCAGGTCTTTCGAAGGTGCACCGGCCAGGGCCGCCCTCAGTGCCCGGCCGGCGAAGAGGAGGTGTACCCGCAGTCCCCCTGTAATCCGGCACGAGGCTGTGCTGCCGCCACCGTCCTCGGCCCGGACGCGGAGGTCGCACCGCCCCGCCGGGAGCTGAAGGAGGGCGCGCCGGCTGGACTGACTCCGGCGCCCAGCCGGCGATGATGAGGGGCCTTGACCGCCCCCTCCATCAGGCGCGGGGACGCACCACCACTGCCGGCCCTGGGCCAGGCGAGGAAGTCGCGTCTCCCCACCCGGGCCAGATCCCCAGCAGCTGCTCCGGCCGGGCTGCTCCCAGCGCCTGGCCGGCAAAGAGGAGGGGCCTCAGCAGCCCCCTTAATATCTCGGCGCAACGTCGCGCCGCAGCCGCCACAAGCCCCCAGCCCAGTCGTCCTCCCCAACCCGGGCCCAGACTGGATCCCCGAAGAAGCGAAGAGGAGGGCCCCCCATAACATCCGACGCGATTATGCGTTGCTGCCGCTGCCGGCCGCTGCTGCCACCACTGGCCCCAGCCCGGGCGCGGCGGCCACGCCACCATACCCGGGCCCAGGTCAGGGCTTTAAAGTTGTGCCGGCCGGGCCGCTCTCTGCGTCCGGCCGGAGAAGAGGGGAGGGCTTCAGCAGCCCCTTTTAGCCGCGAGAACGCCTGAATTTTATTTTAAAATTATTACAAGGTCTGATTCCCCCCAGCAGGACCTTCCAACCCGGCTCCGGCCGGACCCTCCAACCCGGATCCCTTCTCCCAAGCCGACCATGCCACATGGTCCTCAGGGATGATAGGGTCGGGCAGAGATCCTCTTCCAGTTGAAAGAAGCTGCAAGGAACAAAGAGGGTGTGGGTTGGGGCTGCCCAGCCTAATATTGGCTCCTGTAGGCCCGCCCCCATGCTGGCTAATTACCTGCGTCAACAGGTAAGCCTCGACTCTCTTCCCCCACGTCCGGAAAATTTCTCCCTGCCCACAGCTGCGCGTGCTCGGGGGAAGGTCCTTCTCACTGGTGATGCTTCTGAAAAAAAGTCCTCATCTGGATTTCTTCCTGGATGTTGGAGTTTTGAATTAAGTAGGTTTTAAGTGTAGTTTTCTGAAGCATAGCCAATGCATGAAAAATTATCACTGATTGTATTCCCTCCCCGCCCTGAATTCTATAATGACCACGGTGATGTGCATAATTATGCACATTTGCATGCATTGATAATTCACATACTCAGAAATGTTGATAGTAAATGTTGATAGTACAAACATACATTTGTATGTCTTATCAATCTACACCTATGTGTGTGTGCATCATCAAAAGCAATGCACAAAAAATATTGATGAAATCATGCATGCAATCCCATCACGGTTGATTTGTGCAGAGTTTCATCAATGGGCACAAGCACATACCGTATATACTCGAGTATAAGCCGAGTTTTTCAGCCCATTTTGGTGCTGAAAAATGCCCCCCCCGGCTTATACTCGAGTCAGCGCCGCCGCTGCTGAAGCCCCGCTGCCGCTGAAGCCCCCCAAGGACCCCTGCCGCCACCCCCAGACCCCCCCGCCACCCCCCGTCACCGTACCTGCTCCCGCCACCGAAAGCCCTGCCGCCGCCGAAAAAGCCTCCCCGCCGCCAAAAAAGCCTCGCCGCCACCGAAGCCCCCCCAGGACCCCTGCCGCCACCCCCAGACCCCCCCGCCACCCCCCGTCACCGTACCTGCTCCTGCCGCCGAAAGCCTCGTCGCCGCCGAAAAAGCCTCCCCGCCGCCGAAGAAGCCTCGCCGCGCCGAAGAAACCACGCCGCCGGGTAAATAATGGGGGGGGGCAGGGAGGTGAAAGACTGAAATTAGAGCTGAACTAAAATTTCTCAGAAGATATTTTTCTGGGAACATTTCTGAGATTTTTCTTTTTCTCACCCCCACTAGAAGAAGAAGCCACTTTGCAGAGTTTCTGCTTATATTCTCCACATTTTTATTGTCAGCCACCTTTCCGCCCTCCCAAATCCCTTAGAACAATGCTAGCTTTGGGGTATTGTGGAGGATGCAAAATGGTGGCCACAGTTGCTGCTGCTGCTGCGTCAAAAAACAAAAACAAGAAAACCCTCTTAGGAAAAAAAGTTGTACTTCTGCCACTGCGAATGGTGAATCATAGAATCATAGAAAAGTAGAGTTGGAAGGGGCCTACAAGGCCATCGAGTCCAACCCCCTGCTCAGTGCAGGAATCCAGGTCAAAGCATCCCTGACAGATGATTGTCCAGTTGCACCTTGAATGCTTCCAGAGTGGGAGAGCCCACCACCTCCCTAGGTAGTTGATTCCATTGTCTTATTGCTCTGACAGTCAGGAAATTTTTCCTGATGTTTAGGTGGAATCTAGGAATCTACTTGAGCCCATTATTCCGTGTCCTGCAAACTGGGATGATCGAGAAGAGATCCTGGCCCTCCTCTGTGTGACATCCCTTCAAGTACTGAAAGAGTGCGATCATATCTCCCCTCAGTCTCCTCTTCTGAAGGCTTGGCTAAACATGCCCAGTTCTTTTAGTCTCTCCTCATAGGGCCTTGTTTCCAGTCCCTTTATCATCCTTGTTGCCCGCCTCTGAACCCTCTCCAGCTTGTCTACGTCCTTCTTAAAGTGTGGTGCCCAGAACTGGACGCAGTACTCAAGATGGGGCCTAACCAGTGCTGAGTAAAGGGGGATTATCACTTCACGCGATTTGGAAGCTATACTTCTATTAATGCAGCCCAAAATAGCATTTGCCTTCTTTGCAGCCACATCGCATTGCTGGCTCATATTCAGTTTGTGATCCACCACAATTCCAAGATCCTTCTCACTCGTAGTATTGTGGAGCCAAGTGTCCCCCATTCTGTAACTGTGCATTTGGTTTCCTCTCCCTAGGTGCAGCACTTGGCATTTATCCCTATTAAATTTCATTGTGGTGGTCTAGGGATGGGTGAATGAGCGATGCTCAAGATTGCCAGGATTCTCTGAGCATCAGCTCACCGCTCAGCTCGTGCCTGATTCCAGTTTGCAATCGCTGCTTGCTCTGCATGAATGGGGAAATTGCACAAATCAAGCTGTCAGGGTCTGCTCAGCTAGCACAGTGCTGCATCGACACCTGGTGGCCTGATGGAGAAGGCAGGCAAGTCTACCTGTGAATACTTGCAGGACTAGCACACCGGACTTGTAGGTGCTCGCAGGGTTAGAGCCAGTCCACTCATGGAGACCAGCTGGGAGCCACAGGAAGCCCTATAAAAGGCTTCTTGTTCCTACTCAGCTCTGCCAAAGCAATATGAGTCTTTGTGGTGGCAGCATTGTGCTTGTGGTGTGTGTCCAGTCTTGCTATGTCTTACAGGTATACAATCCTTGATGTTGCCTTTGCCTCTGGTTCTATCTTATTATGCCTTCCTGATCTCTTGCCTCTCCTCAGCACTGCCTTTGCCTCTGGTCCTGCTGTGCCTTCCTGGTAACTGACCTCTTGCCTGTCTTCACTGCCTTCACCTTTGGTCATGCCTTGCCAGTATCTGATGCCTTGTCTGTTCCTGATGCCTCCTTGCTTCTGGTCCCACCCCACCGTGCCAACACTCAATGCTTGCCTGAGCTTTCAACTGTGCTCCCACAGGCCCTCTTCCAGGTGCCCCCTCTCCAAGAAGGTGGTGGAGGTCACCAGAGAGAGAAACCTTCTCAGGGAAAAGGGGTCTTCTGCCATGACTATAAGGTGTGGTTCACCTGCCCAGACTCCTTCTGTTCAGGTGAGTTTGCAGGTCATAAAGGTTGGGTAGATGCCATGCTGAGCCTCCATTTCCAGACCAATCCATATGTCTAATGTTTTCCATGCCAATTTTGCCTTCTGAGGCTTGGCTGGCACTAAGGATCCTTCCAAAATCCGTGTCATCAGAATTTTCTGCCCAGATTATGGAATTAATTAGTCTCATTTCTGCAGGGAAAACAATGCATTCAGAATTCTTCATTCTCCTGTCTTAAATTTTCAAATTGTGTATGAGGAGTGGGGAATGAGTGGCCTTCCAGATGTTGTTGGACTGCAACTCCCATCATCCCTCACCATTGACTATGCATGCTATGGCTGATGGGAGTTGTAGTCCAACAGCATCTGGTGGGCCATGCCTTCCACATCCCCATTGTGTACAGAATACTCTTAGTTATGCTTTAGTCTCAAATGAAGTCAACGGGACCCAAGTTAGTCATTAACAGTGCGATCCTATGTGTGTCTACTCTGCGGTATCTTTTTTGGATATATACCTAACTGTGCATGAGGGATCTCTACAAACATCTACTTATAAGAAACCAACAGATGTGAACTCCTATTTGAACTATGAAAGTCATCATACTGTCTCTTTAAAGAGAAATTTACCTTATTCACAATTCTTAAGGATTAGAAGAAACTGTAGTCAAAGCAGTGAATTCCATCTACAAGCTGGTCAATTAATGCGACAATTAGAAAACAGAGGCTACCCCCGTAGAATACTAAAACAGGCTCTTTACAAAGCCAAAACAGTAAAAAGGACAGAATTGCTAAAACCCAAAAATAGATTAACACAAAACAATAGAATGATTATCCCCATAACATTTGATGGCTCAACTGTGTATATTAAAAATATTATCCTAAAACATTGGCACCTTTTGAAAGACATCCCCAAGTGTGCACAACCACCCATGTTTGCCTACAAACGTACTGCCAGTTTAAAAGACATTTTGGTCCATTCAAGACTAAGGCACAACACGAATCAGACAACTATCTCTGGAAAAATACCTGTGGGACATTACAAATGTGGGAATTGTAGTGTTTGTGATAATTGCTTGACCCTAAAGTCTTTTAGAAACCCTACTAACAATAAAGAGTACACCCTAAAGAATTTTCCAATTGCAACACACCAGGTGTTGTATATGCTATCCAGTGTCCCTGCCCTTTACTATACATAGGCATGACGACTAGAAAAATAAAATTAAGAATAGCTGAACACAAAAGTTGCATTAGAACCAAAAAGATTCATGCACCAATGGTCAAACATTATATGGAACAGGAGCATGATGAAAACTCTGTCAGGTTTTGGTGCTTAGAAAGAGTGCGAGGTACAGGAAAACAACTAATAGTAAAACTTAAAAACCAAGAGTCCAGATGGATATTTAATCTAAATACAGTGGCTCCATTTGGATTAAATGAGAACATAGATTGGTTATCAACTGGTTTGTAGTATACTAATTTTTGCCATGGTTTTGTTGAAATAAATTATGTATAAAGACCAACTTTAGTGTAAGTTCATTCAGAATACTAGATGTATAGCCACACTATCAGGCAACCTCTAAATGAAGATGACTACCAGGTGTGTGTAAGGGTATCACACCAGATAAATTACTCCATCTGCCAAACTCTGGAGCATTGCCTCAGGAGCTTGGTAGATGAAACCAACCTTGGTAAGTCAATATACTCCTTCTGAAAGGGTTCTCTTATATTTTATTTTTTCTATCTTTTTAAATTTATAAAAAATTTTCTTATCAATGTATGTACTAATAAAACAAATGTATATTTTATATAGAATTGGAGAGATACAGAGCATTAGCTTGTATATTGACCTTAGTGAAAACTACAGGGGTGAGCATGATATCATTTAATTATGTTCTATATTACTACCAATTTCTTATGAAAAACTAGCAGACTGTAGTTTGATTCATTGTGAGTTTTGTATTTTCCTAAGCCACTGAAGAAGGCCTTTGGGCCGAAACGCGTTTGGCTTCTACACACAAGTAAAGAAAGCTTACATGCTGTGAGGACATTCTCTGGAAGCACCAAACAAAAAAAACTTTGGCACTAACAATATTTCATCTAGAGAGAGAGGTCCTCAAGTCTGAAAGGACATTTGTATCATCTTCAGCCCTTAAGACGTTGTATTTTACAGGTCTACATAATTGTTTCTGTCTTATACATGTTTTATATATATATATTTTAAAAAACATTTCTGGAAATTTTTATATTACATTATAAAATTTAATCTATTTTACTATATTTTATGGTTATTTTTTATATATACAAATTCTTGACTTTTAAGTTCTATACTCTGCGGTAAGTCCCATAGAGTTCCATGGGTCTTAATCCCAGATAAGTGGTTAGTTGCCAACCAGGGGTTAGTCTTGTGCCCCTCCCTGCAATCACCTGGGAGATCTATTAAGAAACGCTAGAAAGCTCCATCCCCATGCAAAGTCAACCCCCAATCTATGGATCTGTGCCCAGCACTGGTGTCTCCTTGAAACAGGCAGGATCTTGCTCCAGCAAATAGGATGTTTTGTCTGTGCCTCATAGACCAGATGATGATGTCACAATGGCTACATTTCTGAGTGGCCTCAAAGGGCTTTTGGTGAAAAATTTCACAGGTTCCTTACCAGAGAGCTCCAGTTATCACATTGTCAATTTCACAGGGGTGGTAAGATGAAGAAGGCGTCACCTTCACTTCAGAATTCATTGCATGATAGCACAGGTATGTTTATCCAGGAAGTTGGAAGGAAATTGAGACTTTTTAGAAAGGAAGTGGGAGGAGTCAAGTAGGGGGGGGGGTCAGTAGAGCAAGTTGGAGACTGTATTTTCTTTCTCTTCCTGAATGTGGCATTATATTATTAGTTGGCGTCACAGCAAGTGACCACAACATAATATGAATATCAGATGAGTCCTGCTGGATCAGACCAAAGGTCTGTCTAGTCCAGCATTCTATGTAGAATGTGCCCACAGCCAGCCAGATGCCTCTGAGAAGTCCACAAGCAGGACATGAGTGCAATGGCACACACCCTTCCTCTTGTGTTCCCCAGTGGCTGGCATTGAGAGGCACATTGCTCTAATACTGGAGGTAATATACAGCCATCCTGACGAGTAGCCATAGATAGCCTTAGTGCGCAATCCTATGCAAGTTGAAACAGAAAAAAAGGCCTACAACTCCCAGCATGCCCCAGCCAGCATAGCTGGCTGGGGCATGCTGGGAGTTGTAGGCCTTTTTTTTCTCTGTTTCAACTTGCATAAGATTGCAATTTGTGCCTTTAACCACTATTAATTTATCAAATGCCCTTTTAAAGACATCCAAGTTGTTGACCATCAACTTGTGGTGGCAAATTCTTTAGTTTAACTGTGTGTAGAAGTCCTTCCTTTTATCTGTGCTGAATCCCCCACCATTTAGCTTCATTGGATGAACCTGGGTTCAGGCTTTACAAGAGAGGAAGAAAAACTTCTCCCCATCCACTTTCTCCATGCCGTGGATAATTTGATACATCTCTGCAACATCATAAGAACATTAAAGATGACTATCACTGGCTCACGCTGGCTCAGCTTGTCTGAGCGTGGAAAGCTAAGCAGGGTCAGGCCTGGTTATTACTTCGATGGGAGACCCCTCCTCTAGTTTCCTGCATTGAGCAGGGGTTGGACTCGATGGCCTTGTAGGCCCCTTCCAACCCTATGATCCTATGACTTCCTATGACGATTTGGTGGTGAGTCCCACCATGTTCGATGGGATTTACTCCCTTGAAAGTGTGCTTGGGATATGTGCAGTCCCATACGTGTGCAATCCCATACAGTGCAATCCTATACATGTCTACTCAGGGGGAAGTCCCATTGACTTCACTGGATCTTACACCCTCAAAAGTGGGTACAGGATTGCTCTGTTAGTCAATAAATCATATGAGTCTCTAAATGCACATACCTAAAAGTAAGCACCACTGGACTTAGCGAGCAGGCATGTTTTGCAGTGAGTAAGCATGTTTTGGGTAGCACTGTGAACTTGCACACATTTGCATGTAAGAAAAGCAGTTGTTCTAAGGAAAATGGAAAACAAGTGGCGTTCTTTTTTAGAAGATGTGTGCATGTGTAAGCAGAATACAGGCCTGCGGCTCACACTGGCTCAGCTTGTCTGAGTGTGGAAACTTAAGCAGGGTCAGGCCTGATTATTACTTTGATGGGAGACCCCTCCTCTAGTTTCCTGCATTGAACAGGGGGTTGGGCTCGATGGCCTTGTAGGCCCTTTCCAACTCTATAATCTATGAATGCACCATCTTAGGAGAGGCATTCCTGCTTCTCTCCCATGTCGTCCACCAAAATGACTTTAATTGATTAATCTATCCAATTAATCAGTGAAATATTGCAGCTCCAAAAACACAACAAATGCCTTTTCTCTTTGGAACTATGGTTTTCTCACATGCAAACTTATGCAGATGTAATCAATTAATCAACCAATTCATCAAATAATCAATCAATGGGAACATTGATGGGCAGTGCAATCTTGTGGCTGCCGGACAGTGTCTAGACAGCCATAGGATTTTTCAGATTCCCTGCTACGAGGTTTGAAAACCACTCCGACCTCGTAGCTAGCTGGGGATCCATGCTCAGATCCTGCTCCCCCGATTTCCATGTCGGCTGCTTCACTGAGGTCACAAAGCAAAGCGGTTTGCCGGCCAGATGGGCAATCCACAAATTTAACAAATAAATAAAAATATCCTGGCAGTGCTCCAGCCTCCTTCCCCTTCCAAAGTGCCACAGCTAGACAGCTGAACTCAGCTGTCTAAGTGCTTTGCAGAGCAAGAGGAGTACAGAGTCGACCTTCACCCCCGCACTCCGCCCACCCTGCATAGCATTTTCATCCTGCATTCTTTCAATCTCCCCATCCCACCTCAGCCTTCCTTGCCCCATCTCATGCGCCATCCTGGGGGTCCCTTGACCCCCATGAGTGGCTTAGGGAGCATGCCAGGGGCTTTAGTGCAAAGGAAGAGCCAGGAAAGCCCTATTGTGCAAGCAGAGTTCCACTCATTCTTCTCTGGATCTAACCCATTCCCTTTATAATACATGACGTGTCAAAATCTTGGCCAGATGTTCTAGTAATTTTATTTATTTATTTATTATATTTATACCGCACCTTTTTTCCTGAAATAATAATAGTGCCAGGTCATTAACTTAGAGCTCTCTTAAAGGCTTGTCACCACCGGTGAATCTTTATTTTCTCTCTCTCTTTCAGCAGCCTTCACCTTCCCTTCTTCTCTGATCCATTCCCTAATCTGCTCATCATGAGCTCTAGCCATAAAATGGGGCAGCCAGCAATGCTCAAGCCAAGGCCCCTAGGCCTAAGACAAGGTAAAGAGCCCTCCTTCCAGTGTCGAAATGTTCTGTATGACAGAAGGTGGCCACTTCCGCATCACCAAAAGAGAGGGCAAAAGGGGACACCAACTTACATAATACTGACATATGCAAACTTAGAATCAATAACCATTATTTAAATAGAAACACAGTATATCTCACCATATCAGGGTAGACAGTGTGACCAGTGTGACCAGTTGACCAGGCGACGTCAAGGCCCCTGCTGCTCTCCAGATGGGAAGTCAAGTTACCAAAATGCAACCAAACCAGCAAAGCCAGATGTGGGGGAAGGCAACCTCCCCAAAAGTTTTACTTGGCATAGCTATGCTCAACTAAATACTCCTCTCCAAAGAAACATGCTCTTACATTATTGTCACTGTGAGCCAGTGTGGTGTAGTGGCTAGAGCAGCATTTCCCGAACTTGGGTCTCCAGCTGTTGTTTGACTACAACTTCCATCATACCCAACCAGCATAGGCGTTGGCCAGGGATAATGAGAGATATAGTCCAATAACATCTGGGGACCCACAGTTGGGAAAGGTGGGCTTAGACTAGCCTTCCCCAACCTGGCACCCTCTACAACTGTTTTGACTACAACTCCCAGCATTCCTGACCACTGGCCATGCTAGCAGGAGCAGATTGGAGTTAAAGTCCAAAACATCTGGATGGCACCAGGTTGGGGAAACCTGGATTAAAGTATAGAGCTAGGACTGGGGAGAACCAACTTCAATTCCTCCATCACAATAGGCCAGCAGTAGGCAATGTGGTGCCCACAGACACCAATGCACGCCTGGACACCTTTCTGCTGGTCACCCACCAAGGTGCCTTTATCTCTCCTACATTTTCTTACTGGCAGCTGAGATTGCTTTGAAATAGGTTTCTGTTGGAGCTGAAAACTGTGGGTTCAAAAGAGTTGTTCAGTGTGTTGGGGACTTAGACCCCAACTCTTCCTTGTACTCAGACTTTTGGGCAGGTTACTTGTCCTTTACCATGCCTTCCACAGCAGCCATTTTGCAGGTGGTACCCCGTAGAGTTTCTCAAATTGCCAGATGTGCCCATAAAGGTTGACTGCAATAGGTTATCAACAGTTCAAAACATTCCTCAGTAGGTGCAGAGGGTGAAATGGGCAGACTGTGCACGGCACGGTGCCTTAGTGTTCATGTGTACGCATTGCCATTAGAGATCATGCATCCGCTCTGCACTCCAAGATGTAACTTCTAGGAACCCTACGGCAGAACCTCATTCCTGAAGGATGGCAACTGGCCCAAATTTCTCAGAAAATATTATTCTGAGAGAACTTCTGAGAGGGTTTTTTTTTTTCCCCCAACTGCCTGCCCCCCACCCCCTGAAAAAGCAGGCCACTTTGCAGAATTTTCTCCAAATATTCTCCACCATGGTCTTGTGGTGGCTGCCACCCACCCCCATGTCATGGAATGATGCTAGGCCTGGAGCATTGTGGAGGGTGCAAAATGACGATGGGAGAACCAGGGATGTTCGAGCTCACCAAAATTCTCCAAACTTCACTTCAAAGCTCAGTTTAGCTCACTTGCAGTCTCATTTGTCCCCCCTCCCCGCCCCGTTCATTCTGATGGGGAAAGTGTGCATTTTTCAAATTGACTGAAGTGTGAAAATGCACATTTTTTAAAGTGCACATTTTTTTTAAGTGTGCATTTTTAAAGTTCAAACATCGTGAATGCAGGTTCAGGAATTTGCAAATATTTTCGGAGAACATAAGCTCCCATTCACATTCCGGGTTGTGAATGGGGCATTTTCGAGTGATTTGCGAACTGAAACAAAATTCCGCACACATCCCTGCCCCGCCGGTGACGGGGCTGCCTGCACAGCTGCTGCTGGCACTGGCATCGGCGACAAGAAAGCCTTAGGAAGAAAAAGGCTGTGCTCCTCCCACTGAAAATGGTGAGCCCCGCCCCCAAGAAACAGTTGAGAGAATTTCTCCTCCCCCTGGAGAAATTTGGTGACATGGTCCCCCACCCAATTTCTCTGCCCATAAATAGGGTGGGGAAATGCAACTGCTGGCGGTCAAGAGGGGGCTAGTTATTCTTTTGATCTGGGGCCATCCTGGCCACAGGCCTGCCTCTGTCTCTCCTCCTGACCCTCCCCCTCTCGCCCTGCCCCCAGGTCTAGCTGAGCTCTACCAGGAAGAGCGGCTCTGTGATGCCACCCTCATAGCTGAAGGACAGCGGTTCCCTTGCCACAGGTAGGCCATAATATTTCTGATCTAGACGGCCTCAGGTTCATCGCCAATTAAAAATGTATCCTATTTATTATTAATGCTTAAGCCATAGGCCATTCGCATCCAGAATAAATAAAAACAATATAAAAAGTACAACGGTACAATAATTTAAAAAAAAAAAAAAAACTGCAACAGTATGGCGGTGGTTAAGAAACAAAAAAAACAAAAAACCTTACATAAAATCACACATGATTCTTATATGTTAACAGGATAAAATACAGGACAGTTTAAAAGCAATTATTACTATTATTATTGGGGAAGCAAAAACCTTACATAAAATCACATATGAATCTTACATGTTAACAGGATAAAATACAGTACAGTTTAAAAGCATTAATTATTGTTATAATTATTTTAAAAAATACTATAATTAAATAAGACTATCTCCAGAACAGTCAACTGCAATCTCAATAATGAATCTTGCCCGAATTTTAATTGCTGCAAGGGCAAAAAGAGAAACCTTGTGGGTGATCTTAGAGTCGGTGTCAGACAGGAGATTAAAAAAATCTTTTCTGAAATGGTATTGGAATGTAAATGGGACAAAATAGGTTCCAGAAATTTGGTTCTTGGTTCAGAGTACAATGAACAATAGAACAAATAATGAGGCAGATCCTCAATTTCAGAGGCCCCACAATTAAAAATAAAAAGGATCAGGTGGCAGGGACTGAGAAAGACCTCAGCCAGGAGAGTCACTGCCAGCCAGAGTAGTCAATACTGCGCTAGATGGACTATCTATAAACGTCACTTCCACCTCCTTGAAAGATTTCATCAACGTT
This sequence comes from Shinisaurus crocodilurus, assembly GCA_021292165.1. NCBI lineage: Eukaryota > Metazoa > Chordata > Lepidosauria > Squamata > Shinisauridae > Shinisaurus > Shinisaurus crocodilurus. Next base: position 30,318,331 of record CM037886.1, read on the forward strand.
GCCTCCGGAAAATCCTGCAAATTACTTGGGAAGATAGGCGAACAAATGTCAGTGTACTGGAAGAAGCAAAGACTACTAGCGTTGAAAAAATGATCCTTCAACGCCAACTTCAGTGGACCGGTCATGTTGTTCGAATGCCTGACTGCCGTCTCCCAAAGCAGTTACTTTATTCCCAACTCAAGCATGGAAAGCGGAATATCGGTGGTCAATATAAGAGGTTTAAAGATGTTCATAAGGCTAATCTAAAAAAATGCAATATAAACATCGAAAACTGGGAAGCTCTGGCCCATGAACAATCTAAATGGAGGTTGGCCTTTCACAAAGGTTCCATGGACTTTGAAGAAGCCCGAGTGCAAGGTGAAAGGGAGAAACATGCGAAGCGAAAAGCACGTCAAACGAATCCTTTACAGGACCATCTTCCATCTGATAACCTGTGTCCTCACTGTGGGAAGCTGTGTGGATCTAGAATTGGCCTCCACAGTCACTTACGGACCCATCGCTAGAGTCTACACAATCTTCTTTAGAATCTCCTCCTATCTTACTCGGTCACGAGTGATTGCCTGATGATGAGATGGATGGATTCTTTTGCACAAGTGTGCCTGGTGTGCTGCAACTGTTCTGGAGTCTTGGTTATATATCATGATTGATTAGACTGTTGCAATGCACTCTACATGGGACTACGCTTGACTGTGTGGGTAGTCCCTCGAAGTGTCAGTTGGTGCCAAATGCAGCAGGTCGGTTGCTCCTTGGTGCCCGGTATCATGGTCATATCACCCCGGTACTGAAAGATCTGCACTGGATGCCGATTGTTTTCTGGGCCCAATTCAAGGTGTTGGTTTTCATAGAATCATAGAAAAGTAGAGTTGGAAGGGGCCTACAAGGCCATCAAGTCCAACCCCCTGCTCAATGCAGGAATCCAGGTCAAAGCATCCCTGACAGATGCCTGTCCAGCCGCATCTTGAATGCCTCCAGAGTGGGAGAGCCCACCACCTCTCTAGGTAGTTGGTTCCATTGTCTTATTGCTCTGACCGTCAGGAAATTTTTCCTGATATTTAGGTGGAATCTGGGTTCCTGTAACTTGAGCCCATTATTCCGTGTCCTGCAGTGCAAACTGGGATGATCGAGAAGAGATCCTGGCCCTCCTCTGTGCGACAACCCTTCAAGTACTGGAAGAGTGCTATCATATCTCCCCCTCAGTGGAGATAAGTGGAGTCACCCACCTCCACTAAGTGGAGGTGGGTGACTCCTGTTTCGGTGGGGCTCCTCAGCCATTGCAAGCTTTATTTGGAGCTTTCTAGGAGCTGTCCATGGTGTTCCATGCTGGTGAACCTAGTTTGGGGGTGGAGTTCAGCACCATGGATAGCTCCTAGAAAGCTCCAAATAAAGCCTGCAATGGATTAGGAGCCCCACCGAAATAGGAGTCACCAGCCTCTGCTCGGTTTCTCAGATCAGCAGGCGGCAACGCCCTCCTGAAGACACCCGCACTTGCCTGTTTGTTGGGCATGCAGGAAAGACCTTTCTCCCGCGGCGCTCCCAAACTCCGGGACATGCTCCCTTCGCAGTACTGACTGGCCCACACACTCTCTGCATTCAGGACGCATATCTTTTTAACTCGGCTTTTTAAATTGGTATGGTTTTTTAAGGATGTGTTTTTATGTGAAGATGTCTTTTATGTTTTGAATTTTTTGTAAACTGTCTTGGTTGGCCTCAGGAAGGTGGTATAGAAATCAATCAATCATCAGTCATCTGACCTAAAAGGTAAAAGGCAGCTTCCTGTGTTCCTATGCAGCTTGTGGAGTTCCTGGTCCAGAAAACTCATTGCAAGAGTATCAATTTCTATGTCTTGTTTCATTGGGGACAAGAGGATTTTACTTCATTGGTTCCTTTATTGTTCCTCTGTTTTGTTCTGTCCTGTAATGCTTGACCCAGACCTGGGCCAGGATGGTTCTTTGAAGACCCTGTCATTGCAGAGCCTAAGGACCCTGTGGGACCCCCTGACTCTAGTGATGCTCCAGGCACCTCCGGCAGCTGTGGATAAGCCACACCAGGCCCTTCATCAATGGTGAACTCTTTGGAATCTCCGGATGGGGCCCCTGAGGACTATACCTCCCCCTTAGAGTCAAAGGAAGAGGCCAAGCATATGCCCAGCCCTGGAGCACACGAGAAGGTGAAGGCACGTGTCACCACTCAGAGGCGAAGTGCATACCTCAAGACGCGCAGACAACCAGGCTACTCAAAAGCCAGGGTCTCCTCAAACATAGGGAGTCTCTGAAGCTGGGACGAATGGCTTGTAGGTGTACCTGGGTGTGGGCTGGAACTGGAAGACAGTTGAGGTCTCATTGGACACCTACTGGTTGCTGGAACAACACCTTTATTTCAGCTCCCAGTATCTTGCAACAGAGTTTTCCTCACCTTGGTCTTCCTTTGGACTTATCTCTCATGCTGCTGACCCCTGGACTCCTGATAAGCCCCCGTTCCTTGGATTGTGCTTGAGTTGGACTGCTTGCCTGGTCTTGGCTTTGGCTCTCCCTCAGACCCTGCTTTTTTTCTTCTCAACCAGTAATACTGTGCTTCTGATCTCTGCCCGCCTTCTAACTTTGCTGAATGGATTTCTCCCACAGTTTGCCCCAGGACTGAGCTTGACCCAACCATAGCAGGACAGTTCCGCACTCCGCTCCTCTTGAATTCTGGTTTCATGCACAGCACAGTTTGCCATAGCTTCCCTGCTCTCCATTCATTTGCCTTTGCTGGTCTCATGACCGCAATACATTTCTATCTCCATTCATTTGCATGCCCGGAAGAAAAAGTCAGAAAGCAATCTTTATGTAATCATGAAGGCCTCACGGTCCTGCTGGAGCCACGCCTACCTAGGAACACAGGAAACTGCTGTATAACAAGTCAGACCAGTGGTCCATCTAGCTCAGTATTGTCCACAGCAGGGGTGGGGCAGAGTATCAGGCTTGTGAGATCTACTTCGTTTTTGCTTGAACCCTGAGATCCACCAACTGGTGCAAAAGATTACTTTGAACTGAAGAATGCTGAGCCCGGAAATTGGTTCCGAGTGCCAGAACTCTGCAGAGCTCACAGTCCTCCCACACAAACTCCACTCCTGGTTCCACCGAGCAGTCTTCACTTCAGCAGGATAATTTAGGGAGGGTAGGAAAGGGGAGAGAAATCCTGCTGCTGGGGAATCAGAATTCCTTGCCGATCTACTGCAAATCGCCCAGAGATCTACCAGTAGATCCAGATCTACCTTCTGCCCACCCCTGGTCTACAGCAGGGCAGGGGTGGGCAACTTGTGTCCTTCCAGACGTTTTGGCCTACAATTCCCATAAACCCTAGCCAACATAGCCAGTGCTGAGGGATTATGGGAGTTATAGGCCAACACATCTGGAGGACCACACATTACCCGGCCCTGGTCTACAGTATTATTTTCTCTAATACATGCATTTTAAACACATTTTTTTAATTGGAGAACAGTGCAAAGTTCAGAAAAGTGTGGGTTCCCAAGGATAACTGAATTTCGATCCGCATCATGATCATAGAATCAGAGTTGGAAGGGGCCTGCAAGGCCATCGAGTCCAACCCCCTGATCAATGCAGGAAACTAGAGGAGGGGTCTCCCATCCAAGTCCTAACCAGGCCTGACCCTGCTTAGCTTTCCACACTCAGACAAGCTGAGCCAGCGTAAGCCACAGGCCTGTGTTTTTATGGTTCAAAAGTGCAAAGTGAATTAATTTCTCCCCATCTCGGCTTTCTTGTCTGCAGAGCACTGCTGGCAGCCATCAGCCCCTACTTTCGGGATATTTTCATCAATACCTGGGAAGAATCCAAAGGGAGAGAGGTTCTGGTCCAGAATGTGGCCCCATCAATTGTCCAAAGCATTCTTAAATACATCTACACAGAGGAAATAGCACTCACACCTGATCTGGCCCCATTCCTCTTTGCAGGGGCCAGCCAGCTACGGATCGTTCCTCTACAGAATGTCTGCTGTAGGTAAGCCACTGTGTTCTACTTTCCCCACGTACGCTATGGCAGTGCACACACATTCATACAATTTGCAGTGTGCAGAGCACAATGAGCATCCAGACTCCCTCCTGTGGCCCTAATGCAGATGGTTGCAATCATGGAATTGGCTTGTCAACCTTTCAAGGTTTTCTTCAGCAAAAGTTGAAGAAAAGGTGGTGGTGACTAGGAACTGCTACCGAGGCAGTTTAGTAATCTGCTCTCATTATATAATGGAACATTGAATCCAGTCACATATGCAGGATCCAAGTTTCTACAAAATTATTATTATTATTATTATTATTATTATTATTATTATTATTATTATTATTATTTTTAAGAAGTTTGTCATCTTTATGGCCAGGCAGTTTCTACCGAAGGCTTGAAAATCAGAGAGTCTTTGTTGAGGGCCTTGGAGAATGCATAGGATTGCTTCAGCTAACACAGCTTCTCAGTGCACATTCCTTGGGCTGAAGGTTCTTTAGCTAAAAGTCATCAGGTCTCAGACATGAGATGGAATGGGTTCCCTTAGCTCAGGGTTCTCCAACCTTGGGTTCCCAGATGTTGCTGGACTACAGCTCCCAGAATCCCTTGCCATTAGCCATGCTGGCTGGGTATGCTGGGAGCTGTAGGCCAGCAACATCTGGGGACCCAAGGTTGGAGAACCCTGCGTATGCATTGGCCCATAATTCCCTGGGTTGGGTTTGGATGCTTTTCAAAATATTCTTACTTCCTTTCTAAATGCAAAAGCACATTCAGCTTTTGTGAAAACACACATTTTCTCCTTCATTCAAATGCATCCACTAAGGCCTAGCACAGATGCTCTGCATCCCTCCACTCAGAGCATCTCCACAAATGCGGCAGCATCTGATAAATTCTGCTTTCTGATAGCAGTTTAAATACTCAGTGGCCCATTTTCTACTCAACACGCTCCCACAATTTTTTTTTGTTGTTGCAAGAATTGTGGCATCTGACTGCATGATGCAGTCAGTAATGCAGACTGAATGCTCCAGGGATGCTCCATGTGGAGAGATTTACAACGTCTGACCAGGCCATTTCTATTCTGAACCAAGCCATTCTGAGCCATTCTCTCTCTTTATCTGTCATATTTATGTCCTGCCTGCCTTCCAGCCTACCCTGCTCCAGGCCTGGGACTCTGCAGGCGTGCCATCAAGACTCAACATGAATGTCAGTCTGGAGATCATCACACTCCACCCAGCTTGGTGGCCTCCAGATGTTTTGGATGATAACTCCCAGCATTTCTGACCATTGGCCAAAACATCTGGAGGGCAACAAGTTGGGGAGGATACCCTAAATCAGGGATGTGGAACCTCAGCCCCAGGAGCAAAATCTGGTTCCTCAGATGGCTACACCCCCTTTCCTAACCCTTTCCCTGCAACCACTGATCACAACCACAGGTGGCTTCCTGGCTTTTGTGCCATTGTCCCCCACGCTCCATTCTAAAAGGTTGAAATGTCTCTCTTATTTATATTTATACCCCGCCTTTTTTCCTGCAAGGAACCCAAGGCGGCTTACATAATCCTCCTCCTCTCCATTTTATCCTCACAACAACCCTGTGAGGTAGGTTAGGCTGAGAGTCAGGGACTGGCCCAAAGTCACCCAGTGAGTTTCATGGCTGAGTGGGGAATAGAACCCAGATCTCCTGAGTCCCAGTCCAACACTCTCACCACTACGCCACACTGGCTCCTATTATATTATATTTATATCCCGCCTTTTTTCCTGCAAGGAGCCCAAGGCGGCTCACATAATCCTCCTCCTCCTCCTCTCCATCTTATCCTCACAACAACCCTGTGAGGTAGGTTAGGATATGCAAGCAGTGACAAGCGGGAGACGATGGAGCGGCATTCTCCCCTTTGCCTTGCGGGCTTCCTCTGAGGTGTTGCATGGATCAGGCCGAGAGGGAGAGGGCAACAGAATGGTGGAGGTGACACTTTGAGGAGATGGGCCCACTCAGAGAGGACAGCCCACTGAGAACAACTTTCTTATTCAATCCTCTTCCTCCTCTCCATTTTATCCTCACAACAACCCTGTGAGGTAGGTTAGGCTGAGAGTCAGGGACTGGCCCAAAGTCACCCAGTGAGTTTCATGGCCAAGCGGGGGTTAGAACCCGGATCTTCCGAGTCCCAGTCCAACACTCTCACCGCTACCACACTGGCTCTCTTAAGGCTTCTGGCAGTCAGAGCTTTAAGCTAAAATATGCTGGTATTTTTATTTTTATATTTTGGCCTATTGCCTTCAGTTCCACCCTCTTTTGCCTTTAGCTCTGCCCCTCGCTGGGATGTGGGCCCCCAAAGCTTTTCTGAAATGAAATTCAGCCCCTGGGCTGAAAGAGGTTATGCACCCCTGGCCTAGATCTAGGAAATCAGTGCCCTGGCCAGCTCCCTGTGGAGAAAGGGTCAGCAGTTGCATTGGGGCATGTCTAAGCAAGCTAAGGGTGTTGCTCCAGCAATTCTACGAAGGCACGTGTGGACTTCGATAGTCCCACGGCCAGGCTGTTGTCCCTAGCTCTGCTCCCTTTCCTGGAAGCTCATGTGGCTTGAAGGGGCCATGCTTTATTTCTCTGGCATCGACTCTGGTGGGGCTGGGGAATCTCCTGCTGTCTCTGGCTCTTGGGCAGTAGCTGAGGGTTCAAAGTAGGAAGAGTCCTCTGAGTAAGAGGGAAAGGCAGGGCTACCTCTCAGGAAGAGTGGGTGCTGGAAGCACTTGCGGGATTTTCAGTAATGCAGGTGTTTCCAGGGTTTTTGCCCCAAGTCTTCCCCTTCCTCACCAGGGGCCATGGCCCAGACAAACTCGATGACAAACTCAAGGTGGCATGCCTGGTTTCCTAGGTGTTGTTCCATCCAGGCACTTACTAGACCCGGAAATGCTCAGCTTCAACAAGACGAGGGCACCTTGTGACTTCAGAGCATTCCCATTCAACCGCCCGTCTTTTCTCCTCATTAACACATTTAATGCGTGACAGGCTGGCAACTGGTTTCCAGGCCCCTGTGGTAATCGCCAGATGTTCTGGTGGGAGCCATGCAGATTCCTTGGTGTCCTGTACCTCCTTGTTCCTTCTCTCCCCTTCCAGGTTCCTCGTGACGAACCTCTCTGTGCAGAACTGCTTTGGGATGTATAATTTGGCTCAAGCCCATAAGAGCCATGCCCTGCTTCATGCTGTCATGCAACTCCTCATCAGGAATTTTGACAGGGTCTGTGAGGAAGGCGAGTTCCTCCAGCTGGAACTCAGCACACTCGTCACCGTGATATCCTCCAGTGGCCTTGACGTCGCTTCTGAATTCAAGGTCTACCAGGCCGTGCGGCGCTGGGTGCAGGCACAACCCAGCAAACGCAGGCCCCTGCTGGGTGAGCTCATGCACCATGTGCGCCTCCCACTGTTATGCCTGGAGGAGCAAGACCAACTCCAGAAGGACCTGGAGCAGTGGAGGGACCTGGAGCTCGAGTGGAACCTGCTGGATGGTGCGGAGAGGTTGCTCCGGACTAGCGGGCTCCGACAGGGCATGTATAAGCCACACATTCTGTGCATCGACACCCAGATGTGTGAGTACCAAGAGCTGGAGTCTGAAGAGGCACACATGGGCTGCTACGACCCACAGGCCGAACTGTGGGAGAAGCTTCCTGGCTTGCAGCTCCTGACGCACGCTTGCTGCGCCTCAGCTGGCGACAAGATCTACGTCTCCGGAGGCGCCTATAGGAATTCTTATTCTACTGCTGTCTACGAGTTCAACTCCTTCAGCAGCCAGTGGTCGCAGCTACCCTCCATGGATGTGCCCCGGGCCGCGCATGGCTTCCTGTTCCACAAGCAGAAGCTTTTTGCCATGGGAGGCTGGCGCAAATTCCAAACCTTTCTCAACTTGGCGGAGTGCTTCGATTTTGGGAAAGGGAAGTGGGCTGCCATCGCAGTGCTTCCGTTTGCCCTGAGCCACCCGGCTTCAAGCGTATTCCGCGAGAAGCTGTACCTCTTGGGTGGCGCAACGGGCATTTCGAGCCATTGGGTGTTCCACAGAGGGTTTGTGATCTATGAGACCAGCTCTGACACATGGACTCAGGTCCCTCTGGCTACCGGGTTCTTCGCTGCAGGGGCTGTGGCCATGGACAACGGGATCTATGTGATTGGGGGATACTCCGAGAAGAAAACCCGGGACTGGGTAGATGGGGCCCTCCTACCCGAGAACCGCCACTGCACCCGCAAATGCTTCTTTGTCAACGAGGCTGGCAAGGTGAACCACGGCATCGGCATCCCCAAATTGCCACGAGGGATTGCCAATGCAGGGGTGGTCTGCTGTGGCAAACGGATCTATGTGCTGGGCGGGGAAGACTTAACCCAGCGTTACAAAGTGATTTACCACTGGGAGCCTGGTGAGCCCCGTTGGCATCGGTCCACTACAGAAATCCCGGTGCCTCGTGAGGGCATCAGCAGGTTTGGATGTGTTACCCTGCTGAGACCCAAACCCTCAATACTTCAGCTTTTCCAGGTTGCCTCTCTTGTCCCAGTGGCTGCCATCAGCAAATAGCTGACCCCTGGCAGTCCTGCCTTAACTTCTGAGTAAGTAAAAATCTGGCAGGTGCATGTAAATAAATTATAGTGAAATTATGGATGCACCACCACCGACGTGCTACAGGCCTTGGTCTGCTGTGCTTTGAACGACAAAACTGAGATATGCAAAGCAAGCAAAATTAGGAGATAAGAACAGCCTTGAAGCTGGATCAGACCAAAGGCCTATCTAGCCCAGTCTCCTGTTTCCAGCAATGGCTGATCAGATCATAGAATCATAGAAAAGTAGAGTTGGAAGGGGCCTACAAGGCCATCGAGTCCAACCCCCCGCTCAATGCAGGAATCCAGGTCAAAGCATCCCGGACAGATGGCTGTCCAGCTGCACCTTGAATGCCTCCAGAGTGGGAGAGCTCACCACCTCCCTAGGTCGTTGGTTGGTTCCATTGTCTTATTGCTCTGACAGTCAGGAAATTTTTCCTGATGTTTAGGTGGAATCTAGGTTCCTGTCACTTGAGCCCATGATTCCGTGTCCTGCCAACTGGGATGATCGAGAAGAGATCCTGGCCCTCCTCTGTGTGACAACCCTTCAAGTACTGGAATGGTTCTGAGAAGCCCACAAGCAGGGCATGAATGCAACAGCCCATCCTGAGGTTTGTCAACCAGCAACTGACATTGGCTCTGAATATGGAGGGTCCGCCTATTGTTTGCGGCTCGTAGCCACTGATAGGCCTGTCCTCCACATGTTTGTCGAATCCCCTTTTAAACTAATTGCTTGCTAAATGGTAGCCGAGAGAGTTGTGCGCCCTTCCTGCATTCAGGCAAAACCGTGGTGTAGTTGTTGGCATGAAAGAGAGGCATTTGTAATGCCAAAGAGTACCCTTGCCAAATGTAGGCTTGACATTAGTATTACTAGGGTGGTGGAGGAGAACCTTCCTGTGTAAGGTCTTAAGAAAGGCAGGATTCCCGGGGGGGGGGGGGAGTGATCTACTCCCCTTACCATCCAGCTTCCTTGTTTGAGCCTGATGTTGTAGTGCCCCTGGGTAGCTCCAAGGGGGCAGTCAACCACCAGCAAAGATTCCCCCAAACAAACCCAGGAAATTCTTTGCAAAACTGGTGGTGGAATTTAACAAGCTGCTGGTCCCGCCACTGTTCAGCAAAGCTCCCTTGAATGATCACATGCCACTGTGCTATAAATATGCCTGATGTGTAGGCCCACAACATAGAATCATAGAAAAGTAGAGTTGGAAGGGGCCTACAAGGCCATCGAGTCCAACCCCCTGCTCAATGCAGGAATCCAAGTCGAAGCATCCCTGACAGATGGCTGTCCAGTTGCACCTTGAATGCCTCCAGAGTGGGAGAGCCCACCACCTCCCTAGGCATTTGGTTCCATTGTCTTATTGCTCTAACAGTCAGGAAATTTTTCCTGATGTTTAGGTGGAATCTAGGTTCCTGTCACTTGAGCCCATGATTCCGTGTCCTGCAAACTGGGATGATCGAGAAGAGATCCTGGCCCTCCTCTGTGTGACAACCCTTCAAGTACAGACTTCTTCTCTTCCCTCCCATAAAGGGGACCCAGTATTCCAGGCCACCACTTCCGCATTCCGCCTAGTTCTGCTCTCTAGACCCCATAGCTGATGTGACTCACCCCCCACATATATCAATAGAAAGCAGGCCCCATAGCGTCATAGGATGTCACAGGATGGGGCAAACTATGGCTCGGCATGTGTTGGAGTATTAATGGGGAGTGGTGTGTGGATGGGTTGGAAAAGGCTACAGTTCAATCCCAGCTCAATTCAGTTATGGAGGGTTTGGAGAAGGCTACAGTTCAATCCCTCCATTCTATACAAGGGGCACGTTTGTTTGTTTTTTTTAGAAAATATGACCGCAACAGAATAGATATATTGAACAACTTCTTTGGAGCATAAACACACAAGGCTGGCCCTAGGCAGCATATTGATAGACCTTTGTTTATATTGTTATATTTTTACTGCCGGGGGGGCGGGGGAGGCTCTTATGGGATTTTCTGCTCAGGTGCCAGAATTGCTACCCTTGGCTAGCCTTGGAGGGGAGTGTGTGTGTTTGTTGCGACACCTCCAGCAGCAAAATGTTTTGGGTTGGCCCTTTGGACACAGCAATGAAATGTGGGTCCCTGCAGTGGAGGGAGAGCTTTCGTGGGGTTCGCTCCACCTGCTTTTGTGGCTTGGGGGAAGTGGAAGATCTCGCCCACGACGTTCTCTGCCGTCACCTACGCAGAAGCCCTACGTGGGTCACTGCTGGGTGTGTATCTGACTGAAATGGCTGGATGGATGGCGGCAGCTTTGCTGAATGACACTAATAAGGGGGCGACTTGCCCAGCAGCAGCATCTGCAGTGATGTGACTTGGGGCCAAAGTACGGTAGATGCGGCACCCTTCACGCAACTTGCAATTGCGTGAAGGGCTTTTTAAAAAGTAAACAGCGGGGAGGAAGGGGTGATCAAGATCAGGACCCTGGCATAGAGTCGAGGGGCTTTAACCCATGTTAAGTGTGTGTAGTGCTACAGTAAGAAGCAGGACCTGTTTGAAAATGAAAAAGAGGGTAAAAACAGCGACACAAAACCATCAGTCGGGTAATTGTGGGGGGAGCAAAATTCCTGTGCACATCTCATATTGATTAAACCAAAGTTTGGTCCATTGTGGAAATTGCAACATTTGCATATTTTGCATGACAAAAAGAAATGCAAAGATCCAGCTCTCCCATAAGACTTGGATGCCGTTTGTTGATTACAGCAATCTATGCTGTGGACATTTGAGTTGATTAGGTCCTTCCGTACAATCACACTTTGTTTTCCTCTTTTTGTATCGGCCCACGTTTAACTCTGTTCTAATGACTGCTAGAAGTGCTACAGCAGGGGTTAGGGTTAGGGTTAGGAACAGGAACCTGTGGCTTGCTCTCCAGACACTGTTGGACTCCAATTCATAGATTTCATAGAGTTGGAAGGAGCCTACAAGGCTATCGAGTCCAACCCCCTGCTCAATGCAGCAGCCCAGCCAGCATGGCCAATGGTCAGACATGATGGGAACACAGCAACAGTAAAAATACAATGATAAACAAGTGTCTATCATAGGAACCCAGGAAGCTGCCTTATGCTGAGTCAGACCCTTGGTCTATCTAGCCCAGGGCTCTCCCACCTTGGGTCCCCAGATGTTGCTGGACTACAGCTCCCAGAATCCCTTACCATTAGCCATGCTGGCTGGGTATGCTGGGAGCTGTAGGCCAGCAACATCTGGGGACCCAAGGTGGGAGAGCCCTGGGCTAGCCCAATATTGTCGACACTGACTAGCAGCAACAGCTCTCCGGGGTTTCAGGCAGGATTCTTTCCTAGCTCTACCTGGAGATGCTGGGGGTCGAATCTGGGACCTTCTGCATGCAAGGCATGTGCTCTACCACTGAGCCACGGCCCCATTGTAGTCCAACAACATCTGAAGGGCCACAGGTTCCTCATTGTGGTTTGCTTATTGTAGCTGCTGCAGTTTCAGACTGAATACATACAGAAGCAGGTTTTAGAAAACTGCTTTGTAAAACTGCTGGCCAGCACTTCTGAGCTTGGGTTAATGCCAGCGACCCAAGTTGTATTATTTTTAGAGATGGGCAACCCTTTCAAGTCTCTTGTTGGGTTGCCTTGGGCTTGATCATCAGGAAATCTTGGGGAGAAATTGCAAGAGACTGCCAACACACTCCCTCCTTCACTCACACTGACAGTGAGGCAGGAACTCCCTCTTACCTCCCCACTTCCCCTCCATCACCCTGGCTAACAATGTGACTGCTGCAAGGAACTATGGAAGCTCTAGTTCTTCAAAGAGCTAATCCTTCAGAAGAACTACAGTTCCCATAGTTCCTCACACTGTCAGGCAGGGCAATGGAGGTGAAGTGGGGACAGGAGGGAGGGAATTCTTGGGTATTATAAAACTTATCTCACCTTTTGTGGAGTGTTTTACAGGCCCCAGAATCATAGAATCATAGAAAAGTAGAGTTGGAAGGGGCCTACCAGGCCATCGAGTCCAACCCCTGCTCCATGCAGGAATCCAGGTCAAAGCATCCCCACAGATGGCTGTCCAGCTGCACCTTGAATGCCTCCAAAGTGGGAGAGCCCACCACCTCCCTAGGTCGTTGGTTCCATTGTCTTATTGCTCTGACAGTCAGGAAATTTTTCCTGATGTTTAGGTGGAATCTGGGTTCCTGTAACTTGAGCCCATTATTCCGTGTTCTGCAAACTGGGATGATCGAGAAGAGATCCTGGCCCTCCTCTGTGTGACAACCCTTTAAGTACTGGAAGAGTGCTATCATATCTCCCCTCAGTCTCCTCTTCTGAAGACTAAACATGCCCAGTTTCTTCAGTCTCTCCTCAGAAGTTTGGTTCTGAACCTGAGCTTGGAGAACTGGTATCTCTAACTATTTTATTGTCACTACGTGGAGATTCATGAACAGGAAGTAACAGCTGCAATGGACATGCGCTGAGCATGCCACTGAAAGAAGAGCTGGAATTGTTATTCTTGCATGACAATGATTTGGAGTATGACTACATTAAACCTTGTGTTTATCTTACATCAGATAAGATAAACATGACTTAAATATGTTTAACATAAACAGGGAACATGACTACTTCAGTTCAGTGCAAGATAAAAAATCTTGATGCAATCATACCTATGTTACATCAAGATTGCTTTTTCTCGAGCTGAGGTGTGCATGCACATCTGTAACACAGAGAAGGGGGGGGGAAGATGCATATTAACTGAAAACTGCAGCAAACTATGCATGCTCCAGTGCTGGATTCTGGGGAGCATGGAATGCAGGACAGAGAGAAAAAGAGGAGAAAATAAAAGAACAAAATGGGGAAGCCCCTTGCCTCTAAATGGGCTATGGAGATTGTCTTTCCTAGAGTCCACCAAATTCCTGCTTTCATCATGACATTGTAAACTCTAAGCCATTTCGGGCACAATCCTATGCCTTTTGAGAAAGGAAAAAAAGTCCTACAATTCTGGGAGTCATTGGACTTCCTTCTGTCTAAATAGGATTGTGCCCTTAAAGACTACTAGCAAAAAGAATTATATTTCTCACCAGCATTGAGCTCATATTTTACAGCAGGGGTGTGCAACCTGCCACTCTAGGGCTGCATGCAACTCTTGTTCTACTCCAGTGTTTCTCAACCTTGGGTCCCCAGATGTTTTTGGCCTACAACTCCCAGCATGCCCCAGCCAGCATAGCTGGCTGGGGCATGCTGGGAGTTGTAGGCCAAAAACATCTGGGGACCCAAGGTTGAAAAACACTGTTCTACTCCCATGTAGCTCTCACCCTCATTTCAAAAGCCTTCTAAAAGTGACTAGTTCTTCAGATCCTTGGCAAGCGGTCCCAACAGATTATCTATGAAGGAACGCAGCTCCTGCCCAAAAAAAGGACCCCCACCTCTGTTTTACAATACATGGTGGAGGTGATATAAATGATAAACTGAACACAAGTGAGTAGGCAATCACTCGTCTTTCTGTTCCATACCTCTAAACAGTGAGTGCCTTCAGATTTCTTAGGGAAGTGATCCCTGCGGAAACCACTCTACAAACCAGGGCCATTGAAATCAATGCAACTGAGCCAACGCCACTAGGAGTTCACCACCTCTATGGCAGTCAAGGCAACGGACGTCTTTCGGAAAAGCTCCAGGATGGGTTTTTTGGGTATCTTCATTGTCGTGCACCCAAAGCCACTGAGCCCCCAGCTGGTAAAAGGTAGCCTTTCCTGGCACAGAGTCCACTTGGTGGCCCCTGGCTCCCAGTAGTAGACGGTGTTGTAATATTCTTCTTCATTCTCCCCTTCCAAGCTATTATACAAATAGGTATTCTCTCCACCCAGCACATAGATTCGGTGCTTCCAGCGCACCACGGCAGCTCCCGCCAGCTCTACCGGCAGCCTGGGGATCGTGATGCTCTTATCCACCCTGCCATCCTCCCCCAAGAAGAAGCACTTCCGGGTGCAGTGCAGGTTCCCCGAGTCGGGCCATCGCTCGTTGTGATGTCTCACTCGGCTCCGGAAGTAGCCTCCGACCACATAGATCCCATTGTTCATAGCCACGGCCCCGGACCAGTAGCACTCGTTGTCTAGGAACACCTGGCTCCACAGGTCTGAGCTGACTTCATAGATCAGGACTTTCCGGGAGGCGTACCACGAGCCCACGGAATCTGTGACCCCGCCGATCAGGTAGATCTTGTTCTTCAGCACCGCAGAGGCAAAGTGGCTGAGTGCCAGGGGCATTCGGGCGACGGGAGCCCAGGACTTCTCCGCCAAATCAAAGCTCTCTGCCGTGTCCAGGTAATCCTCGTATTTGCACCAGCCTCCCATGGCAAAGAGCTTCTGACTGCAGGCTACAAAGCCGTGGGAGGCTCGGGCCACGGACATGGGAGGGAGCTGGGCCCAGCGGCCCCTCAAGGGGCTGTATTCATGCAGAGTGTCTGAATAGGTGTCATCCGTATGCACCCCTCCCGTGACGTACAGCTTGTCTCCCACGGCCACACAACGTGCACAGTACAGGCATTTCAAAAGGGGCAGCTTCTCCCACGTGTCTGTCTGTGGGTCATAACAGCCCACCTGAAAATCCTTTGTTTTCAGCTCCGGGCCCTCCATGTTGAAGAGGTCCACGCACACGATGCAGGCGGTGTACATGCCCCGCCTCAGGCCTCTGCTCTCCTGCAGCCTCTCTTGGCGGTTGAGGCGCTTCCAGCGCAGGCGGAGGTCCCTGTAGCGTGTCATCTCGGACTGGACTTCCTTCAGCTCTTCCTGGGTCAGGAGCGGGAGGCGCACGCATGACAGCAGCTGCCCGAGGAAGGGGAGGCGGCTGGCACTCTGGGCCGTCACCCAGCGCCACACCGCGCGGTAGACGACGAGCTCCGAGGGGATCGCCAGGCTGTCCAAGGAGAAGATGCTGATCAAGGTGCTGGGGTTCAAGTTGAGGAATCTCTTGCCCTCCTGGGAGAGGCGTTTGAAGTGCAAGTTGACCAGACTCTTGGCTTCTTGAAACAGGGCCGGATCATTGTGTGCGTAGCCCAGTTCATATAGGCTGAGGCAGTTCTCTGGGGAAAGGTGTCCCAGGAGGTATCTGAGGGAGGGAATAACAAAGGACAACCCTGATGCACCTGAGGACATGAGCCAATGGTAGGTTACCTTGGGGGAGGGGGGCCTGATAATGGCATGAGCTTCACCTGGTCGTCCCCATCATAGTTTGTGGTGAATTGTCACAACACCAGCACAAGTGGAAAAGAAGAGCCACAAAACCTTGCCCCAAATCCTATCTTCTTCGCAATTTTTGGTCTAAAGCCAAGGACTATGAGTGTGAGAAGGCTCCATCGTTAGGAATCTGTTTAGATGTGGAGTGATATATAAATGTTCTAAATAATAAATAGATGGAATAGGATATGAAGGTAGTTAGCTGAACTCGTGTGTTCCAGCTCTTAAGGCGGGAGAGGTCAGCTGGAAGGATGCAGTACCTAGATTTCCTGCCTGCCTCCCTCTCACTGGTACCCATGACTGGACGCATCCTGCTTTCAGCATCCACTGGGGAGGGGAGGGGAGGGCAGGCATGGCTACCAAGTAATGGTAAAGAGTAGGGCCAGCCTGCCTCATTCTTTTTATCTTGAAGTTTCAGTATTTAACTTCTTACTTGCGGTAGGCTAACTGAAAGCAATCAAAATTGCTTTCAGAGGGCCAGTGTGGCGTAGTGGTGAGAGCGTTGGACTGGGACTCGGGAGATCCGGGTTCAAATCCCCGCTCGGCCATGAAACTCACTGGGTGACTTTGGGCCAGTCACTTACTCTCAGCCTAACCTACCTCACAGGGTTGTTGTGAGGGTAAAATGGAGAGGAGGAGGAGGATTATGTAACCCGCCTTGGGTTCCTTGCAGGAAAAAAGGCGGGGTATAAATATAAATAAATAAATAAATAAATAAATAAATAAAATATTTAGAAAATCAAATTTCACTAGTGTTCTCCATCTAATTCCTTTCTAGCCTATTTTCTAAAGACAGGATAGGGAAATGTATCCCCATTTTACACATGCGTAATTCTTCCATCATAATATGCTACATCTATATACGTAGGTGTCTCTGTGTGTTTTGTGACTTGCAATGCAATCATATACATGTCTACTCAAAGGACATCTGCCTAGACATGGAGCAGTATACAAATGCTGTAAATTAATAAATAAATAAAGTTAAATCCCACTGAGTTCAATGGGGCTTACTCCCAGGTAAGTGATAGGGTTGTATCCTTAATGTGTAGTCTGTGGATAAGGTCATGGGCTTGATTTATTGGCTCTGCACATGTTTCTAGCCCTTGTTTTATGCTTGTGGCACATTTCTAGTGCTTTGCATTATGGTAAACTGATAGCCATGTGGCCTCATATTGTCTGTAGGGGCCCACCTTCTTCCTGAGTTAGGATTTCCCCCTGCCATTTCCTGCTTACCAGTGGCAGCTCCCAGCAAACAGATGGTTCAGCTCATAGTTACGCAACTTTGCATGCCTTTGCTCAAAGCCCTCCCTCCCTTTCTGCCCATTTCTTCTTGGCAACTATTTCTTGGGGGTGGGGTGGGGGAATCAAGTCCTAAATCTAAAAATCAAAATTATTTGAACATCTGGATGGTGGAAATTAGATAAATTATGACAAGCTAAGCAAGCCCATGTCAATAATGGCTTCTCATCACAAAATCTGAGTTTGCAGATAGAAAAATTGGGATATAACTTTTTGGTACAGGAGCTGGGAAACCACATCTTGGCTGGTATTTGCTCAGGAGCACCACCTGAAGGGCCACCTGAGCAAGCAGAAGACAAGACGATGATCTGAGAAAGCTCAGGAGGCTCCCAGCAAGCAACGTTCCAAGAGTGGCGCATTATTTCATGGTTACCTGGAGCAGCTCTCTAGCAGTGGGATGATCTGGAGCCGGCTGGCTGCTACAAACAGGTCTTCGGCCATCTCTGGCACAATGGCAATCTCCTCTGTATAGTAATAGTTCACCACCACTTGGACAATGGAGGGATCCATGTCCTGCAGCAGGACCTCTCCTTCCTGAGACTCTCGGAAGACGTTGGAGAACATGGCTCGGAAGTATGGGTTGATGGCAGCGAGGAGCATCCTAGCCAAAAGAGGGAGCAAAAGTCAATATAGGCACATGGGACCCAGCCAGGGAGACTCACTTGGAAGGAACACAGATCGATTCCCTGCAAGGACGAGTAAGGAGATGAGGCTATAATGTTGTCACTGGCACGGTCCTCCTAGGAGTAGAGTAGACATCTAGATGTGTGCTTTTTGTTTTTGTTTTTTTAACTGCCTCCAACAAGTCTGCATCCTTCTGCCAGAGGCATGCAGTGCAAAAATAGTACTGCATGCTGATTCATAACCAAATCATGGATACACCAAATTTCACCTAAATGTCAAGGGGAATTGGAATGTCTCTGCTTGGGCAAAATATCTGAGAAGTTTCAAGAGGAATGAAAAATAATTCCAGTAAGGCGAGCAAATTTTATCAGGGGCCTTCCACACAATTCTTGAGTCATGATGAGCACTCACAGCCTGGAATCAGGAACGGGGGGGGGGGGATGATAAGGGTCTAGAAAGGGATTCCAGAAAAGAAAGAGTTAAAAAGATCCTGCATTGAGAAACACACACACACACACCCAGGCATGGGGAGAGAAAATGTGTCTTTTCAGGGCAAAATGTCCTTGTTCTCAGAGCCATCCGAAGAAATGTTGCTACCTGAAACAGGGCACCAAATGGCACACACACTATGGCCAACAGTTTAAAACAGGGCTCTCCAACCTTGGGTCCCCAGATGTTGCTGGCCTACAGCTCCCAGCATACCCAGCCAGCATGGCTAATGGGAAGGGATTCTGGGAGCTGTAGTCCAGCAACATCTGGGGACCCAAGGTTGGAGAGCCTTGGTTTAAAACATCTTTGCTGCACCACTTTGTGTTGTCATTCATCTATCCCCCTAAATTCCACTGCCTGCCCTGAAGCAGCTTGCTTTGCCTCATGGCCGGTCCTGGTCTATTTTGTTTTTCTTTTTAGGTTAAGAGAGAGAGGGAGAATTAGAATTAGACTAAAGCTGTGAATTCCAAAGGCGCTAGTCAGTGTGGGAAAACAGAAACCCAAATGCACTGTACCTGTGACAAGGAAATCGCTCACCCTTGGCCACAATCGTTGCATCACAGAGAAGTTGTTCCTGGTGCAACTGTTTCAGCCCTGTAAGAGCAGAGAAAGGCAAACACAGGCGTGTGAGTGGAGATATCCATGGGAGAGCAGCAAATAACATACTGTTATCAAGGTCGGTCCAGATATTTTTTGGGAATGTGCACAGAATCAAATCAAGAGGCTCTGCACAATGCTGGATTTGACCAGGAAAGCCCTAGATGACCTAGGGCTACGGATATTAGGGTGCAATCCTATGCAAATTTAGAGAGAGAGAAAGGGGGCATGTTGGGAGTTGTAGTACCTAGGCCTTTTTTCTATCTAAACTTGCATAGGATTGTGCCTTTAGGGAACTAGGAATACATAAGGATTTTGTTCCCTCTGCATTTTTAAGCAAACCAACCTGGATTAATACACACATAGGAACGCGGTTATCCTTCAATTTTCACACATCACCAAATGTTGGATACAGTTCTCGGCTCAAACAAAATACCAAAACTAAAATGTGTCTCTTGTGGGGAAAAAATATTATTTGTTTTAAATTGCTGTATGCCACCTTGATGGCTTTTTAGCAGATAAAGCAGTATATAAATGTTTTAATACTAATATCAATACCACAACTAATAATAATAATAATAATAATAATAATAATAATAATAATATATTCAGAAATATTTGCACTCTTTTCTTTTCTTTTTATAGCAGATTGATATGGAAATGTGATGGAACAGATTTCTGAATGAACACATGTGACACTGTCATGGACTGGAAATAGACTCATCCATCCATCCATGCATCCCTACATAAAAGAGCTTAGAATGATTGTGTAGATCAGTGTTCTCCAACCTGGGGTCCCCAGATGTTTTTGGCCTACAACTCCCAGCATGCCCCAGCCAGCAAAGCAAAGCTGCCTGGGGCATGCTGGGAGTTGTAGGCCAAAAACATCTGGGGACCCCAGGTTGGAGAACACTGGTGTAGACAATATCCGGTGGAGGGTGGTGACTCCTGTGTCAGTGGGGCTTCTTATCCATTGCATCTTTTATTTTGAGCTTTATAGGAGCTATCCTTGGTGCTGCCAGGAAAGGGCTATATAAGAGCAGCATTTCACCTCCAGTCTTTGCCACAGCAACATGGTCTCTTTGTGCTAGCTGCAGCCTGTTTCTGATCTCCTGTTACATCCCTGCCCTGCCCTGCCCTGCCCTGCCCAATGCTCCTGCCTCTGGCCGTGCTCAGCCTGGTACGTCTTGGTGCTTGTTCCTGCCACTTCCCTGAAACCCTGCCTCTTCCTGACCCCTCCCTTTTCCTGGACCCTGCTGCTCACCTTGACCCTGTGCTTGGACTCTGCTTGACCTTGTGCCTGTTGCCTGGACTTGCCCTCTGCCTCTGATCCCTGTTTGGACTCTTGTTGCCCTGAACCTGTGTTGGCCCTTGGCCCTGTTGTCTGTATCTGAGGTCTCTGTCCAGTGCGGTTGTGCTTGTTGGGGGAAGAGCGAGTGAGAATTTACTCAGAAGTAAATCCCACTATGCTTAATGGAGATTACTCCCTAGTAACTGTGTAAGTTTGCAGCCTAAGAGGCGTGGGTTGTTATAGTGTGCAATACATTCCCACACTCTCCCTTGCCAGTGTGCCATGTTCAGTTTGCAATTAATCAGTAGATGCTCAAAGGGCTGTCCAGCTCTTCTCTGGTCCCAGCACTCCATCTGGATTTGGGCCTGAAAGACTAAGGAAAAGTCTGGGTGCACGGAGGGTAAGTTTTAAGCAAGCACAATTTGGGGCATTGCACAGTTCTGTCCCGAAAGCAAGCAAGAGGTTAATTAGCTTTTCTTCTGTAAAATTTAAATGATAATAATTATTTCTAATTGTGCACATATATTTGTGCATGTAAATTAGCCTATGACAATTTGTGCTGTTTTTTTTGTCCTATGGGCCTGGGCCCCGGATCTATTAGAGCACTTAGCACCACCGCTGGCATCCTATCTAGTCTCTGTATTGGCACAGCGCAGGAATTATTTTAGGAGATTCCTTACCAAAAAAAAAAAAAGGCATTTCGCAAGCAATTCATAGGTCAAAGAATAGGATTGCTACAATAAAATAAGCACTAGAACAATGGAGAATTCTGAATACCATCAGTTCCACTCTTGAGACAAGACCAGAATTCCAAAATCCAAGGAGAAATACAAACGTGGAGAATTTTATAAGCATCCCTATTAACTATACACACAAGTATAGATTAATTAGACTCCGAAGATAAAAACCACATAAGCCTTAGCTGGTGACAAATTTGCATGCATGCATTGCCCAAAGAGCCCCTGTGCTATGTGGGAATCTCTTGTGTAGGCGTCATCAGATCAGCTGAGTCAAAGGTTGTTCTGATGGGTTTAGCAATCACTTTTTGGGAAACTGTTGCAAGAGTCTGCTGCTACAATTCCCCCCACAAGCCACTGAGGAATGATCTATCACCATCTTTGCCAATATCCGCATTGCAAGTCCCTCTTTGTCCTCCAGTCTTTCCCCAAGTCTTTTGAGCACTGTTGCCAGGCTAGTGTTATTTCCCAACTAACCTGTCCCAGACTTGGGTGGGTAGGCTAATAATTTCAGCCTTCCATTACATCAGGGGTGCACAACCTTTTCAGGTTGGGGGGTGGGTCACACACAGGCACGCTCACACATACGCATCCAGCAATCTGTATGAGGATCCCTATGGGAAGTTGGGGAGAGAGTACAGATGACAGGGGAATTTGGCAGTGGGGGTGGATGGGTCAGGCCCCCGGGTCACAGGTTGCGGCCCCCGGGTCACAGGTTGCGGCCCCCCGGGTCACAGGTTGCGGCCCCCCGGGTCACAGGTTGCGGCCCCCCGGGTCACAGGTTGCGGCCCCCCGGGTCACAGGTTGCGGCCCCCCAGGTCACAGGTTGCACAGGTTGCACACCACAGCATTAGATGTAAGTATAGCAGAGGATCAATTACTAGGTTGGGTGTATCATACCAAAAGTGTTATGGATTCCAATTTAGTCATACTTAGAGAAGACCCATCCTAATCAATGGGACTAGGAGTTTTTCTACATGAGGCTGTTAATCCACTGTATCTACTTTTGGTTTTGTAGCAGAATTGAGATCATCTGAGCACTACACGAGGAGCATTTCCTTCCCTGCTTTTCTGTTATATAACCACTAGATGGCCTAGCAGAATAGTGCAATTATGCAAGTGGAAAAAGCATTTTCTTTCACTTTTAAAAATAATATCGTATTTTTCCCTGCTCGGGCAGCACAATCCTGTGGCCGCTAGACAGCATCTAGACAGCCACAGGATTTTTTGGCTACCCAGCTTTGAGGTCAGAAGACCGTTCCAAACTCGTAGCTAGGTCTCCGTGTTGGTGTTTCTATGAACTGAGTATGCAGAGTTGGGAGATTTATAATCCTGTGTCTGTGTGCTATCAGAGGCCTGAAATTCCACACACAGATCTTCCAGATCTCACCTCCCACCAGCGCAGCGTGCAGCGTGTTGTGAAGATGCCAGCCCAGCCTGCCTGTAATCCAACTTGCTTCCAGCTTCCCCGTTTGCAGATTAATCCATGGAGTCAGGAAACACTCTGTAACACCTGTTCTAATTCTACCTGTTTATTCACTTAGCAAGTAAAGTTCTACAGAGTATACATTTCCTAGTTACAGTCCATGTGCAGAGTATAAATGCATAGCAAGCATTACATCCAGTGGAGTAAGTTGAGCTTCACTCCACCTCAGCAAAGATGTTACATTGTTGCAGTAACAAAGTCCAGCAAGAAGAACAAGAAGAAGAGAGAGAGCAGTCCAGCTTCTCTCTAAGATGGCTTCAGACAGAAAAACAAGTTAGCACGTCATCAGAACATACAAACCATGTGACTAGCCATATTGCTCTCACGGTCTAGTTTCCCATGCGAAAACACGAGAATGCAGAAAGACATAACAAACCTGTTTACAGCCATTCTGTCCCTTCTATGCAGGGCCGGCGCTACCGCTAGGCCAACTAGGCTGTTGCCTAGGGCGCGTAGCGGAAGAGGGCGCAGAATGCTGCGCTCCTCTTCGCTGCCGGCGCGCTCCTGCCCTGCCCGCCGGCCCGCCTCTCCGAGAAAGCTAAGTCAGTGCGGGGGATTGCGCCCGGACTCGTAGTGGTGGGGCCGAGCCTGGGCGCCTCCTCCCCACCTTGCCTCGCCTCCGTGCCGCCTCCCCCCTCGCCTCGCTTTGCCTCTGCGCCGCCTCCCCCCTGCGCCGCCTCCCCCACGCGCCACCTCCCCCACGTGCCACCTCTCCCCCACCTCGCCTCACCTCTGCTCCGCCTCCCCCCCACCTCGCCTCGCTTCGCCTCTGCGCCGCCTCCCCCCCGTGCCGCCTCCCCCCACCTCGCCTCGCTTCGCCTCGCCTCGCCTCTGCGCCGCCTCCCCCCCACCTCGCCTTGCTTCGCCTCTGCGCCACCTCCAGCCCCCGCGCCGCCTCCCCCCCACCTCGCCTCGCCTCGCTTCGCCTCGCCTCTCCTCCGTGCCGCCTCCCCTCCCCGACACCTACCTTCTCCGCGCTGTTTCCGGAGCCCCACCCGCGCTCTGTTTTGGCGGGAAGAACCAGGGCAACAGGGCTTAAACAGCCCTGTTGCTCTGGTTTCCCCCGGCCAAAAACAGAGCGCGGGGGTCCCTTTTCGGAGGAGGCGTGGGAAGGTAGGTGGGGGGCGGCAGCAGCAGCGTGCGGGGGGGGTCCGGTGGCGACGGGGGGGGGGCGGGAGGTTGCAGAGCAGGGCTGCTTTCCTGAGCCCCCCCACGGCACGAGAGGGGGGGCGCCAAATATAATTTAGCCTAGGGCGCCAAACTGCCCTGCACCGGTCCTGCTTCCATGTGTAAACAATGTGCTGCAGCTGGTGTAGTGATACATATCACAACACTCCGAGCTCAGAGCGCACTCCCCCCACCCTTGCAGCTGGCACATAAAGAACCATGGTGACCTCAGAGAAGGGGTTTAGGGGTGTTCTGGAGGGTAAGGGAGGAGAACAGGCACTGCCATGATATGAGGTATCCTGGCAGTGCCACAGCCTCCTTCCTTCCAGCTCCAAAGTCAGGGCCGGTGCTACCGTTAGGCCAACTAGGCAGCTGCCTAGGGCGCAGGGCTAAAGGGGGCGCCAGAAATGCCTTGAAAAAAAATACAGCACTCTCAAGTGGGAAGGGGGGGGCGCTAAATATCTGATCTTGCCTAGGGCACCAAACTGCCTTGCACCGGTCCTGTCCAAAGTGCTGCACTTAGACAGCAGAAATCTGCCGTCTAAGTTCTTTGCAGAATCCTCCAATCAATAAAAACTCATGGAAGTTTAGAAGAGCTAAAAACTTCAAAGGTTAGCAATCTCAAGAAGCCTGGAAAAACAGGAAGTTCTTCACCAGACACTGAAATGATAACCAGAATGAGCCTTGGGAAGGCATTCAACAGGCAAGCAGGGTGCCACTATGCAAAAGGCACCTGGTTGCCTCACACTTTCTTCCAATGACAAAGATGCTCCTCCTCCAATGTAAATCTTCACTCATGGGCAGATTGTTATGAGAACTGTGATCTATTTTTATTTTATTTTTATTTAATACATTTTTATACCGCCCAATAGCCGAAGCTCTCTGGGCGGTTTACAACAGTTAAAATCATAAAATACAATATAAAATATAAAATGTAAAACCACAGATTAAAAACAAACAGCAGAGCTAGCAGCAGCAGTTACAATAACGGAATTAAAAACAATTAAAAGATTAAAATGACTAAGATGATTAAAATCTATTCCAAGAGTGTCCATGTATTGCGAGCGAAGGTGGAAATAAAGAGTCAAGTTGATGGGATTTAAATGGGCCACATTTATTGACATTCAATGACCTGCAAAGGGATGGAGTGCGGGATATCCTAATCCAGCCCATCTGGCCGGTAGCACTGCGCATGGGGTGGAGCATCCAAAATCGGAAGGTGGCGTAGCATTTTGCCACCGTCCCATTTTACACTATCACAGTGTTGGGAGGACACCTTTGATGCGACGCCTCCTCTCAGAGTCTCAAGACAACAAGCTTGGTGATGAACAAAGGCCTCACAAGCGATCCTGATCTCTAGCTGACTGAGTTTGAGTCACCCAGCGACGTGAGGCCTCGAGAAATCGCCTGTCACCCGAACGGTGCCAGGGGTGCTCACCGGACCTATCAGTTCCCTAACCCGCACTTAACCGCCTATCCGCCAAATGTGACCGAATTGAATCGACATGACCCATGCGCCAAAACAACAACAACACCCTGCTCCTGCTACAGTGTGGAGTAGGCGAAATACGCACACCTCTCTTAGGCCAATTGAATCAGAGATGAGCCAAAATTCCTACTCAGGCCCCCTAACAGGCAACCAGAGAAGCCCACACTGCATACAGGGAGGGAGCTGCGAAAAGGACAAAGAGGCTGTGGGTGGGGCTACCGGACCTAATATCGTCCCTCGCCGCCCTTTATACCTGTAGTGACCCATCAGTGGCCAGGTGTCTCTCCTCATTCCCACCCCCCACCCGCAAAATTCTCCCCGCCCACAGCTGCGCGTGTCTCCCCAAATGTATAGAGAAGCAGAAAAAGGCTTCTGGATGCTCCAAGCATCTCTGCTTCTTATTTTTCATGCAAGGCAGAAATGAACCAATGAGAAACATACACACACACACACACACACACAATTGCAAAGTAATAACACAATTCTCCTGTTAACCAGCTTCTCCCAGGTGTTCGGAAGGGTCCATTTCCCACTGCTGTTTTAGCAGAATCTGGTAACTAGGGCTATTTATTTATTTATTTATTTATTATATTTATGCCCCGCCTTTTTTCCTGCAAGGAACCCAAGGCGGCTTACATAATCATCCTCCTCCTCTCCATTTTATCCTCACAACAACAACCCTGTGAGGTAGGTTAGACTGAGAGTCAGTGACTGGCCCAAAGTCACCCACTGAGTTTCATGGCCGAGCGGGGAATAGAACCAGATCTCTTGAGTCCCAGTCCAACACTCTCACCACTACGCCACACTGGCGTAGAGACATACTTTTTCTTTTCTATAAGTATATAACATGAAATCCTATAGAGGCTTACTATCTCAAATGTATCAATTATTAGCATCCATAGGTGAGTGGATGTTGAAGTTTGTTGAAGCCTGAAGGCCCAAACACTCCACGATGGGAGGGGGAGTTTGAGAGTTTAAGTTACCCAATAGAAGATAAGAATCAGTTCTCCTGTGCAAGGTCACATGGTCATAACCTTCCAGTCCTGGGAAGACTATATATGTGGGGTGTGGTCAGCTAGCAGTTAGAGTGCGTGTGCTGAGCTAGAAGCTGAAGCAGAGAAACAGCAGAGAGAGAGAGAGAGAGAGAAAGAGAGAAACTGGCTGGCTGACTGCACAGGAATTAGGTAGACTTAAGTGAAACTAGAGAACATTGTTTGTTTGTTTGTTTTATTTTATCATACCTGCTTTTGATTTAAAACCCCTCTATTAAGTAATTTCCCTACTACTATAAGTAAAGTTTGTCGTGTACCCTGGAGTTTGGAGTGACTTATTCACCACGCCTAAAGCCTTCACCCACGTTACTGGAGGAAGCAGGCAAAGGACTGGGTCTTTGGGAAGAGGCAGAGATCTCCCAAAGGGCAGATCAAGGGGTCCTTGCAATAGTGGAACCTTGACAGATGGTGGTAGCGGTGGGATCCTGAACAGGAAGATTAAGCACTCCAAACAGTAAAAGAGGGTTTTACTAATAGAGCTGGCAAAAGCAGTGTGTGTGTTTTAACTTCAGGACTGCAGAATAGGGACCCAGTGAGGCTATTACAATGAGCCAGTATCTCTCTATGAATAAAACTGCCCTGATTGAGCAGTGCAAAAAGGACAATTTGCCATGGGAGGAGAAAACAGCAGAGGAACTAAAAGTTATGCTGATCTCCCAGGCGGCAATAGAAGGAGCTGCACCCTCTAGCCCTAGTGTAGCAGGACCCCAAACAAAAGAATGGGAGCTCCGTGAACAGGAACTGCGGCTAGTGGCAAAGCAGACGGAAGAAGAGACCAGGTTAGAGTGGGAAAGGCTTCGTCTGCAGCAGGAACAGCTGAAAGCCCAGAAAGAGCAACTGCAAGCCCAAGAGGAACAACACAGACATGAGGAAAAGCTGCACCAGGAGAAACTTCAGGCCCAGGAGGAACAACGCAGACACGAGGAAAGGATGATGAAATTCAAAGAGGAGCAGCCTGTCAGAGTTACCCCGAAGGACTTCACAGCATACACCCCAGGAGAAGACCCACAAGTGTTCCTGACCACTTTTGAAAGGGCAGCACAGAAGTGGGGATTGCAGGAGGGGGATTACATGAAGTTTGTGCCTAATTTAATTAAAGGGGAGCTGGCAGAGATTTATAATAGCATGCCAGAGGGGGGGGCTGTTTCCTATGCTCAGTTCAAAGAAACCGTGTTTAAAAGGTTCAGGTTAGGCCCTGAGCACTTTAGGAAAAAGTTCAGAGGGTTAACACCTCAACCTGGTAAATCTATGGTAGAGTTTGCAACAAAATTAAAAAACCTGCTTCTAAAATGGGTGGATGAAGCAAAAGCTGACAACAGGGAAAAGGTGTTAGAGCTTATGGCTCTGGATCAGTTTTATTTTCGGTTGCCCAGAGAAATAAAACTGAAGGTTAAGGATAAAGATCCTGAAACTGTAAACCAAGCTGCAGAAATGGCGGACAATGATTGAAAACCGGGAAGGGTTAGGCCCCAGGATTGAGTCTGAGAAGAAAGGGGGGAAATGGGAAGCCCCAAGTAAAAAGGAGTTCAAAAAACCTCCTTTTGATCCTTCTCACCCCAGAGACAGTGCCTGCTATTCGTGTGGTCATAGAATCATAGAATCATAGAAAAGTAGAGTTGGAAGGGGCCTACAAGGCCATCGAGTCCAACCCCCTGCTCAATGCAGGAATCCAGGTCAAAGCATCTCTGACAGATGTCTGTCCAGCTGCACCTTGAATGCCTCCAGACTGGGAGAGCCCACCACCTCCCTAGGTAGTTGATTCCATTGTCTTATTGCTCTGACAGTCAGGAAATTTTTCCTGATGTTTAGGTGGAATCTAGGTTCCTGTAACTTGAGCCCATTATTCCGTGTCCTGCAAACTGGGATGAACGAGAAGAGATCTTTGCCCTCCTCTGTGTGACATCCCTTCAAATACTGGAAGAGTGCGATCATATCTCCCCTCAGTCTCCTCTTCTGAAGGCTAAACATGCCCAGTTCTTTCAGTCTCTCCTCATAGGGCCTTGTTTCCAGTCCCTTTATCATCCTTGTTGCCCTCCTCTGAACCCTCTCCAGTTTGTCTATGTCCTTCTTAAAGTGAGGTGCCCAGAACTGGACGCAGTACTCAAGATGAGGCCTAACCAGTGCCGAGTAAAGGGGAATTATCACTTCCCGCGATTTGGAAGCTATACTTCTATTAATACAGCCCAAAATAGCATTTGCCTTCTTTGCAGCCACATCACATTGCTGGCTCATATTCAGTTTGTGATCTACCACAATTCCAAGATCCTTCTCACTTGTAGTATTGTTGAGCCAAGTGTCCCCCATTCTGTAACTCTGCATTTGGTTTCCTCTCCCTAGGTGCAGCACTTGGCATTTATCCCTATTAAATTTCATTCTGTTGTTTCGGCCCAGCGCTCCAGCCTATCGAGGTCACTTTGAATTTTGTTTCTGTCTTCCAGAGTATTAGCTGTTCCACCCAACTTTGTGTCATCTGCAAATTTGATAAGCATTCCCTGTACCTCCTCATCCAAGTCATTAATAAAAATGTTGAAGAGCACCGGGCCCAGGACCGAGCCCTGTGGTACCCCGCTCGTTACCTCTCCCCAGTTTGAGAAGGAACCATTGATAAGCACTCTTTGAGTCCGATTCTTTAGCCAATTGTGGATCCACCTGATAGTTGTTCCATCTAGCCCACTCTTAGCTAGCTTACTAATCAGGATATCATGAGGCACTTTGTCGAAAGCTTTGCTGAAGTCCAGATATATAATGTCCACAGCATTCCCACAGTCCACAAGGGAGGTTACCCGATCAAAAAATGAGATCAGATTAGTCTGACAGGATTTGTTCTGACAAATCCATGCTGGCTTCTAGTAATCACTGCATTGTTTTCAAGGTGCTTGCAGACTGACTTCTTTATAATCTGCTCAAAAATCTTCCCAGGGATTGATGTCAGACTGACTGGCCTTTAGTTCCCAGGTTCCTCCTTCTTGCCCTTTTTGAAGATGGGAACAACATTTGCCCTCCTCCAGTCGTCTGGCACTTCACCTGTCCTCCATGATTTCTCAAAGATAATAGACAGTGGTTCTGAGAGTTCTTCTGCCAGTTCCTTTATTACTCTAGGATGCAGCTCATCAGGCCCTGGAGATTTAAACTCGTTCAGAGTAATCAGGTGCTCCTTGACCATTTGCCTATCAATCTCAAGCTGCAATTCTGACCCTTCAGTCTGCACTTCAGGTTTGCCAGGGGGGTCATAGACCCTCTTTTGGGAGAAGACCGAGCCGAAGTAGGAATTGAACACTTCTGCCTTTTCTTTGTCTTCTGTTATCAATTTGCCATCCTCATCGCGTAGTTGAACCACCAGTTCTTTCTTCTGTCTTTTACTGTGCATGTATCTGAAGAAAGCTTTTTTGTTGCTTTTAGCATTCCTCGCTAACCTTAGCTCATTCTCAGCTTTAGCCTTCCTGACACTATTCCTGCAGTTCTGTGCTACCTGCCTGTACTCTTCCCCTGTAGCCTGTCCTTCCTTCCACTTCCTATACGTGTCCTTTTTTGTTTTCAGGTCATCTTTGAGTTTGTTGTGAAGCCACATTGGCTTTTTCTGTTGCCCTCTGCCTTTTTTCCTTGTGGAATTGTTTGCAATTGTGCCTTTAAAATTTCCTTCTTAAAAAACTCCCACCCCTCCTGGGCTCCCTTTCTCGTGAGAGTCACTTGCCATGGGATCTTACTAATCATTGTTCTGAGTTTGTTAAATTGGCTTTCCTAAAATCCAGGGTACGTGTTTGGCTACACTCAGCTTTTGCTTCTGTTAGAATCAAGAACTCTAGTATAACATGGTCACTTTCCCCCAGAGTTCCCGAAACTGCCACTTTATCCACTAACTCGTCTCTGTTGGTTAAAATCAGGTCAAGGATAGCCGATCCTCTAGTTCCTTCCTCCACTTTCTGTAGGAGGAAGTTATCAGCACACAGGTCAGGAATTTCTTGGAGGGGCCATGTTTGGCTGAATAAAGTCTCCCAACAGATATCAGGGAAATTGAAGTCTCCCATTACTACCACATCGTGCCTCCTTGAAACAATGGCAATTTGCTTTTCAAAAGTTCCATCCTCATCTTCTCCTTGATTGGGTGGTCGGTAGTAGACTCCAACCGCCATGTTCGTTTTATTCTTTGCCCCCTTTATTTTAACCCAGATGCTCTCAATGGGGCTGCCAAGCTCCTCTTCCTGTATCTCTGTGCAGAGATACGTATTTTTAACATACAGTGCAACTCCACCTCCCTTTCTGTTGCTTCTGTTCCTTTTGAACAAGTTATACCCTTCAATTGCTGTATTCCAGCCACATCAAGAGTAGCTGCCCCAAGTTAAAAGCAATAACACCAGCTAACCCAGGTAGTCCTAAACCCAAACAAACCAAGCCACAAGGTGTAGCAAGTATAAAAAAACCTTATAATTGTGGATTTGTGATCACCAACAGGGAAGAGGTTAATAATCAGTTTAAAGAACCTCTTTATGTAAAGGATAAGACCATTATGGCAATGTTGGATTCTGGAGCTGATGTTTCTCTGATCCGAGCAGATTTGGTGAGACCTGAAGATTTGGTACCAGGAATGTCTATTGAGATTCAGGGAGTGAATGGTCCCTCCTTTGAAGTCCCAGTAGCAAGGTTATCCATAGAATGGAGGGGATGGAGGGGTCTGTATGAAGTTGAGGTGATGGAACCTCCAACCCAATTTGCCCCTATCATTGTGGGAAAGGATATAATGGGACCAGAAGCTCAAATATGTGTGGTAACCCGCAAGCAAAAGGAAAGGGAGGAACTTTCAAGGCAGGACCAGGTAAAAGCTGATGAGGTAAAAGAAAAGGTACTAGAGGTACAACCCACAGTGATTCCGGAAGGTCCAAAACCAACTCCAGACCCTCCCCAAACCGAGACAACAGAACAAGCCTCCATGCAACCTGTAGACCTGAAAGCCAGTGAAACAACCGAGGCAGGCGGTTCTGTAGAGGAAAAGGCACAAGAGACCCCTTTTCCAGATTTGAGAGGAGTAGAGGAATTCAAGCAGGGAGTCCTCAGTGATCCTAGTTTGGAGCCTCTGAAAAGAGTTGCTCTCCCTCAAGAGAAGCCCTTCTCTGAGGAAAGAAGGGAGCAGATTATTTGGGAGAAAGGATTGCTGTATAGGCTGTGGTTACCAAAAACCCAAGAGGTAACCTGGGAACCACTAAAGCAGCTGGTAGTACCTAACCAATTCCGGCTAAGGTTGCTAGAACTAGCCCATGATGTGCCATGCGCAGGGCACTTGGGGAAAAACAAGACTAAACAAAGGCTCATGGCAAACTTTTTTTGGCTTGGAATTGCTAAGCAAGTAGCAGAGTACGGCAGGTCTTGTGAAACCTGTCAGCGTGTGGGGAAGGCAGGGCACCACAGTAAAGCCCCTTTGCAGCCTCTGCCTATTATAGGAGAAGCTTTCTTCAGGGTGGGCATGGATATTGTAGGGCCTTTCACTAAACCCACCCGCAAGGGAAAAAAGTACATCCTCACAGTGGTGGATTTTGCCACAAGATACCCAGAAGCTGTAGCACTAGCCTCTATAGATGCTCCATCTGTAGCTGAGGCATTGCTGACTATATTTTGTAGAACTGGATTTCCCTCTGAAATCTTGACAGATTGTGGGTCAAATTTCCTCTCCGAGATAATGGAATGTCTGTGGAAGTGTTGTGGGGTAAAACACTTGAAAACCACTCCTTATCACCCACGATGCAATGGAATGGTGGAAAGATTTAACGCCACACTCAAAGGAATGATTAGAGCTTATGTAAACACACACCCAAATGACTGGGATGACAAACTGCAACACCTACTTTTTGCCTACAGGGAAGTTCCACAGGAATCAACGGGATTCTCACCTTTCGAGCTGTTGTATGGCAGAAGAGTGAGAGGACCTCTTGATCTCCTGAGGGAAAACTGGGAAGGTAAACTCGTAGAAAATAAAACCTCTGTGGTGGATTATGTGTTAAAACTTAGACAAACCCTAGATACACTCTGTAAACTAGTTCAAGCCAATGTAACCAAAGCCCAAGAGGTACAAAAGTTCTGGTATGATCAAAAGGCACGCTCTAGAGTATTTGAGGTAGGGGATCAGGTAATGATATTTCTTCCTCTGCACAAAGACAAGCTTAAAGCTGCTTGGGAAGGCCCCTACGTAGTCAGAGAGAAAATGGATGATTTAACCTATGTGGTGGTTAAAGAAAAATTTGAAAAAAGACCAAAGGTAGTACATGTAAATATGATGAAGCCACACTATGAGAGGAGTGGAGTAGTTTTACAGGTGCAGAAGGTGCCAGAGGTAATATACTTAGGGCACAGGGTTGGAAATGGCCATATCACACCTTTATGGGACAAGGTTGAAGCTATCAGAACCTGGGACATACCTACAACCAAGAAACAGGTCAGGTCATTCTTGGGATTTGCTGGGTATTACAGGAGATTTGTTCCCCATTTTCGTGAAATTGCTGGACCTTTGACTGATTTAACCAAGAAATGTAAACCTGACAAAATTGTGTGGACTGATGAATGTCAGAGAGCATTTGAGAGACTAAAAGACATTTTAAGCTCAAAGCCTGTGTTAAGAGCACCTGACTTTGAAAAAACCTTTATTGTAGCTACAGATGCCTCTGAGACTGGCATAGGTGCAGTATTGTTACAAGACTATGACTCTGTTAAACATCCCAGTAGCCTACCTGAGTAGGAAGCTTCTACCCAGGGAGAGAAACCTGTCTACGATCCAAAAGGAATGTCTTGGCAGTAGTGTGGGCTCTGGACAAGCTCAAGCCTTATGTTTTTGGACAAGAATTTACTTTATGGACTGATCATCATGCCTTGCAATGGATACAAACAATGCAAAATACCAACTCCAAGCTTCAGAGATGGTCTTGGAAGTTGCAGGAATTTCAAATGAACATTGAACATGTGCCTGGGAAGGAGAATGTGATAGCTGATGCATTGTCTAGGAAATAACCAAAAAACAGTTGCCTTTTTGTGTAGGTTAACATTTCACAATTCTCTTCTGTAAAAGGAAAATTGTTCCACTTGAGGAGAAGGAGGGGAAGATGTGATGGATTGAGGCCTACACATGCTTCAGTTTGTTGAAGCCTGAAGGCCCAAACACTCCATGATGGGAGGGGGAGTTTGAGAGTTTAAGTTACCCAATAGAAGATAAGAATCAAGTTCTCCTGTGCAAGGTCACATGGTCATAACCTTCCAGTCCTGGGAAGACTATATATGTGGGGTGTGGTCAGCTAGCAGTTAGAGTGTGTGTGCTGAGCTAGAAGCTGAAGCAGAGAAACAGCAGAGAGAAGAGAGAGAGAGAGAGAGAGAGAAACTGGCTGGCTGACTGCACAGGAATTAGGTAGACTTAAGTGAAACTAGAGAACATTGTTTGTTTGTTTTATTTTATCATACCTGCTTTTGATTTAAAACCCCTCTATTAAGTAATTTCCCTACTACTATAAGTAAAGTTTGTTGTGTACCCTGGAGTTTGGAGTGACTTATTCACCACGCCTAAAGCCTTCACCCACGTTACTTAGAGGAAGCAGGCAAAGGACTGGGTCTTTGGGAAGAGGCAGAGATCTCCCAAAGGGCAGATCAAGGGGTCCTTGCAGTAGTGGAACCTTGACAGTGAGTCAACTGGAACTAATTTTTATGCTATATTGCTGGTATCTAACCCCCACATATCAAATTAGTTACCTGTATACAAATGGACCAAATGGATGCTACCAATCTAAAGCAAACTATTGACATATTGGTAGTAGAGATTCCCTAAAATAAGTCAATTCTGGAAGCAGGTTTCACATATGTTGCTCTGCATAAACCTAAGTTAGTGTTACTTGAATATTTGGAGGCCATACAACCAGAACACTCTGGAACTCATTTGGAACCTGTAAGTCAGGGTGGGCAACGTGTGGTCTTCCAGATGTTTTGGCCTACAACTCCCATGATCCCTCACCATTGGCTATGTGGGCTAGGGCTGATGGGAGTTGTAGGCCAGAACATCTGGAGGGGTATAAGCTGCCCACCCCTGCTGTAGGTCATAGCAAGAATTTTGATAGTAAATACGTGGTGAAACCATAGACTCCTTGTGCTGAAGCACTGAATTGCAGAAGCTTGGAATATTACTGAACTGACAAAATTGAGAGGCTTTGTTCAGCTGTGAGATGGAAAGAAGAACTAAATTATCAAAGATGTTTCATAAAAGCTTGGCCTCCCTTTGTTGATTTTATGAACACAACATTTAACCTGGACATAGAATGATACTATCATAGGGTTGGAGGGTACCTTACAGGCCATCTAGTTCATCCCCCTGCTTGATGCAGGAAACCCAGAGCTAGAGCATCTAGCCTCTGCTCGCAGACCTCTAGAACAGTAGGCAGCCCTCAGCCTACTTTCAAAAGCCCTCTGGAAGCAATACAGCAGTATACATAGTTTCCAAATCACAGAAAGTACTAGTTCCCTCTACTCAGTGCTGGTTAGGCCTCATCTTGAGTACTGCATCCAGTTCTGGGCACCACACTTTAAGAAGGATGCAGACAAACTGGAGAGGGTTCAGAGGAGGGCAACAAGGATGATAAAGGGACTGGAAACAAGACCCCATGAGGAGAGACTGAAAGAAGAGGAGACTGAGGGGAGATATGATCCCACTCTTCCAGTACTTAAAGGGTTGTTACACAGAGGAGGGCCAGGATCTCTTCTCAGTCATCCCAGTTTGCAGGACACAGAATAATGGGCTCAAGTTACAGGAACCCAGATTCCGCCTGAACATCAGGAAAAAAATCCTGACTGTTAGAGCAATAAGACAATGGCACCAACTACCTAGGGAGGTGGTGAGCTCTCCCACTCTGGAGGCATTCAAGGTGCAGCTGGATGGCCATCTGTCAGGGATGCTTTGACCTGGATTCCTGCATTGAGCCTTATAGGCCCATTCCAACTCCACTTTTCTATGATTCTATGAATCAGCTCAGGTTTCAGGCAAGAGCAGTCTGTCCCTTGCCCAGCAGCCTGGGAGGAAGCTGGGGAGAGAGGCCTGTGGCTTACGCTGGCTCAGCTTGTCCGAGCGTGGAAAGCTAAGCAGGGTCAGGCCTGGTTATCACTTGGATGGGAGACCCCTCCTCTAGTTTCCTGCATTGAGCAGGGGGTTGGACTCGATGGCCTTGTAGGCCCCTTCCAACTCTATGATCTATGAAATCTATGAAAAGGGTGCCAGGAAGAGAGGAGAAGGGGTAGCCCACCCCACCAACTTCTGGCTTCAGCCCCACCCACTTGCAGCAGGTATCCCCACACAAATTACTTCCAGGGGAATGTGGCCCCCAACAGAAAGAAGGTTCCCCACCCTGATCATTAACATGGGTAGGAAAGTCGACAAGGCAGTTGTAAGGAGATGCACAGAAATACATCTGATTTCTGAAAGCATATCATCCATTTTTATCCTTTTCATTGTGTGTGTGTGTGTGCGCGCGCTTTGGGAAGAAGGAAGAAACAAATGAGTACTAACTAATTCTTGACACCTTTTGGGAACATGTTTGCTAATGGAGTCCAAGAATTAAGTGGATGTTTCTGCCTCATTAAGAAGCACTCACTTCACACAGGCTGCCGCACTGAGCACAGTTAATAGGAAATAAGTACATGTGGGTGAATCTGTCAGTTTCATTTTCTCTCTCTCATTCAATTTCTTTAAAATCTCGTGTTTTTTCACACCCGAATGTGAAGAACTTTGAGGATTTTGGTAAATTACTGTCAAAAATGTACTGAATCGAAATTCTCACCCCTCTGCACCAGCCAAATTCAGTAGGTACAAGTACAACTATTCCCAGCATGGGGAGCAGCCAGTCAGAAACAGAGTTGGCGACTCTACGAAGCACTAACATGGCTGAATACACAGGGATTGAAATCCAGACTTTCAACCGCAAAGCACTCAAAGCCCTGGGCCTGAATGGATGGAACTTGTTTCTCCCACATTAGAATTTTTTTAAAATCTTACGTTCTTTTTGTACCAGATATGGAGAACTTTGCGGGCTGGCCGGGGCATGCTGCGAGTTGTAGGCCGTTTTTCCCATCTAAACATGCACAGGATTGCACCTTAAGAGACTTACCCTCCCGTATGTAGTGATCTAGAGGCTTGGGTTCCTCTCCCATGATATCCACATCTGTGTCCAATGGTGAATGCATCATTATATTCCAAATTGGTCCCAGTAAGTGAAGCTGTATTATAAGTCATTCCTGCTGGAGGAACAGAATGAAGATGGTCAGTTGGCCACCGGCAAGATGTCTGAATCAGGGAGTCCAAAGTATCGGGTTCAGGGCTTGCTGTTTGGAAGGTCTGGAACTAGCCCAGAAAAGGGGCGAAATGCAAGTTTCAGGATGGTGCAGGAAAGCTCATTAAAATGGAGACTTTCATAATAAGCTTAGTCAACACTTAGTCAAAGTCAACACACGTGCACTGAAAGTTTGGTGACAGGGGGAGATAATGCCTTTGTTGTAAGTCAGCCTTTTTATCCACAAGATGTCTACAACCTATTTGCAAAGCTTGGAGCATGCATGTTTATCCAAAGCCCAGCAAAACCTCAGCTCCTGCAGCAAACCTCATATTGTTCAGAAACTTAGCAGCCAGTGTGACGTAGTGGTGAGAGTGTTGGACTGGGACTTGGGAGATCCGGGTTCTAGTCCCCGCTCGGCCATGAAACTCACTGGGTGACTTTGGGCCAGTCACGGACTCTCAGCCTAACCTACCTCACAGGGTTGTTGTGAGGATAAAATGGAGAGGAGGAGGAGGATTATGTACGCCACCTTGGGTTCCTTGCAGGAAAAAAGGCGGGGTATAAATATAATAAATAAATAAAACCCCATCCCACGCATGTCAATGACAGAGCACATGTTTCTCATGCATAAGGTCTCACATAGCAGGGTGATGGGAAAGATCTCTGCTGGAGATCTCTGCCAGTCTGAGTAGGCAATACTGTGCTAGATAGACCGGTAATTTAACCTGGTCAAAACTTAGTGGAAGAATAGAAGAAGAGCCCTGCTGGACCAAATACCTATCGAGTCCAGTATTTTGTTCCCACAGTGGCCAGTCAGATGGCTATGGGAAGGCCTCAAGCAGGACGTGAGTGCAACAGCACCTTCCAACTGGAGTTCCCCAGCACCTGATACTTAAGAGGCACACTGCCTCGGATACCAGAGGTCACGTATAGTCAAAGGACTAGTAGCCATTGATAGCCTTATCCTCCATGAATTTGATTAATACCCTTTTAAAGCTGCCCAAGTTGGCGGCCATCACTACATTTTGTGGAAGTGAATTCCATAGTTTAACTATCTGCTGTGTGAAGACATCCTTCCTTTTATCTGTGCTGAATCTCCCACCATTTGGCTTCATTGGATGATCCAACTGGGTTCTAGTATTATGAAAGAGGGTGAAAATCTTATCTCTCTCCACTTTCTCCATCATATGCATAATTTAATACACAACACATAATTTCATATCCCTCCCCCCTACTACTCATCTTTTCTCCAAGTTAAAAAGCCCTGAACATTGTAACTTTTCCTCATAGGAGAATTGCTTCCGCACCCGAATATTTTGAATTGCCTTTTCCTTCTACACCTTTTCAAGCTCCACGATATCCTTTTTTGGGATGTGATGAGCCAAACTGTACACTGTATTCCAACTATGGTTTCATCATAGATTCATATAGAGCAGGGTTCTCCAACCTTGGGTCCCCAGATGTTTTTGGCCTACAACTCCCAGCATGCCCCAGCCAGCATAGCTGGGAGTTGAAGGCCCAAAACATCTGGGGATCCAAGGTTGGAGAACATTGATATAGAGGCATCACGATATTGGCTGTTTTTTTTACAGTCCCTTTTCTAATTATGCCCAACATCATGGTGTTTTCCTCTTTCGCAGCTGCCTCTCACAGGTTCCATGATTTCCCTGAGCAATACACCACAACCCCAAGTTCCCTCTCCTGGTCAGTCAGCCTTGGCTCAGACCCGCATCAGCGTATATATGAAGTGACGCACATAGCATAGTGATGCGACATGTAGCACTTTACACCTGCTTCCACTGAACCGCATTTGCTCTTTTAATGGCCACTCCTCCAGTTTGGAGAGCTTGCTTTGGAGCAGCATCTGGAATGTTTTCCACTTATCCCTCGGTGCCCTTGTACTCATACGCCAAAACATGGGAAGGCAGGAGAAGGTTTACTTCTTAGTGAGCAGTTTGACAGAATACTGCCTGTTCACTGTTCCTTATAGCTTAGTAGGCAAAAGTAAAAGGGATACCGATTTATTAGTCTAGATGAACATTCAGGGACTGGCCAGGGATATCCCCGGGCCCCGGGGCTTCCCCACCACCCACAGGGCCTGTGATGTGGCTACCCCAATTATGACTGTCAACGCTCAAGCTTGCCCTGGTTCTCTCACCCCTGCCTGTGTCCAGACGTGGCATCACGCCCTGCTTTTCCTCCCCCAATACTTTGAGGCACATTTTGCCTTCCTCAGCCTGAGCATCATCCTACCCCTGATTGGCCCAACTGGGGCAGGTGTCATAGTCCGTTTTGCATATTTGTGCTCTGATATGTTAGTCTCTGATTGTGTGCCTGCAAGGACGGCTACAACTGTAGCCACAATAAGGATGGGGAGACCCAAGGAAAAGGGGAAGGCTTGGCATGAACAGGAAGGAATAGGGCAGAAATAAACTATTAGGGTGATGGGCACCCTGTCTTATGATCTGTGATAAGTATTTTATTAGGATCTTTGAAATATTCTGCACTTCAGTAACATCCCCTCTTAGCCTGGAACTTAATAATTGCTGTAAAATATGCTAGTGTCTGTATCAATCTGGGTGTTTAAGGGGCCCCAGCCTCTTTGTATCCATGGGCACATTTGGAATTTTGAGAGTGCCCTGGGCACTCTCACAAAATGGCTGCCATGGGGGCTTGCCCATTCATAAAATGGTTGCCATGGGAGGCATAGCCAGTCACAAAATACTTGTTTCCCCGAAGGCAACTGGAAAGGCTAAAAGAAAAGTAACAGGGATGTTGAAGAGTCCTTGGTTTCGAGTCACGAGTCTTTGGACCCGAGTCTCGAGTCCGAGTCCGAGTCCTTGGTCCAAAATGGTGAGTCACGAGTCACTCCCAAAGCTGACTCCACGAGTCCCTATTAAAATCAATTGGGGTTTTTCCCCAACAAAATAAGGCTACTTCAGATGTGTGGCTTAAATAAATTCTAGGCACAAGTGTGCCTTTTTATTTCAAAACTCTGCAACTGATTTTGGCAAGAACAGACCAGGCAGACAAACCCAAAATAACCAGGCAGGCAGAGGAGGCTGGGAACCCTAAAACAGGCAGGCAGAGGTGTTTGTCTTGGACAATTAAAACTGTTGAACTGGTTAAGAAGAGACCAGGCAGGCAGTGGAGGCTGGGAACCCCAGACAGGCAGGCAGAGGCAGCCAAACCCAACATGTCTGAAAGGTTGCATTTTAGGGAAATGATTTTAAAAAATAAACTTGCTGTACTTCCTAAAACCTATCCATGTTGCATTCGAGGAACACAATTTTGGAACACGAGTCCTTGGTCTCGAGTCCCGAGTCGAGTCTCGAGTCCCATTAAAAATATTGGGACTCGAGTCTGACTCGAGTCAGGGGGGGGGACTCAGTCCGACTCACGAGTCGAGT
Organism: Shinisaurus crocodilurus; assembly: GCA_021292165.1. Classification (NCBI taxonomy): domain Eukaryota; kingdom Metazoa; phylum Chordata; class Lepidosauria; order Squamata; family Shinisauridae; genus Shinisaurus; species Shinisaurus crocodilurus. The sequence goes on from CM037886.1 coordinate 30,358,022, forward strand.
CCCGGAGTCCGAGTCCCCAACTCTGAAAAGTAACTTGCTCGGTCCTGGGCCCAGTGCTCTTCAACATTTTTATTAATGACTTGGATGAGGAGGTGCAGGGAATGCTTATCAAATTTGCAGATGACACAAAGTTGGCTCTTACATGGAGAGGAAGGGGTTCTGAGTCTTGGGTGGAATTTGGATATCATGCTAAGCTATGGTTTCATGTTGCGCAAATAATGAAAGCATATGACCCTCGGGTTCATGCGCACCCCTCCTTTTTTGGTGTGACTGTGAGGAGAAGAGGGGAGGCATGTGAGCGGAGCTGCAAATTTGAGCAGCCATAAGAAGAGCCATGCTGGATCAGACCAAGGGTCCATCTAGTCAGGGCCAGTGCTACCATTAGGCCAGCTAGGCAGCTGCCTAGGGCGCAGGGCTAAAGGGGCACCAGAAACGCCTTGAAAAAAAATACAGTGGTCTCAAGTGGGGGGGGGGGCGCTAAATATCTGATCTTGCCTAGGGCACCAAACTGCCTTGCACCGGTCCTGCATCTAGTCCAGCATTCTGTTCTCACAGTGGCCAACCAGCTGCCGACGGGATCCCACAAGCAGGACATGAGTGCAACAGCACCCTGCTGCCCATGTTTCCCAGCAACTGGTGTACATAGGCATACTGCCTCTGATACTGGAACTGCCTCTGATACTGGCCTTTTCATCTCTCAGTCCTAATGTCAGCCGCTATGTAGGAGGATTGCGCAACACTGAGTGTCAAGGAAGTTTGTCGTCCCCCCCCCTTTTGGACCCATTTCCTCATTCCAATGTTCAAAATAGAAAAGGGGTTTCTGTGGGGAAACAAAGGAAGGCAGAAAAGGACTGTGAGATGCAGTCTTGTGTGTATTCAGAGAGCTGATCAAGAAAGGGAGGTAAAGGGAGATTCCAGTCTTGTGGTCTAATCCTGTTAGGGCACAATCCTATGCATATTTAGAAGAAGAAAAAGTCTTACAACTCCAAGCATTTCCCAGCAGGCCATGCCCTATGCACAGCCTCAACTGATTTTCTTGTTTGATTGCTCATTACTACCTACTTCTGACTATTCTAAGACTCCATATGATATGAGTACCCTTATACTAAGGGTGGGCACCTTGTTGGCCCTGAAGATGTTTTGGCCTACAACTTCGATCAGCCCTAGCCAGCATAGTGAGGCATGATGGAAGTTGTAGGCGAAAACATCTTGAGGGCCAAGTTGCCCACCCCTGCCCTGCAGAATGCCAGTCATCACATGGATGCTGTTCCAACCACAGGAGGAGGCAATCCCATGGAAATAGATCTGGGAAGCTCCCTGTATTTGGACACAAGTCTATCCAGGTGTCCAGCATCTCCGATGCAAAGGAAGGTTCTTGATATTTGGCAAAGCACCATGCGATATTAAAGGACCTTCCTCTGCTGCTTCTACTCCCCACTCGAGTTGGAAAATGGGCAAGTGCCTTTTTTGCATTCGCAGGCCCATCTCTTTCTGGTGTACAAAGATTGCCGAATCTTTGGTGTTCCTGGGATACAGCCAAGCCAAGACATTTTGTGGCCTGAAGCACAGCGGCAAATGGTGCCCCAACCAAGTCAAGGTGCATGGTGTCCAAAGCCAGACAAGTTATGTTGGCACATGAAACAGAAAATCCCACAAGCGAGGCCTAAATAGCATGGATGAGTGAATCTGTCCATTTCTAGTGCATTTCTCTTGCATGCTTTTGCCCATAAGGTGCATTTCTCTCTCAACATGCATAATTAAAGACACGTTTAAACTGCTGTAGATTGCATCGGAGAGTATATTCGGAGAGTGTGAAATCTGGCGGAGAGCAAATTTCCGATCTGCACATTAATCTGAGAAGTGCGGATCAGGTCATTTCTTATAGGAATTCACAAAGACTGGATTCCTCAAGCATCCCAACTCAATAGTGATACACATACACCTTGCTCCCCAGATCTCAAACAAGAACGAGGGCTTTTTGTGTAGCGTAGTCCAGGGGTGAGCAGACCTCATGCTTGCAGGATCTACTTTATTTTTTTAACTAGAACTCTGGGATCTCCAAACTGGAGACTGGTGCTACTGGCATAATTTAGAATTAAAGAATTCTGAGCCACTCGAATTTGTGTCGAGTGACAAAGGTGAGAAGAACTCACAGTCCTTCCACAGACAAACCCATTCCTGTGTACCCAAAGCATTCTTCATTCCAGCAGTATGATTTGGAAGAAGTGGGGTTCATTATGTTGCTGGTCATTCTGTAAAAACTGAAACAGAAGCCCTTACTGGATCACCCAGAGATCTATCAAGAGATCCAGATCTACTTTACATGCTTCCCTGGTGCAGTCACCCAGCAAAAAAAAAAAAATTTTTTTTTTTAATGCTTGAAGTAAATAGAATCTGATCCAATATTTCCTGTGATTGACAGGTAGAATTGTTTGCTTGGTTGGCAGGATACACAAAGCAATAGCTGGCTTGCACTGGGAAGGTGTGGTCCTAAGATCTATAAAATCTTGCTGCTTCCTCTCCAGCTTGAATCTTGAAAGCTTCAGAAGCACACCAACAGGAACTCTGCGAGCCTGGAAGAATGGTGGGGCTTCAGAAGAATCTGGTGAGCATCCTCAGTCTCTCGCTTGGCTAGGAGTAAGACTGCAATCCTATACCCACTTCCACTGGAGCTCTGGGAGGTCGCTGCTGAAAGGGCCTTGCAGTGCAATCTATCCATGTCTACTCAGAACTAAGCCCCACCAAGTTCATGGGAGAAAGCCCCATCAAACTCAGTGGGGCTTAGTTCTGAGCAGACATGGATAGATTGCACTGTGTAACGCACTTTGAGCGGTGATCTCCTAGTGCTCTGGGTCTGGTGGCTGCTGTAGCAGAAACTCTGAAACTGTTTGTTTCTAATGGCATTGGAACGAATGTCCATCTCCTTCATTACATGTAACCTCTCTTTTCCCTGCTTTCACCTCCTCAGCTTCTTGTGATTCTCCTCGTTCTGCCAGCATGCGGTAAGTGGATATTTCTGCCTTCTCTTGGTAATCGGTGCCCAAGATAACTGGTCCAAGGTAGTGGCCACATGCTGATAAATGCCCAAGTGTAATCTTCTTCCATCTTGCCTGGTTCTTATTCTTTCAAATCTCTAGATTATCGTAATAGTTCCCTGCGGCCTCTAAGGAAGTCTCCCTAAAGCTCTGATAGCTGAGACAGACTCATCTCTCCCCAAACCACACAGAACTAAAATCGGAGGAGGCTTCGCTTCTCACCCAAAATGGTTTACTTTCAATGTATATGTGGACTATTTATATATTTATTATTTAATAAATGTATTTTCAGCCTTTATTTTATTTTTTATTTTATTTATTATATTTATACCCCGCCTTTTTTCCTGCAAGGAACCCAAGGCGGCTTACATAATCCTCCTCCTCTCCATTTTACCCTCACAACAACTCTGTGAGGTAGGTTATGCTGAGAGTCAGTGACTGGCCCAAAGTCACCCAGTGAGTTTCATGGCCGAGCGGGGACTAGAACCTGGATCTCCCGAGTCCCAGTCCAACACTCTAACCACTACACCACACTGGCTATCCCAAGGTGGCTTACATACAAAAATATACTGCAAGTACAATACTCATTTAAAATACAGTTTAAAAACAAACTAAAGACGAAGAACAATTAAAAACATGAACTTTAAAAATGTTCCTAGCTCCCATGGCTAATCATGAAAATAAGCACAGGAATGCTGCCCCATTAAAATCATGAGAATTATAATGCCCCCTCCTTTTCTTTTTATAAAAAGTAAGTTTCATAGATTCATAGATCATAGAGTTGGAAGGGGCCTACAAGGCCATCGAGTCCAACCCCCGGCTCAATGCAGGAAACTAGAGGAGGGGTCTCCCATCCAAGTAATAACCAGGCCTGACCCTGCTTAGCTTTGTTATGTTCCATTAGAAAAAAATCCCAAATCCTCAGTCAGGCAATACCTTTATTAGGACCAACCAACTATACACAAAATTGTGGGCACTTGAGATCTCCAGAAACAGCCTTCTGTTTCCTCAAGGGTTTTTTGTTTTTGTTTTTTGTTTTTTGTTTTGCTTTTGTTTGTTTTTTTGGACCTGGCTCTTCTGAGGGTCCTCTCATTCTCCCACCCTTTCCCGAGATTCTAGGTGCTCAGGAAGGTGGAAAAGTGTGACCCATCCCCTTTCATGGGAGCACGGAGGTTTGACAGCTAGCTGTCAAAACTTCCTTTTAAAAGGTGTTTTTTTTGGGGGGGGGGACACAGGGCTCCCCATGGTTTTTTCACAGGAAGATATTCAGGCCTGAATGAAAATGATTATTTATTATTATTATTTTTAAGGGGGTGTCAAACCAATTGCAGCCCTTCCAATGTGCAGCTTGGGCATTTTGACGGGGCTGTCACTACTAGCTGTAAAAAAAAAAAGGGGTAAAGGGGGCAAAAAAGCTGCAGTGAGTGCAAAAGGTGGTCAAGATAATGGTGGATCCAGCACCAGTCGCCCCAAAGTGCTGCTTGGGGCACTTGTGGGGTGGCTGGCACTGGCGGTGGTACTGGCAAGAGCAGCAAGAAGCTTGCCTGCCAGTTCCTGGTACCCAAGATGAGGTTGATTGCCCGGGTTCGGACAACACAACAACCCAGCATGGGTACAACAACCCCAGTTACAAGCCATGGGTTGTCAGGGTGGCTTGTTGATCACAAACAAGCCACCTTATGGGAAACAGTCCAGGTTTGCATGACACAACAACCCACTGTGGCTTGTCACCCATGATGGGTTGTCGTGTCGTGCCAATCAAACTTTGAATGTGAAACGTGAAAGGTCAACTCCTTGACATTTGACATGCAAAAGGAGATTTCCTGTTCATGTTTGCACACTGACAGACACATTGTGTAAATTGTAAGAGGTTTTTTATATTTACTTCCACTCAAAAACTTCTGCTTCTCCTTTGTCTCCAAAGCAAAGAGTCACGGATGGTTTCTTTTGCTCTCTCTGTCTCTCCTCAGTTTCAAGTTGCCTAACACGCTGGTTCGACCGGGATGACCCTTCAGGAATGGGAGACTATGAAATAACCTCTGACTTGAGGAAGGAATACCCCCATGAGATTTGCCTTCACCCCACGGGTATTGAAGCACAGACCCTGGATGGGATCCCAGCATCTGAGACAGGACAGATCTTTAATCTGTGAGTGATGTTGGGGCAGTTTCAGAGCATCGATGGTGACTGAACAGTATTCCGGTATGGAAGCTCATGCTAGTCCTTGTCCATGCTTCCAAGAGGCTAGAATACACAGCAATCTTGAGTGGCACTGGGGGGGACGGGACGGGACGGAAATGATGAGGAAGCAGATCTCTTGCCGTTTTGCACTGGTCAGGGTGGAAGACACAGGCCTGGTTTGGCCAGGCTTTTCAGCATGGCGGATCTGTGAATTTTCAATTCACCCCACCCACTGACTGCAACAGTTGGGGGAAATAGATTTCATAGATAGATCATAGAGTTGGAAGGAGCCTACAAGGCCATCGAGTCCAACCCCCTGCTCAATGCAGGAAACTAGAGGAGGGGTCTCCCATCCAAGTAATAACCAGGCCCGACCCTGCTTAGCTTTCCACGCTCAGACAAGCTGAGCCAGCGTATTTGAATCATCACACAAGCTGCACAGCTAGCATAGCTGATGGGCCTGGATCAGGCCTTTCTGGGGGAACAGAGGGGCTTTGAATCCGCTTTGGATTCACCCTTTCAGGTCATTCTGGCTGCTCCTGCCAGCAGGAGAACCGCTGGCGGCAGCTTCCTGCCTAGCCAGATGGAACTGGGGCCTCCACCATGGTTGAGCGCGTGCGCGCACGCACGCACACACACACACACACACACACACCACTCCTCTCTACGGGCATAATGGAGCGGCACTGATGCACCATCCTAATCCCCCTCCAGCCATCAAGGGCGTGCGGTGGTTTAGGATTTGCACTTTTCAATATCATGAGTGACTCCTCCCTGAATCAGCATGCACAATATTTCTTGTTTCCATAAGATGCATGCATCATTACAAGTATTGCTCCAAGAGTATGCAAATTATAATTGTGAAGAAATAAGACTGGGTGTGATGTTGTTGTCTTCTTCTTCTTCTTCTGAAAATAGTAGCCCCGGGGAAGCCTGAGCAGCCTTGGAACCATGCACTGCCCCAGCAAAAAGGGCCTCTCCAAAGCTGCTGTTTGCATTCCAAAGGATGCTGTCATTGGTGACAATGCACTGCATGCGTATCCAGTGGTGTAGTGGGAAACTCTGAAGCGCAGGCGGTCATCATGACAGTCCCCATAGCCATGCTCCCGAGGAGAGTCCAAAAATTCAGGCTGCTGGGCTGAACCAGATCAACAAACCTCCCTCCATCCTGAATGTCCGGTGCTAGGAATCTTGCGCAAAATTTCCCCTCTGTTTTTACTGCCCTGCCATGAATTTTGCATGATTTCTGCAATCCCGCTCACTGCTCTGGAACCCTCCTGTACATCTGACAGCTAGTAACGGAGCTGTTTTGTTTCAGGCACAAAGCCTACTTCAGTGCTGGGACTGTGGGAATTAAAGTGTGGGAGGGGGGGACAGAAAGAAAGAAAAGCTTTTTTAAAAGAATTGCCCACCCCACTGCTGGTGCGTCCCCTCTCCTTGGTTTCACAGCTGCAGTGCGAAATATCATTGGCTGCTGTTGCCCAGTATAGTGGGCAGGGCATCTAAACAACTTCTTCTTCTTCCTCTCCTCCTCCTCCTCCTCCTCCTCCTCCTCCTCCTCCTCCTCCTCCTCCTCCTCCTCCTCCTCCTCCTTCTTCATTGCGCAGGTCTTCTGGAACCCACCTTTCCACATGTAAAGACAGGGGGAAGGCTTAATGGAGGGCGACCAGTCTGGCGCTCTTTTTTACAGGCAGGAAGTGTTACAAAAAAAGAAAAAGGAAGGCACATCATCTAGCAGAAGCAGCCACTAGGAGCAACACAGAAGGGGGTGGGGCATCTATGGGCGGACTTGGATAGTTTCGGGGATAACAAAGAGAACAACCATGTCAGTCCAGAGTCTTACACGAGAGTTCCTCAGTATACTTAGCAGCAGAGAGCAGAGGCGAGGTCAAGGCATTCCAGACAGAGTCTCAGTTCAGAGGAGTCTGTCGTATCAAGCATTGAGGCCAGTCAGGGGGTGTCTGAAAGTGTAGTCCAAAGGAGCAGCCAAGAGTCTAGGATTCTGTCCGGTCCGGTGTAACAAGGCCAAGCACGAAGGTTTGAACACTGATTGCACTGTGGGAATGCTGTGGACATCATATATCTTGACTTCAGCAAAGCTTTCGACAAAGTGCCTCATGGCATCCTGATTAGCAAGCTAGCTAAAAGTGGGCTAGATGGAACAACTATCAGGTGGACCCACAGTTGGCTACAAATTTGAACTCAAAGAGTGCTTATCAATGGTACCTTCTCAAACTGGGGAGAGGTAACGAGCGGGGTACCACAGGGCTCGGTCCTGGGCCCAGTGCTCTTCAACATTTTTATTAATGACTTGGAGGAGGAGGTGCAGGGAATGCTTATCAGATTTGCAGATGACACAAAGTTGGGTGGAACACCTAATACTCTGGAAGACAGAAACAACATTCAAAGAGATCTCGATAGGCTGGAGCGCTGGGCCGAAAACAACAGAATGAAATTTAATAGGGATAAATGCCAAGTGCTGCACCTAGGGAGAGGAAACCAAATGCAGAGTTACAGAATGGGGGACACTTGGCTGAACAATACCACAAGGGAGAAGGATCTTGGAATTGTTGTAGATCACAAGCTGAATATGAGCCAGCAATGTGATGTGGCTGCAAAGAAGGCAAATGCTATTTTGGGCTGCATTAATAGAATCACAGGAAGTACTAGTTCCCCTCTACTCAGCACTGGTTAGGCCTCATCTTGAGAACTGCATCCAGTTCTGGGCACCACACTTTAAGAAGGATGTAGACAAGCTGGAGAGGGTTCAATGGAATGCGACAAAGATGATTAGGGGACTGGAAACAAAGCCCTATGAGGAGAGACTGAAAGAACTGGGCATGTTTAGCCTTCAGAAGAGAAGACTGAGGGGAGATACGATAATGCTCTTCAAGGACTTGAAAGGTTGTCACACAGAGGAGAGCCAGGATCTCTTCTCGATCATCCCAGTTTGCAGGACACAGAATAATGGGCTCAAGTTACAGGAAGGCAGATTCCACCTGGACATCAGGAAAAATTTCCTGACTGTCAGAGCAATAAGACAATGGAACCAACTACCTAGGGAGGTGGTGGGCTCTCCCAGACTGGAGGCATTCAAGATGCAGCTGGACAGCCATTTGCCAGGGATGCTTTGACCTGGGTTCCTGCATTGAGCAGGGGGTTGGACTCGATGGCCTTGTAGGCCCCTTATTTTATTTATTTTTTATTTATTATATTTATACCCCGCCTTTTTTCCTGCAAGGAACCCTAGGCAACTTACATAATCCTCCTCCTCCACTCCTCCCTTTTATCCTCACAACAACCCTGTGAGGTAGGTTAGGCTGAGAGTCAGCGACTGGCCCAAAGTCACCCAGTGAGCTTCATGGCTGAGCGGGGACTAGAACCCGGATCTCCCGAGTCCTACTCCAATACTCTAACCACTACGCCACACTGGCTCTCACTGGCCTTCTTTCTATCTCTACTATCCTATTATTCTATATTTGCAGTGACAGGCTGACCTCAGCTTGGCCAATTTATAGCCGGTTGTAAATTTCGCTTGTTCCGGAGCTCCCCTCCCTTTTTTTCTTTGTTAGAGTCTGTAGACCTGTATACTTTCCTACCCAAGAAAGAAATGTTTAACCCCTTAGAAATCCCGCCTTAAAAATGGAGGTTTCATCTCTGACAGATCAGCTGATCTGTCCGCGAGCAATTCCCCCTGTAAACGGGAAGTTTTCATGTTCTCGAGGACACTTGCAAAACTTAGGGGACACTGTAGGCACATGACCCCTAACCCAAAAAACCCGAGGATCCTGCTGCAAAGGGGGTGTGATCTGCGTGCCACAGCACTTTCTCTAGCAAGGTTCACTTGGGGCTTTGCAAGAATTTTACATCTATCAAATGCTTGCAACGGGAGCTTTACTTACCTGCACCCCCGGGGGGGGGGGACTGGAAAGGGTGGGTACCTGCTGGACTTTGCCAGCAGGCACCCCCCTGCCCATTACCCACCCCCAGGTTCCCCGTTGTCACCCTTCCATAACTGCGGTTGTCTGCAGATGTGAAAGGGCAGCAATTGAAATAATAATAATAATAATGAAAAATGTTGGCAATTAATTACAAAAATTAGGAGTGCAATTTTTTTAAAAAAATTGGCAAGCATGGGCAGCCCCTCCTAGGTAGCGCTGGACCAAAAGGGGAAGCCGGCTTTCGTGATCAGAAGAATTTTTTTAAAAAGGGAACAGTCAAGCCGCAGCCAGCACGAAAGAGATTGCAGTGGCCGTGGGGAGGGTGGGGAGCCAGTGCCAGCTGCCCCCAAGTGCTGCTTGGGCACTTTGGGGTTGGCCGGCACTGGCACACACCCGGGAGCCCCATGGCAACCACGGCAAGGGTACTTTGCCGCTGTTGCCATGGGGTTCCTAATCTGTGCAGGGAAAATATTAAAATAATGTTTGTGCGCACAACTTTCTGTGCCCCCAAAATTTAAAGAAATGATGGGCAGCTACAGGCAGCCCTAACAAGGTGCCGCTGCAGCACCTTGGAGGGACTGCTCGTCGTGGCTGCCAGAATGGGGATTGCTAAAGGCGGCTTGACAGCCGCCTTTCACAATCTCCCTCCCCCCCCCCAAATTTAAATGGAAAAAACACCACAGCGAGCCGGAAAGGACTCACAGCAGTGGTTGGGAGTGAGGGAAAAGCTCAGCCCTGGAATTCCTGCAGAAGGACAGAGGGGGGAGGGAGGGGGCACCCTACCCGATTGTCTGCCAGGCACATCGGGGATCCTTTGACTTATATAAGCCACACTGCATAGCTTGGTACACAGTGCGGCTTATTGTGCGACCCTGCCCACTGTTCGTTCAGTCAAGTTGCTTCTCTCATTCCCTCCCTTTCTTTCTCTCACCTCTCACCGCTCTCTCTCTCTCTTGTTGTTGTTCTAGGTTTAACCCTGCCGAAGGATTTGCTTGTGTCAACGAACACCAGATCAGAATTTCCTGCCGGGATTACAAAGTCCGCTTTACCTGCCCTCCAGAATTCTGCTCAGGTTAGCCTACCAGGAGGACTTCTTGTGGTGAGACAGGAGAAGTACCTGTAGCTACGTCTGCCTCTAACGCTAGCGCACCAGTCGCTCAGAGGCTGGTGGCGGCAGGTATATGTCTGGATATCAGCACTGCTGCACGGATGGCTCAGAAGTTCAAGGCAGAGGTCTATGCAGCCTGAGGGCAACCCCTCGGCTCCGCTCTCCAACATCTTATCTTTAGTGCGGGGGTGAACAACTTGTGGCCCTCCAGTTGTTGCTGGACTGCAACTCTCAGCACCCCTCACCATTGCCTATGCTGGCTGTGGCTGATGGGAGTTGCAGTCCAACCATAGCGACATCTTCCCCGCTCCTGGTTTAAAACATTATAAACATTTGCAAAAGAGTGCCATTGGGCGAGAGTGTCTTATCACGCAGGCACGAGACGATCGGGTGCCTGTGACGTTTGCGCAACCGCACTGCGCTCAGGGGAAAAAAGTGAACTGGCTGGTGGGGGAAGAATCACATTTTCCTAGTGACAAAACCAAATGTGGTTGAGTGCTGGGGGGAGGGGGGAGGGGTGCCTCACAGCAGAAACGCCAGTTCAGGGAAATTTCCCCTGTAATGATGGAGTAAAAAGGCTGCAGTTACAGCACAGTAAAACAAACGCTGTCACCAGCACAATTTCCCTTTTTCCTGCTCTGATGATGTGGCAACAACGAGCAAACCTTACAACACCTGCATAACAGACAAGCAAGGCGAACCCTACAATACCTCCCACCAGTAGAGAACAAACCCCATCTTTCCACCCAGCTGAAACGAAGGGAGGTTACACACAGCAACTGTGCTTGGCACGTTGAGCGTCAGAGGTCGGTATTGTTGGGCACGTGACAAGGCTCACGGCACTGCTGGCCGATCCCGAGAGCTCCCTGGCCCTCCTTCCCGTCGATGCCCATTCACCTGCTGGCTTCATTTTTATTTATTTATTTATTTATTATTTATTTATTTATTATATTTATACCCCACCTTTTTTCCTGCAAGGAACCCAAGGCGGCGTACATAATCCTCCTCCTCCTCTCCATTTTATCCTCACAACAACCCTGTGAGGTAGGTTAGGCTGAGAGTCAGTGACTGGCCCAAAGTCACCCAGTGAGTTTCATGGCTGAGCGGGGAATAGAACCCAGATCTCCTGAGTCCCAGTCCAACACTCTCACCACTACGCCACACTGGCTCCTATTATATTATATTTATATCCCGCCTTTTTTCCTGCAAGGAACCCAAGGCGGCTCACATAATCCTCCTCCTCCTCCTCTCCATCTTATCCTCACAACAACCCTGTGAGGTAGGTTAGGATATGCAAGCAGTGACAAGCGGGAGATGATGGAGCGGCATTCTCCCCTTTGCCTTGCGGGCTTCCTCTGAGGTGTTGCATGGATCAGGCCGAGAGGGAGAGGGCAACAGAATGGTGGAGGTGACACTTTGAGGAGATGGGCCCACTCAGAGAGGACAGCCCACTGAGAGCAACTTTCTTATTCATTTGTTTGTTTAATGCATTTCTTAGGGCGCAATCTTGTGGCCTCCCGACATTGTCTGGGGGGGCCATAGGATAGGTCGGAGTCCCAGGTCCGCCCTCGTAAATGCCTTCCAAGGCCGGAGCTGGGACTTGGACCTTGGAGGGGGGGCCCTCCACCCGCGCAGCTGGTGTGGTTCTTTCTGCACCGGCTGTGGCTCCGAAGATGGAGGACTGTCTTTGGAGCCAGCGTGGAGGGGGCATTCCGGGAGGGTGGGGCGGGGAGGCGCGAGGCGCGAGGCACCGCTGTCGTATGAAGAATCCCGGCACTGCCTCGGCCTCTCCTCCTTGTAAGGAGGGGGAAAACTTTTAGACAGCCGAAATCAGCCGTCTAAATGTTTTGGAGGGCGAGGGGCAGTGCTTTTTTTCTGGAGAAAAAGGTACCGGAACTCTTGGATTACATTTCCTCGGGAGTAGATGGAGATTAAATTGTAATGGAATTAATAGAAGAAAAGGTGCTGGAACTCAGTTCCGGTGAGTTCCACCAGAAAAAAAGCCCTGGCGAGGGGAAGTGATAATTCCCCTTTACTCGGCACTGGTTAGGCCTCATCTTGAGTACTGCGTCCAGTTCTGGGCACCTCACTTTAAGAAGGACATAGACAAACTGGAGAGGGTTCAGAGGAGGGCAACAAGGATGATAAAGGGACTGGAAACAAGGCCCTATGAGGAGAGACTGAAAGAACTGGGCATGTTTAGCCTTCAGAAGAGGAGACTGAGGGGAGATATGATCGCACTCTTCCAGTACTTGAAGGGATGTCACACAGAGGAGGGCCAGGATCTCTTCTCGATCATCCCAGTTTGCAGGACATGGAATAATGGGCTGAAGTGACGGGAAGCCAGGTTCCGCCTAAACATCAGGAAAAATGTCCTGACTGTCAGAGCAATAAGACAATGGAATCAACTACCTAGGGAGGTGGTGGGCTCTCCCACTCTGGAGGCATTCAAGGTGCAGCTGGACGGCCATCTGTCAGGGATGCTTTGACCTGGATTCCTGCATTGAGCAGGAGGGGGTTGGACTCGATGGCCTTATAGGCCCCTTCCAACTCTACTTTTCTATGATTCTATGTTTTTTAAACCCTCTTAAAAACAACAGATGGAGCCAGCTATATATTTCTTGGGAGGGAATTCCACAGGACAGGGGCCTCCACTGAGAAGGTCCTATTTCTACTACTGCCTGCCAACGTTGCAGACCTTAATGGCAGGACAGTGAACAGGGCCAGCTGTTCCCCAAACCTGAAGCCAACACTGATGTGAGTCTCCCCTTGATTTCTCTCTCTTTTTCTCCCTTCTTTAGGCTGCACAACACGTTGGTTTGATCGGGATGACCCCTCAGGAAAAGGAGACTATGAACTCCTTTCTGTACTACGGAAGGAATACCCTAATCAGATCTGTGATGATCCCATTGCAATCAGTGTGAAGACCCTGGACGGGATTTCTGCCCTGCAGACGGGACAAACGTTTTCAGTGTGAGGAATTCCTTTTGGTGATGATCGGGGAGTGTGAGAGAGTTCACATTTTTAGAATGCCAGATAAGACTTTTCTATGATTCTATGTTTTTTAAACCCTCTTAAAAACAACAGATGGAGCCAGCTATATATTTCTTGGGAGGGAATTCCACAGGACAGGGGCCTCCACTGAGAAGGTCCTGTAGTTGCTCTAGTCTTCTCCCTGCTGGGCCACCCTCCAAGGCCAGGCCTTTCTGACTGTTGAGGATGGCTTTCCCAGTGATATCTCTTTGGACTCATTGCTTCTTGTTTCTTTGCTCTCTTGCACAAGTTTATAAACAGGCTACATAACTGCTTGCAAGTACAGTCTCTCTCTCTCTCTCTCTCTCTCTCTCTCTATATATATATATATATATATAATAGATATTAGGTATAGGGCCAGTGTGGCGTAGTGGTGAGAGTGTTGGACTGGGGCTCGGGAGATCCGGGTTCTAGTCCCCGCTCGGCCATAAAACACACTGGGGGTGACTTTGGGCCAGTCACTGACTCTCAGCCTAACCTACCTCACAGGGTTGTTGTGAGGATAAAATGGAGAGGGGGAGGAGGAGGATTATGTAAGCCACCTTGGGTTCCTTGAAGGAAAAAAGGCGGGGTATAAATATAATAAATAAATAAATATTCTAGATCAGAGATAGGTTGAAGGTAGATGGGCAGAAGGTAGATCAGGATCTACTGGTAGATCTCCAGATTATTTGAAGTAGATTGGCAAGGATTTCTGACACTAAATTGTTCAAAAATAGCAACAACAAAATTACTCTCCTCCACCCTAAATTATATTGCTGAAATGAAGAACGCTTGGGGAGGGGGAACTATCAGCAGGAGTTGGGTTTTTATTTAGAGAGCAATACTATGGCCCCTGGACAGCGTCTAGGAGGCCACAGGATACTCTGGATTCCAAGATACGAGGTCGGAAACAGAGCTCCGACTTCGTAGCTGGGGATCCGTGCTCCGATCCCCCTCCCCCGCCCACAGTCAGCATGGAAAGAACCGCACCGACTGCCTCTCCAAGGATAGAAAATTGACCTCGGAGAGGGGGGTAAAGGGGGCATTCTGGGGGGCGGGGAGGGGAAGAGACTGGGGCCACCAGGATGCGAGGTCTCCTGGCGGCGCTCCAGCCTCCTTCCCTCCCCCTCCAAAGCTCCTCAACTCGAAAATGGCCATCTAGCTGAATTGCAGAGTGCAAGGTGTGGGGAGGCGAAGATGGCCTCCACTGCTCCTCCTGCTCTGCATCGGATGGCCATAACCCTCTGGGTTCGGAGGCTGACAGACATCAAGGGTGCAGTCCATAAGATTGTGCCCTTGACTGTACATATATGCCTGCACTTGGCTCAGCAGAACTCGGGGTTCTAGTAAAAAACAAAGTTCAAGCAAAAAACAAAGACCTCCTTAGTTCAAGCGAGTAATGGGGTATTGCGCCGTTATGTGGACTGTGACACAAGTCTGAATGTCACATTCTGGAATGCAGAACTGGAGAAGTTCTACTTGCATTTCCCAATCGAGTCTTCACTGAGTCAGTAATTTCCTTTTTGGCATGGGAAAGTAATCTGCACACTTCTACATTCTAACAGCCACTCGTGATCGCCGGCGGCGTTGACTTTAATTCTAGGTGTCCCTCACATAACCTCCTACTTCCCAGGGACAAAGAGGAGACGGGCTCTACCTTGGCGGGTAAAGCACATGCTTTCCACCCTAAAGGTCCTGGGTTCGATCCCCAGCATCTTCAGCATTGCTGGGGAAGACCCCTGTCTGGAACCCTTGAGAGCCGGTGCCAGCCAGTGTAGACCAGGGCTCTCCAACCTCGGGTGCCCAGATGTTGCTGGCCTACAGCTCCCAGCGTACCCAGCCAACATGGCTAATGGCAAGGGATTCTGGGAGCTGTAGTCCAGCCACATCTGGGGACCCGAGGCTGGAGAGCCCTGGTGTAGACAATACTGAGCTAGGGGGACCAATCTACTGACTCGGGAAACAGCTAAGACTAAGCTGGTGGCTCAGTGGTTGAACACACTCTCTGCACACACAAGGTCCTGGGTCCCACACTGGAATCTCCAGGCAAGGGCTGGGAAGAAACCCTGCCTGAAACCCTGGAGAGCTTCTGGCTATTGAACCCAGTGCCATTGCCTTCATGTCCTGTTTGAGTGCTTCCCAGAGGCATCTGGCCGGCCACCGTGGGAAACAGGATGCTAGAACAGAGAGGCCAGTGGTCAGAGTTACATTCTTCGGGGTCTGGGGTGGGGAAGGGTCTTTCCCATCACCTGCTGCCTGGGCAAAGCAGGTGCTCAGTCCCCAAATCAGGGGTGCAGAACCTCAGGCCCAGGGGCCAAATCTGGCCCTTCAGGGTCCCCAGATGACTAAACTCCCTTCCCCCAACCACTGGTCATTTGGTGGTTTCCTGGCTTCTGTGCCGTTTCCCCCTCATTCTAAAAGCTTGAAACACCTCTCCTAAGGCCTACTTAGGTACAATGTGTTGGGGTTTTTTTGTTTGTTTGTTTTTTGTATCTTGGGCCCTCTCTTTTTGCCTTTGGCGCTGCCCACCACTGGAATGTGCTCCCTGAGAGGGTCTCCAAAATGGAATCGGCCCTCGGGCTGAAAGAGGTTCTGTAGCCCTGCCTGGTGCACAGTAATCACAGTTATTAGAATAGAGGTGTTACCAGCCCGCCCTGGTTTTCATTTGTGCAGTGTGATATGGGATGCTGTCTGCCTCTGCCTATGGAAACATTGTGTAAGAGGCAGGTCTTTCGGATCCAGTGTCCAAGGGCACGGGGGAGC
Source organism: Shinisaurus crocodilurus (assembly GCA_021292165.1). Taxonomy (NCBI): domain Eukaryota; kingdom Metazoa; phylum Chordata; class Lepidosauria; order Squamata; family Shinisauridae; genus Shinisaurus; species Shinisaurus crocodilurus. The sequence continues at coordinate 30,374,065 of CM037886.1, forward strand.
TGTCTAGGGCAACGTGCAATCTGGGCTGCAAAGCTTTCACTTGGTCCCAAAGATGGCATCTCCAGGGGCAGGTCGTCTAGCTCCCTCCCTCCCACTACAACACAGACAGGCATCCCTTTTATATTCCCTTATATAAGCAAAAGGCTGCCATGCATTCCTGTGAGGGGAAAGTTAAGTGTTACGGTGAAACCTATGGAGAAGGGCTGTAGCTTCACGGCAGAGCTCATCCTTTGCAGACAGAAGGCCTCGGGATCAATCTCTGGCATCTCCAGGTAGGGTTGGGAGAGACTCCCACCTGAAACCCGGGAGAGCTGCTGTCGAGTCAGAGTGGCTTGATGGACCAACAGGTCTGACTCAGTATCAGGCAGCTTCTGATGTTCATTCGGAGCATCCACACTTCAGTGGTAGACCACTTGTTCTGCAGAAGTTCCCAGGTTCAGTCCCAGCATCTCCAGGTAGGGCTGGGAAAAGTCCCTATTTGAAAGCTGTGTGTGTGCGTGTGTGTGTGTGTGTCAGTGTCACTTGGTGCCTCCTTTAACACTGAGTGGCTCAACCTGAGTGGCTCAGCCATTTGGGGAGACTCCTAAGGTGTCTCTGTGCAAGATCCCACGGCGATTCATTGCTCCCCTGCAGTGGGGATGCACAATACCTGTAGGCTCTCTCTCTCTCTGCTCCCTGTAGTGATCTTAAATATCTCTAACCCAGGGCCCTCCAACCTTGGGTCCCCAGATGTTGCTGGCCTACAGATCCCAGCATACCCAGCCAGCATGGCTAATGGCGAGGGATTCTGGGAGGTGTAGTCCAGCAGCATCTGGGGACCCAAGGTTGGAGAGCCCTGCTCCAGGATCTTTCTCTTGTCTTCCATCATTAAACATAATGGTGATTTGGGCCATAACTCAGTGGTAAGAGCACTTGCTTTGCAGGCAGAAGTCCCCAGGTTCAGTCTCCGGCATCTCCAGGTAAGGCTGGGGAAGACCCCTGCCTGAAACCCGGGAGACCCACTGCCAGTCCGTGTTAACGATACTGAGCTGGAATCGACCAATGGGCAGGCTGGCACTGCATAAGGCAGCCTCCTAGGTTCCTCTTTTGCTAGTTCAGTCATTAACGGATGGCCTTTCATCTTGCCTCCACATGTCCAGGTTTGATCCCGTCAAAGGATTTGCGTGCGTCAACGATGAACAGGCGGCTCCATGCAAATACTGTCGCAATTATAAGGTTCAGTTCACCTGTCCAAAGACATTCTGTTAGAGTAAGTATGGCAGTCGGAAAGCATCGTGCAGCGATTCCGTCTCTTCTTCCTTAATGGGAAAGAACACACAGGAGGGCTACAAATTGAATTTGACATCGTCTGAATTTTGTGAGTGAGGCAATGGGACTGCATAATACAAGTCGTGTCTCGTGACATCCTGGTTGCAGCAGCTTTACTGGCTACTGGTCTGCTTCAGGGCACAATTCACAGTGCTGGTTATGGTGCTGGCCCAGCTTGTCTGAGTGTGGAAAGCTAAGCAGGGTCAGGCCTGGTTATCACTTGGATGGGAGACCCCTCCTCTAGGAGGGAGACCCTCAGTGCAGGGAGACCCCTGCACTGAGCAGGGGGTTGGACTCGATGGCCTTGTAGGCCCCTTCCAACTCTATGATCCTATATGGCTTGGGACCAGGCTACCTGAAAGACTGCCTTCTCCCATAGGAGCCTGCCTGGGTTTTAAGATCTTTCCAGGAGACCCTTCTCTCAGTCCCGCCACCATCAGTGGCACGTTTGGTGGAGACGCAAGAGAGGGCCTTCTTGTTGGCTGCTCCCAGGCTCTGGGATTCCCTGGCAAGGGAAGCTGGGTTTGTTCCCTCTCTGCTGGGTTTGTTCCCTCTTTGCTGGCAGGCAAAGATGTTTTTGATTGAAGCAGGCCTTTGGCATGTAAACTGGTCTATTGCTGAAGCAGATTCTACTGGGTTGGGTTAATTGTGTTTTGAATCTATTTGTTTTTATGATTGTTTTAACTAAGTTTCTTTTAATCTTGGTTTTATTACTGTTAGCTGCCTTGAGTGCCATTTTTATTTTTTATGGAAAGCGGGGTATAGTCAAATCAAATGTTGAGTAAGATGTGTCAATAGCTTCCTATGTTCATGATTTACGGCACAATCCTATGTATGTTTAGACAGAAAAAAGTCCTACAGCTACCAGCATTCCCGTTTTTTGCATTTACCTTAGTTACAAGATGGCCAAGATGTGTGTGTGAGCATCCTGTCTGTATAATTATCTCTCTCTCTCTAGCAGTCTGCAGCCTCCCTGGTTTCTTTCTTGCAATTCAGTCAGGTTTTTTCAGATGGGCTTTTTTTTCAGATTAGGAAGCATGAGCAGCCTGGGAGATTGCAGAGCAATGGGGAGATGCATAATGGTTAAAGGCAGCCACCAGCGGGATCGCATCACTCCAGTGCTCAAAGAGTTGCACTGGCTACCAGTTGTTTGCCGAGCCAAATTCAAGGTGTTGGAGTTGACCTTTAAAACCCTGTACGGCTCTGGTCCAGTTTATCTCAAGGAGCGCCTCAAGCAACATCAAGTAGGCCACTCAACAAGATCTGCCACGGATGGCCTTCTCCCTGTCCCATCAGAGAAACCAGGCTGGTGGGGACTAGGAGGAGGGCCTTTTCTGTGGCAGCCCCCAATTTATGGAACTCCCTCCCCAGTGACCTCTGCCATGCCCCTTCCTTGATTAGCTTCCACCGTGCATTAAAAACGTGGCTTTTCAGGCAGGAATATGGGTTGGGTTAGGATTTTAAAGTTTTGTACTGTTTTTAATTGTGTTTTACACTCTGTTCCCCCCCCCCCCCGTATTTTATTGGACTGTACATCGCTCAGAGTGGCTGGATGACTGGCCAGATGGGTGATTCAAAAATATAATAAATAAATAAATACACACACAGCACCCCTGGCCACTTCACAACAATAAGGTAACCTCAGTAAGTCCACCAAAAGAAATACAAAAGAAATTCTAAAGCACCATGAGAAAAAGGCAGAAAAATGACAGCCTCTTTCACAGGGGAATAAAACATTTCAGGAAATAGGAGGATACATTTCAGCACAGCTGTACAGTATGCATTGCCCTGCTTTGGTTAAAACTTTAAGCAGAAATGTTTAAACAACACACTTATTTGCAAAGTCCATTTTGTTTGTGCTTTTAATCTTTTATTTTTAAAATTACATTTCAGCTGATAACTATTTCCCAGAAAAAGCACTGTGTGCAGAACAGAAATACCAGAAGCCATCAACAAAGAGACTTCTCTTGCCCTCCGAGGTTCCCTCTTGCATCTTTCCTGTGTGAAGAGAAGGTTCACACCATGTGTTCAATGCATTTCACAGGGCTGAAAAAGAAAGAATAGATTTAGCAATTGAAAATAAATGAAAATGATTTTTCTTTTCTTTTTTTTAAAAACAACACTTTTCATGGTCAAATACACCAAGGAGCGCTCCTATTTTGCTCTGTGAAATGTTGACTGGAGAGCATGCAGGAGCTCCACAAGGCAGGCAAACATCCAACAGGTGTTGGTTTCCCCACATTGCTGCTGCCTCAAGCAGGGAAAAGCTACCCTAGTTGGATTATGCGTATGAAGGTTCAGAGCCTCTCAGTGGCAACACCAGAAAAATATATGTAGTGGGGGCAGCACAGTGCATTTCTAAAATTATTATTATTATTATTATTATTATTATTATTATTATTATTCTCAATTAGCAAATTAATAATTTTATTATTATCAGCAATTAGCACTTCCCATCTGCACAAATCCCAAAGCGGTTTACAACACCATAAAACAATAGAGCAATACAGTAAATACACAATAACTCTGTATCGATTGTTCAAAACATGGCCTGGGGAAAGCCAAAGTGAAAAGATGCTGTTACACATGTGTACCCCACTTGTGAGTGGCGAGAAGCAGCAGGGATTCCAGGGTTTACTCAGGGTCCAGTTTCCTTAGAAGGCGGTCACTGCTGGAGATTTACCGTGTTTCTGTGATAGAAGGTGTATTTACATATATATATATATATATATATATATACAGGACCAGCATAGGATGAGGGTGCACAGCGCTAACACTCCCAACCAGATGTACAGGGGAACCCATAATGCTATAGGATTTCCTGTAGAAAGCAAAGTCATCTCTCTACCCCCTTTTCAGCTCCAGCAGCACAGACTATACTACACACAGAGACCTCGCTCACCCCTTCCCCTTGGCCTCTTCTTGGCATCTAGAATCAAGAGCTAATATACCACACAATAGCCCACTGTGAGTTAACTTACCCACTTGGTTTGCTGTGTCGTGAGAGGGTTCAACAACCCTCGAATAACACATGGCTTGTTTTAGGGTTACTTGAGGGTTGGCTAGCCCTCAAACAACCCCTGCTACCTGCTTTCACATGACACGGCAAGCTGAGCGTGTAAATCAACTCGGGGTGGGCTGTCGTGATGATGTCTGCACAGGCCCACAGGGAGGGAGACTGGATCTCTTTGCGATCAGAGGCACTGGGCTGTAAGGGACTCCTGGGAGGTCACTTAAACTGGCCCCAAACACACAACAATATACATTTGCAACAAATGCCTAAAACACGCCTGCACTGAGGCCTGACATACTGCAGAGGGCTTTCTGTACATGCTCAGATCCACAACTTGCAGCCTGGAAGCAATTGTTTAAGGGCCCTCTGTACATGTTCAGATACAGCAATCACAAAGGTGGCTCCCTGTGAATGCTCAGGTGCATTGTTGCATCCCGGGGATGCCGCAATCGCAACCATGGCTCTCTGTACATTGCTCGGATGCACTGTTTATGGCCTAGGTCGGAGGAAGCAGTCGTCGTGAAGAGGGGACTCCGTACAGGTTCAGAGTCACCATTTGCAGGGCGGGAGGGAGCACTCGCCGAAGGATGTCTCTGTCCCCGCCCAGATGCACCGTTTGTGTCCCGGGCGCGTGGGCGTGGGAGGCAGCACCATCATCCCCGGAGAGCGTACCCTGTGCACGCTCAGAGGGCGCCGTTCGCGTCCCGGAGAATCAGCAACTGCGCACGGAGCTCTCTATCCATGCCCAGAGGCACCGTTGGAGGCCCGAGAAGGGAGCCGTCGTCCTTGAGGCCTCCTTGGCTGAGAGGCCCGAAGGCTGAGCCCGCTGGTTTCGGGGCGGGCCGTGCTCTGCTTAGTTCCCGTCCCGTTGTGTCTCCTCCTTCGGTGTCGCCTTGACCCGCGCCGGCTCCGCGGCTGCTTTCGCTTTCCGCTCCAAGCAGCAGAAGCAGCCGGAGGGGAAGGAAGGATGTGGGCTCTGCGTCGCTGCTCCGCGCAGCTCCTGTGCTCGATGCTGCCGCTGGCGCTGTTGCAGGTGGGTGAGCGAGCGGGGGCCCCTCCTCGGACAGCCCCCTGATCCACGGGCACCCCCCCCGGGACAGAGGGTCACTGCCCATCCCCAGCCAGCCGCCTGGACAGAGCACCCCAAAGAACTGGGGGGCCCTTCCCCTACACACACACACACACACACACCCAACACTAGACTTCGAAATCGCTCCACATGATTCAAGATCTATGAAGAGCAACGGATGGAAAAGACACGCGGGCGATTAATCCTCTGGCTGGCTTGGGTAGACTTCGCGTGTTAAAAACTGGGTTCAGAGCGAATTTCATTGGGTTCAAGCGGAGATCGATGCCCCATGGAAAGCTCATAAGCTAGACCTGAACGTGATAGGTGTTCCTTGTTGTTCCCAGCTGCTGGTATCCAAAGGTATACTTAGACTGCTCGTCGAAGGTTCCGTTTGAACTGCAATCCTAAATTCCAGGGGGATCTTGCTGGCTACTGCTGGAAGGCAGTGCTGCTAGGTGGACTCGGGTCTGATCCAGGGCAATTCGCTATAATGTGTGGGGAGCTGTGAGGTGGGTTGTGTGGGAGTTATGGGGTGCCCCCCCCCATTCGAACAGTGAAGGCAGGGAATAGAGAAAACAAAAACCTGTTTGATGTCGAAAATGCCGCAGATGAGCAAATTACTACCTCACCCCAGGCATGAGTGGGGTTGTGGGGGTGGGGGACCCCTCTGGATGGGAAGGGGTCAAGAATAGCTGTAAGAAGTATCTTCTTACCCATCTTTTCCGAAGTGTGTGTGTGAGAGAGGTCTTATTTATTCCTGAAACACAGTAAGAAAGGCTCAAAAATCCTTTGGGGTTGCAACTTACTCGGGTAGACTCAGTTCCACTTCCAACCCTCTCCTGCCCCCTTCGAAAGGGATGTATAATATTGAAACGTGCCCGGAATCAAGACCAATCTATTCAGATCTCTTTCTTTCTTCCTTTCTGTGGTGCTTTCATCCTACGGTCTGTTTGCCTGCCCTTTTCTAGTGCTACAATAACCTTTTGGGGCGGCCAAACAAGATGAGATTTGTGAGAGCCATGGGTGATGGTGGGGGTGACGGCACGGTATCAGCCATCTGAATGCCTGTTGTTGGGGGAACATAAGTAGGAGAGAGCTCTTGCTTTTATCCTCTGTTTGTGGGCATCCCAGACACATCCGGTTGGCCAGTCTGGAAAGTAGGATGCTAGACTAGATAGGCCATTGGTCTGATCCAGCACAGCTCCTGTGGTATTAGAGCAGGGCTCTCCAGCCTTGGGTCCCCAGATGTTGCTGGCCTACAGCTCCCAGTATACCCAGCCAGCATGGCTAATGGCAAGGGATTCTGGGAACTGTAGTCCAGCAACATCTGGGGACCCAAGGTAATGGAGATCCCTGTATTAGAGGGTGATTTGTTGGAGAGACGGCATGAGTCCCCCCCTCTGACTTGAGTCCCGCTAGAGTCCCAATATTTTTAATGGGACTCGAGACTCGACTCGGGACTCGAGACCAAGGACTCTTCAACATCCCTGGTAGAGTTGGAAGGGGCCTACAAGGCCATCGAGTCCAACCCCCTGCTCAATGCAGGAAACTAGAGGAGGGGTCTCCCATCCAAGTAATAACCAGGCCTGACCCTGCTTAGCTTTCCACACTCAGACCAGCTGAGCCAGCGTGAGCCACAGGCCTATGTCGTGCTGTGCCCTCATGCTCTCCAGTTCCATGGCAGCATAAAGACGGTGTGCATGTGTAGCTATCAGTCTCCCCATTGAGGGCGTGTGTGTTTAATTTTAAAATAATGAGTTGGATCCAGACCGAATCATACCTCGAGTAGGCCCATTGAAATCAATGGGACTTAAAATAATAGATAATAACAATGATAATTAAGTTAGTCGTGATGATTAGCTTAAGTCCTATTGATTTCAGTGGATCTACTCTGAGTATGACTAAGTCTGGATCCAACCCAATATTTTTGTGCATATCTGTGAATTCCTCCAGGTAGGCAGATGGGTTGCCCTGCTTCGTCGCCATACTGGTCAGCGCAGGGCCACCCACTTTACTATTGAGGAGAACAAGTGGGGCGCAGCTTAATAATAATAATGCTGCAGCTTAACCTCACCCCCCCCAGCAGGAGTGTTCCTGCTCACAAGGCCTGCCAGCCTGGAACAGGGGTGCAAAAGGCGGGGGAGTCTTTAAGATGGGAGGGGAAAGGACACTTGACTTCTCTCCCACCCTCCTGAAAGCTTCCTCTGCAGTGTAGTAAAACGTGAGTGGTTTCATCGCTATCTATACACTGACTGGAGAGGAAAGGTTTCTGAAGAGCAGGTTTCTGGGCAGCGGGAAAGGGAAAATATGTCATTTTAAAAATCTTTCCTCTCCTCCCCATTAGGAGGCTTGAACATTTTCTTTTAATGCTCAAACTTACATGCTCCTGCATATTTTGGGAGCTCCCCCCCCCCCATTAGTAGAAAGTGGTCCCTTCTTTTTGGCTGGTCCCGTGTCACTTTCAGTCCGCTCTGCACTTGACCACCTAAGTTCGGCGTTATAAATAATAATGATAAACGATCATACTTGAATCAGCACCTGCTAACCCTTTTTAGCAACATTTCTCCGTTTTTGTTTGGTACAAGAAAAGGTCCTGGAAGGCAAATGGGGACAATTTCAGGGGAGGAGGGGGAGGCTGAGAGATACAGTGACCTTGTGCAGGAGGCCAATGCTAGTGAGTTTTGGCTGCAATGTGAAAGGGCTGCCTGCAGAAGGTCCCAGCCAGGTTCAGTCCCCTGGGAAAGACCCCTGTCTGGAACCCAAGGGAGCCGACAACACTGTGCTAGACAGGCCAATGGCTTGACTCAGGTTCAAAGGCAGAACCATAACTCAGTGCTACGGCACGTGCTTTGTATGCATGTTGGTCTCTCTAACACAGGGGTTCTCAGCCAGGGGGGAATTCCCCCCAGGGGGGGAATTTTAGGGTTTCGGGGGGGGAATCGGGACCACAAACTCAAACGGTTGGAATACTGATCTTTCTACACATTACAATTCTACAGATTGTACATAATCTACAGGACATCACACCTTATTGTATGGCACAGATTAAGCCAGACAACCTTGGAAAGGGGGGGATGGCATTCTGACATGTGGTGAAAGGGGTGCACGGGGCAAAAAAGGTTGAGAGCCACTGCTCTTAACATGCTCCCCTCTGTTCTAATGGTAAGTAATTGGGTGCCTTCCACCTCTTGAGCAGTGTGGTGTGGTGTGTTCGCATTGGGCAAGGGTGCAGAATCTCAGGGCCGGGGAGCCAATCTGGCTCGCTCAGGGTTCCCAGTCCGACTCTATAGAATTTCCCAGATGTCCACACCCACCGCAGCCCACCAATCTGTTGGGTGGTTTCCCAGCTTTTGTGCAGTTTCCCCCCATTCTAAAATGTTGACCTGCCTCTCCGAAGTGAAGCCTTAGTTACTGGCAGCAAGAGCTTGAAGCCACGGTGTGCTGGCATTCTGGGTATTTTGGCCCCGCCCCTTTTGTCTTCGGCATCACCCACCACTGGGATGCGACCCCGAAGAGCTCTTTTGAAATGAAATTTGGTCCTCGTGCTAAGAGAGGTTCAACACCGTCGCCACCGACCTCCCACTAGAACAGTGTTCTCCAACCTTGGGTCCCCCAATGTTTTTGGCCTACGACTCTGGCTGGGGCATGCTGGGAGTCGTAGGCCAAAAACATCGGGGGACCCAAGGTTGGAGAACACTGCGCTAGAAACAATCACTCTTGGTTTTCTTCCATTGCAAACCTGGGGTGCATATCCAGGTGAGGCTTTCATTATGCCACTGCCTTCCCTCCTTCATGGAGTTTAACTGAGGATCCAGATGAATTTGTCTTCTCTTGGTATCCTTCCTGTGTTCATTACCTTTTGCCTCTCTGCCAAGATCGGACTCGATAGCCTAGTTTCTTTCTCATCCCTCTTCATTCATTCAGTCCCAGCTCTGTCTCTTTAATTGATGGCTCATAATTTAGTTTAAAGAGTTGTTCATTAAGTCCCCTTTTATAAACCCTCCAGATATTCTAGTGCTTTGTAGGGTTGAGATGGAAAGTACCGTAATCGCCTTCATCTGATTTCCTGTAATTTTTACATTTTAAATTTCATGCTACTACCACCACCATTATTATTATTATTATTATTATTATTAATAATAATAATAATAATAATAATAATTAGCCGAAGCTCTCTTAGTATTAACAATAATGCTAATGCTAATGCTAATTATTATTATTATTATTATTATTATTATTATTATTATTTACTTAACTTAAAAACAAAACACTTCTTTAGAGCATGTCCTTCCCTGTACCCATGTACTTGTGGGACACTGAGCTAGCAAAGTAGCAAACACCACAAAGTCTCAATGTTCCTCATAGCAATACCCTGCCATAATTTGAATTGCTCCCTCTTTATGATATATTTTGGTTCCTTAGATGGGTAGTCTCTCTCTCTCTCTCTCTCTCTCTCTCTCTCTCTCTCTTTCTTTCTTTCTTTCTTCAGTGTGGCATAGTGGCTAGAGCACTGCCACAATCTGGTGTTGCACTACTGCTGGGGGATGCTGGGAATTGTAGTGCAACACATCTGGAGAGCACCAGGTTGGAAAAAGCTGGACTAGAGTGTCAGACTAGGATGGGGGAAATGGGGGGGGGGAGGGAAAGGGAAAGCCACATTGGGCAGTGAAACTCACTGGGTGGCCTTTCGGTTACTCACTCATTACCTTTCAGCTTGACCAACCTTACAGGGTTGTTCTGAGGATAAACATGGGAAATGGCATGAATGCTTTCTGGAACTCCTTGTATGAAAGCCAGGATATGAATCTAAATAATAATAACATAATTCAGTGCAGAGAAGAAGTCTAGTGACCCTCCCTGTAGCAAAGCTTTCTGGGTTTCCACCCCCACTCTTGTGGTTGGCTTGGAGGCAGGATCTGGCAAATACATGAATTACAGGAAGCATGACTCAAATCCCTCCGAAGTGTGACTCTCACGTTTACTGCAGTGTTTTGGAAAGAGGTTAATGCAACAGCGCTCAGTTAACGGCACCACCCACCATGATGAGTCACAACAACACACGCCTGATAAGCCACAAACAGCTGTGGCCTGATCAGCACTGCAATGTCTAAAGCTAATCAGATTTAGGAAGAAACGGACTTGACTGTTTTTACACGGTCAAAGAAATACACTGGGGATCTTGTGAGCTCATTACTGATCCTCAGGATAACATCACCTGCCTCTCTCCAGTATTCCTCGTAGTGTAGTGAAGTTTCATAGATTTCATAGAGTTGGAAGGAGCCTACAAGGCCATCGAGTCCAGCCCCCTGCTCAATGCAGGAAACTAGAGGAGGGGTCTCCCATCCAAGTAATGACCAGGCCTGACCCTGCTTCGCTTTCCACGCTCAGACAAGCTGAGCCAGCGTGAGCCACAGGCCTTCAGTTGGGTGGTTTGGATCTTATCATTTGCTAAAGGCCAATGTACACCTGCTCCGGATCTGCCTGTCACTTTGCCAGAGAGCTGACAAAAGACCTTTACGTGGTGTCTGCCGATCTCATTGTGGAGGCCAGGAGAAAAGCCAGCTTCTGCCAACCTCTGGTGACAGGGCTTACTCCCCAGTAAGTGTCTTTGGGATAATGGTGCCATCAGGGCCAGGCTTTGGAGCAGAACTCATGCAGCAGGAGGGCCTCTGCTGGGTTATCACATTTTGAAGTAAGTGAAGCAGAGTACAGTACCATCTGAAGGGTGGGGTAGGGCTTAATAAGGCCCTTAAGTCCGGAGTCACTGGTTTAGGATTGCAGCATTCGGTCTGGATCCAGATTTAGTCAGAATAGACCCATTAAAATCAATGGGACTTGAGTTAGTCGTGGCTAAGCATGGATCCAACCCTTAGCTTAGGGAACTTCTTTCTTTCTTTCTTTCTTTCTTTCTAAGGACCTCTCTACTCTACAAAGTTATATCAGTTTAACTCTTACGGCTTCCCCCAAAGCATCACAGGAACTGTACTTTAGCAAGGATGCTGAGATTTCTCTGTGGGAGACCCTTGCCACTCCCCCCTCCAACCTGCCTGACAAAATATAGAGCTATAGTTCCCAGGGGAGAAGGAATGGCTATTAAACCCAATTAAATGCTGTATTGCAGTGCAGATCCTGCACTGAGGAGGAGGTTTGACCAGATCACCTCCAGTGCCCCTTCCAACGACAGATCCAGCTGTTCAGTTTCATGATTCTATGAAATTGAAGGTGTAGATATGCCCACACAGTGCCTCCCTTTAGAGGAGATTCCATATTTTATAGAGTTGGAAGGAGCCTGCAAGGCTATCGAGTCCAACCCCCTGCTCAATGCAGGAAACTAGAGGAGGGGTCTCCCATCCACACACCACCCCGGGAAGGGCCCCTGGTGTCCAGGCCAGCCTGCCTCCCATGGAAGACAAGTCACTGGTTTGTAATTCTAAGCAACTGGCTTTTATTATGTAAAAAGCCTTCAGGCTACACAGTAGGTGGTGTTACAAGCAATGGTTATAAAAGAGTCAAGCTGTTCTAGCAGTTGAGAAAGCCAGCTTCTTAATCTAAGGCAGTGTTCCCCAACCTGGGATCCTCCAGCTCTGTTGGACTACAATTCCCAGAATTCCCCAGCCAGAATTCTGGGAGTTGTGGTCCGACAGAGCTGGAGGATCCCAGGTTGGGGAACACTGATCTAAGGAGACAAGTTAGAGTTGATACCAAACTACTGTATTGCAAAGTTGTTACAGCCCTCCTGTTCAGGCTAGGTGTGCTAACCAAGCCCTGCCTTCAAGGCGGATCCTTTCCGTGAGGGGTCTCTTGGGCAGCGAATCACGTTGACTGCTGTTCTACGCGACGCTGCTCCTCCCTTCTCGTTTGATGTCTACCCCTGGGATCCCTAACGCCTAGTCCCTCCTCCTCTTCACCCTGGCTAGGCATTCCCACTGTTTCTGAATGGTTTGTGTGTGGGACTGTCAACGGTATCCCCACCGAACTCCAGCTGCTGCTGCGGCCTTAAGGCGTCAGCCACCTCCTCGCCTGAGTCAGGATCAAATCCCACGTCTTCTTGAGGTGCCTCAGAGGTGCCGGGCACTGCACATTGCATCACCTCCCCCAATTCGGTGTGTGTGTGCAATCCTGACATGGGGAGGAGCCACAGCACAGCTGCCTCCTACATGGTTTCCCATGAAGCCTTTGCTTGGAACCCCTTAGACCAGGGCTCTCCAACCTTGGGTGCCCAGATGTGGCTGGACTACAGCTCCCAGAATCCCTTGCCATTAGCCATGCTGGCTGGGTATGCTGGGAGCTGTAGGCCAGTAACATCTGGGGACCCAAGGTTGGAGAGCCCTGCTTTAAGCAAACACAAATTTGGGACATTGCAGTTCTGTCCTGAAAGCAAAGCAAGCATTAGCTTTCCTTTTGTACAATTTAAATTATAGTAATTATTTCTAATTATGCACATATATTTGCATATGTAAATTAGCATAGGAAAATTCGTGCTGTTTTTTGTCCCACATCTGTGAGCCCCGGATCTGTTAGGCACCTAGCGCTGTGCCTGCTGTGCCCCCCCCCCCCCGCCCGGAAATTGTCATTAGCTCCAGGAAGGAAGCTCCCATTGGCAACAATAGAAGCTTCCTCCTGAGGTTAATTTTTGAGAGGAGAGGTTGATCTTTGTTAGGATTGCAGCCTGGGGGGAAAGGATGAAAATTTATTTGTCTTTATTTCTTTAAAAATAATTATAAACTGCACACCTTCATCCCAAAGAGGATTCTGGGGCGGTGTACTTAAAAGAGTAATTGTTTATTACAATAAACTTAATATCTAACATCAGTACAATAAAACTGACAGGCATAAAAACTATTTCAACCCCCAGCTGAAAAAAAAGAATACACATTTGCCTGGGCAAATGAAAAGGTTCTAACTTGGTGCTGAAAGCAGTACAACGTTTGCAGCAGGGTTGTGCCCCTCTAGCTCTCTTTTGTAGATGGCAAATGTACTTCTCTTATAGCAGGAATAGAGAGAAACCCCCTCTCCCGGTGATCTTAACATAATTATTGGCGGAATTTTAGGATGCTTTTAAGATGTTTTAAAGATGTTTTTAAGATGTTTTAAGATGTTTTTAGGATGTTTTAAGATGTTTTAATAGTATCTATTGTGTAGTTTTAGTTTATGTATTTTATATTTTCTGTTGTTCCCCGCCTCGATCTAGATGGAGAGGTGGGTAATAAATAAATTATTATTATTATTATTATTATATTATTATTATTATTATTATTATTATTATTATTATTATTATTATTATGCCTCCCCCACTGGTGTGCAACAGTCCCAGTCCTGATCAGTGCGTCTGATGCATTCCTGTGCACCTGCTGTTTAGAGTTTTTAAAAGATTCACACAAGTTTAAGTGATGTGTTTTAGAGTCCTGTGTAATTTGGCCCTAAGAAAGGCGACCGGACTGGCACCAAGACCTTTGAGTGGGCTTTCCCCACGTGAGTGAAATTTGGGGCATGAGTAGGATGGGCCCCCAAAAAACCCCGTTAAGCGATGAATATGCTCTTGCATAAGAGTGTGGTTTCGGAATGAGTCGTGGGCTTGGGCTGTCTCTTGGGGCTTTGACTTGCTGGTGCGACTCTTGAGTTGTCTCCCTTGCTACTGCCTGAAAGATTGGGACTAGTTGGTGTTTGCTCTTTAGATTGCTGGCTGGACATTTCTTTTTCTTCATTTAAAAAATAATAATGAAAAAATGAAATAAAAGTGCAGCCTTGTTCCCTTTTCACAAGATTCTGCTGCTGAACACAGCCGTCTCGGAAACACTCTTCTTTTCCACAGCCACAGGTTCTGATGTCAGAAAGTGGGTGGCTTCGTCACTGTGGTTTTCTCATCTAGGATGTGTGTGATATTTTTTTTCCATCCTCATCTAAATATGTTGCCTTTCCTTCAGACTTCTTCTAGGGCCCTTGACGTCTGCCACAGCTACAGACAGAATATTAGGCAGGTGGACTCACGTGAGGATGGAATCATAGAATCATAGAATCATAGAAAAGTAGAGTTGGAAGGGGCCTACAAGGCCATCGAGTCCAACCCCCTGCTCAATGCAGGAATCTAGGTCAAAGCATCTCTGACAGATGTCTGTCCAGCTGCACCTTGAATGCCTCCAGAGTGGGAGAGCCCACCACCTCCCTAGGTAGTTGATTCCATTGTCTTATTGCTCTGACAGTCAGGAAATTTTTCCTGATGTTTAGGTGGAATCTAGGTTCCTGTAACTTGAGCCCATTATTCCGTGTCCTGCAAACTGGGATGAACGAGAAGAGATCTTTGCCCTCCTCTGTGTGACATCCCTTCAAATACTGGAAGAGTGTGATCATATCTCCCCTCAGTCTCCTCTTCTGAAGGCTAAACATGCCCAGTTCTTTCAGTCTCTCCTCATAGGGCCTTGTTTCCAGTCCCTTTATCATCCTTGTTGCCCTCCTCTGAACCCTCTCCAGTTTGTCTATGTCCTTCTTAAAGTGAGGTGCCCAGAACTGGACGCAGTACTCAAGATGAGGCCTAACCAGTGCCGAGTAAAGGGGAATTATCACTTCCCGCGATTTGGAAGCTATACTTCTATTAATACAGCCCAAAATTGCATTTGCCTTCTTTGCAGCCACATCGCATTGCTGGCTCATATTCAGTTTGTGATCTACCACAATTCCAAGATCCTTCTCACTTGTGGTATTGTTGAGCCAAGTGTCCCCCATTCTGTAACTCTGCATTTGGTTTCCTCTCCCTAGGTGCAGCACTTGGCATTTATCCCTATTAAATTTCATTCTGTTGTTTTCGGCCCAGCGCTCCAGCCTATCGAGGTCACTTTGAATTTTGTTTCTGTCTTCCAGAGTATTAGCTGTTCCACCCAACTTTGTGTCATCTGCAAATTTGATAAGCATTCCCTGTACCTCCTCATCCAAGTCATTAATAAAAATATTGAAGAGCACCGGGCCCAGGACCGAGCCCTGTGGTACCCCGCTCGTTACCTCTCCCCAGTTTGAGAAGGAACCATTGATAAGCACTCTTTGAGTCCTATTCTTTAGCCAATTGTGGATCCACCTGATAGTTGTTCCATCTAGCCCACTCTTAGCTAGCTTACTAATCAGGATATCATGAGGCACTTTGTCGAAAGCTTTGCTGAAGTCCAGGTATATAATGTCCACAGCATTCCCACAGTCCACAAGGGAGGTTACCCGATCAAAAAATGAGATCAGATTAGTCTGACAGGATTTGTTCTTGACAAATCCATGCTGGCTTCTAGTAATCACTGCATTGTTTTCAAGGTGCTTGCAGACTGACTTCTTTATAATCTGCTCAAAAATCTTCCCGGGGATTGATGTCAGACTGACTGGCCTATAGTTCCCAGGTTCCTCCTTCTTGCCCTTTTTGAAGATGGGAACAACATTTGCCCTCCTCCAGTCATCTGGCACTTCACCTGTCCTCCATGATTTCTCAAAGATAATAGACAGTGGTTCTGAGAGTTCTTCTGCCAGTTCCTTTATTACTCTAGGATGCAGCTCATCAGGCCCTGGAGATTTAAACTCGTTCAGAGTAATCAGGTGCTCCTTGACCATTTGCCTATCAATCTCAAGCTGCAATCCTGCCCCTTCAGTCTGCACTTCAGGTTTGCCAGGGGGGTCATAGACCCTCTTTTGGGAGAAGACCGAGCCGAAGTAGGAATTGAACACTTCTGCCTTTTCTTTGTCTTCCGTTATCAATTTGCCATCCTCATTGCGTAGTTGAACCACCAGTTCTTTCTTCTGTCTTTTACTGTGCATGTATCTGAAGAAAGCTTTTTTGTTGCTTTTAGCATTCCTCGCTAACCTTAGCTCATTCTCAGCTTTAGCCTTCCTGACACTATTCCTGCAGTTCTGTGCTACCTGCCTGTACTCTTCCCCTGTAGCCTGTCCTTCCTTCCACTTCCTATACGTGTCCTTTTTTGTTTTCAGGTCATCTTTGAGTTTATTGTGAAGCCACATTGGCTTCTTCTGTTGCCCTCTGCCTTTTTTCCTTGTGGGAATTGTTTGCAATTGTGCCTTTAAAATTTCCTTTTTTAAAAACTCCCACCCCTCCTGGGCTCCCTTTCTCGTGAGAGTCACTTGCCATGGGATCTTACTAATCATTGTTCTGAGTTTGTTAAAATTGGCTTTCCTAAAATCCAGGGTACGTGTTTGGCTACACTCAGCTTTTGCTTCCGTTAGAATCAAGAACTCAAGTATAACATGGTCACTTTCCCCCAGAGTTCCCAAAACTTCCATTTTAAAGTGGATAGTGCATGGGTGTCATTTCCTGGTCAGGGTCCAGTCAGTGGTGTGTAGTTAGGTAATTTTACACTGTGGACTTAATGGACTTACAGCTCCCACCCCTCTTTAGGTGGTGCTGTGCATTACTTCACTTATTTCAAACTGTGGAAAGACAGTCCTGCTGCGTTTGGGGGCCCTCCTGTTCATTCTGCTGAGAGGGGCCTCGGAATTCTGTCCTAACGTCTTGCCCTGATGGCCCTACAGGTCCAGTAGACATTCTGTAGCCTCCATACAGCAAATGCATGTGTGTCACTTAACATAAGAGAGACCTGCTGGATTAGACCAAAGGCCTTATCTAGCCCAGTATCCTGTTATCCAAAGTGGCCAACCAGATAGAATCATAGAATAGTAGAGTTGGAAGGGGTCTACAAGGCCATTGAGTCCAACCCCCTGCTCAATGCAGGAACCCAAGTCAAAGCATCCCTGACAGATGGCTGTCCAGCTGCACCTTGAATGCCTCCAGTGTGGGAGAGCCCACCACCTCCCTAGGTAGTTGGTTCCATTAGCATATTGCTCTAACAGTCAGGAAGTTTTTCCTGATGTCCAGGAGGAATCTGGGTTCCTGTAACTTGAGCCCATTATTCTGTGTCCTTCAATCTGGGATGATCAAGAAGAGATCCTGGCCCTCCTCTGTGTGACAACCTTTTATCCTTGAAGAGCACTATCATATCTCTCCTCAGTCTCCTCTTCTGAAGGGCTGGCTAAACATGCCCAGTTCTTTCAGTCTCTCCTCATAGGGCCTTGTTTCCTGTCTCCTGATCATCTTTCATAGATTTCATAGATCATAGAGTTGGAAGGAGCCTACAAGGCCATCGAGTCCAACCCCCTGCTCAATGCAGGAAACTAGAGGAGGGGTCTCCCATCCAAGTAATCACCAGGCCTGACCCTGCTTAGCTTTACACACTCAGACACGCTGAGCCAGCGTAAGCCACTTTGTTGCCCTCCTCTGAACCCTTTCCAGTTTGTCTACATCCTTCTTAAAAGATGTCTATGGGTAGCCCACAAACAGGACATGAGGGCAAAAGTCCTCTCCCGCTCATGTTTCCCAGCAGCTGATAATTCAGCGGCATACAAAATTCAAAGTGACCTCGATAGGCTGGAGCGCTGGGCCGAAAACAACAGAATGAAATTTAACAGGGATAAATGCCAAGTGCTGCACCTAGGGAGAGGAAACCAAATGCAGAGTTACAGAATGGGGGACACTTGGCTCAACAATACTACAAGTGAGAAGGATCTTGGAATTGTGGTAGATCACAAACTGAATATGAGCCAGCAATGCGACGTGGCTGCAAAGAAGGCAAATGCAATTTTGGGCTGTATTAATAAAAGTATAGCTTCCAAATCGCGGGAAGTGATAATTCCCCTTTACTCGGCACTGGTTAGGCCTCATCTTGAGTACTGCGTCCAGTCCTGGGCACCTCACTTTAACAAGGACATAGACAAACTGGAGAGGGTTCAGAGGAGGGCAACAAGGATGATAAAGGGACTGGAAACAAGGCCCTATGAGGAGAGACTGAAAGAACTGGGCATGTTTAGCCTTCAGAAGAGGAGACTGAGGGGAGATATGATCGCACTCTTCCAGTATTTGAAGGGATGTCACACAGAGGAGGGCAAAGATCTCTTCTCGTTCATCCTAGTTTGCAGGACACGGAATAATGGGCTCAAGTTACAGGAACCTAGATTCCACCTAAACATCAGGAAAAATTTCCTGACTGTCAGAGCAATAAGACAATGGAATCAACTACCTAGGGAGGTGGTGGGCTCTCCCAGTCTGGAGGCATTCAAGGTGCGGCTGGACAGCCATCTGTCAGGGATGCTTTGACCTGGATTCCTGCATTGAGCAGGGGGTTGGACTCGATGGCCTTGTAGGCCCCTTCCAACTCTACTTTTCTATGATTCTATGATTCTATGCTCCTCCTCGCTGTCACTGCCTGTTCACCTACGTGCTCTGAGCATGTGAACCATGACAAGAGGAAGGAGAAGGAGAAGCATCTTCTACTCACTTGGCACTCTCTTTGTTGGGTGGTTGTGTGGATTGGGTCCAGAGGGAGAGGTCAAGCGAATAGGCAGCGGTGTCAGCAGGCAGGAGCAAGAGGATCTGTACGCAAAGCATGTGCAGCCAAGGGGCCTCCCCAAATATCTACATGCATCTCTCTCTCTCTTTCTCTCAGTGACACCCGCAATGCAGTAAGGTGTCCAGCTCCTTCACCCCACTCTGCTCTGTGGGCTTCTCTACACGAGGCATTTATTGTGCTCTCGTGATTCCTCACCCACGGTAGTTTGCGGGCGCTTTAGACGACATTGCCATCCTCCCGGGCCTCTCCCGTGCTTTCTGAGCATTTCCGCAGCTTTTCTTAGAATGACGATAATGAGCTATTAAAGGGATCGCACGCTATAAATCGCTACCAAATGGTCGTGTATTTTCGAAATTCTGCTGTACAGCAGCACCACCTTGTGGCTGTGTAATGGAACCTATGGAAAAGCAGAGAAAGAAAAGCCCCGGGGGGGGGGGGATGTGTAAAGGAGCCCAACTTAATCCCACAAAGAATCCGGAAGCAGAAGCCTCGGTAAAGTGCCGGGTTAAAAGCCTAATGTGGAGAAGCCCTGAGTCTCTATATATCCGTACAACCAGAAGTTAATGGCTTAAATTCCATATATGGCACCTGAATTTGAGGAAGGAGATTTGGTGGTGCATGACAGATGTGAGCTGCTGCTGCTGCTTTTGCAATGTGGAAACCATGTTGCAGAATGCAGACATTTCTCGTTATCAGCTGATCGTGGCATCTGAGAAGAAACGTGCTAACTTGGCACACTTCAGACTCTACCAAGATTTAGACTGTCTTTCTCTGAGAACCTTGGGAAATGTAGTTCTGAGGGGGAACTAGGAATCTCTGGCAGATTTCTTAGCACCTCACCAAAACTAAAAGTCCCAGGTTATTTGTGGGGAAAGAGAGTGGAAGTGGTGTAAGACCATGATAAGCTTGTTAGTGTAGCTAGGCCCCTTGGGTAGAGCGTCACAGTACAGATACTTTATCAGCACAGCAAAATGCAGAGATTCGATTTCACTTACTGGACTGGTTCAGAATAATAATAGAATCATAGAAAAATAGAGTTGGAAGGGGCCTACAAGGCCATCGAGTCCAACCCCCTGCTCAGTGCAGGAATCCAGGTCAAAGCATCCCTGACAGATGACTGTCCAGCCGCACCTTGAATGCCTCCAGACTGGGAGAGCCCACCACCTCCCTAGGCAGTTGGTGCCATTGTCTTATTGCTCTGACAGTCAGGATTTTTTTCCTGATATTTAGGTGGAATCTGGGTTCCTGTAACTTGAGCCCATTATTCCGTGTCCTGCAAACTGGGATGATCGAGAAGAGATCCTGGCCCTCCTCTGTGTGACATCCCTTCAAGTACTGGAAGAGTGCGATCATATCTCCCCTCAGTCTCCTCTTCTGAAGGCTAAACATGCCCAGTTCTTTCAGTCTCTCCTCATAGGGCCTTGTTTCCAGTCCCTTTATCATCCTTGTTGCCCTCCTCTGAACCCTCTCCAGTTTGTCTATGTCCTTCTTAAAGTGTGGTGCCCAGAACTGGACGCAGTACTCAAGATGAGGCCTGACCAGTGCCGAGTAAAGGGGAATTATCACTTCCCGCAATTTGGAAGCTATACTTCTATTAATGCAGCCCAAAATAGCATTTGCCTTCTTTGCAGCCACATCGCATTGCTGGCTCATATTCAGTTTGTGATCTACTACAATTCCAAGATCCTTCTCACTTGTAGTATTGTTGAGCCAAGTGTCCCCCATTCTGTAACTGCATTTGGTTTCCTCTCCCTAGGTGCAGCACTTGGCATTTATCCCTATTAAATTTCATTCTGTTGTTTTCGGCCCAGCGCTCCAACCTATCGAGGTCACTTTGAATTTTGTTTCTGTCTTCCAGAGTATTAGCTGTTCCACCCAACTTTGTGTCATCTGCAAATTTGATAAGCATTCCCTGTACCTCCTCATCCAAGTCATTAATAAAAATGTTGAATAGCACTGGGCCCAGGACCGAACCCTGTGGTACCCCGCTCGTTACCTCTCCCCAGTTTGAGAAGGAACCATTGATAAGCACTCTTTGAGTCCGATTCTGTAGCCAATTGTGGATCCACCTGATAGTTGTTCCATCCAGCCCACTTTTAGCTAGCTTGCTAATCAGGATATCATGAGGCACTTTGTCGAAAGCTTTGCTGAAGTCCAGATATATGATGTCCACAGCATTCCCACAGTCCACAAGGGAGGTTACCCGATCAAAAAATGAGATCAGATTAGTCTGGCAGGATTTGTTCTTGACAAATCCATGCTGGCTTCTAGTAATCACTGCATTGTTTTCAAGGTGCTTGCAGACTGACTTCTTTATAATCTGCTTGAAAATTTCCCCTGGGATTGATGTCAGACTGACTGGCCTATAGTTCCCAGGTTCTTCCTTCTTGCCCTTTTTGAAGATGGGAACAACATTTGCCCTCCTCCAGTCATTTGGCACTTCACCTGTCCTCCATGATTTCTCAAAGATAATAGACAGTGGTTCTGAGAGTTCTTCTGCCAGTTCCTTTATTACTCTAGGATGCAGCTCATCAGGCCCTGGAGATTTAAACTCGTTCAGAGTAATCAGGTGCTCCTTGACCATTTGCCTATCAATCTCAAGCTGCAATCCTGCCCCTTCAGTCTGCACTTCAGGTTTGCCAGGGGGGTCATAGACCCTCTTTTGGGAGAAGACCGAGCCGAAGTAGGAATTGAACACTTCTGCCTTTTCTTTGTCTTCTGTTATCAATTTGCCATCCTCATCGCGTAGTTGAACCACCATTTCTTTCTTCTGTCTTTTACTGTGCATGTATCTGAAGAAAGCTTTCTTGTGTTTAGCATCCCTCGCTAACCTTAGCTCATTCTCAGCTTTAGCCTTCCTGACACTATTCCTGCAGTTCTGTGCTACCTGCCTGTACTCTTCCCTTGTAGCCTGTCCTTCCTTCCACTTCCTATACGTGTCCTTTTTTGTTTTCAGGTCATCTTTGAGTTTATTGTGAAGCCACATTGGCTTCTTCTGTTGCCCTCTGCTTTTTTTCCTTGTGGGAATTGTTTGCAATTGTGCCTTTAAATTTTCCTTTTTTAAAAACTCCCACCCATCCTGGGCTCCTTTTCTCTAATCTTACTTATCATTGTTCTGAGTTTGTTAAAATTGGCTTTCCTAAAATCCAGGGTACGTGTTTGGCTACACTCAGCTTTTGCTCCCCTTAGAATCAAGAACTCAAGTATAACATGGTCACTTTCTCCCAGAGTTCCCGAAACTGCCACTTTATCCCCTAACTTGTTTCTGTTGGTTAGAATCAGGTCAAGGATAGCCGATCCTCTAGTTCCTTCCTCCACTTTCTGTAAGAGGAAGTTATCAGCAGCACAACTCAGGAATTTCTTGGAGGGGCCATGTTTGGCTGAATAAGTCTCCCAACAGATATCAGGGAAATTGAAGTCACCTATTACTACCACATCATGCCTCCTTGAAACATTTGCAATTTGCTTTTGGCCTGGCATTAGGTCAACAACAAGGACTCTGTGCTTGCCCAGCAGACTGAGACTGGAAACCAGGGTGGAGGATCTAACAATTTATGGAATTGCTAGTATGTTTTAAGTGATCCTGAGCGTGCAGCTTGGCTTCAGAACACGAGTAACTGCCCTGCTGGATCAGATCAAAGGTCCATCTAGACTAGCATTCTTCGCAAGAATTCCAGCAAGCAGCAGGCACGAGTTGGTCTACCGGAAATTGGCCAGTGGCCCTCTCTTGTCATACATAATACCAGAACAGTATCAGTGCTCTTCATTTCAACTGTATTTATCTGGTATGCAGCAGATAAGATAAATACTTGTTGAATAACCTCACTCATGTGATACTTTTTATTGTGGTCTGTCTTATCATTCTCTTTGTGACTGAACTGAAGATCTCTAGATTTTATGTTTCTTTTGGCGACGTTTTTGCTGAAGGTGATTGATAGTGACTTCAGAGCTGCAGCTGAGGTGCTTGATCTGTCTCCTCTCTACAAACCACAAAAAGATTACCCTAAAAATAATCCAGTCGTCCTTGGGACTCATTCCTTCCCCTGTTCTGCTTTGCTAATGTTTTCTACAACTGAAAATGGTTTCTGCTCATATCTGCAAGTGTTGTGGTTTTTCTATTGCTTGCTGCCTTTTCCTGTGTGACGATTGTAGGAGCCCAGTGATCTGTGAACCAAGAAGCTATCCGTAGGAAGCTGCCGCATTGTACCAGGTCAGAGTATTTGTCTGTGTAGCCCAGTATTGTGTATATTCTGTCTGCTGGAAGCTCCCCGGGGTCTCAGCAGAGAGGTCTCTCTCATCACTTGCTACCTATCATAAAATGATAGAGTTGGAAGAGGCCTCAAAGGACATCTGGTCCAACCCTTTGCTGATACAGGAACTCCACTGCTATAGCATCCTTGATAGGTGATTATCCAGCCTCTGCTTCAAGTCCTCTAACAAAGTAGAGAGGCAGTTGGTTCCACTGCCAAATGGCTTATACCTTCAGGAAGTAGCTAGTCCGATTTTACTGGGACTTCCTCCATGCGAAGTGTGTCCTCTGCTACTGTTCTGGTCCGATAAGTGCATCTAGATCAGTATTCTGTACCCTGACTGGCAAAGGCTCTCTGGGATTTGGGGCAGAGGTCTTTCATCTCACCTGCTATCTGATCCTTTTATAACAATTTCTTATTTCATAAATAAATAAATAAATTTCATAATTATATGTATTTAGGTCACATTCCTACTGAGGTGTCAGCTCGTGTTTGAGCTATACACAGGAAGCCATGTCATACCAGCTGAGACTAGCTGTTGACCTCACCCACTGTTTGGCGCAGTCACTCTGCAGAGTCTCAAGCCGAGAAGAGTCATGGCACTCGATCCTTTTTAAACTGGAGATGCCGGGGATCGAAACTGGGACCTTCTGCATGCAAAGCAAGCGCTCTTCCCCTTGAGCTATAGTCCGTGCCCTTCAGGAAAGGTTGTGAATGGGTCATGAAGCGGCTGCAGGAGGGTCCAAATTGTGATTGGGTTTACCACAGGTCATCCTACCGTTTTGGAAGGTTCACATGAGTCCTCGGAGAAAGGCTTGTATAGTCCTGAACACTTTCCAGTGTGAAATAGATGCTGCCCATCCTCAAGTGACTGGGCCTATAATTTTTGGTTACTGGGTGGGACGACCCAGGCCCATTTTCATGCAAGTTCTCCTGAAATCCTCAATCAAATTTCTTCCTGGCTTTTGGAGCTCCAAATGATCTGGTCTGGTTTCCAAAGAAACCTGTGCTTTAGGAATTCTCCACGGTTCCATTTTAATATGTATATATATATTTTGGTGGTTATTCTGAATTTCGTACACAGTGTTGTGCAATTGTAGTTTGCTGCGGCTTCCAGTTCCTTATGTTTATTTGTGCCTTTTTACCCTCTCTACATTTTCTTTGCATGTGTAACATCAGTAAGACACTGCCAAAAAAAGAGAGCAGTCTTTGACATGGTAGCATTCAGGAGTGCATCAGGATTCCTCTTGTGCGTGGTTTTGATGATGCACATCTGCACTAGTGCACATTGATGAAACACAGAAAGGAAGCAAGCTTGAATTGGATTGAATATATGTGAAGGACCGCCGCCGGTCCTTTGCATGAGTTTAGGAGTGAACGGGTTAACCGGAGCTGAGAAAACTCCCTCTAAGCGGTTCTCGGACCCTTAGAATGCAACCTCTACCATTGACTCTGAGTTAGAGAATGAAATTGACTTACTAGGAGCTTGTTGATAGTATGTTTAATGAAGCATATCAAAACAAGCAGATAAGAACTCCACTGTAAACACAGGGAGTCCATAAAACTTAATGAGGTGTGCAAGCCTCTGTATGCATGCAAACGGAGCTGAGCAGGCAGGCAGACATAGGGTTTACCTTAAATGACCTTATTCCCTCGAAAGCGGTTCACTGCAGAACATTCAGCCCTGCAGCCTTTTTACCGGGAGGTGTTTCCCGGGGTTGAGTTCTGTTGTCCAGACCGAAGTCCTGGACGGTCCGTGCAGTCTTGCACCCAATAACCAACAACCTTACCGGGGCTTGGCGCCCCTCTTTTACCCCCTCCCTTTCTCCCCCCTCCCTTCCTGTTGACAGGAAGAACCAGTTCCTCCTGCCAGATCCTCGGTGCCCCTGGATGCTTGACAATACTTGGCAGCTCTTTGAGACTGCCGGGCATCTTGGCGCCCCCCCCCCGGTGCTTGAGGGTGCTTCGCAGCTCTTTGTGGGCTGCCAGGGGAAGTCACGGGGGGGGGGGTATGTAGATGGGTCCCATTGAGGTGAATGTAAATGAAGGCTGATGCAAATGACTGCTCCGAACTGAGCTGAGCTCTAGGCAGAAGCCATGATGGCGGTGGCGGTGTGTGTGTGTGTGTGTGTCTGTGTGTATGTGTGTGTGTGTGTGTACCTGGCCTGGCTTTCTCTCCACAGTATATATGTTTGTATCAGAGCTTTTGTTTGTGTAATGCTTTAGATTTCAGAGATTCTTAACAACAACCACATCAAGTAGGTTAGCCTGGCACAAGGTCACCCAATATCTAGATGGGGATTGGAACTTGGCTCTCCCCAGTTCCGGTCAGATTCTCTACCCACTGCACCATGTTGGCTCCCTCTCTCTCCGGTGTACATCTGACTTCTCTTCTGAACTCTCTCCAGCAAGCTCTCCTGCTGCCTGAGGCAGGAGAGCACATGTGCACTGACCCCTCCATCATATTGCTGTGCCCAGCGCTGACACACGTCCCCCTCCCCTGTCATCGGCGCGCATCCCTCCTCATCACCACCCCTCACCACCCCGTTCCTGCTCCTCACACCATTCTCGTCACCTGGGAAGAGCCATGTTAGCTGCTCTGGCCAGTACGGCTCTTCAGAGAGCAGGCCACGACCAGGCCCAGATGCCTAGCCCTGAGAGGGTCCTTAAAGCTAGGCATTGTGGGAGGGGTGTCCCGGGAGATCACCTGTACCGTGGTACAGGTGATCTCTTGGGACACCCCTCCCACAGTGCTTGGCTCTGAGGAAGGACCCCCTCAGAGCCAGGCATGTAGACCTGGCAGGCTCTCTGAAGAGCGATGCTGGCCACTTCCGCTGGCCAATGCAGCTCCACAGAGAGCCCTCCCTCCCTCTGGCTTGCTCTGGGATTCTCGCAGAGATTGCTCCCGGAGAGGGGCGGCTGCTCTGGGCAGCCCCACTGGCTGAAGTGGGAGAGCAGGGTCATCTGGGCTCTCTGAAGCTGGTGCCCACGTGGTGGCACTACGGCAGGTATCCTGGGCGGCAGTTCTGGAGAGCGCTGCTGCAACGACACAGTCCCTACACACTAGGACCAGACGCATAAACCCTTCTCAGGCTAAGCACGAACACTTAAAAACCTGAGGGAGGGTCAAATGAAACCTTTCCTCTACCAATGAGGGAAAAGATTAATACAGGATATTAAGGATCTAATTTAAATCTATGATACTGTGGGTACAAAGGTGTGTGTGTGTAGATTTAACAGTAATGCAGGTTAATAATGCCAAGCTGACACGTAGGATTTGGGTAGCAAACAAAATAAAAATAAGTTTATTTTAATTCTCAAAATCTTAGTTCCAGAAAATAACTTTAAACCTGCCTACACCAAACGCTTTGTAATTAACCCAAGTCCCTATAACTCTAAATACTTTCACTCTTCAGACAAGCACTGATTTCTCTCAAAACTCCTGACAGACAAGGCACAAATAACTAAGAAGGAAAAGACAACAACCCAACTAACCTAACTCCCCAACTCTGACCTCACTCAAACACTCCTTATATGCTCCTCCCCCCACCCTTTCTAAGACATCACAAACCACACCCACTCGGTTCAACATTCTATACTCACTAACCATACTAATGCAGACATACACCAGGGAACTGAATTGTGGGGTTACGCCACAGCTGCCAAGCCTGCTCTCCCACTGTGGCAAAAGCGGGGTTCCCTGGAGCACCCGGCAGTGGGGTACGGGTGGGGAGAGCGTGCAATGTGCCACACTCCCCACGCTGCCACCTGAGGCAGAGGATTCACCCCGCCCGCCTCATGAGAGGGCCGGCCTGCTAAGTGTCACAAAATGCACCCAAGATGCTCAGCTGTGCATTGTGGTGTCGTGTTTGATCAGTGTGTTGTTGTGAGTTCTCCCTGCAAAGTCTTTGTGGGCTGTTTGAAACAGCAAGCACAGCAAGGGACGGAGTCAATAAATGCAGACTGGCATTTTTCCAAGAGCCCAAACCAGACGCGCAGCCACTTCTTCCTGTTTTTTTGTTTTGCTAACACCCAGAACTGGATCAGTGTTTTGTTCCTTGTTCCATAAAGTACTAAGTAAACACTTAAAAGGAAGGTAAGCAATTGGCTTATTGATATTCTCCCCCCCGCCGCCGCCGCCGCCCCCAGTAGCCCACTTACCAAGAGAGGTTTCCTGCTTTTGACAAAGTCCCTCACCAAAGACTCTTGAGCAAAGTTAGCGGTCATAGAATAAGAGGAGAGGTCCTCTTGTGGATCAGTAACTGGTTAAAGCACAGGAACCAGAGGCTAGGAATACATGGTAAATTCTCCCAATGGAGGGATGTAAACAGCGGGGTCCCACAGGGATCTAAACTGGGATCAATGCTTTTCAACTTATTCATGAATGATCTGGAATTAGGAATGAAAAGTGAAGTGGCCAAGTTTGCTGACGACACCAAATTGTTTAGGGTGGTCAAAACAAAAAGGGATTGCGAGGAGCTCCAAAAGGATCTCTCCAACCTGGGAGAATGGGCATCAAAATGGCAAATGCAGTTCAGTGTAAGCGAGTGTAAAGTGATGCACGTTGGGGCAAAAAAATCCCAACTTCAAGTATAAGCTTGATGGGATCTGAGCTAGCAGTGACTGCCAAAGAAAGAGATCTTGGGGTTGTGGTGGACAGCTCGATGAAAATGTCGACCCCGTGTGCTGCTGCTGTGAAAAAGGCAAACTCCATGTTAGGCATAATTAGGAAAGGGATTGAAAATAAAACTGCCAAGATCATATTGCCCTCATACAAATCTTTGGTGCGACTGCACTTGTTAGAATATTGTGTACAGTTCTGGTCACTGCACCTAAAAAAGGATATTGTCGAGTTGGGAAAAATGCAGAAAAGGACAACTCAGATGACCAAGGGGCTGAAGCAATTCCCCTATGAGGAAAGGTTACACAACATCTGGGATTACTTCGCTTAGAAAAAAGGCAAGTAAGAGGAGGCATGATAGAGGTGTACAAAATTATGCATGGTGTGGAGGAAGTGGATATGCAGACATTTTTCTTGCTCTCTCATGAGACTAGAACCCAAAGAGGTCATCCCATGAAACTGATCGGTGGGAGATTCAGCACAGATAAAAGGAAGTCCCCTTCTTCACACAGCACAGAGTTAAACTCTGGAATTCACTTCCCCAAGATGTAGTGATGGCCACCAATTTAGATGGCTTTAAAAGGGGATTGGACAAATTCATGAAGGAGAAGGCTATCAATGGCTACTAGTCCTGATTGCTCTATGCTACCTCCAGTCTCAGAGGCAATATTCCCATGTACACCCATTGCTGGGGAACATGGGCGGGAGGATGCTATTGCACTCATGTCCTGCTTGTGGGTTTCCTGGGAGCAGCTGGTTGGCTACTGTGCAAACAGGATGCTGGACTAGATGGACCCTTGGTCTGATTGAGCATGGCTCTTCTTATGTTCTTACGTACTCTCAAATCCTGTTCTTAAACTATTATCAAAAACATATTAAAATATTATTTTTCCCCACATTAAAATAAAATAGTTTCCTTTTCAGTGAGGCTGAAAAGCAGATGCTTATCTTTGCTACCAAAAAGCAGACTCATTAAGGTCTCTGTGGGGTTTACATTAATGAGTGGAGGAAGGATATTCTTCTTTGTGCCTCTTTGTTCTTGCTCCATACTTTTCTTATTATCCAAAAACATCCAGATTGTTTCTGTACATGAACTCATTAGGGTAGCCATCAGCCCAGTGATGTTTCTCGACATCGTGGTGAGGATCTCTTCCTCCCACAACCTCCACTTCTGCACATTGTGCTGCACCAATCACTTTTTTCTGAAGAATAGCTTTTATCATCAGGAAACTCCTCCTCATGTTGAGCTCGTTCGGAGCACCTTTTTGCGGTCCCATCTTGTCCACAGGAAACAGTATCACATACGGTAAATAGCACATGGTTTCACTGTTTCCCCAGACATGTGTATATTTGGATGGGCTTTGCTCGCATGCTCAAGTACAAAGAGTCCAACTGATCTTTCCCATGTTTATTCTCACATTAACAGGCTTTGGCATCAATTCTGAGTTCACCCAATGCTCCTCTTAACCCCAGGACTTAAGTTGACTTTGTTCCCATGTTAATGTGGTCACCTAGGTGATCAGTGAGCAAGGCCGGCCTGAGAGCAAATGGCACCCCCCTTCCCTGGGCCCATGGGTGGGTAAATTCTGAGTTCTCAAGGAGCGCCTCCAGCAACATCAAGTAGGCCGCTCAACAAGGTCTGCCACGGACGGCCTTCTCCTTATCCCATCAGCCAGAGCAGCCAGGCTGGTGGGGACTAGGAAGAGGGCCTTCTCTGTGGCGGACCCCACATTATGGAACTCCCTCCCTAGTGACCTTCGCCATGCCCCCTCCGTGATGAGCTTCCGCCGTGCATTAAAAACATGGCTGTTCAGGCGGGAATATGGGGTGGGTTAGGTTTTTAATGAGAATTTTTTATACTGTTTTAATTATTATATTTTATTGTGTTGTTTTGTTGTATTTTAATTGTACATCGCCCAGGGTGGCCGGGTGACCGGCCAGATGGGCGATTGATAAATATAATAAATAAATAAATAAAATTGCTTCAGCATCTGAGACAGAATATCCCACAGACTACTCTCCCTGGGAGTAAAAATACGATAATAAATAAATAACAATATGCTGTCCTTTCATGACACCCGAAATCAGCTGCCCCAAAGAGCCACCTCCCTCTGCCTAATGAAAGGGCTAGCATTGCATTCTTATACAGTGGGGAACTTTGGACCATCCTGAACCCCTGCCCCAGAAGTCTGGAATGGTACCCGTAACTGTTTCCTGTAGTGTAAATATAGGTAAACAGATGGAAACAAAAGTTGTAGGCTTGTAGCACAGACCGTCTGTTGCTACTGCCATTGTAACTCCAGTTTGGTACGACAAACTTTGGTACCTGCCAACCATGTATTCAAAAATTGTAGCTGACAACGCTGGGGAGAGGTTTCATTTGGCAATTCTGCTTCCTGTAGAAATTAATGTCCAAGAATTAACAGTGCAATCTAATGTGGACAGCCATCTGTCGGGGATGCTTTGACCTGCATTGAGCAGGGGGTTGGACTCAATGGCCTTGTAGGCCCCTTCCAACTCTACTTTTCTATGATTCTATGATTCTATCCCATCTTTCCCCTGGAGAGCTCAGGTGATGAGCACCCGACTCAGCTCGATTCAGAACTGGCTTGGCAATAATGCGCTTTTACTGCAACTGCAACCTCAGAACCAATTTTTTTTTTATTTCCACAGGCGTACGCACTACCGTACACCCCGCAGCACCACGAAAAGTGCCAAAATCCAGAAAAAGAACATTATGTCGATGCCATTGATAAATGTTGCAGCTTGTGTCATCCAGGTAATGTGTTTGCATTGCCCAATTAATCTGGGGTGCCGATCAGTCTAACCAGTTTGTCTAAAACAGGGCTCTCCAGCCTTGGGTCCCCAGATGTTGCTGGACTACAGAATCCCTTGCCATTAGCCATGGTGGCTGGGTATGCTGGGAGCTGTAGGCCAGCAACATCTGGGCGCCCAAGGTTGGAGAGCCCTGGTCTAAAAGGTTGCAGAAGACAAACGTCAAGCGTGAAGGAGCCATCAAAGGCAGGAGAACCAGGGCAGAAGCTGGCTGGAAACTTCAGTCCAGCTGTGGCAGGAAGTGACGGGAATTTATTTATTTATTTATTATATTTATACCCCGCCTTTTTTCCTTCAAGGAACCCAAGGCGGCTTACATAATCCTCCTCCTCCTCTCAATTTTTCCTCGCAACAACCCTGTGAGGTAGGTTAGGCACCTGCAGGGAAAGGGCTGGGCTGGCTTCTCCCTTCATGCCTTGAATGAGCATGTGGAAGGGTCTGGCCTCTGCCACCACCGAGTGCTTACCACTGCGATGACCCCCATGAAGAACGTCTGCTTGACTTTGTTGGAAAGAGTTCTCCATGCATATTTTCAACCACGTTAAATGGATGTTTGTTGGGGGAGCAATGTGGTGGTGGTGCATGGCGAGAGTGGTGTGTGTGTGGGGGGGGGGCTAGCCTGCCCAGCCCCATGACCCCTTCCATGCATTCATTCAATGGCTGGAGAGGTGTGTGTGTGCTTCCCTTGTGTCTGTAGCACCCTGTTTAAAGAAAGGAGGACAATAATTCTCCCATTTTTGCTGCTGCCACCACCGCTGCCACCACATGTAGTTTATTTAATATATTTATACACCCCGCCTTTTTTCCTGCAAGGAACCCAAGGCGGCTTGCATAATCCTCCTCCTCCTCTCCATTTTATCCTCACAACAACCCTGTGAGGTAGGTTAGGCTGAGAGTCCATGACTGGCCCAAAGTCACCCAGTGAGTTTCATGGCTGAGCGGGGACTAGAACCCGGATCTCCCGAGTCCCAGTCCAACACTCTCCTCACCACTACGCCACACTGGTGTACACAAAGTTAATGGCCTTTTGGTTTTCTGTCTTCTTGTCAACAGGCAGTGAAATGATACTGGATTTCCCCGCCTGTAGATTCTTCCAGCTGAAGTGGGGCCTTGACATTGTGTATGTGTGGGGTGTCGTAGAGATGGATGCAGTTTCAGCTGTGGAAGGGCATCCGTCGCCTCTTACATTAGGCTTCCTGATGAAGGTTCCTTATTTCAAGAAAGAGTTCCTATTTTTGAACCTCATGCGATGCACCATAACTGCAAAAAACAACTTAAATTTACTTCACAGAGCCACGCCCTCCTCATGTGTAATGTGGTGAAAGTGGCTTGTGGTGGGATGAGTGGCCATTAAGCTGTGCTCCCCTCTCCTGACGATCTTTTTTTATAACCCGGGCAATGCGCACTTTGAGACAGAAGTGATTGTGGGTCATCGGGTGTTCATTTCTTGTCATGCATGATGTGCCTTCTGTCCTGGTTACCAAGATTTCACTGAGCAAGCAGGAAACCAGAGTAATCAAAGGAAGGAGCCCAAGTTCTGCACAGTGGCAAATTACAAGCAAGATTGCTGGGTTTCCTGTGTTATAAGCACACAGGATGGTGTCTTCCAGAAAGCTCTCGAAAGAGAACTCTTTAGTCCCTTGGAAGTTGGAGTGGAAAGTCTCGTGTTTACATTTGCCACTGCACCAGTAGTAGTAGGTGATCACTCGTGACCGAGTAAGAGTGTCTTATTTATTTATTTATTTATTTATTTAATACATTTTTATACCGCCCAATAGCCGAAGCTCTCTTTACAAAAAGAATTACAAAATTACAAAAAGAAAATTATAAAAGGAGGAAATTCTAAAAAATTGTGTAGACTCTAGCGATGGGTCCGTAAGTGACTGTGGAGGCCAATTCTAGATCCACACAGCTTCCCACAGTGAGGGCACAGGTTACCAGATGGAAGATGGTCCTGTAAAGGATTCGTTTACCAGTGTGATTATACGAATGCATGTATGGAAAGAATGTATGCTAGTAATTGGTCATGCGCAACTGTTATTAAATGTATATCAAGAAGCTAGGAAGCTGCCTTATAGAGAGTCAAACCATTGGTCCAGCTATCTCGGTACTGTTTACCGACTTGGCAACAGCTCTCCAGATAGGAGTCTTTCCCGGTGCTACTGGAGATGCCAGAGACTTGAACCCGGGACTGTTGTAGTATGTTCCCACACTGAGTCACAGTTTCATAAAAGTTCAAAACAAATACAGAAAGAATACAAAATAACAGGAATACAGATAGTGCTGCAGTTTTCAAAATAGCTGGTGATCTTTTCACTGATGCAATCCATTCCACTGCAGATTCTGGGAAGCATGCATTCTCAAAACTCATTCCTATTTGCTTATTCATGTTTTCCAGTGAAGCCTGAGTCAGCTGATTGACTGAAAGCTAGGGATTTATTTATTTTGTTTCTTCTAAAAAAATCTTTCAAGGAGGCTTGCAAATATGAAAATAATTTAAACCAAAATAAAAGAGCTATTAAAATCTTACTCCAAAAACCCTTTGAAAATAAAAGAGAAAGAAAAGAAGGTTTGTATGTGGTTGGAGGCAGAGGGATATTGGTGCCTTACCACATGATCTCATACAGCTGTGAACAAATGGCCTCCTGAGGTTCTTTCCATCCTATCTGTGGATGGAGAAATTGTGGGGACCATCTCACCAAATTTCTCCAGGACAAGGAGAAATTCTCCAATGGTTTCTTGGTGCGAGACTCTCCAATAGCAATAGCACAGGTTTTTTTTTCTTTTATTAGGGTTTTCTTTTTCTTTCTTTCTGTAGCTGCAACAAGTAGCAGCAACTCTGTTGGCAGCCTGGTCACCATGGAAAAATTCTGCAAAGGAGGCCCTCTTTTTCTAAGGGGTGTGATGAAATTCTCAGAACAAATGTCTCCGGAGAAATGTCTGGTCAGATTAATGCAGGGACATGGCATTACTGAATTAACCTTTAATTGGGTGTTGATTATCCAGAGCCTGTTTTCTGCTGCAGGGGTAGGGGGATGTTAATTACGGTACTAGTTTCAAGAGCAACCACTCTATCTTTGTTTATTTCAAGTGTCTGTTTTGCAAAATCAAGCTCATACAAATAAATAAATAAGCGATTGCTCTGGCTGCACAGAGGAATCTAATACTTAAAGTCCCCCAGTATGGAATAGGAACTGACTGATTAAGGGCCAATTAAGAAATATCTTGAAGTGAACAGGAACAGAACTGATTAGAGGAACAGAAGCCATAAGAAAAACACTTCTAATCAAAGGTACAGTTGGCTTTGCTGAATGGGACTTACTTTTAAGTAAACTTTGTAGTAGGAACTTGGTCAGGGTCATAGGCAGATAATATACTGCTGCATTACGGTAAGTACCATTTGGTGCTGCCATTTCAATTCCATTTCCAGCTTATTGCAAAAAGCAAAAGCAATGCCTCAGTCGTGCAAACAGGCCTGAGCCTGGAAGCAACCGTTCACAAAGCAGATTCTGTTTCCAGCCTCCCATTTTGACAAGATGTTTTCTTTGTATTACAGGTTTTTACATGCGTCAGGGATGCAGTGAGAGCACTGACACACAGTGCATGCAGTGTGAGGATGGGATGCTTACTAAGGCCTGGAGTAGAGCCCAACGCTGTTTTAGCTGCAGCCCAAAATGCAGAGAAGGTATACAGTAGGCCCGTGGAGCTTGTCAGCCTGAATTGGGTGTGTGTGTCATGGAGGTGGGAGGTGATAATGCGACAGAAATCCCTTATGCTTGTAACTCCCTACCAGAAGATAAAAAATACCTGAGTTGTAGTGCTAGGCTCTAGGTTTTGGGGGACCCTTGGGCATGATGCCCTATGTGGAGCCCACTTCTTCCTTACCCTCAACACTGGCCAGGTGGGCTGCAAAGTTCAACTAAAAAAACAACAACATGCCCCTGATTAATCAGGTGGCTATAAAAACTGCAGATGGCTAACACCTTTGTAAAAAAAGAGACATGCCCCCCTGCCTTTACACATGCCAGAGAATGCCTCTTCTAGTGATGGGCGGATCAATCTAAATCCAGTTCACTTTCTCATGTGTTTATAACACAATCAGTTCCTTCCTGGTTCCACATTAAATGTGCCCCCGCCGCCGAATCCAAAATGTGAACACTGCACAAAATTATGGGCAATAGCCATGTTGGCTGGGAATTTTGGGAGTTGTGGCCCAACACATCTGGAGGGCACCAGGTTGGGGAAGGTTGGTTGTAGTGGTTAGAGCATCAGACTAGGACTGCAGGATCAAATCCTCACTCAGCCATGAAGCTCACTGGCTGAATTTGGGCCAGTCGTTCTCCCTCAGTTTAGACGACTCCATTGTGCTGTTTGTTTGTTTATTTATTATATTTATTCCCCGCCCTTTTTCCTTCAAGGAACCCAAGGCGGCTTACATAATCCTCCTCCTCTTCCTGTTGTGAGGATAACAGAGGGGGAACCATGTACTCCTCCACGAGCTCCTTGGAAGAGCATCAGGATATTAATGTCATAATTATAGGGCTTCTCTACATGAGGGGTTGAACCTGCCACTTTACTAAGGCTTCTCCTTCTGTTTTCATTGCGGGAGGAAAAGTGTGTCCTTTATTTATTTAATGTATTTCTTCTCCGTCCATCAGCCACAAGGCTCTCTGGGCGGTTTACAAAAAAACTCAATCAGTATAAAACAATAATCATGAAACCAAATAATATTATTAATATAAAATACAATACAATATAATACAATAATACAAAGAGCAGCTAGATGCAGCTTTACACAGGGTCATGTCCCCCTGGGGTTTGTATTTCTCTGCCTTTCTATAAATTCTATTAACCAACCACAAGGTGGTGCTGTGGTATAGCTACAGTATAGCGGAATTGCAACTTTACGTGAGGCTTTCATTCTGGTTTCTTCCGGTTTGAAATGTAATACCTGCCTTTCCTTGCTCTAAAAGAAGCTGCGAAAATGGCTGGAAAACATGGGACAGGCCCTGGAGGATGATGTCAAGGCCCCGCAAGCTTCCATGACTGAGGGATCACAAGTACACAATAAATGTCTCGTGTAGAGAAGCCCGTAGTGACAATGATGTGCAGGCTAGTTGACTCGCATTCTGTTTTACTTTGCGTCTTGGCCTGTTTCTGCTTTGTGTCTGCCTCTTATATAGTTTTTGAATTATGAGGGGGAAAGGTAGGAGGTGCTTAATAGGATCTGCAATCCCCACCTTGTCACTCCCACAAAATCCTGTCCTCCCAGTAGCTGTCTAAAAACCGTAGCTTTGTGGGAATGACACAAAAACTGAGGGCTGCACTTTAGCACAGC
This sequence comes from Shinisaurus crocodilurus, assembly GCA_021292165.1. Classification (NCBI taxonomy): domain Eukaryota; kingdom Metazoa; phylum Chordata; class Lepidosauria; order Squamata; family Shinisauridae; genus Shinisaurus; species Shinisaurus crocodilurus. The sequence goes on from CM037886.1 coordinate 30,409,884, forward strand.
GAAGGCTCTTGCTTCAGCTGTTGACATGACATCCAATATTTTTTCCTCGAAATTAGGACTTGTGCAAGTGAGGGAATGCAGTCGGACACAGGATCGATTATGCGCATGTCCACCTTACCATTTCTGTCGTATAAAGCACTCCGACAGCTGCATGCACTGTCAGGCATACGGGCAATGCGAAAAGGGCTATGGAGTTGTGAAGCCAGGTAAGTTCGAGTAGTCATTTTCTGCCTTGGTGGCAATTCATTCTAGCAGACATGAAAATAAGTGTCTTTGGGTGCCTTAAAAGCAGAGATGGGCCAAAGGTAGATTGGGAACTATTGATAGATCTCCAGGCTATCTGCAGTACAACAGTAAGGGATTCTGTCTTCCAGTTGTATAACAGCAACAGCCAAAAAGCTCTTTTTCTCCTAAATTAGATTGCTGAAAAATAATACTTTGGGGAGAGCCAGGGATGCTTCCAGATGGAGGGCTACTAGTGCTACCGATTAGAAGGCATTGTGTCGCTATTCCTTCTTTTCTTCAACAGATGTTTTTTCTGGTAAGAAAAAAGAAGCGGCGGGAAAACATGGGAGGGTTGCAAATGGAAGGCGCTGGCATCTGCACCCCCTCTAAAATTCTGTGAATGGGGCAGGAGTGATTGCACAATAAAAGACTTGTCTGGAAGCATCCCTGGAGTGGATTTTGTGTGAAGGGACTTGTGAGCTTGATGCTCGTGCTGATCACAAATTCCTGGGCTTAGCTTGTGCTCAGAGGCACCCAGTTCCTGTCTGCCTGAGTCCGTATTTTGCACCTGACTCTTGTTGGTAGACTCCAGGGTTGTAGTAAAAAACAAAGTAGATCCCACAAGTCTGATGTCTGCCCACCTCTGCCTTAAAGGAACAGATTCATTGGCATCACAATAAATTATTGGTGACTCTTTAAGGGGCCACAAAACTTTGTGGTGTGTGTGTTTTGCATAGTCAACCAAGAATTAGTAGAAAGAATGGCCATGATAATACTTTGTCTGTCTGCCTTTTTTAAATTATTTTTAAATTGTCAGTATTGGACTTCCTTTTCTTCTTTTCTCATTGCTTCTGGTCTCAGTTCCATTGACATCATAAACCACAGAGCTGTGGGGGGTTTTGTGTGGAAAGGGCACAACATCCCATATGAGTTGAAATAAAACTGGCTAAATCATCTTGCCTTGCCTGGCTAAAGTCACTTGCCTGTTCAGAAGAACTTTTAAATGGGGTATTGCAGAAATGAGCATCATACACTAGATGGGTCTTGTGTCCCCTGGGTGGGATCAGGGCCTCTCACAGGCACAGCAGAAGGACCCGGATCTTTGCAGGGCCCGGCCCTTTATAGCAAGACAGTCTGGCTGACGAGCAAGACAAAATAAAAGGTCAGACAGGCAAGCAGAGATCAACCCCAGAAAGGCAAATAAGGCAGGCACATAGAGAAGCAGGTAGGTGGGAAAGTTTGCAGGGCCAAGGAAGCAAAGCAACAACAGAGCGGAGAATCTCAAGGAGCGGTATCTCTGATCTGCACACAGCCGGCACTTTGTTGCACAAAGTTTACTGGCAGGAAGAGGAAGTTTACACAGGGACAGGAAAGGGCAGTGACCGATAATATGGGGAGAGATTTGGAGTGTAGCAAAGAGCCAGTGGAGCTGCGTTGGCTCCAGGCAGGATGCTGAGGGTTTCCCAAGAAATGCAGGGGCCCAAGGAATAGGGCTGCAGCCCAGCTCCTGCAAGGCTGACCGAGTCAGTGTCAGGGCCTGGCAAGGGTCTGGATCTGGGCAGCGGGGCGCCAGGGAAGCTGGCTACCATTCCAGGGGGCCGAAAGCAGGTGCATGGTCCAGGACTGGCAGGGCTTGATTTCCAAGGCTCAGAGGGTCAAGGGTCGGAGGGGCCAGAGGCAGGCGTCTCGTTCAGCTGCAAGGCAGCCATCAGACAGTGGAGCAAGAGCCTTGGCAGTGTTATCGCTCCAGAGATGAGCTGCTCAGGTTGAGGCGCAAGTTCTCCACAGGCAGAAGAACTCTATGGGGCTTGGTGGGCCGGGAGTGGCCCTTGCCGGTCACCTGACAGGATGCTCAGGGAAGCGGAGGAGGAGGAAGAGGAGGAGGAGGAGAAGGAGGAGGAGGAGGATTTATTCCATTTGTATACCGCCCAATAGCCAAAGCTCTCTGGGCAGTTTACAACAATTATAAAATTACATAGTAAAATACAATTATACAATAAAAATACAATTTTACAATAATTAGATGCTCAGGGAAGCTGATATGGAGGTTTAGATGCTCAGGGAAGCTGATATGGAGGTTTAGATGGTGTCCTTGAACCACAGAACTCAGTCCGGCAGGCTTGTAGTTGAAGCGAGGTGCTGGTCACATAGGAGGTAAGTGCTGGAGCTTGACTGCTCAGAGACCCCCCTGGCCGCCAGCCAGCATGGACCTTTCTTGCACAGTGGCACTTACGGACTATGGCAATCCTGCCAGCCCCTGGCCTGATACCAGGGGGAGCAGCGCAGTGCCCCGTGAGCCTTGGTGAGAATGCCTGATGTGCTGATTCAGCAAACCTGACTCTTAAATTGAACTTTGTCTAGAAGTGGCTGAAGAGGAGGGGGGCGGGCTGGGCTCCCTCTGCTAGGAAACACTGGCCTGACATTCTAAGCCATTTCCTTCGCTTTGTTTTTCTCCAGAGTAGTCCCCTTGGGACTCTGACAATGTTCTTTTGCTTATAGGCTCAACAAACAGCGATGTGGAGTGTGCGCCCTGCCCTCTGGGCACATTTTCAGACGTGGAATCCCACAGCGTCCCCTGCAGGCCCCATAGGAGGTCAGTTGCCCAGTCTCCTCTTTTTAGATGTAGCTGCACATGCCGCATATTTGCAAGCTGTGGCAGGGATCCCGCTTTTTGTGGGTGGGTGGTGGGAGTTTGATGACAGAGGACATAGTTCCTTTTCATAGACCTGCATCCTGGGAAAGCAAAAGCCAAGCAACTTTTATGCTCTCATCTGATAACAGTAACAAACAACTCCCCCCCCACACCCAATTCAAAGCCAGTGTGGCGTAGTGGCGAGAGTGTTGGACTGGGACTCGGGAGATCTGGGTTCTAGTCCCCGCTCGGCCATGAAACTCACTGGGTGACTTTGGGCCAGTCACTGACTCTCAGCCTAACCCACCTCACAGGGTTGTTGTGAGGATAAAATGGAGAGGAGGAGGAGGAGGATTATGTAAGCCGCCTTGGGTTCCTTGCAGGAAAAAAGGCGGGGTAGAAATGTAATAAAATAAATAAATAAATAAATAAATAATAAAAGACAATTTGATTAGAGCAGATAGCAGGTTGTGTTGGATATTTTAGCCCTCCAGAGTTCTCAGGCCAAAAAATAAATCTCAGGGTTTTCAGCTGCAATCCTAAACACTCATGTAAGAAAGTAGATCCCACTGAACATAATGGGACTGCTTCTGTGTAAGCATGTTTGGGATTGCAACAGTGTTATTTTGATTAACCAAAAAACCAATGTTCGGGGCTCATTCCCAGACATGTGAAGCAGGATATGAATGCCCTTTCATGAAAATATGTTTTGCTAGACCAGTGGTGGGGAATATCCAGCCCGGAGGGCGGGGGAATAAAGACTCCCAAGCCTGTCATGCCGGACCTCCGGACTCTCCCCAGGCCAGGCCCCCTCATTGGCCCCACTCCAGGTTATCACAATTATTTACTACAAAGCTGATGGAGGGAACCTTGCATGAGTTGGGGAAGGAGATGCCTGGATGCAAATGTTTGTTTTCCATCACGTAGAGAACAATGTTAAGCATCACATCTGTAACACTGCCCACTTTTTCCTCGTCTCTGGTCATGCCCGCTGCTGGAATGCAGAGCCATGAAGGGGTTTTGACAGAGGTACTGAGGACCTTGACACAGAAAATGGTTCCCCATCCCTGATCTTACATTGATAACAGCCACTTTCCTCAGACGTTCTGTGTTCATTTTGTTACACAGTTGGAACACAAGAGGGTGCTTTTACACCAAATGAGACTATTTGTCTATCTAGCCCAGGGCTCTCCAACCTTGGGTCCCCAGATGTTGCTGGCCTACAGCTCCCAGCATACCCAGCTGGCATGGCTAATGGCAAGGGATTCTGGGAGCTGTAGTCCAGCAACATCTGGGGACCCAAGGTTGGAGAGCTAGCCTAATAGTGTTTCCTCTGACTGGCAGCAACCCACTAGGATTCTCCTCATCTGCTCCCTTTAGCTGGAGGGACTGAACCTACGTGGCATGGAGAGCACATAATGCAGGCCACCTGTTGAAGCTAAGCAGGTACGAGCCAGGTCAGTGCTTGGATGGGTGACTGCCTGGGCTGCCTACATCTGTTCTCCTGCATTGAGCAGCGGGTTGGATTCGATGGCCTTATAGGCCCCTTCCAACTCTATAATATTCTATGATTTTATGATTCTAACCTGGGACCTTCTGCATCAAAGCAGGGGTTCTACCACTGAGCTGAGGGCCCTCTCCCTGCCCAATTATGCATACATGCATCATATAACACATTCTAATTCTACCTTGCAAATGTTAATTATACATTTTTAAATTTTAAGAGTGCACGATGGGCTATGATCCAATGACAAACCACGGCTTATGACTCTGGATTGCTTGGGGAGAGGCAAACCAGAGTTCATGGTTTGGATGACACGATAAACATGTCCCGGATGAAGGGCCTGTGCACCATCATTCTGCTCAGTGCCGGAACCCTGGCTTATTTTGATGTCCAAACTGGGCCTTTCAGCGTCGCTTATCTTTATAGAATCATAGAAAAGTAGAGTTGGAAGGGGCCTACAAGGCCATCAAGTCCAACCCCCTGCTCAATGCAGGAATCCAGGTCAAAGCATCCCGGACAGATGGCTGTCCAGCTGCACCTTGAATGCCTCCAGAGTGGGAGAGGCCACCACCTCCCTAGGCAGTTGGTTCCATTGTCTTATTGCTCTAAGCAGTCCCCAAGCTTTAAAGATGTCTGTTTTAGGTAGAGAGCAAGATCCAGTTCTCCATCGCTTCAGCCAATCAAGTGATTCACTTAACCCTAACTCCCACCCCCATTAGATACTCTACTAAAGTATAGTCCTCCTTTAAAATGTTGTTTTAACTACCATTAGAGCTGGTTTTAGAATTCCTGCTGCATTTCCAATTTTCTGAGTTGCCCCTTTTGTTGTTCCTTGCAGTTGTATATTGGAACTTCATCCTGGAAACAGTACCAGCGATGCCATTTGCGGCGATCCCAACCGGCCTCCTGGTCTCATAGCAACTTCTCCACACACCACAGTGATTGGAAAGGGGCTGCTGCCGCCATGGCACGTTACTAAAAGTCCAACGCTTGAGGTCAAACAAGACCCTTCAACAGACATTTCTTCCGTGGCTGGTGAGCAAGTGTGAATTAACTCAAGTTCTCAGTGGACTATTAAGGGAGCTTGGGGTTGCCCCTGTATTGTTGAGGGATTTCCCCCCTGCATTGTTGAGGGGCGGTTGAGCACCTGCTTTGCACACAAAACGTCCCAAGTTCCATCTCTCGCATCTCCAGATAAGGGTGGGAAAGACCTCTGTCTCAAACCCTAGAGAGCTGATGCCAGTTTGTGCAGACACTACTGACGCTGATGGACTGACTTGGCATAAGGCAGCGATGTTAACTTCCTCTTCCCCGTGACAAATTTTAGCTTGTAGCTCCTTGGAGCAGGAACCTGCCCTTTTGTACTTTAAAGTGGTGAGGACACCGAGCTACAAATCAGGAAGTCTCTGGTTCAAACCTTGCCTCTGTCATGAACTTGCTAGGCGGCCTTTAGAGAAGTCTGTCTCAGCCTCAGTCCCCCCGTCTGCAATATGGGGACAAGGATCGTTGTAACTAGGATTACAGCTAGATCATGCATGTCAAGTGCTTTGGACACTTGAAAGTGCTATACAAACATTTATTATTATTATTATTATTATGATTTCCAGCTAACACAATGTTGCAAAGATAATTATACCACACAACGATTGAGAGATCAGTAGATTCCTTCCAATTCTTTGCTATTATTTGGCGAGACGCCACCATCATATGTCAGCATTTCTTTGTAGATGTTCATTGCTGCCACTAAAGATAGATAATAGTGCCAACTTAGGATCCATGTGTACCTCCCCTCCTATTATATTACTACATTCTTGAAAAACCTCCCTCCAAAAGCTATGTATTTGTCCACATTCCCACCACATATGATGGTATGTACCCAATCCCAACAGTTCGGTGATGTGGTTTTGTATATTATAGTTCAATTTCCCCCAGAATTCCTTGTGTGTGTGTGTGTGTGTGTGTGTGTGTGTGTGTGTTTGAAACAAATCTCTCCACTGCACCCCATTTCTTTTCAATTTCAAAGTTTCCAGAAATCTGACACCTTACCCTCAAAGTTTCCCGGAGGGGAGGGGTGTGTGGAAGTTGTGATTGTTCTGGTGTTGCTTGTGGTTGGGTTTTTTGTTTTTTGTTTTTGGCATTTTTCTTTGTTTGTTTTCAGGTTGGGTGGCTGGAGTGATAATTGTCATTCTTACACTGATAGGAGGGACTCTTTTCTTCTTCGCATGCAGGAAAAAAGGTAAGGAGCATATAGCGGAGGCAGGAGAAATCCCTGTTAACCTTTTGGAGGTGCCAGGATTTTGTTTGTTTATTTCGTTTAATTTGCAAGAGCCTTTAACGGGAAATCAGAAAAAGGCATGAGATCGGCATCTGGGCTACCATGCCAGAGGCAGTAAACACCTGCTTCAAATAAAAGACTTGGATATTGCAGAGCTGCTCCAGATTCTTGGAATCTGGAGCAAAGAAAGTCCAGATAGTAGTCCAACTGGTAACAACTGGCATCCTCCTACTTCACAGCTAAAAGGCAGCAAAGGCCATTTGTCTCTAGCAGCTTTTGGAACTGTGGTGGAAGCCAAACACTGATTGTAAATAGAGGGCTTCCCATTTCTCCCCACCCCACCCTTCCATTCCTAAGTGGAGAATACACACAAGCACTTTAGGGCATCAAAGGGGTGGGGGAGGGGGGTTGAATGAAGGTTCCCTGCTATTAGGCTTCCGTGCCTTATGTCCTGAACCACCACCACTGTGTTTCCACTGTAAGTCTGGCAGACGGAGGTCTGTGCTTCCAGGGCACCACTAGGCTGCAATACCAGCCCGTGTGCATGTTTCGTCAGCTGACCCTAAGGGCCAATCCCTGCCCACCAGGCCCTATAAAACCCCAGCTTCAGAACTTGCTTCTTAGTTTGGGCGACTTGTCTCTGTGGTTGAAGACACCGCCTACACTTGCCATCCCCAACCCAGTGCCCTTCAGATGTTTTGAACTACAACTCCCAGAATTTCTGACCACTGGCCATGCTGGATGGGGCTGATGGAAGCTGAAGTCCAAAACATTTGGAGGGCATAAAGTTGTAAGAGGCTGGGCTAAGTGCTTGCTCCCATTTTCTGATGGTTGCCTTGGATCCTGACCACTAATTTGAGTTAGCCCCAACATCTGGCCCATCTGATCCTTGTTTGCTGCTCTGGAACTTGACCACTGCGTCTTCTGGACCACGCGCCTGGTTTTGGCCCACTTGGGCTGACAGCCCGATCCCCCAGGTCCTTGACCCCTGTTTGCCTGAAGTCTGACCCTTGCTGAGGACTTGACAAGTGACCATCTGCCCTAGGCTGTTTTCAGATGCTTAAAATCCAATTGTCTTTCCTACGTTTGGCGTTTGACAACAACTGGTTTTTCTCCCAATAGAGACATTTCCTCCTAAAATGGCATGGTTGTTTTTAACTAATCACCCCACAGAGGAAGAAAATTACAAGTGAAAATAGGAATATGAGCAACATTATTCTCTTCCCACATATAGTATTAGATAATGTATTAGTTCCCCTACAAGTTTTATTGTTGATCAGGAACTATTTTATTGTTATATTTTAGTGTTGTTTTTGTTAATGTGTTCACTGCTTCAATAATTCTGTTGGGAAGCAGTATATAAACATGAAATTAAATAAATAAATGAGTAACTTGTGAAAAGAAGTTCTCACAAGGTTTGCAACTTTACTGCTTTTTAAACAAACACACACACACACACTTTGAATGGAGGGAGGTTAACTTCTATTTCTAATTTTCTCCTTGGCAGCCCAACCTTGTGCTCCACCTTGTGGCAAAGAAAAACAGGTCAGTGCCAACGTCTCTTCTTGTATAAAAGAGAATCTGTATGAGCATCTTCATCCTCAGCTAAACCAGAAATTAAAACAAGCATGCTTGCTCTTTCCGGCAGATCAGGGCTTCCATTAGCCCCTAGAATCTTTGGGCAGCCCCACACCCTAGCAGGGTCCTCTGTTGCCACTGCCCACCCGTCACACCAGGTGGCCGGATCTGCAATCACTACCACCACCAAACACAACAAGAGAGAGAAAAATTCTCAAAGAGCACATCAATTATATTGCAGACACATTCCAGGAAAAAATATTTCCTTCTTCAGGGGTTAATCTCAAACAACAATACAAACACTTCTAAAATAATACATTAATATTACCACTTGATTTTTTTAAGTACCTGAAACAAAAAGAGCCCTCCCTTATAGGGCAATCTTTTTTTCTCTTGTTTTTGTTTTGTTTTGTGTTGCTTAACTTGCCTAGTTCTTCCCTGTTCCCTGGCTGGTTTTGTAAGACGATTGCCACGGTAGTTTCCCACAATGCCCCAGAGCAGCGCTACATGGGGGTCATTGTGGCTAATTAAAATGGTGGGTGGCTTGCAGCCTTCCACTGCAGATTGCAATGCTGCTGCTGCCACAGGGAGCCACTGATGTAGGAGAGGGCACTTTCCTAGGGATCCCTTTGAACCTGGAGCCAGCCCTGCTATATATGTCTACTTTGAAGTAAGCCCCATTGAGTTCAGTGGACTTACTCCCAGGGAAGTGTGCTTGTGGCCTCAGGCACTTGTAGCCCTGTGATGTCATTGGCCAGTGCTGGGCACAGTTTATCTAGTCCAGTACCATCTAGTCTTACTGGCAGCATCCCCTCAAAGTCTCAGGCAGAGAGAGGCCTTTCCCAGCACTCCTGCTTGAGAACCTGGAAATTCCCAGAATTCAGCCTGGGACCTTTTGCCTCACAGTATGTGCTTGACACTTGAGCAATGGGACATCCCTGAGCACATGCAGCAGTTGATTCTTTTCCCGGATGCATGACTCTGTCGGCAGCTCTCTAGACCCCTTGCCCCCTACTCCATGTTCCACCCCAGTGGGACCTTCCCAACTTAGCTCCGTGGTGGCACACCTGTAAGAGGTCCCAGGTTCAATCCCTGGCATCACCAAGTAGGATTGGGAAAGACCACTGCAGCTGCCAGTCAGTGTAGGCCAGGCTTCTCCAATCTGGTCCCATCTGGATGTTTTTGACTTCAGCTCCCAAATTTTCTGATCATTGGCCATGTTAGTCGGAGTGCACGGGAGTCAAAATCCAAAACATTTGGAGGACACTGTGTTGGGGAAGGGTGGTGCAGGCAATACAAAGCTAGAGGGACCAGTGGTCTGACTCAGTATATAAGGCAGCTTCCTATGTTAACTTTTTATCCCCCTTGGCCTCAAGTAGGAGGGTTGTTGTTTTTTTGCTGCTCCTCACTTTAAATCGGAAACAGATTTGCTGAATCAACTTCCAAAGGGGTGAAAGCAAGTTTAATTGGCATCCTTCCTCAAGCCTCTGGTACAGAAAACAGCTGGGGGCAGGCATCGCAGGAATCTGTGGTGGAATGCACAAGAGGGCACACTGCTTAGGAAATGCTTCTCGCCTCTTCTTGGGTTGGATTAAACTGTACAGCCACCAAATGTGCAGTGTGCCCTCTGGGGAGTTGAGTGGCTGCGCACAAAATTCTTCTCTGCACTCAAAAAACCCAGGAGCCTATTTTGAGCCAGGACTGGGGGGGGGGGGGGTGAGGGAGAATCTTTAGAGAAGCTCTGGGCCACTTTGTAGATGAGCAGATGGTGCCCACTTGATTACACAATCAAATATCAGCACTAGCTTCAAATTCGGGAGGGGGGCTTGGGCAAGGTGCCCTCAACGAGCTTCCTCCCCGAGGGGGGCATCTCCTCTTCGCCAGTGTCCATTTACTTGCCCTCTTGCTGTGGCCTCAATCTACACAGCTGCCCTGAGGGAGAGAATTGAGTCGAAAGGAGGCTACTACTGGGAACAGCAGCAAGGAGCAGGGGCAGCAGAGGGCTCCATGGGTAGGCAGTGGGCCCCCTGCTGGGGTGTGGGTCTCAGCGAGTGCCCGGTATTGCTGACCCTTGATGCCAGTCCTCAAAATACACCTGTCTCCTGGATGACTGTCTGGAGAATACTGGGCCCCCCACCAAATGCAGAAGATGGTCATCCTTCTAAGATAAACACTGTGAAGGACTGCGGCTGGTCCTTTCTTGCAACAATCAAGCAAACAGAGCTCCCTAGGGAATCAAGCGAAACTAGGTTGGAAGGGGCCTACAAGGCATCCCAACCCCTGCCATGCAGGATCTGGCAAGCAAGAGACTGCACCTGATTCCTCAGAGTGGGAGGCCCAACCCCCTGTAGTTGATTCCATTGTCTTATGCTCTGACATCGAAATTTTTCCTGATGTTTAGGTGGAATCTAGGTTCCTGTACTGAGCCCATTATCCGTCTGCATGGATATCGAGAAGAGATCTGCCCTCCTCGTGTGACATCCCTTCAATACGGGAAGAGTCGATATATTCCCTCAGGCTCCTCTCTGAGGCTAAACATGCCCAGTTTCATTCTCTCATAGGGCCTTTTTCCATCCCTTACATCTTTGTGCCTCCTCTGAACCCTCTCCGTTTCTCACCTTCTGAAGTGTGGTGCCCGAACTGACGCGTACTCAAGATGAGGCCAACATGCGAGTAAAGGGAATTATCACTTCCCGCGATTTGGAAAGTGAAAGGAAGTTTATTGAAGGTTTATCAGTACAAATTGGAAAGGGAGATAAGGAGAGTGAAACTGACAGAATGGAATACAGTAATACCTTGGATTGCAAGCATAATTCGTTTCGGAACTGTGCTTGTAATCCAAAACACTCTTATATCAAAGCGAGTCTCTGGAGGGCGTGAGCGGGGCCGGTTTCGGCCCACTATGCCCGCTCGAGGCGAGCAGTTACATCCCAACGCTTGTATTGCAAGACGTCGCTTGTTTATAAAGTCAAAATTTATTAAATTTTTTTGCTTGTCTTGCAAAACGCTCTCAGACCAAGTTACTTGCAATCCAAGGTTGTTATACACAGTCAGAACTACCAAATAACAACCGAGAACCAACACTATTCTAAGCTAACATCAGAGAATCTACACTAGCCTAACCTAGCAACTGAGAACTTACACCAGCGAACCCAGGCGCTCCACTTGGGGGTTGAATGTCTGGGCTGGCCTGAGCCAATGACCTGCTCCGTACTTCGCTGCACCTTGCTTTCAACTATCAACAGAAGTGCTGGCTGCTCTTTTTACCCCCTCTCTTACCCCCCCTCTCGATTCCCCGACCCCTCCCTTCGCTGACAGGACGAACCGGTCTGGCCAGGCAGGAGGGGGTGCAGTGGATTTGGGGCCACCTAGACCATGGCCCATCAAGGGTGCTCGGAAAGGCGATTGAGGGTGCTTGGCAAACCATTGCGGGTACTTGGGGAAGACCATCACAAACTGAATATGAGCCAGCAATGCGATGTGGCTGCAAAGAAGGCAAATTCAATTTTGGGCTGTATTAATAGAAGTATAGCTTCCAAATCGCGGGAAGTGATAATTCCCCTTTACTCGGCACTGGTTAGGCCTCATCTTGAGTACTGCGTCCAGTTCTGGGCACCTCACTTTAAGAAGGACATAGACAAACTGGAGAGGGTTCAGAGGAGGGCAACAAGGATGATAAAGGGACTGGAAACAAGGCCCTATGAGGAGAGACTGAAAGAACTGGACATGTTTAGCCTTCAGAAGAGGAGACTGAGGGGAGATATGATCGCACTCTTCCAGTATTTGAAGGGATGTCACACAGAGGAGGGCAAGGATCTCTTCTCGATCATCCCAGTTTGCAGGACACGGAATAATGGGCTCAAGTTACAGGAACCCAGATTCCACCTAAACATCAGGAAAAAAATTCCTGACTGTCAGAGCAATAAGACAATGGAACCAACGACCTAGGGAGGTGGTGGGCTCTCCCAATCTGGAGGCATTCAAGGTGCAGCTGGACAGACATCTGTCAGAGATGCTTTGACCTGGATTCCTGCATTGAGCAGGGGGTTGGACTTGATGGCCTTGTAGGCCCCTTCCAACTCTACTTTTCTATGATTCTATGATTCTATGTAAATGTGTAGCGGAGATTATGCAGGTGGGCTGTGGGGCAAAGTGTTTGTTCTGTCATGCTTTCTCTCTGCAAACACTATCCTTTGCCTGTTGATTTTTATAAAACCAACACTAATACTCAGGCAAAGGTGAATCCAGATAACTCCTCCACTCTGGATGTCCTTCCCAGTGAGGACTGTATCTTCCCCTACCGTTTGTTTTTCGGCTTAATGTTTACCTGACTGATGCGGTTGAGGTTCTGAAGCAATATGGTTTTGATCTCCCCAAAATAAATACCTACGCCCTTTGGTTACTGTAAAATGCAGATGTCGGGATACCTTGAGTACAGCCCTGAACAGACCTTAACGCTGACTCTTGGCCAGCATTAGCAAATTCTGAGATAACATCTAGTAAATCTAGATAAGAAAACTAAGATTAAGGTTTTGGGCTATGAGAACAGCAAGTATGAATGGAGGTTGGAGGGAAACCTGTTTTGATTTATTTATGATATTTATATAACAACGTTTACCCAAGCAGTTCAGGTGAGCGAATGTGGTTTCCCCCTCCCCATTTTATTTTCACAACTCTGTGAGGTAGGCTAGATTAGAATGAGAGTGGCTGGCCCAAGGTCACCCAGTGAGCATCGCAACTCAACTCTGTGGAGATTTGAACTTGGGTCACCCCAGTCCTATGATGCTTCCGGACAAGGGCTTTTATTGTGCCATCACCATGCCTGAATCACAGAATTTTACGGGCGGTCCAGATGACATTCTCTTCCATCTGTAACCCTCCCGTGTTTTCCCACCACTTCTTCTGTCTTTTTTCTTACCACAAAAAAATATGTTAGGGAAGGAAAGATGGAGGGAAAGCTACACAATATATTTTGACTGGTAGTCTGTCTGGAAGCACCCCTGATCCACCACTTCAACCACTATGCCGCACTGTCATAGGTTTTCTTTCCTTTTTTTGGTCATGTGGAGACCATTCTGCCCCACCAGTTCCAGCAAATCATATGTATTGCTGTTTTTGATTGTGTGTACGCACACACTTTTTAAAATAGTATTTTATACTGTATACTATTATATGTGATACTGTACACACACACACACACACACACACACACACACATTGTTAGCTGCTGCGGGGGCCTTTCTGACAGAAATAATTTTCACAAAACAACTCATGAAATAATAAAATATACACAGAAATTCTGAAAGTGGTGATAAGATCAAATGAAGAAATGTGAGCACATTTTTCAGACTGGCCATGAGAGGACATGGGACAGCTGCGGGGAGGAATAGTTTTGCCAGTCAGTTTGGTGCCAGACTTATTTTCTCCAGCCATTATCATATTCCAGTTTTACCAAAAAAGTGTGAAAACACCACCGTGATCAGAACTTTCTTTCATCTGTTTTTAATTTTTTTACAATGCATGTTGCAATATTAAATTTGTTGTATTAATATAAACTTTCAGTAATCAATCTTTACAAATTCTTCAATACTCATGCTGTAACATAGAGTCTTAAACATATATACCGTAATTATACAAATAACCAGTGGTAATTACCCCCCTACAATCTCAGGGGTTTAGCATCCACCCAACTTGCTGTATTGTGCTTTATAGAGTTAATGAAAATCTTCCTCTGTTTTTTCTTTTTCTTTATGGAGTTGCTGCAGCCTTTCCTCTTATTTTTTGAGATGGCCTTCAAGTAAGCCTTCCTCTCCATCTTTTCTTTCTGAGTGGCTTAAAGCATTATTTCTCCTTGGGATGATTTCCAGAATCCTGATATTCACAATATCCTCACTTATTTTCCCAACAAGAAACCAGTTTGGAATTCTTGTTTCGTGCATAATTGCCTTTATCAAGGGTCTGAAGGATAGTCGTGGGCTGTATCAGTATCAATACATTGTTATCTTTTATGTGGGTTGCTTTTACGCTTAAATCCTATCATATCATATTCCAGGCAAAGATATGAGTCCAAATGTATGTGTGTGGTGTATGGGGCTTACTTCGTGAGCTGTCTCCCTACAGGAGTGATTAAAATTAGACCCACGCTTTCCTGTGAAAGGGCCCCAGCCTGTTGCTTCATAGGGAGAGGCGTCAGTCCTCCCTCACAATCACAACTGCTCATGAAGATTAGGGAGACGAGTGACAAACGGCCTCTCAAAATGATTACTGCAACATTTATAGCCCAACTTTCCTCCAAGAAGCCCGAGGCCTTCCCATTCACACACATTTCAGCCCCACGACAACCCTGTAAGGTAGCTTAGCCTGAGCGAGAAGTGATTGGCAGAAGGTCATCCAATGAGCTTTATGGCACAGTGGGGATTTAAACCTGCCCTGGCCTGCCACTCTGGCCACTGGAGCACCCTGGCTCGCCAAAATTCTTTGCTGGCAGCCTGGGTGCCATTTTGCATCCTCTACAATGCCCCAGACTTAGTGTCATTATGTGGCATGGGGGGGGGGGGGATGGTGGCTGCCACAAGAAAGAGGTCTTTTTTCTATTGGAGTGTGTGTGTGTGAAAATTATTTGGAATGTTCTCAAAAATAAACCCCCTCACCCCAGTTTTCACATTGCTGCATCAAAAGCAAGCTGCCGTTCCTCAGAAGTCGCTTAGGTGGAAGGCAGGTGGGGAGAGAAGGGCTGCCTCTCCATCCGCTCACCCCACACCTGTTCTGAGGAAACTTCCTTTTGCTGCAGCCATCCTCCTTGTTCGAAGGTCTGCTGATGGGGGAAGGAGCAGCGTTTCACGGGGCCAACTCTGCCATTATGCAGAGTGTGGTGGCCACCTCAGGTGGCAGATGCCAGGGGCTCGGGAGTGGCAGTGAGATGCGGGAGGACAGAGCTGTGTGTGTGGCCTGGCCTGTACGCCCTGGTTAGCCTGCTGCCCCCAGGAACAATGGAAGACACCGTCGCCCGTGCTGGAGTAAGGTTCGGCTGTCAGTCTGGCCAGCTTCTGTACATGTAATACAGGGGCAGGCGACCTCTTTTGGTCCAGGGCCTGGATTGCTCCCCTTGGGCAAAACCAGTGGGCCGGATGATGTGAAGGGAGGTGGGGCCCTGGCCTGGAGTCCCACCACCTGCCCTGTCCCACCCACTGTATTTTCTTCATGCCTCTCTCTGCACAGAGAAAGGGACTCAGCTGGCACGTGCAGGAGCTCCTGCAAGCACAGGCCACGTCAGGTGCAGTGCCCCCCCCCTCAGGAGATAACAAAGGGTTTGGAGACAACGAAGGAGTTCCCCTTCGCTGTTCCCCTTTCCAGTGGGAAATAACATGGGGATTTCTCTCCCCCATCTCCTCCCCTGCCTCCAGGCCGGGGGACAGAGCTTGGGGAGGAGGCAGGACCCATGAGGGTGCCCAACTTTCTGTGGGATGGATTGGGCACCTCTGCAGGCTGGAGGTTCAAGCCCTGATATAATGGCAGGGGATGCCATCTTTTCCTTTGCCTCTGGCAGCAAAATGGTTGATTCCTCATTAGCATCTTCTAGATCCTCAGGAAACAAGCCACTGTGAGCCTGCTCTTGGTGGTATTCTGAGGGAGGATCCCAAATAGACCTGTGGCTCACATTGACTCAGCTTGTCTGAGTGTGGAAAGCTAAGCAGGGTCAGGCCTAGGTTATTTCTTGGATGGGAGACCCCTCCTCTAGTTTCCTGCACTGAGCAGGGGTTGGACTCGATGGCCTTGTAGGCCCCTTCCAACTCTATGATCTATGACTCTGTGAATCTGTGGCATGACCCTAGATCTCTTAAATACACCTCTGACGGTCTGCCTCTCCATTCTTTCAGTTATTCTCAGCAAACGGAAAGGTGTCTGGCAACTGGCCACAGGCCTCCAGCACTCTGAGACAAGAGGAGCAGAACCTCTTGCAGATCTCCACCTCAAGCAGCTCTTTAGATAGCCCACCCGGGTCTGACAAGAGCAGCGGATGCAGTGACGCAAGCACTTTAAACACTGAAGCAGAAATGGCTCCGGAAAGATCTCTTCCGTCAAGTACCTGCATGCACCACAGTGGAGCAAAATCAAGTAAGAAACTACCATGACTAGAGATTATTTAGCTGTTCTGTTTATCGCAGGGCTCTCCAACTTTGGGTCCCCAGATGTTGCTGGCTTACAGATTCTAGCATACCCAGCCAGCATGGCTAATGGCAAGGGATTCTGGGAGCTGTAGTCCAGCTTCATTTGGGGACCCAAGGTTGGAGAGCCCTGGTTTATCGGTTGACCAATAACTATAGCTCTCTGGGCGGCGAACAAAATGAAACACGTTAAAAATCATCATTCCAGTTCAAATAAAATAAGGCTCAATGAAGCAGCAAATGTAAAAACTATAAAGACAAAATAACCATTCCACAAAGTGGAGATCTTGAGAGTAAAATATCACAGCAACAATTAATTAATATAGAAAGCCAAGGGGGGGAAATGCAACAGAGCTAAAACCACCAGGCTAAACCACAGTATAATGCAGTTATTTTAAAATAATAAGAATGATAGTAAAGATGGAAAGATGTTGAAATAAAATCTATGCAAATAAAAAGGGTTTTGTCTGGTGCCTGATGACATTATGGTAGGCACCAGTTGGACCTCTCTGGGGAGGGCATTCCACAGCATGCAGGGTGGGGGTTCTACTGAAATACCTTCAGGCCCTGGATGGACAGTCAGGTGGATCCTTGGATGCTTCTGGGCAGGAAGGAATATAAAGGACTTCCAGCTCCAGCTGAATCCTTGCTTGAGCAACATGGTTTTGCTGAGTTCTGGTGCGTTTCTGTATCCTTGATTATCCATTGGTTTTGCTTCCTGGGTGGTCCTCTGGTCCTGATTTGCTCTTTGGTTCTGACTACTGGCTTTCCCGCAGCTCAGAGAGCTGCTCGCGGCCTAGTCTTGACTGTGGACAGGTTTGCATGTCACGGCAACTCATCATGGAGATTTACCACGATGGGCTGGTTGAGCCCACAAAGCACTCACAATGAGCCCGACAGACGACTGGGCTCATCGTGAGTGCTTTGCTCCCTCCCCCCACTCCTCCTTCCTCCTGGTGGTATCCCAGGTGACACTGCAGGAGCAATGAGTCCACAGCTGTCCCCCAAGATTGCGAAAGCTGGCCAAGAGCCGGCTTTCATGATCCCCTTAGCATGAGCTGCCCCTTCAAGATGCCCATTGGCATCTTGGAGGAGCTGCTTGTGCCTGCCCACTTTTTTTAATTTTAGTGGAAGACCGACAACCTGGTCTTCTGCGTGGGTTCAATGCTAAGGGGGTAGCGAGTCCTGGGGCGGGCCTTCTCCAAGGTCCCCAGCGACTATCACCCTTAGCCCAGAACAAAGGGATAACTTATAGCCACAAAAGTATCTTTTATAAAACAAGTTTATTTACAAAATTACCTTCACAAACCCAGACACACGCCAGCAATACAGCTTATCAGTACGGTACAAAGTAGCAAGCAAGAGGTCTCAAGGACACCGTGATTTCAGGGCTCTCAGCTAGTTAGTTCAGCTCGGGCTCCAGCAGAGGCCCGGTCAACCGCACGCTGCTAGCTGGGTTCCCGGCGGAGGTCCGGTCTACCCAAGCGGCTTGTGAGTGATTTCAGCTTGGTTTCCCGGGGATCCGGTCAACCCAAGCGGGCAGTGATTTCAGCTTGGTTTCCCGGGGTCCGGTCAACCCAAGCGGCCAGTGATTTCAGCTAGCTGGAGCACGCCGGGTTCTGCTACCCGGGGTTGCAGATCCTTCGTTCCCTTACCCCAAGCATGGGGCAAGATTGCTGATCAGGTCCAACAACTCAGTTCCCTTGCGCAGGGTGTTTTATACCTTTGGTTTCAGGTAGCCCCTCCCTCCGTAATCAGGTGGGTTGCCAATCAGGTGGGTTGCCACCCTCCCTGAGGGGCGGCCTTTTGGGTCAGGTGGGGTGACGCCTTCCCCCTGTGGGGTGGGGTCCCTTTGAAGCCACTTGCTTAATGGTCCCATCCTGTGGTGTTGAATGGTCCTTTCTTATGGGTGCCGAAGTGTCTGCTCTGGCGAGGTATTCAAGTCTTATGTAGATGGGGCTGATATACGAGAGCATTGACGAACCTGGGGATGCTTCCTGCCTTCCCCCCTGGGGTGATTCTATGCAGATGTTGTTTGTCCCCTTTGGTCTCTGTGGAGACTGGCTGTCTCCCCCCCCCCCTGGGTCTCCTTCCCCCCACCTTGGTGAGTGTGTGTGTGTCAGAAAGGGGTTTTAGGTTGGCTTTCTCCACAATTTTATTTTTAAAAAATTATTTGTCCCCATTGCACAAACAGCACTCGTTCACTGAAGAGCAATGGGAGCAACTTCTAGCTGGGGCAACGGGCAGGGGCTGGAAGTGGCCCCCGTTGTGCTTCAGGGAATGAGCCCTGTTGGCACAATGGGGACAAAAAATAAAAAGAAATGGCTTTTCAAAAAATTAGTACGCCATTTGTGGGCACAAATTTTTTTAATAAAAATATAGTGGGCAGGCACGGGCAGCCCCTCCAAGGTGCCTGGGCACTTTGAAGGGGCAGCTCACACCTGCCTCTTAAGGGGATCGCGAAAGCTGGCTCTTAGCCAGCTTCATCAGTCTCGGGGAAATAAAAGGGGGGGGACCCAGAGTGAGCCTGAAAGGGCTTGCGATTGCAGTGGGGAGAGGTGGCAGCCCCTGCCCCAAAGTGCTACTTGGGCACTTTGGGAGAGGCTGGCAATGGCAGTCATCCAAGAGCCACTTGCCAAGAGCAGCAAGGGATTTTTGCAGCTCTTTTCAAGTGGCTCACTGGCTGTCGGGCTCAACCACAGCGGGGCGTATTGTCCAAGTTTGAACGACATGACAACCCACTGTGGCTGAAACAAACGCTACAACAGACCGATGGTTCTTATCATGGTTGCCGACCACAGTAAGAACCAATGGTTGGTAACCACAAGTGGGTTCTCATGTCACCACAACCAACCAATGACAACAGTCAGTGGTTGGTTGTTGTTGTGTCATGCAAACCCTGTGTGTGTGTGTGTGTGTGTGTGTATAAAACACACAGATGCACACAGCATACCGTACATGTACACACACAAATAAAACTGAAGGGAAAAAAACAGTTCTTTTCGGGTCCCATGTGTATTTATGAAACTCCCTATCATATTGGACAAAGGATTAAACTACAAATTACATGTAAGATCCTGACAACCCATTTTTCTATTATTATTGCAATTAATTTATTTATATACTACTGACAGTGTCTATGGTGCTTTGTCACAGATTTTAAAAAGAATAGCAATCCCAATTCTTGTGCTTTACTGAGTACAACAGGCCAGATCCCTGCCCCAAAGGATTTACAATTTCTGTCAATTTCTGGCTTAGTTACAGTAGGGCATGGAAACGAGAGGGTTTTCTAAGGAAAAGTTTGTTGGGGATTTAGAACAGAAAAGTTGTGCTGTGGGTGTTCAACCGTTTTCCTGCTGACAACTTTTCTAGCTGCAACTCAAACTGTCCACTCAATCTGTCTACCCAAGCTAATTGCCACCCCGCTCCTCCAGGTTCAAAATACATGTCTGCAAGGGTGAAAGCAACAGTTACACTTGTGTGTTGGGGCAGGAGTTGCTGCAGAAACATGGCAGATGGGCAAGGTTCAGCCTACACTTTCCCTCCTGCTTCTCCACTCCAACCTCTCGAAGCACACCTCTCTGCATCACAACACACAGAATGATGCCACAGTGGCCCCACACCATGAGCTGCAGTGGCACAAGAGGCAAACACGCCTGTGACTTACCAGTCCCCAGACATCTCCACAGGCAGGGTTTCAAGTAGGGAGCTTATTCAGCTTCTTTGCTGGCATGACACTCGCTGTGAGTGGTCAGCTGTGCCTTCTGAATCCCTTAGGCTGCTCTTAAGCAGAGTAGGGAAGAAGCAAAGCAGGCGCTCAGAAAAGATTTTGAGTGCAGGTAAGAAGCATTATGAAAGGGAGCTGATATAAATCAACACACTTTTAGAAAGTCCTAGGTTTTTGTTTTTTTAAAAAAATTAGCAATCTGATTAACCATTACAGCAGGACTCTTTTTCCTATTCTGCTTTAAACTGGTTTTCTCTCTCTGGTTTTGTTTTTCGAACAGAGCAATCTGGCAATGGAGGAACACATGTGAATGTAAGCTGTATTGTCAGCGTCTGCAATTCAGACCACAATCTGCAGCCCCAGACCCTGAATGGTTCAGCTGCTGCGGATTCCAGCAATTGTGCTTTGGCAGCAGCAGACTTTCCCTTGTCAAAGGAAGAAAGCCCCTTTAAAAGAGAACCTGGAAGACAAATCGCAGTAGAAGTTGAGGACAGTATGGACATTTTTTATCCCAACGAGGGAAAGCAACTTCCACTAAGCATACAAGATGTAGGCATGAAGACTACGTGAGGATGTGAGCCGTGCCAGAGGCTGATAGATCATAGTGAAGCGGCTGGATGGCTTTTCTGCAAAGCTGCTTTTGCTCTTAAATACACTTTAAAAGTTTGCTCTTTAAGAAGTGTTGCAAGCCAGTTGAAGTGGCTAGAGAAACTCAGGTGCTTATAGCAATTTGCAAAAGACTTGGACTGGAACTAGGGTCATGGAAATGTTTTTAATTCCTGTATTTGTAGGTGACCAAATTAAATAGGAGGATGAAGATTCTGGGTGCTATGACTGCAGTAAGATTGACCCCAAACAGCAACTGTGGTGATCTGGAAACCTGTCTGACTCAATGTAAAGCTGACACCTCCAAAACATAGCCCCCATACCTTCCATTCCACCTCTTGTATCATCTTCTTTCTTTTGCCTTGTCTTCCCACTTGTTGGGTTTAGGGGAGTATAATTCTCGCTTAGGGTACGAGAGGCCTTAGGTTCAAATCCCAGACAAGTCCTACCCAGGGAGGGAATGCTAGCTGTAACGCAGTGGTAGGGCTCATGCTTTGCATGCTGAAGGTTCCATATTCAATCCCTGGCATCTCTAGGCAGGGCTAGGAAAGACCCCTGGAGAGCTACTGTCAGTCAGTGTAGGCAGTATGGAGTTGGATGGACAAATAGTCTGACTCAGGCATCTTCCTATGATAAGGCATCTTCCTATGATCTACTTAGCCGCTTGAAAATAGAATGGTGGATTTTCAGTCACTCCGAGGCTCAAGACTATAACATGGAAACCTGGAATCCTCTTTTCAAAATAATTGCGCATAATCCAAAGGAATGATACAAGCTTTTTCAAACCCTTTAAAAAAATGTATTTTATTGAATGTACACTTCCAAAAAATGTTTTGTTGTAATTTTAGCTACAATTCTTCATTTCTATTATGCATTGTTACAGATAATGAAAAATCTTGATAAAAATTACTGATAGGGGGAAAACCCAGAGTTGTGTAGAAAAAGGAATTTTGGTAGGGAGACCATGGGACAAGGATTATTAAGGGGAGGGGGTCTGGACGACCTCATCTTCAATTTGTAACCCTCCTGTGTATTCCCACTGCGTCTCCTTTCTTTTTTTCTTACCAAAGAAAATCCACTAAGAAGGGAAATATGGAACAGCTGCACAATGTCTTCTGTGATTGATAGCGCTAGGAACCCCTCTGTCTGGAAGCACTCCATATTTGTCGTGTAGGTGTGGGAGAAGAGGTTTCACCTTCCAGGCTTCCCTGGTGGTCTACCCAACTCCTTAAGGCACAGTTACCCTCCTGTATTCCATTGCATCTGCTCACAGAGATGTCTGGGAGAAAACTGTAGAGGATTTTGCTTTGTCCTTTGAAATGTACTACTGTAGCTTATCTCTGGAAATATGCAAGCCCCTTTCAACTTTGCCTTGATTTTGAGAAGCTGATAAATAACGAAACCCTTATTTTCAGGTAGTAAGTGAGGTGCTGCCAGCTGCGATTGAGTGGAAATAAGTTCTGATAACATAACCAGGTTTTTTTGGGGGGGTTATTTCTCCCCCCCCTTTTAACCTCAGAGTTTGCCAGTGTCTGTTTGTTTGGGCCATTGTTCTGGGCCCCACATACTTGCCAAGTTACCCAAATCTAGCAGTCACATCAGAGTGTGCAGCAGATCTATTGCCTTGTGTTAAGTGTAAATAAATCTAATCATGTTTCTATTGAGTGGTAATTTCTAGAAGCATGTCTGTTGACATCCCCCCCCCCCCATCAAACTTGTATCCTCAGCCCCACCCCCCATGATATTGTGGAGCTGTAAAAGGTGCCGAAAAGGGCAACCAAAATGTTAAAGGAGACGGAGCAACTCCCCTATGAGGAAAAGTCGCAACCTTTGTGGCTTTTTAACTCAGGAAAGAAAAGGGCAAGTAAGGGGGGACATGATAGTGTATAAAATTATGCATGGTGTGGAGAAAGTGGATAAGGAGATGTTTTTCTCCCTCTCGCAATACTAGAACCCCGGGTCATCCAAAGATGTTAAATGGTGGGAGATTCAGGACAGATAAAAGGAAGGCCTTCTTCACACAGGGCTTATCAAACTATGGAATTTGCTACCACAAGGTGTAGTGATGGCCACCAACATGGCTTTAAAGGGATTACCGTAGACAAATTAATGGAGAAGGCTATCAATGGCTACTAGTCTTGGTGGCTGTATATCACCTCCAGCAGTAGAGGCAGCATGCCTCTGAATACCAGTTGCTGGGAAACACGAGAAGGAGAGTGCGGTTGCACTCATGTCCTGCTTGTGGGCTTCCCGTGGGCACCAGGTTGGCCGCTGCGGAACAGAATGCTGGACCAGATAGACCTTTGATCTGATCCAGCACAGCTCTTATGTTCCCAAGTCCAGCTCAGTAGTTTAACTATGCGCTGTGTGACATATATAAGAAGTCAGGGTTGCTTAGTGCAGCACTAATCTGGGCAGCAGGTTAGCAGTTCCTACTGTGCTCCTCGATCCATTTTTGTCACTGGATACACACAGATAGAGTGTGGCACAGCCTGAGTGCCTTTTACTAGCTTATTTTATTTATTATTAACATTATTATTATTAACATTTATATATTGCCTAATTTGCTAAATAATAATAATAATAATAATAATTTATTTATTACCCGCCTCTCCATCTAGATCGAGGCGGGGAACAACAGAAAATATAAAATACCTAAACTAAAACAACACAATATATACTATTAAACATCTTAAAACATCCTAAAAACATCTTTAAAACATCCTAAAATTCCGCCGGATAGGCCTGCCGGAAGAGTTCAGTCTTTATGGCTTTTTTAAAGTGCAAAAGACTGACAAGTTGATGTATCTCCTCCGGCAGACCATTCCATAATCTGGGAGCAGCAGAAGAGAAGGTCCTCTGGGTAATGCTAGTCAGCCTAGTTTTGGCTGACTGAAGCAGATTCTTCCCAGAGGACCTAAGTGTGCGGGGTGGATTGTACGGGAGAAGGCAATCCCGTAGGTAGCCTGGACCCAAACCATGTAGGGCTTTAAAGGTAATAACCAACACTTTATACTTCACCCGGAAACTGATTGGCAGCCAGTGGAGTGCTTTTAAAACTGGTGTGATATGGGCACCCCTAGGTGTACCAGCAACCAGTCTGGCTGCCATATTTTGCACTAATTGAAGTTTCCGGACTAGGTATAAAGGTACCTATGTACAGCGCATTACAGAAGTCGAGCCTCGAAGTTACCAGTGCGTGCACTACCGTCTTTAGGTCTTCCAACTCTAGGAAGGGGCGCAGCTGGCGTATCAGCCGAAGCTGATAATAGGCACTCCTAGCCGTCGCATCTATCTGGGATGTCATTTGGAGCCACGGATCCAGGAGCACCCCTAAGCTGCGAACACAGCCTTTCAGGGGGAGTGTAACCCCATCCAGAACTGGTTGACATACCTCCAAACCCAGGTTGTGGCCTTTGACAGCAAGCACCTCCGTCTTGTCTGGATTCAATTTCAGTTTGTTTTCCCTCATCCAGCCCATTACTGCCTCCAGGCATTTATTCAGAGGAGACACACTATCCTTAGCTGATGCTGTTGACGAAGGCATAGAGAAATATATTTGGGTGTCATCAGCATACTGATAGCACCCCGCCCCATGCCTCCGGATGATCTCTCCCAGCGGTTTCATGTAGATATTAAATAGCATTGGGGAAAGAATAGCTCCTTGTGGCACGCCACATAGCAGCTCCTTTTTGGAGGAGCAGCTATCCCCAAGCATCACCATCTGGAACCTACCCGAGAGGTAGGACCGGAACCACTGAAGCACAGTGCCCCCGATTCCCAGTCCCCTCAGGCGTTCCAGAAGGATACCATGGTCGATGGTATCAAAAGCCGCTGAGAGGTCCAGAAGCACCAACAGGGACACACTCCCCCTGTCGGTACTCAGGTGCAGATCATCTACTAAGGCGACCATAGCAGTCTCAACTCCGTATCCTGCTCTGAAGCCAGTTTGAAATGGGTCTAGAAAATCGGTGTCATCCAAAACTGCTTGGAGTTGGAAGGCAACCGCCCTCTCGATCACCTTGCCCAAAAATGGAAGATTGGACACTGGTCTATAATTGTTAAGGTCCAAGGGATCCAGGGAGGGCTTTTTCAGAAGCGGCCGCACCACCGCTTCTTTCAAACATGATGGAAAATTCCCTCCCTGGAGAGATGCATTAACAATACACTGTACTTGTAGTCCAACTGCATCTCCTCCTTGGACAACCAACCAGGAAGGACAGGGATCGAGAGGGCAGGTAGTCCTCTTCACTCGGCCAAGCAGCTTGTCCACGTCCTCGGTACTCACCAACTGAAACTGATCCAGTGTAATCCTGCTTGCGGAGTTGCTGGACACTCCACTGTCTGCTTCTGCCCATCAGGAGAATGCTGGTATAGCTTAAGCTGGTATCCCTGACCCTATTTGGACAGAGATAGCTTGGCTGAAGTTATTCATGCTCTAGACTACAGTCACACGCTACTGTCTCATGGGGCTGCCTTTGAAGACTATTTGGAACTACAGTTAGTGCAGGATGCAGCTGCTAGATTACTAACTGGGAATGGGAGTTATCATATTACATCTCAACATAATTCCAATCCATATTCAGGTCCAATTCAAAGCACTGGTTTTGACATTTAAAGTGTTGGAATAGGCACAGGATAAATTGTATCCGGGTGGCCCTGGTCTCCTCCCCTCCTGGCCCACTTGAACGCCCCCTTTTCCCTCTCTCCGAGGTCAAGTTTCCCACTTTGGAAAGGCAGCTGGCATGGTTCTCTCCACACCAGCTTCAAGGGGGAGTGGGTCAGATCTCCGACTCCACCTTCCAAGAAGGGGAAATCCGAACTATCCTCTGGCCCATGCTGAGGCTGCTTCTGGAGCTTTCTTTTTTTTTTTAAAAAAAAAAGCTCAGACTAAAACCCAGAGTGGATACACCGCCCCACTGACATCGGAGCCACCAGCCTCGCCCCATGGACTTCAGTGGGTCCACCCTGCATTATTTCTGAGCCTGGGTCCGGCCCACTGAGTCAGCATAGCAGCCGTGCTCGGGAGTAGCCCCTACTGAACGCAGTGGGGGCTTACACCGGAGTAGGCACGCTCAAGGAGGGTTGCGTGGGCAGTTATCCCCAAACAGCGGATACTAACTTAGGGCGGGGGGGGGGGTTGGCCTACAACTCCCATCATCTCTCCCCACTGGCTCTGATATCTAGGATTGATGGGAGTTGTAGACCAAAACATCTGGAGGGCCACAAGTTGCCTAAAGGCGCGATCCTACGCAAGTTCGGACAGAAAAAAAGGCCTACAACTCCCAGCACGCCCCCCGGCATTACGTAGGATTGCTGGCTGGGGCATCCTGGGAATTGTAGGCCTTTTTCTATCTTAACTTGCATAGCATTGCGCCCTAAGCCTCCCTGCCTTAGGGGGAAAGTCCGTTAAGCCTATACGTACCTATTCAGGAGAAGGACCCGAGTCCGCCTGGAGCTTTATCCCCAGGTAAGCGAGCACGCTGTGGGATTGCGGCCTACGCGCTTCGGAAGAAGCGGGCCCGAAGCCTGACTCCCGCCGTTGCTACGGCAACCAGCCTCCCCTCTAGCCCCTCCCCTTCCCCCTCGGCCTCCGCCCAGCAGGGCGGGGCCCCGGCCGGCCGGCCGCTCGATAGCTCGGCATTCGCCTCGCCGGCCTGTGTCTTCTCTCCACGCTCGTCCTGACGCAGGTAAGCGGGGCAGGCCGGCTGGTTCGGGACAGGGGAGGCGGACGCCCGGGAGGACTGGCAGGTGCGCCTCACGCGGGTCGGGGAGGGGGCACGAGTAGGGGGGGCGTGGGGGAGAGAGAGAGAACTGGGTGGGGGGGCCGTTCCCGGAAGTGCTGAGAGGGATACCGCCCCCTTTAAACTCCCCCTCCCCAAGTGAGGGGCGAGAGTGTCAGGGGGGGGGCTTCTTCTGGGTGGCCCCGGAAGGGACTCGGCCTCAGTGGCCCGGCCCGGCCTGGCCGTTCCCCTTGCTCGAAGGAGGTGACTTTCTCCTCACCTCCCTCCCGCAACGCCTTCTGGGAGCCGGCGGGGGGGGGACTGCTTCGCACGATGTTTATCTCGGGGTCATTCTGGCTACGGCAGCAGCGACGACAACCGCTCTGTGAGCTGGACCAACATTATGTTCTTCTTTCCATTCTTTTTCTTCTTGTTGTCTTGCCTCAAATTTGGCAGATGAAGGAATTCCAATATTTGCACAGTGCTTTCTATTGTTTAAGCCAGGGGTGTCGCACCAGGTGTTTTGGACTACATCTCCCATAAGCCCCAGCCTGCATGGCCAGTGGTTGGGGATTCAGGGAGTTGGAGTCCAAAACATCTGGAGCAACTCCCATAAGTCTCAGCCACCATGGCCAATGGTCAGGGATTCAGGAAGTTGGAGTCCAAAACATCTGGAGGGCACCAGGCTGCCTACCCCTTATAGATTTCATAGATTCTAAGTTGGAAGGGGCCTACAAGGCCATTGAGTCCAACCCCCTGCTCAATGCAGGAAACTAGAGGAGGGGTCTCCCATCCAAGTAATAACCAGGCTTGACCCTGCTTAGCTTTCCACGCTCAGACAAGCTGAGCCAGCCTAAACCACAGGCCTAAACTGCTTCATGTCTGTTATCTTGATGTCACCTTGCAACAACCCTGTGAGGCAGGCCAGGACTATCACCTTCTTCCCCCCTCCACCCCAGGGGAGGAATCATAGAATTTGCATAGTACTTTCTACTGTTGAATGTCTCTTATCTTGCAACAACCCAGGTGAGGTCAGCCAGTATTATTACATTATTTCCATCCCCCCTCCCCCGCCAATAATGCAGCTGGAAGAATAAGAATATTTGCGTAGTACTTTCTACTGTGAAAAGTACTTCCTGTCTTTTACTTTGGTATCATCTTGCAACAACCCTGTGAGGTAGCCAATAGTGTTATCCCCTATAGCAGTGTTCTCCAATCTTGGGTCCCCAGATGTTTTTGGCCTACAACTCCCAGCATGCCCCAGCCAGCATAGGCCAAAAACATATGGGGACCCAAGGTTGGAGAACACTGCCCTATAGGCTTCTCTATAGGCTATCTAGTGAGTTTTGCATATAATAGCCCTGATAATATTTCTCATTTCTATAGCACTGTTGAGTGCGTGACACATCCTTGCAACAGTCCTGTATGGTAGGTCAGTATTATTTTCTGTATTGCACTATATTGCATAGTGTAAGGATGGGGGAACCTGTGGCCCTCCAGATGTTGGATTTCAACCCTCATCAGCCCCAGCCAGCACAGCCAACAGTCAGAGATGATGGAAACTACAGCCCAACAGTATCTGGAGGGCCATTAAACCCCAAAGTAGTGGTTTCTAGCATCCAGAAAGCTGTAGATCCATTATCTTGGTCTCATCCTTGCAACAGCCTTGAGAGGTAGGCTGGTAGTATTGCTGCTCCTTCCCTCTACCTTTTGCTGATTAGGTGGAGGTGAGGCAGAGAGAAAGAGCGGTTCCTCTACATACCACCAAGTGAGTTTATGGCAGAGGCAACATTTGAACCTGGGACTTGCTGATTTGTAGCTTAGTCACTTCCTTGCTGTGCTATTCTAGCTCTCATGGATAGGATCTCATATCACAAAACTATAATTAGGCCAGTATTATAATTTGCTGTTGTGCTTAATGAAGTGGGTTCTGGCCCACAAAAGCCTCTGCCACAATAAATGTGTTTGTCTTTAAGATGTATTGTTTTTGCTGCAGCAGTTTAACACAGCTGACCCTTCTAGAATTTGGCTCTTTATTGGTATTAATGTACACTATGGAACTTGCTTTGCCAATTTATCACCAGCTGAGAGTGGGCCACACCCCTTCCCATTAGGACCTTTTCCCTTTGGACTGGATTGCATGCACACTTTGCATAGTAGTGAGACACACAACACCCTTTTGTTGCCGGGCCTTCTAGCCTCCCCTTGTAATAACATGCCCCACTCGTCTGAATACACACACCATTGGGCATTAAATCATTTGGTGTGACCTCTTGCTTCTTACTCTTTTTGCCTTGGCATATAATCTGCACTATGGTGGTGATAGCTTCAAGAAAGATTTACTGTGATGGTGGCAGGTATGAAGTGTTTTGAATACTTGAAATACAATGCATGTATAGAAGAGAGAATACATGTTGTGCTGGATCCAAAAAGCTTTGCAACTAGTTGACTGCTAGTCATGATGGCTATGTACTACCTCCAGGTGCAGAGGCAGTAGGCTTCTGAATACCAATTGCCGGGGCACAACAGGGCTTTTGCAGGCCTGTGGCTCACGCTGGCTCAGCTTGTCTGAACATGGAAAGCTAAGCAGGGTCAGGCCTGGTTATTACTTGGATGGGAGACCCCTCCTCTAGTTTCCTGCATTGAGCAGGGGGTTGGACTCGATGGCCTTGTAGGCCCCTTCCAACTCTATGATCTATGACTCTCAATAGGCTTCTTGCTGGCACTATGGGAAAACAGGATGCTGGGCTGGATCGGACTTTGACCTGATCCAGCAGGGCTGCTCTTACATTCCTAGTTCCTTGTGCCCAAGGAAGGTTTGAACGTTTGGTTTTTTAACAAATGCTCCTACGTTGCATGGCACACCTCTGTTGAAATGGAGGGGGATGTTTCCTAAGTAGTTAGTAGAAAGGCATGCATGTGGGAGCAAGAGATAAAAATCAAAAGTTCCAGTAGAACAACCAGGGAGTTGGGTGCTCATTTGGATCCCACTCACTATGTGTTATTATGCCATCAGTATACAACAGTTGTGCAATTGAAAAAGACAGATCCCTATCTTTATAAAAAACGAAAGAAAAGAAAAGAAAATGAAAGTCACGATTGCAAAACACAAAGCACTCTCCAATGTATCCCACAGTTGGTAACAGTAAATTAGAAGATCATGGAAGCAGTGCCAAAGTCGGGGCAGGGCAGGACTTCTGCCACCAAGGTGATGTAGCTGAGTCCTCCTTAAAGCCCAGCTCCAATGGGTCAACAGGTGGCCGGAATAAACTGGATCAACCGGATTGATTTTCTGGATGACTGTAGAATTAATCTGACTCTGCATTGGGTCTGGAAATTGACCTTAGGCCTTGTCATATGGTGATGACATCATTCATATGTGCCAAAGGGAGAGACTCTCCTGCAAATGTAAACCCTATTTTGGACTATTGGAAAAACATTTGAGATACTGCACATAACATTAACACTGGTGTGATTCTTTCGTTATTCCTAAATATAAGGGTGCAATCCTATCCGTGTTTAGACTGAAAAAAGTCCTACAATTTACAGCATTCCCCAACCATCTTTTACTTTATTTGTACCCTGTCTTTCTACCAAGAAAGATGGCACTCAAGGTGGCTTACAATCATAAATAAAACTTGATTAAAACAATAACAAAACAAATGCATTAAAACATATTGAAAAACACAACAATAACAATATAAAAACAACATCCAACCCAACTGATTCGATCACTCCCTCAAAGCCTGCTTGAAAAAAAGGTCTCTGCCTGCCATCAGTGCAGCTCTTTTAGAATTGGAGTAGCATGACTCCACCTGGCTGTACAGGTTATAATTCTGGCCATCTCATTTTGCATTAGCTGAAGCTTCTGAGTCATCTTCAAGGGCAACCCCACATACAATGCAGTATGGTAACTAACTTGGCAGTGGAATCATAGAATCATAGAAAATAGAGTTGGAAGGGGCCTATAAGGCCATCGAGTCCAACCCCCTGCTCGATGCAGGAATCCAGGTCAAAGCATCCCTGACAGATGGCTGTCCAGCCGCACCTTGAATTACTCCAGAGTGGGAGAGCCCACCACCTCCCTAGGTAGTTGGTTCCATTGTCTTATTGCTCTGACAATCAGGACATTTTTCATGATGTTTAGGTGGAATCTAGGTTCCTGTCACTTGAGCCCATTATTCCGTGTCCTGCAAACTGGGATGATCGAGAAGAGATCCTGGCCCTCCTCTGTGTGACATCCCTTCAAAGACTGGAAGAGTGCGATCATATCTCCCCTCAGTCTCCTCTTCTGAAGGCTAAACATGCCCAGTTCTTTCAGTCTCTCCTCATAGGGCCTTGTTTCCAGTCCCTTTATCATCCTTGTTGCCCTCCTCTGAACCCTCTCCAGTTTGTCTATGTCCTTCTTAAAGTGAGGTGCCCAGAACTGGACGCAGTACTCAAGATGAGGCCTAACCAGTGCCGAGTAAAGGGGAATTATCACTTCCCGCGATTTGGAAGCTATACTTCTATTAATACATCCCAAAATTGCATTTGCCTTCTTTGCAGCCACATCGCATTGCTGGCTCATATTCAGTTTGTGATCTACCACAATTCCAAGATCCTTCTCACTTGTAGTATTGTTGAGCCAAGTGTCCCCCATTCTGTAACTCTGCATTTGGTTTCCTCTCCCTAGGTGCAGCACTTGGCATTTATCCCTATTAAATTTCATTCTGTTGTTTTCGGCCCAGCGCTCCAGCCTATCGAGGTCACTTTGAATTTTGTTTCTGTCTTCCAGAGTATTAGCTGTTCCACCCAACTTTGTGTCATCTGCAAATTTGATAAGCATTCCCTCTACCTCCTGATCCAAGTCATTAATAAAAATGTTGAAGAGCACCGGGCCCAGGACCGAGCCCTGTGGTACGCCGCTCGTTACCTCTCCCCAGTTTGAGAAGGAACCATTGATAAGCACTCTTTGAGTCCGATTCTGTAGCCAATTGTGGATCCACCTTGATAGTTGTTCCATCTAGCCCACTCTTAGCTAGCTTACTAATCAGGATATCATGAGGCACTTTGTCGAAAGCTTTGCTGAAATCCAGATATATAATGTCCACAGCATTCCCACAGTCCACAAGGGAGGTTACCCGATCAAAAAATGAGATTAGATTAGTCTGGCAGGATTTGTTCTTGACAAATCCATGCTGGCTTCTAGTAATCACTGCATTGTTTTCAAGGTGCTTGCAGACTGACTTCTTTATAATCTGCTCCAAAATCTTCCCCGGGGATTGATGTCAGACTGACTGGCCTATAGTTCCCAGGTTCCTCCTTCTTGCCCTTTTTGAAGATGGGAACAACATTTGCCCTCCTCCAGTCGTTTGGCACTTCACCTGTCCTCCATGATTTCTCAAAGATAATAGACAGTGGTTCTGAGAGTTCTTCTGCCAGTTCCTTTATTACTCGAGGATGCAGCTCATCAGGCCCTGGAGATTTAAACTCGTTCAGAGTAATCAGGTGCTCCTTGACCATTTGCCTAGGTCAAAGCTGCAATCCTGCCCCTTCAGTCTGCACTTCAGGTTTGCCAGGGGGGTCATAGACCCTCTTTTGGGAGAAGACCGAGCCGAAGTGGGAATTGAACACTTCTGCCTTTTCTTTGTCTTCTGTTATCAATTTGCCATCCTCATTGCGTAGTTGAACCACCAGTTCTTTCTTCTGTCTTTTACTGTGCATGTATCTGAAGAAAGCTTTTTTGTTGCTTTTAGCATTCCTCGCTAACCTTAGCTCATTCTCAGCTTTAGCCTTCCTGACACTATTCCTGCAGTTCTGTGCTACCTGCCTGTACTCTTCCCTTGTAGCCTGCCCTTCCTTCCATTTCCTATATGCGTCCTTTTTTGTTTTCAGGTCATCTTTGTGTTTATTGTGAAGCCACATTGGCTTCTTCTGTTGCCCTCTGCCTTTTTTCCTTGTGGGAATTGTTTGCAATTGTGCCTTTAAAATTTCCTTTTTTAAAAACTCCCACCCCTCCTGGGCTCCCTTTCTCGTGAGAGTCGCTTGCCATGGGATCTTACTAATCATTGTTCTGAGTTTGTTAAAATTGGCTTTCCTAAAATCCAGGGTACGTGTTTGGCTACACTCAGCTTTTGCTTCCGTTAGAATCAAGAACTCAAGTATAACATGGTCACTTTCCCCCAGGGTTCCCGAAACTGCCACTTTATCCACTAACTCGTCTCTGTTGGTTAGAATCAGGTCAAGGATAGCCGATCCTCTAGTTCCTTCCTCCACTTTCTGTAGGAGGAAGTTATCAGCAGCACAGCTCAGGAATTTCTTGGAGGGGCCATGTTTGGCTGAATAAGTCTCCCAAGAGATATCAGGGAAATTGAAGTCACCCATTACTACCACATCGTGCCTCCTTGAAACAATGGCAATTTGCTTTTCAAAAGTTCCATCCTCGTCTTCTCCTTGATTGGGTGGTCGGTAGTAGACTCCAACCGCCATGTTCGTTTTATTCTTTGCCCCTTTATTTTAACCCAGATGCTCTCAATGGGGCTGCCAAGCTCCTCTTCCTGTGCAGAGATACGTATTTTTAACATACAGTGCAACTCCACCTCCCTTTCTGTTGCTTCTGTTCCTTTTGAACAAGTTATACCCTTCAATTGCTGTATTCCAGTCATGGGAGTCATCCCACCAGGTTTCAGTTATCCCTATGAAATCGTACTTGCCCTCATGTATCAAGAGTTCAAGTTCGTCTTGTTTGTTGCCCTATACTCTGGGCATTAGTATAGAGACATCGAAGACCATGTGCTTTATAGTCCGACTTTCCCCCTACATTTTGTGGTAGACTATCAATGGGCACCGCTGGAGCTGTTCTCTCCATTGTGGCATAGAGGCCTTCTTCCATTGGTACCCCCGAGTTTATGTCTCCCTCCCCTGTTGGATTCAGTTTAAAGCCCTCCTGATTAAGTTCCTCATGCTGTGACCAAACACATTCTTCCCAGTCCTTGTGAGGTGCAACCCATCCTTTGCCAGCAGTCCATCTTCCAGGAAGTGTAGCCCGTGGTCCCAGAATCCAAATCCCTCACGTCGGCTCCACCTTCGTAGCCAGTCATTCACTCGGAGTATTTTTCTTTCCCTTTCTATGCCTCTTCCAAGTACTGGAAGGATGGATGAGAAAACTATCTGGGCCCCGAAGTTCTTGAGTTCCATTCCCAGCTCTTCAAAGTCTGCCGTGATTTCTTTGTAACTCCGCTTGGCAGTATCATTTGTACCCACGTGGAAGAGAAGAAAGGGGTATGTGTCGGTGGGCTGCATGAGCCTTGGCAGCTGCTCTGACACATCCTTAATCCGTGCCCCGGGGAGACAGCACACCTGGCGAGTCCATGGGTCTTCGCGACATACTTTGGCTTCGATCCCCCGCAGGAGGGAGTCTCCCACTACGAGTACTCTTCTCTTCCTCTTGCTGTAGGCCTTGGTTTGATTGCCTCCACTTGACTGACCCTCAGCCTCTTGCTCGCTGTCACGTTGGGTGCCCGGTAATCCGTCCTCTGCAGGCTGTCCTCTGCTCTCGTCCTCAAGTACATGGAAGCGGTTCCATAGCTCCACTGCTTCCACAGGCGCAGAGTGTCTTGTAGTTCTGCTCCTAACAGTCACCCTTTTCCAGGGAGTTCCCCCTGCGTTATTTTCCCTTGCCTCTGCAGTCTCCAACTCTGCCTCATCCTGACGTTGCCCTTCTGGCTCCTGTACTGTGCTTTAGTGCTGTAGATCCACCGTTCTGTCTAAGAACTCCTCGCTTTCTCAATGAGCCCATTATTCTGTGTCCTGCACACTGGGATGCTCGAGAAGAGATCCTGGCCCTCCTCTGTGTGACAACCCTTCAAGTACTGGAAGAGTGCGATCATATCTCCCCTCAGTCTCCTCTTCTGAAGGCTATACATGCCCAGTTCTTTCAGTCTCTCCTCATAGGGCCTTGTTTCCAGTCCCTTTATCGTCCTTGTTGCCCTCTGAACCCTCTCCAGTTGTCTACGTCCTTCTTAAAGTGTGGTGCCCAGAACTGAACTGGAAGCTGCTCTAGTAACCCAATGTATTGGTTTACTGGGAGTTGTAGGACTTTTTTCTGTCTAAACATGCATAGGATTGTACCTTTAAGGAGCAGAATACCACAGCTGCTTCTTGTTGGAGGCTGCTCACCAGAATTAAATCTGTAGACCCTATGTCTTACATTACATGGTGAATGTAAGAGCCAGTATGCCTAAGGTCTCCAGTTGCTGGGGAACATGGGCAGGAAGGTGCTGTTGCACTCCTGTCCTGCTTGTGGGCTTCCCATTGGGGCAGCTGGCAGGCCACTGTGAACATAATGCTGGACTAGGTGGACCCTGGGTCTGATCCAGCAGGGCTCTTATGTTCTTATAGAATTGTTGACTATAGTGTATGTTTCTTTGACATAAATTGTTCCCTTCTGTATTTCATGTAGATCCTTAAACTATGGAAGAGAACAGCCAGGCATGACAAAGAAATCTTCGCCACCCTCTTCCAAAGAGTAGTCATGTTGGAGGGATTAATAGCCTGGGTCCTCAACAACTACCTAGGCAAATATGTCAGTAACCTGAACACAGACCAACTCTCAGTAGCTCTTCTGAAAGGTAAGGTGTATGAATATTATCAGCAAACTATTTTTTCAAAGGATTTTTTCAAAACCGGACATACATTTGTACTTGTGTTGGTGCTTTTCCCCCTTGATGTCTGCTTTTTTCTCCTTGTTTTAATGAGATGAGAGTTGAATGACAAGTGATTGGTACAGCAGGAGGTGAAAACCCAGCATGATGTGGGTAAAACAGTCTGTTTTTATGTTCTATTAGTATGGAACAGTAACTAGACTGTAGGAAAACTAGGCTGTGGTTCCCAATTTGGACAAGCTGCCATCTTTTGGCCTAACTTATTTCTGAGGGTCGCTATGAGGCCACGTCTGTGCAAAATGTTAAGCTATTCTCTAGAATCCTGGCTTGTCAGTAATGAGCAAGGTTGCCGGAGCACGCTGCCTGGTAGTTCCTGCTTGGCTCCTCCTGCAAACGAGAGTAGCTAAACTGATCTGGAACTTGCCAGGGCAGAAAAGCTTAGCATTATGTCAGAACCTGGAGACTGCCTTGTCACTCCTCTAACATGCCAGGATCCACAAGCCAACTACAAACCTTGGCTCAAACTCTAGCTTGTTAGAGGAGAGAAAAAGCCAGGAGTCCAGGTAACGATGTAATGCTATGATCTTCTGCCCTGGTAAGTTCCGGGTTACGTTAACCAGTCCTGCTTGTAGGAGAGCCAAGCAGGTGCGATCAGGCAGTGTGCCCCAGCACACTTCCTTGCTATCAATAAGCCAGGATTCTGAACAATGCTGGCCTAGTGTTTTGTGCGAACATAGTAACATCACTATGAGCTTCTTGGAAGGAGGGCAGAATACAGGTGTAAACTATATCTTTGAGATGCTGATGGTTTTGGTTTCCTTGAGACCTGCTGGCTTTTTTGTGGGATCTTGTGCTGATATGTGGTAGTATATTTAATGTCTCTCATTACCTCACTTCTCTGTACTATGATGAAATGACACACTCCAGAAGGATATCTCTGCAGGGAAGTTTGCTAATCTATCTGTTGTTTTACTCCATCTTGTTCCTGCAGGTGCTGTAGAGTTGGAAAATTTACCATTAAAGAAAGATGCCTTGAAGGAGTTGTTGCCATTTGAGGTCAAAGCTGGTATGTATTTGGAAGTGTGTTTAAAGAAGAGAGAGTTTCTTTAAGAGCTATGTTTGTGCTTCTGCAGTTGTTCATGTATTACTGGAGCAACTTTTAAGGATGTTTCTGTTAGTGGAATACTGGTTTCAGGATGGCTTTAAAAAGTAGATTGACTCAGAGTGACAAAAACAGCATGATCATCTCATTTTGCAATAGTACTGTTCATCATGAATATAAAGCTTTTTTATGTGTGCTGATGTTGTTCTTCTTGAAAATTGTAGGCTTCATTGGCAAGATAACACTACAGATACCATTTTATCGTCCCCATATTGATCCATGGGTGATTTCTGTGTCCAAATTGCACGTTATTGGCTCACCGGAAAAGCAAGAGGATTTTGATGAAGAAAGGGAGAGGCTGTTGGAAAGAGAAAGCAAGAAAGCAATTTTATTGGCACTGGAAGAAAAATGGAAAGTGAGTTACTTAGGAGTTTTAAATGAAAGGTTCTAGTTATTTCTGCAATTTAGGAAATGGATTGTGTTGAAACCTCAAATCTAATTTCTTGTTCTGAATGGCTCTAGAAAACCAAATTCTTCTTTCTCTCAAAACTGAGAAAATGGGTGGTTTTTGTTTCTTTAGTAAGCTGCAAATAAAGCTTATTTGTTTTACAGTTTAAAAAAAAGTCAAGCCCTTCAGCCTAGCAGTGGGTTTGGTGGTGATTAAAGGTGCAATCCTATGCAAGTTTAGGCAGAAAAAAGGCCTACAGTTCCCAGCATGCCCCAGCCAGCATAGCTGGCTGGGGCATGCTGGGAGTTGTAGGCTTTTTTCTGTCTAAACTTGCATAGGTTTACACCCTAAATTTCCTAGTTAAAATTCAGGGAGGGGAGTTAAATATCTGCATAGTTCTACCATTTTTACAAATCATACAAATTGGGGTAGAAGAAGTGCCTGTCTTTGAGGAACACATGTCTGGTTGCCACAAGTACACATGCCTGTTTGCCACATGTACACCTTGTGAAGACATGGTCACTTGCAGTTTCCTATTGCATGAGTGTATGGTGAAATAGGCATATGTGTTTGTCAGGTGAAACTGTTACACCAATACATGCAGTATGCACACTCTCAGAAGTTATATCCATGTTGGAATACCAGCACATGTGAAGCAGTTTGGCAGGCCTTTGCAGCTTAGCTTTTTCTTCTTCCCCTTCACTATGAGCTGTGCGTGTGGGTGAAGTGGACTGTTTCTGGATGCAGACTTTGCCAGATGTGGGGGCCCTCCGTGGACCTTAATGGGCAGCTAGTCTCTGATTGCTGCTCTGTTTACTATTCCTACCCACTGTGCTTATTATAGACCCATGCAGTGTTTCCAAGATGATGAATAGCTGGCTGTTCTTTGAGACTGCAAGTTATCTGGAATGCTTGCTTTTTCTGGAGCTCAGCTCATTAAATAATTTCTTGGTGGCATTTTCTCTTCACACTCAAGATAGAAGCCTTTCCTCTCTCTTTTCAGAAAGAACGGGAGCAGGTAGCAGAATCTTACTGGTATTCAGTGACCGCATCTGTCGTTGCAAGGATTGTAGAGAACATCGAAGTAAGCCGGATGGACAGAGAGTCTCCTCCCTTGTTTTCTAGCTATTACTCATAATCCTCTCCTCCCCATCCTCATCTTAACTGTTTGTGAGCAAAGAAAAAAACCTTCCTCCCCTTTGAATCCAGCCTCAGGTTGCTGTAGCAAACGTGGCCTGTTGGGAGAGGAATCTTTCTGAGCAGGCATGAGCGTATTTGGGGTTCATTATTGGCTGATCAATTGCATTTAATGGAATACACCTTCATAAAGATCCTTTACCGCCTGCTTTTGTTTGTGCACACCAGTGACTGCTGTCAGCGTGGGTACAGTCACATTCCGTTGTTGCTAAATGTTACATTTGTAGAAGGTGGGTGAAGCTGGTGTGCCGGAGGAAAAAGGGAAGGGTAGGAAGGCTGGATAGATTCATTCTAGAAGGCAGAGAAGAAAGCTACGCAAACAAGAGTCCACAATTCTGCTCGCCGTGCCAAGGGCGTACCGCCCCAGCCTTTCTTCAGGGAACTGAGGGCTACACAGGGATGGCCCCCAAAGTTGTGCTGTGCTCTAGTGGTGCTTGAAGCACTTCAAAAGCCCGCCGTAACTTTGGGGATGAAACCAGGCCCTATTTCCGGTTCTAAGCGAGAAAGGAGGGCTGGGTTTTGTTGTGGCACTGCACTCAGAAAATCTGTGGACTCCTGTACACAACTCTGACATCAGTGTTCATCCGTTCGGAGTGGTAGGTAAATGATTTTGGCAGTTTTGGGGGCCCAAGAGGAAGGTGTTACAGTAGCAAATCAGGAAAGAATAGTGAAGAATTTATCTGCTGAGAATGCAAGATGCTGGATTGGAAATTAGTCATATTTGGTGATTAACCAGCAGTTTCCAAATAAGATCGTGTTCTGCCCACGTGGGTTATCTTGATCCGTTTGTACCTGTTCCTTTGTTTCAAGCAGACTAAAGAGAACCCCCACTTCTCACTTTTCCCCCCTCTTCAGTTAAATATTCAAGATGTCCACCTGAGGTTCGAAGATGGCATCACGAATCCTTCGCAGCCATTTGCCTTTGGAATCTGTATTAAAAATGTATCTGTGCAAAATGCTGTAAATGAGCGAGTGAGTAGATGCAATCCACACAGAAGAATTGCACCAGCTAAGATTTGTGTTGTTTTAAAGGGTGTGTGGGGGTGGGTGGGAAGGGTGGGCTGTATTTCAAATATCAGCCATTTACATATATGGAATTTTGAGTGGAAGAGGATTGAATTCAAGTGGAAGGGGTTCCAGGAAAGGATCTTATCTCAGGTTGAAGTGGGCTACTGAGCTGGGACAGGGTGGTGTTAAAACAGAATTTTCACTGAGGTTAGATGTACCAGATATACCTGAGATTTTGTTTGTTTTTTGTTTTGCTTTTCCCAGTAGTGAGTGATTTGGTTCATGCCATTTGCTCTGCAACTACTTTGTATAGTAGATCTTGTTCCTGATCTCTGTGGCACAGTGTAATCTGGGTTCCTTGGTTGTGTGTGTGTGTGTGTGTGTGTGTGTGTGTCTGACACACAGGCTGGTCTGCCTTGAAGTATGGGGTTAAACCTGAGGATACTGTTGGTATTCTAGTAGCTGCATCATGAATTTAT
Organism: Shinisaurus crocodilurus; assembly: GCA_021292165.1. NCBI lineage: Eukaryota > Metazoa > Chordata > Lepidosauria > Squamata > Shinisauridae > Shinisaurus > Shinisaurus crocodilurus. The sequence goes on from CM037886.1 coordinate 30,449,198, forward strand.
TTGGTGTTTGGCAAGTTACTGTGTGTATGTGAGTGAGTGAGAGAGAGAGACAGACAGATTCTGAAGGATTCTTAACGTTAAATGATGTGAAGACCCCATTACCCACCCACCCCATGCTACCAATTTTAACACTGAATAGTTTCAGGTCTCGTAGTGTTCAAATGGAGTAACGTGTGCTGATTATTTAATGTGGTGTGTTATGTTTGGATTGTGGTTCGATGTAGTTTTTCTTGTTCTAAGGTGGAGGAGCTAATGAAGAAAAAGCAGCTGGATATTGATGACTTCAGCATCTATTGGGATACTGATTGTGCTTTATTGGCAGACCTGCCACCTGGGGAGCTGCAGGTATGAGCAGCGCTGTGTGTGCGCGCACACGCAAGAAATTCTGTTTATTTATACGAATTAACATTGTTATGATTTCCAGGAAGCAATGGATAAAAGTATGGAGAGCCGTGACCATAACTATATCATGGAGCCAGTGTGTACCTCTGCTCTTCTCAAGAGAAACTGTTCCAAAGAGCCCTTAAGGTCGCGGAATACTCCACGACTTGAGTTTGATATCCAGTTGGAGACAATACCACTGAAACTTTCCCAGGTAAAAGCTGCTTACCAATGTTGTTCTGGAAATGGAGCATTTACACAGAGGTTCAATATAGTAGTTAGCAGTGTGTGTTGGGGTGTGTTTGTGTGTATTTATGTATGTGCAATACTTGCTAACAAACACACAAATTAAATATATTTGTGTCAAGCAAACAAAATGATAGCACTTTAATGTTAGCAACATTCCATGGGAATGATTCAATGGTTGCAGCACCCAAATGCAGGGTATTCCCATAGGGCTCAATAGAACCCTGTTTTCCTCCACCCGCTGCCCACACATGCACATTTCGCCACCACATCTACATATTAATGCCATATACAACAGAATCCCTGCTATAAACCTACATTCAAAGAACTGGCTGTTCAGTTCAAAATGATATGTGCAGCCCAGTCCTCCTATCCTTCTAGTCTTACGTTGCGACTTTCACATTGCCAGGTCACAGTGCTGCAATGACAAGTAGAAGCCACAAAAGGCGAAGTTCTCCTTCCGTACGCATTTTAGAGGTACGGGAGGCCTGTCCGGGTTTAACGCTAGCAACTCATGGCGTTGTGTAATGCTTTCCATGACCATTCCCCCTTCACTCTTTCACGTGCTCGTCCATTTACAAGTGCACACATATGCCTTTCATACTACTCACCCACAATCTTTGCATACTTATACAAACTCATATCTTTTGCTTACCACTCTCACAGTCAAACACAGTGTTCTCCAACCTTGGGTCCCCAGATGTTTTTGGCCTACAACTCCCAGCGTGCCCCAGTCAGCTACGCTGGCTGGGGCACGCTGGGAGTTGTAGGCCAAAAACATCTGGGGATCTAAGGTTGGAGAACACTGGTCTAACAGGTGATGCATTCCTTCTGTGCTTCAAGCTTGTGTTGCGAAGTACTGTAGCTAAGAGACTGAGCTACAAACCAGGCTGCTGTTGAATCACAGTGGGTCTACTCTATGTATAACTAGGTCCGGACTTACCCCTATATGTCGCTAGGTCTTCATTTGTTGACAGCCCATGAAAGTTTCATAGCAGCTAAGCTAATGGCTTAAGAGGGCTCATTTCAAACACCAAAAGCCAGTGCTTGCAGCCAAAGCTTGCACAGTCTTTTAAAATTACAGTCTGTGTTTTCCTGATTTTTGTTGTTTTCCTTTTGTCTCATTTATCTGACTTTGGGAATAAATGATCAAAACCACTAATTTTCTGCAAATCTGCACATTCCAGTGTTGGACTGGGACTCGGGAGATCTGGGTTCAAGTCCCTGCTCGGCCATGAAACTCACTGGGTGACTTTGGGCCAGTCACTGACTCTCAGCCTAACCTACCTCACAGGGTTGTTGTGAGGATAAAAGGGAGAGGAGGAGGAGGATTATGTAAGCCACCTTGGGCTCCTTGCAGGAGAAAAGGCGGGGTATAAATATAATAAATAAAATAAATTCCTGGCTAAGATTTGAATCTACACTTGTGTCTCTGGGTACCACGCTAGGTACCCTAGCAACTATCCAAAGCTGGCTTTGCCTTTTCATGTGTACATGTGTGGCACTTTCCCCACCAAATATACCTATTAATGGCATATGCAAAGCACTGAAATTAATGCTAGTGTCAAGCAATGAATACCAGCATTGTTTTAAATAACTGTACATTGTTTTATTCACACAGACACAGTACCGACAAATAATGGACTTTTTGAAAGAACTGGATCGGAAAGAGCGACAGCTTGAATTCAGAAGGTGGAGGCCGAAGGTCACAGTAGCTGAAAAGTATGAGCTCTGTTTTCTTGACCAGATACTCCATACATTCAGGTCCCCATCCCAAAGCATGTATTGGTGTCTTGCTATTGATATAAGAAAGAATATTTGAGTTGCTGTTTTATTTTGTGCTTAACTGTAGATTGCTCTGAATGTTGCTCATTCTTCAGAACTAAAATTTGGGGAGGTGTGGTAACTGGGCAAAGTGTGATGACCAATGTTAAGAGACCAAAATAGGGGGTTTTGTTTGTGCAGTTTTAATATTATTGTACTGACCCTGCAGGCAGCATGCTACTTATTTCTGATTCATGGCTCCTACAACATTCATGCCCAAAAAAATAGGGTTGAACAATTGGGGACACTCAAATACTATATTAAATTCCCAAGCTGCTAAGCGGAATGCTCCTTTTCAAGGTTCTAGCCAGCCTGAAAGAGGAGTCTTGTAGTATCATTCAGGGCTCACAGAGAGGAAACTTCTTTGGGGTGGGGGGAACGAAGGACCTTTTCCACCCTCCTGAAACCTTCCCCCACCGTGCTGTATAGTGCTAAGTGACTGGGGTTGGAGCTACTTCATGGGGATAGTGTGGGTGATTCTGGAGTATGGGAAAGGGAAAAGGCAATTCCACTCCCATTACCCCGTAAACTCCTAAACTTTGTTGAATATGGGGTGATGGAGGGAATGTTCACCCTAAAATGATGGGTTGCCTGCCTTGCAGGGTTCTTGGGTGCCAGCGTTAGAGGTTTCCATGCTCTTCCAGGAAGAGAGCAGAGGAATCTGTTGGACTTTGTGCCCAGCCTTGAAAACAAAGCGTTGCCTTGTATTTCATGGTGAACTTTCCCTGGTTTTTATGCGTGTGTTTGTTCTTTTTCACTCTGTGCCTGTTACCCACTGTGTCCGTTGGATGTCCCTGGGTTGTGGTTGTGGCTGTGTGTGTGCATGTGATTTAATTTTGTTGGGATTTATTTGTTTTGGTGTCCACTTACTCCGTGTCATTTCCCTTCCCATCCTCCCTCCCTCCCAATCCTTTCCTTCCCATTGCTCACTGGCCCCGGGTAGTTCTAAAGCAGCATCTACTAGCTTCTTTTTGAGGTTTGGAATGGCCGAGGCTTTGGTAACTGCCAGACTGGGCTGTGTGCACATTTGCTTCTCTCTGTCCCACACTTTTGAAGGAAACTTAAGGTGCAATCCTATGCAGGTTTAGACGGGAAAAAGGCCTACAACTCCCAGCATGCCCCAGCCAGCAATGCTTGGAGTTGCAGGCCTTTTTTCCTTCCAAACTTGCATAGCATTGCGCCTTTAGAGGTTTTATACTTCTGCACAGTTTGGTGTTATCATGAGCATATAGCAACCATTGTTTTCTTTGACCTTGCCTACGAGCTGTTGCACAGGGCACCCAGACTCAGCATGAGAAAGAGTGATGATCAGAATTTGTTTCTTCCATCCTAGAGTGATTTGACTGAGGATTTTTCTTTGTTTAAGGACCCCTGAACAATACTTACTGTATTTATGGTCCTATATTTCTTTATCTTCCTCCAAGGAGTTGAGAGGATGAGTTTGGGTCAGTCACAGCTACATGGCTGAATGAGGATTTGAACCCAGGCCTCTCCAGTCCTAGTCCATCACTCTAACTCAGGCCTCTCCAACCTTGGGTCCCCAGATGTTGTTGGCCTACAACTCCCAGCATACCCAGCCAGCATGGCTAATGGCAAGGGATTCTGGGAGTTGTAGTCCAGCAACATCTGGGGACCCAAGGTTGGAGAGCCCTGCTCTAGCTACTATACCAGCCTTTCCCAGCCTGGTACCCTCCCACTTTTTTGAACTTCAGTAGTCATCAGCCTCAGCCAGCATGGCCAATGATCAGGAATGCTGGGAGTTGTAGTCCAAAACATCTGGAGGGTACTTGGCAGAGTGGGCTGCACTACACTACACTTACTTTTCCCCCCTGTATCACGAGTGCAGATGACAGGTGCATGATGGGATTGATGTCAGCACTGCCTGGCAAGTTGGCACAGCATGCCAGTGAGTGTCCTGGCTGCAGCCAATACAGGACTTAGGGTTACAGTAGTCCTCATCTTTTTGGATTGTTCCTTAACGTGGTTGCAATCACTAAGTGGAAATGCATTTATTTCTAATTTTTCAGCTGCCGAGAATGGTGGCTTTTTGCTCTGAATGCACACATTACAGAGATCAGGAAGAAGAAGAAGCGTTCTAGCTGGACATTTGTGTTGCATCGGGCCCGAGATGCTCTCTCATACACAAATCTGTATGACAAGAAGCTGAGAGAAGTGCAACTTTCTGATGAGGAACAGGTATTGGAAACAGCAGGGGTGATACCTGCCATCATTTTAAGTTGGTGATAAATCTGTTGCATCTGAAACTTTTGAGGGGTGGGGGTGGGGTTGGGGGTTACATTGCTAAAATGTTCTCTTTTGTTGAAAATCTTTTTTTGAGACATATTAGTCTGTAAGATGTTTCCTCGTTTGGATAAAGTACTCAGTTGGCTATAAGAAATGCAGCACCAGACTGTTGCAGGTGAATACTTTCACTACATAAGTAGTGTTTTCAGGGGGACCAGAATGTTTCCTGTCACCTTTCCCCAGCTACCTTGCTTGCAGCCTGGTTGGCTGCTGGTTCAATGCCACTTTTAAAACAACTTCTTTCTAACTATGTGGCTGGGATTATAGTCAGTTAGATTTTGGCTACATTATTTATTATCATTTAGTAGATCTATATTCTGCGTTTTGACTATAGTCCTCAGAGTGGCCCACAACATTTACAAACATACAGTAGATATACCAAGAACCACACACTTAAAAAGAAAACAAAGTAAAAAGAGGAGCTAGCATTTTATGTTCTTTCCCCTCAGGGCAGTTGGTGTTAGATGACCCTGTGGCCAGGGAGGGGACATGGTGAAGTTGTAAAACCAATTCAGAGTAAGGACAATGTTTCCTGTCCTCATTCAGAAGTGACTTCATGAATGGGCATTATGGCTAAATTGAAAAGGCAGGAACACTTATTTGTTTGTTTGAAATATTTTTATGCCGCTTCTCAGCCAAAAAGGCTCCCAGAGCGGCTTACATATAATCAGTTAAACAAAACAGTCCCTGCCCGCAGGCTTACAATCTAATCTATACAGGCCTGTGGCTCACGCTGGCTCAGCTTGTCTGAGCGTGGAAAGCTAAGCAGGGTCAGGCCTGGTTATTACTAGGATGGGAGACCCCTCCTCTAGTTTCCTGCATTGAGCAGGGGGTTGGACTCGATAGCCTTGTAGGCTCCTTCCAACTCTATGATCTATATGAAATCTGTAAAAAAACACGACACACAAGGAAAAAGAAATGGGGAGGGAAGAAGGGGGGAATTAATTAATTAATTCTGGCAGGGCTGGTGGAATGGCCCTGCGCTCCCTCTCATCTCCCTCTGCACAGCCTTTTCACAGCTTGTGAAAGGAAAGGTGCTCCCCTCCCCCCAAATTTTAGTTCTGCCCCAATTATAGTTCTCTGTGGCTTTGAAACATTTGTTAGGGATTTCATAGATCATAGAGTTGGAAGGGGCCTACAAGGCTATCGAGTCCAACTCCCTGCTTAATGCAGGAAACTAGAGGAGGGGTCTCCCATCCTAGTAATAACCAGGCTTGACCCTGCCTAGCTTTCGTGTGTGTAGTGATTTGTCCTGACCAGTTCTTGCCATTCCTTGTCCTCAGTGTGTATTGTTAGCATTGGCCCAGTTTTGACATAACATTTCTCATGTTTATTAAGCTGAGATATGCATGAGCCTTGTGCCCATGTGTGTTTCTCCTTCCCTGCTCCTTTTTTTAGTGTGCTGCAATTGAAGACTTCCTGGATTAACCATAATTTCCCATTATGTGGAACTGGGGAACTACCAGGATCTGAAACCACTGTTTGAAGTTTGTTTTAGGTCCTCGTAACCATAACCAAGGAGGGAAGGAGTGGTGCACACAGCTACAAGGTTCGATCAAACTGAGATACGTTTAAATCCAAACTAGGCTGTTACTTAATTCATGTAGGATTGGGTCACTTGGTGTTGTGATTTCCAGGGTTGATTCTTGCAATGCTTAAGTTTAGGTTAAGGGCACAGTCCTGTGCAAGTTTAGACAGAAAAAGTCCTAGAACTCCCAGCATTCCCCAGACAGCATGGCTCGCTGGAGAGTGCTGGGATTTGTACGACCTTTTTTCTGTCTAAACATACATAGGATTGTGCCCTAAGTGTATTTTCAAGAACTGAAATTCCATTTGGAAAAAGTTGCTAATCTTCCTCTGAGTATTCTTAACTATTTACCAAGGTTTCTTTTTCCACGTGTAGGAAGAGATGGAGCGCATTGAGGATGAGCAAACGTTTGAGGACCTGAAAATCTTACGCGAGGTTGTTTACAATAGATTCCGTAAACTGGCTGAGGTGAGAGACCTTAAGAAATGCAATATTTTAGTAGCTCCTACGGGTTTGGAGCTATTAATGACAAAAAGAAAGGCAAATAATAAAAAATAAATAAAAAATGGATGGCCTACATAGATGTGACTAGGAGTTGTAACATGCACTTGAAAGAACATCAAAATTATTGATTTGAGTTTTTAAATAAAATGTTTGAATCTCATTTCTGCAATGAAGTATTCAGTGTGACATACAAAACAGCAATAATGACAGTATGTATAGAGCACAAACATATATGCATGCACACACTAGGAAGTATGGATTTTGTTAAATCTGTTCCATCTGTGTTTTGCGGATTGTCAGGTGTCTTTTGTTCTGTCGTCTGCTCATTGATGGAACTGGATTTTTCTTTTAAGGGATATACAAGAATTTTGTTCCTTTTGCAAATGCACACTTCCACAGATCCCCTCCTAAAGTAAAAAAATACAGTCCACAAGTCCATGTGAGTTGGAAAAAGCTGGTCTGCTGCGGAATCTGCAGGTTGGATTCATAGAAATCTGAACTCAGTTGAATCCATTGTGGATTTCTCTTTAACATCTCTATAATACACGCACACACATGTGCGCACACACACGTGCGCACACACATTTTTATATATAAAACCAAACTAAGAATAGCAGCAGGCTGTGTCTGCCTATGTTAATAATATACTTAGCTCGTAATCGAAATCTCAGGATTGCTCCTGTTCAGGATGCCAGCCAATGAGCCATGCCTTTCTTCAGCAGGTCATTGCATCTCACCCCCACCCCCAGCTTTCACATTTTTCTTTTCCACTTTCCATGGCCGCTAAGCATGCTCAAGTCTCATTGGGCTGCATGTTTGGTTCCCCCCCCCACTCTCCCCCCCCCCCCCGCTTAGACTTTTTTGTACATCCACAAACTTTGGGTTCCACTGATTATGCTAATACATCTGTCTCTTCTCAGGAATGCTGTTTGGTTCCATTTCTGTCAGTACTCACCACCTGTGTTTGCTATTCAAGGGAGTGATTGCAGCAGTACATGAAGCACATTGAGACACAGCTGGGATAATAAATGTTGCCTAACGCATTCACTGCAGGCGTGCACTAGCAGTTATCGCAATGATAGTTAAAGGAAAAAAGCAGCACCTTTTAAATCTTCAATCGCTCTTCATGTATTTTCTTATTTTAAACAGAGCATTAAGAAGCCCTTATCTGATACTTTGGAGGGGATGTCTGAAACTGAGCCGGAAGCCTGCAGCCGCAGCAGTGCTGGGATGCTTCAGTATCTCCAGTCCTGGTTTCCTGGGTGGGGGGGCTGGTATGGCGACGCACAGGAAGAACTGGAAAAGGACACTACTGAAGGAACATCGGAACAATGGAGGCCAGAAGATGTCTCTGGTATGGATAAAATTACTCTGACTCTCCAGATGAATGTGGTGTTGCCACCTGGACCCTGCGAAATGAGATGCTAAATATGTAGTACTGACATATTTATTGAAGGGGTTCTGTTTTCTTACCATAAGGGATCTTTTCTTCTTACTCAGACTCCTTAAGTGGAGACAGAACTCCTTGAGCCTTTCCCGGGCTTAGAAATACAAAGTAAAAACAGGTGGCTCATCTGGCTGTGCTCATCCTGGATTTGGGGACAATGATAAGGAGCCAGACCTCATGAGCTGGCTGTGTGTTATGAAGGCTTTTTGAATAGCCCGCTTATTGAAGAACAAAGGCGCCTTGGCTCTTCTGATGTGTGGGATATGCACAGCTTCCTTCATGGAAGCAGCAACATACTAGGGTGACTTCCAATATATCAGTGCAAAGGGCAGATGCAGCTCGGGATTTCACAGTAACCATGACAACCAACATTTATGGTTGTTTATACTTGTTTGTGGCAGGATGGGGAACCTTTTTTTCTGTTGAGAGCCACATTCCCTCAAGGGTAATCTGCATGGGGCTGCATGCCTGTGGTGGGTGGAGCTGAAGCCAGTTGTAGGAGAGCCACTGGCTCTCAGATTCATACACATTGCAGATTGTGCTCTGGACCATTTGTTCTGCACTTGCCTGGAGTTGGGTTGGGCCCATTGGTGGTTTGTCTGATCACTTTTATTACAGACAGATTATTAACTGGCCAAGATCAGGCTCTCATCAGTTTTAAGCATCTGTTAGAGTTGAGGACTTTTAAAAATGATCCAGCCCTGGTAAGTGATGAATCATCATGATTTCCAGAAGGCTCTTGGAGGCATTTCTGCTATTTCTGCAGGCTCTCTTGCTTCTGGCCTGAGATAGTGAGCTGAGGTCTGCAAGTAAGGGCAAAGAATAAACATGTTTTATGTTCAATTTTTTAAAAAAGTTGTGCTCCTTTAAAAATATACTATTAAATTTAAAAATTGTGTACTAAAACTAACGTTACGGTATTGTCCCGCATTTTGAAAGTAATTAACTGTTAAATGGGCACCATCTCTAGTTAAGTTTGACAGATTTGTTCACAAATGCTCATCTATGTTTTTTTCAACCTCTGCTGTTTCCTCTCATTGAACTAGGTGCTGAGGAAGTTTTTGATCCAACGGCCGATGTTTCTAACATAAATACCTTCACAAAGAGGGATCACGTCTTTGCAAAGTTAAATCTCAGGCTGCAAGGCGGCTCTGCCACCTTGCTGCACATAGAAAAGAGGGGTCTGCAGGCCAGCGAAAGGGCTTTCATGCAGCTGGAATTTTCAGGTACTGGGGGGAGACACCTTCTTGTTCCTACAAGAACTTTGCTGCTTTAGGCATCTGGCCACATTGAACTGCTGCCACTGTGCAGCGGCATCAGTGAGATTTACAGTTTGGTGAGATTTTACATGAGCTCCTTGGAGTGGGCACCCTCTCAGACAATAAGTACATGAGGACGGTGTATAAAGCCCAGCTGGGCTCCCTACACCAGTGTTCTCCAACCTTGGGTCCCCAGAGGTTTTTGGCCTACAACTCCCAGCATGCCCCAGCCAGCATGCCCAACACTGCCCTACCCCACAAAAGCTTACGTCATAATGAATTCACTAGTCTTTAAGGCAGTGTTCTCCAACCTTGGGTCCCCAGATGTTTTTGGCCTACAGCTCCCAGCATATCCAGCCAGCATGGCTAATGGCAAGGGATTCTGGGAGCTGTAGTCCAGCAACATCTGGGGACCCAAGGTTGGAGAACACTGCTTTAAGGTGTCACAAAACTTCGTTGTTTCTGCTTTTACAGGCATCCCTAGCAATCCCTCAGTGGTTCTCTTGCCCACTATACTAGCACCATAACATTTCCCACCAACAATGTGGATTGTTCCTGTGGTAGGATAGGGCCCAAAACAGAACAGACCCACAGTTGTTGGTAAAGCCCAGGTACTGACTGGGTTCACATACCGTATTTTTCGGACCATAAGACACACTTCCCCCCCCCCCAAAAAAGGAGGGGGAAATGTCTGTGCGTCCTATGGAGTGAATAGTATATTTTTTATTTTTTTACTTTCCTCTGCTGGTCCGGAAGAGCGGAGGACTCCTGGGTGGGGCGGGGGAAGCCCCCGCCTCTCAGCTGATTTTTTTTAAAAAAAATTTGTACCATACAGTAAGTGCGTCTTATGGTCCGGTGCGTCTTATGGAGCGAAAAATGCGGTAATATGACAACACATCGTGGATAACCACGATGGGTTGTTGTGTTGTCCAAACTGCGACCGCTTCCCGCATGGTGGCTTATTTTTTGGCAACAAGCCATCCTGACAACTCACGGCTTGTTCTAGGGTCTTTTTGATCCTTGATGGGCTGTCATGTTGTCCGAACCCGGGAGAGCAATTTCTTTTCTTTTTTTTAATGTTTTATTGAATTTTTCCAATCATACAACTTATAATGAAAAAAAACACAAAAGCAAAAATATAGCATAAACATTGCACCCCCCCACCTATTGGAACCAAGTTATATTTCTCCCCCAAAATATTTATATATATGTATATAAGATATTATTCTATATTCCAAAAATGTAACAAATCTTGACAAGGTTCGTTCCCCTTCCCCTTCACCAACACATAATCCAAAAATTTACCCCAAATGTTCACAAAAGTGTCTTTCTCCAATTGTCCTTTTTGAAACTTAATATTACAAGATAATTTATCATTTAGCGCGATATCCCAGACCTCTTTATACCATTCAGTAATTGAAAAGACATGTTGAACTTTCAATTTCGTAACCATCATTAATTTAGCTGCTGTTAACAAATTCACAATCAATTCTTTTGTATTTTTAAAACAAACTACCGGTAACTTTTCTGTTATTGTTAACAATGCTAATTTTGGGCAGACTTCTAATTCCATTCCAATTATTTCTGATATTTCTGCAAACACTTTCTGCCAAAATTCCAGAACATTTTTACAGCTCCACCACATGTGGGCATATGTACCTTTTTCATTAAATCCTCTCCAGCACAATGCGGAGCAATTGTTATCTATCCAGTTTAATCTTACTGGAGTTAAATACCATCTCCATACCACTTTATAAAAATCCTCTTTTATCCTAGTTGACATAACTCTTACAATACGTCTATCCCAAATATTTTTCCAACTTTGTTTCGATATTTCCTCATCAAATTCATTATCCCATAACCATTTAAGAGAATCTTTATGCTCTTCTTTTTGTAACATCATATATAAAACCTTTGTTGTACTTCTTCTTGAAACATTACCTTCTATAGCTTCTCTAGTCAAAACTGTCTTTTCAAAATTGGTTAGTTCTTTTTTGCTGTCAAATCTTGTCCTCCACTTCTTTAACCACAGTTCCAGTTGCATTGAATTTAACCATGAAATCCTACTATTTCTATTATTTGTTCTCTAGTCTTCAATTTTTCCACCCAATCCATTAATTTAATCACCTTTTTTCTCCTTAATATAGCTTCTATATGTCTTACATTTTCTGGAAAGTCATCCATGACCACTACCGGAGTTAACGGGGATACCTCTGGAGTAAAAATTTTCCTCGTGCTATTCCAACTCTAACATACTCCTCAAAAAGGGATTTTCTAGTCCTTTTATAATATTATTTATATTTTTCTTAAATAATATATTCACCATCATGTTTCCTAATTCTTGTGATTTTAATTCCAACCACATTTTGTCTTTCCCTGCTATAATGTCCAAAATATGTCTTACTTGGTTGGCTAAATAATACCACTTTATGTGAGAGCAATTTCATTGTGGGTTGTGGGGACTGGCTAGCGAGCCACTCAGCAAGAGTGGCAAAAACCCCTGCCACCCTTCGCAATCTCTCCCTTGCTGCCGCCAGTGAAAGCCCCTTCATCAATGCCCAAGTGGCATTCTGGAGTGATGGTCACTGGTCCACCACCCTTTTTTACAAAAAAAAATCACCCCAGAAAATTGCACAAATGTGTTCTTATTTTTTTATTGTTATTATTTTTGTCAGTCTTTCACAAGTGCGCTCTTACGGCTGCCCAATATATGGTCCTGTCTGGTCAATTTCCTTATATGTTTCAGTTGTCAAAGGGAGCAACTAGTACAGTAGGTAACATACATAGCAATTGACAAGACGAGACTGCATAAAGGCTAATTTGCACACAGTTGCCAGGGACCAATTGCCGAGTTGTCAATAAAAAAGCACCTGTACAGGGAGAAAAAGTGGCAACAGAAGGTGCTCCAAAAGGGGGGAGAGATGTAATCCTCTCACTTTTAAGTGTTGAACTGACATTTCTCAGTGTCCTCCGCCTTTTCGACACTTCTCCGGCTATCCATCTACTCCAGAAAGGGAGGATATTAACTCCCCCCCCCCCTTTTCGGGGCTCCTTTTCTAGGCACTTATTGCTGCAGTTCCTTGACAGTTCTGAAAAATCCCTGGGGGCTGCTGAATGGGACCAAGTGAATGGTTCCCCATTGGGGTGGGTGTAAGTACAGCTGGTGCTGGTGCCCTGTTTGCTCCATCCTGTTCTGCCACCGCTAAGGGTTTTGTGGGGTTTTTTTTACTGTCGCGAATATTTGCACACTTTTTGGGACTGGGAAGTATATGCAAATTTAATGGCTGGGAAGTAAACGGAGGGGAAATTTGTGCAAATTTAAGGCTAGGGGGGAAATTGCACACTTGCAGTAATGGAGCAGTTACTACAGGTGTGCAAATTTACCCTCCATGTACTTCCCAGCCCTTAAATTGGTGCAAAGTTCCCCTCCATTTATAGTCATTAAATTTGCATACATTTCTGCGGGTTTTTTTTAGAACTTTCAGGGAACTGCAGTAACCTCAGCAGTAAGTGCTCCAAAAGCAGAGCTGTGAAAGGCGGGGGGGGGGGGGGGGGTCGGGTCCAGCTGCATAGGAATGTAGCTGGCTGCTGCAAGAGAGATGGAGGTCTCTGTCCCTCCTCTGCCAGCACCCAACAGGCTAGTGCATTTTTTTGTGCAGGCTAGTAACCTTTGTGGACTTATTTACAAGGCAGGCTAGTTTCAAGTTCAGTAAATGCACTTGACACTCTTGTTGAGAGTCCCATTTTCGATGTGAATTACAAGAAAATTGGCTAGTATTCTGGGTGCTTTCAAGATGGATTTAGTTCATTGTGACTGACATTTTATAGCTGAGCTTGCATCATCTGATGCATGGACCAACAAACTAGATCATGCCCCTCGCCCCAAACATTGTTTAGAAGCCCCCTCCCCTGTATATGCGTCTGGAGCGACATGATTTGCATATTAGGTAAATAAGCTGCAAGATTCAGGCCCATGTGAGGAAGCTTTATTAATGCCTAGATGTGGTGATAAAAAAAAAATCTGCTTTTTCATAAAAATAAAATTGAAAAAATCCAAAGTGGGTGTACAAAGGTTTAAAATACATGATCTGTATCTGCAAGATTAGCCAATCCCAAAGGCTCCTTGTGGGGGGAAAGTGTCTTGATCTGCCTTTGAGAAGAGAACAGGGTGGGGGGGCATGCAGACTTGTTGGAAGAGAGCAAACCTTGGGGCTGCAGTGGAAAAGGCCCTGCTTCTTGTGGAGGCCAGTCTGGCCTCCACAAAAGATGGAATTTAAAGCAGGGCTTCACTTGTAGATCTTAGCTGCTGTGAGGGCACCTATAGGATAACTATGAAAGAGAAGGCAGCCACAGCTGTGCCACTTGAAACACATAGATAAGAGTCCTTTGGCACCAAAGACTGCAGACCAATAAGGTTTCAGTTTTGAAATGAACATAAGACTGGGCTTTCTGTTTTATTTTCCAGGAGTAACCATCTTAGCAGAAACTCTCCCCCGCAGGAATTCCTCCCTTTTCAAGGTTCAGCTTGGTAGCCTCTTCCTACGAGATTTAGTGACAGAAGGAACCATATTTCCTGTCCTTGTCTTCCCTAATCCAGTATGTTGAATCATGTTGATACAAATAACTTCAGTTTTAAATAAATGTTATGTTATGTTAATTAAAAAAAACCCAGTTTTCTGTTACAGGGTTGTTCTGAGGATAAAATAGCGAGGAGGATGAGGATTATGTAAGCCACCTTGGGTTCCTTACAGGAAAAAAGGCAGGGTATAGATATAATAAAATAAATAAATAAGTGAGTTTGTGGTTATCTGCTACAACAACATAAAATAGTGGCCTGGTTGGCTGCCTCTTCCACAACCCCGTGGCTCCCCGTTATGTGTCAGTCTGTGCTGACTTTCAGCCTCAGGGATACAGAGCAGAAGCTACTGGTTGTTGCAAAGCTGATAATGCCCAGAGAGACGTGCTGGTCTGTTGCAGCAGTAGCAACACCAGCACCAACAAAGATGTTTGTGGCATGTTAAACAATAACTGACTCATTCTGGCATAAGCTTTCATGTACTGTAGTCTACTTCGTCAGATGCATTATACCATAATAAAGTGGTCAAAGATGCCACAAGCCTTAGATTAGACGAGCCTTATTTGAGAGATGCATTTGCTGGGGTTGCTTCAGATATCATGTGCAGGTTATTTGGTCACATGGTACCCTGGCCTGGAGAAATGCCTTATTGGTTCTCCAAGGGCAGGGTACCATGCATTTGTGTCTTTGAACATAGCTTCCCTTAAAAGGCTCATCTGTAACCCTATTAGCAATTTCTCTAAGAAACTCAATACAATTAGCCAGATACAGTATTAGGATGGGGTTCGACCTTAGCAATATTCAAATAATAAATAGCTTGGTAGATCATACAAGATTGTTGGTTTGTCTCAGGCAAACTTCTTAGAGGGTGATTTCTTTCCCATTAATTCTTTGAAAGCCTTTTCATCTTTCACTGAGGAATTTAATTCAGTTCCTTACGGGGGATGTTACGGATCTCAACGATTTATCTTAAGCCCAAGAGATTGCAAAAATGATAATGACATAATATTTATAAAAGTATTTTCCTGTTGATACTGGCTTGTGAACTAACATTTTTTACTTGGAAGTAAGTCCGATTGGCTTCAGTGGGACTTGCTTCCAAGTATTTGTTTTAGGATTCCAGCTGGTATTACTAGAATTTCAGATTGCCATTGGTTGTACCATTAGCCACAGTGCTGTATAAAGAAATGACTGAAATTACAATAAAATGGAGGGTGGTTGGTAAATATGTGTGTGTGTGTGTGTGTGTGTGTGTGTGTGTATAAAATTAATGAGATACATAACCAATCTGTTTTTGTCCTCATTAGCAAAAAGAAGTTGGCTGTGCCTCTTCCATTGGTCTCCAAACATCATCTTCAGACATGAGTAACCAGAGTACTGGTAATATTTTCATTTTTAGCTACAATTAAAATGCACCCATTCCTGGCTACCAATTCCTAAAAATGTATGAAATCTTCAACTCCTTGAAGGTGGAAAGTCAGGAGGGCCACCGTGATGTGCTTACAGTTATACACATGCTCAGTTTGCAGGGTATTGGAGTAGTAGCTAGACAGCTAGCTTCCTAAATCTCTATTTTAGTCCTTGTTGTGTGAGTTGTTCCCTTGTACGAAGACAGGGTCTTCATTTTTTAAAGCAGCTCAGCATAAGAGGCCCAGCTTGGACCATCGCTGAACTCCTGCAGGCAGTTGATATTCCATAGAATTGGACAGCTGCACGTTATGTCAGAAACTGTCCAGCTTTGCCCAACCTGGTGTCCTCCAGATATTTGGGACTACATCATCATCATCGATCACTCGTGACCGAGTAAGATTGTCTTCCGGGATAAAAGGAGGAAATTCTAAAGAAGATTGTGTAGACTCTAGCGATGGGTCCGTAAGTGACTGTGGAGGCCAATTCTAGATCCACACAGCTTCCCACAGTGAGGACACAGGTTACCAGATAGAAGGTAAAGGATTCATTTGACGTGCTTTTCGCTTAGCACGTTTCTCCCTTTCACCTTGCACTCGGGCTTCTTCAAAGTCCATGGAACCTTTGTGAAAGGCCAACCTCCATTTAGATCGTTCATGGGCCAGAGCTTCCCAGTTTTCGATGTTTATATTGCATTTTTTTAGATTAGCCTTATGAACATCTTTAAACCTCTTATATTGACCACCGATATTCCGCTTTCCATCCTTGAGTTGGGAGTAAAGTAACTGCTTTGGGAGACGGCAGTCAGGCATTCGAACAACATGACCGGTCCACTGAAGTTGGCGTTGAAGGATCATTTTTTCAATGCTAGTAGTCTTTGCTTCTTCCAGTACACTGACATTTGTTCGCCTATCTTCCCAAGTAATTTGCAGGATTTTCCGGAGGCAACGTTGATGAAACCTTTCAAGGAGTTGGAAGTGACGTTTATAGATAGTCCATGTTTCACAGGCATACAATAAAGTTGGTAATACAATGGCTTCATAAACCAGTGTTTTGGTCTTCTTACAAATATCCCGATCCTCGAACACTCTATGTTTCATTCGAGAAAATGCGGCACTTGCGGAGCTCAGACGATGCTGGATTTCACTGTCGATGTTAGCTGTAACAGAAAGATAGCTGCCAAGATAGAGAAAATGATCGACATTTTCCAGTATTGTCCCGCCAAGCTGGATAGATGGCATCACCAAAGGATTGGCTTGCACTTGCTGATGAAGCACTTTGGTTTTTTTGATGTTAAGTGAGAGACCAAGTTTTTCGTATGCTTCTGCAAAAGCATTTAGGATAGTTTGGAGATCATCCTCTGAATGTGCGGAGACCACATTATCATCAGCATACTGAAGTTCCACAACGGAGGTTGTAACTCTTATCACCATTGGCCATGCTAGTGGGGGCAGATGGGAGTTGTTGTCCAAAACAGCTGACAGTCACCAGGTTGGGGAAGGCTGGTAGTCCAACCCTGAAATGAAAGATTAACTTGCCTGCCTTCTATCAGTAGAATGTGGCTGCCTTTGTGCTAACGGGCAGTAGAAAGATGGACATGGCCTACGAATGTACTATAAAGTGGGAAAGGGAAACAAATGAAGCTCATACCTAAAATCAAGAGAAATAACACAAAATGATTTGGTTGCCAAAAATAGGAGAGGGAATCCTTTTTCTCTTAGCTAAAATAGCTTTACTAACCATTTTTGTTTAGGCACTTTGATATGTGCCATGATACAGCGAACCAAATAAGGTAACGTTGCGTAAGCATTGGCTTTAAAAATGATCATCCTTTGGTGATCATTTATGTATGTAGATGTTTTATTAATGAGCACTTTTATTGCTCAAGCTAGTTACATTCCCCCCCCCCCCTTATTGGATGTCTCTGTGTGTCAGTTATGTTATTTGCTGATGTTTGCTGTGCTCTGCTTTGATTTAGCTGTTCCCGTTGTTCCAGTGTTTGAGATGCTGTATGAACAAAACCCAGTTCGCAGTAATTCTGAGCGACGCCTTGAAGTCAGAACTCAAGCTCTGAATATCATTTACAATCCGCAAGCCATTAAGAAAGTAGCTGATTTCTTCTACAAAGGAAGAGTTCATACTTCAGGTTAACCTTTTCGTTTTTTATATGTACTTTCCTTTATTGTCCTTGTTTTGTAACCTTTTTTGTTTTTTATATATACTTTCCTTTATTGTTCTTGTTTTGTTTCTTCATACTTAGCACTGTAAGGTAACAATAGTTAATGTATTTTGTTCAGTGCACATGGGCCAGAAAGTCCAATAAGCGTTCTTTATAAGTGTACTATGAAATCGCTGCTATGTGGTGATGGCCACTAGATTAGGTGGCTTTAAAGGGGGATTAGATCATTTTTCTGCACTGGATGGAGGATATCCTCCATTCACTGCTGGAAATGAATATATCACAGTAAGTCCCAACGTTCCTGTTTGTGGAGGAGAAGGCTGTGGATGGCTTGTATGCTTCCTCCAGGATCAGAGGTGGCATGCCTTTGAATACCAGTTGCTGGGGAGCAACAGTGGAAGGGGGCAGTTTCCCTCATGTCTTGCTTGTGGGCTTCCCAGGAGGCATCTGGCTGGCCACTGTGGGAACTGGATGCTGGGACTAGACAGGGCTTTGGTCTGACCCAGTAGCGTGGTTCTTGTACACCTTCTAAAACTAATCAAATGGCACAATTTAACCTGTGGAACTGATTACTGTTGGGTGCCTTGGACATTGCTTCTTACCCTGTCTATTTCCATCTATAATAGGCCAGGATCTCTTCTCGATCATCATCATCATCATCATCATCATCATCATCAATAATAATAATAATAATAATAATAATAATAATAATAATATTAATAATATTTATTTATCGCCCATCTGGCCGGCAACCGGCCACCCTGGGCAATGTACACAGAATACAGAATACGGTTTGCAGGACAGGGAATAATGGGCTCAAGTTACAGGAACCCAGATTCCACCTAAACATCAGGAAAAATTTCCTGTCAGAGCAATAAGACAATGGAACCTAGGGAGGCGGTGGGCTCTCCCACTCTGGAGGCATTCAAGGTGAAGCTGGACAGCCATCTGTCAGGGATGCTTTGACCTGGATTCCTGCATTGAGCAGGGGGTTGGACTCGATGGCTTTGTAGGCCCCTTCTAACTCTACTTTTCTATGATTCTATGATTCTAGGTGCGTAAGTTTTACTCAGGAAACATAGTTGCACGTATCAGGATTCTAGAGTTTTTTGAAGGCACATTTTTTAAATGGTAATTTTCTTTAAGCCATTCGTAAATGCTCTTGATGCAATCATAAAACTATTTCTGAGCTGAGTTGACTCCTGTTTTGTTTTCGAGCTCTTCTGATGTTAGGGAGGCTTTGGACCCCAGTGGTTGTTAAAAGTCATAGGACCATTTTGCATGACCACAGCAGCCTACCAACAACCTCTGCTGCCCGGATTTGGGCAACACGACAAACAATGGCAACCCCCCACCAGGAGTTGAATATTCAAAATGACACCCGCACATGCTGCGAATGGCAGGTTGTGGTGATCGTGTGAACCAGGTCACAGAGTTGGAGAAGGCCTTGTAGCCCCTCTAGTCCAATCTCATACTTTCTGCAGGAGATCTAGAGCTGGAGCATTCCTAGCAGATGACTGTCCATCCTCTGCTGGAAGACCTCCAGCGAGGGAGACTCTTCCCCCTCATTATTGGTTCCATTATCGTTGTGTTTCTCCCAATAAGATCCTGAAATTGCTGCAACCTCAGCATTGGATGTTGGGCTGCAAGCTCTCCATTCAGCCATCCTGTTCCTCTTTTTTTTTTCTACCATCGATGAAAGAATTTGATGAAAATGTAGCATAGTATTCAGTTTTAAGATGCAAGCTTGAATTTGGTGAGTTGTAGTATTGCCAGCAACCCAGTAGGAGCCAAATAGAAGGCAGAAACAATTTTACGAGCAGAGAGTCTCTCTCAAAGGGCATCTAATCTGAAGTGGATCCCTCTGTGAACTGTGTTATCTTCAGGATGTCAGAATGGGAATTGTGACAATGGCTGGGGGGGAAGTCTTCCAAACTAAAAACAGCTCCTGTACAGAATATTTTCTTAACAGTTAAGGAATTTGTCCGTTTAGTTATTTTCCTGATTAAAGAGAGGCACTTCTTCTGATTTCATTTTTAAGTTTGTAAAAGAGGCAAAAATAACTGTTTCTTAACATTTAAATCCTCTTTTTTGTTCTGGATATCAAAATAATTCCAATGTTACTTTTCTGTCTGGTCCAGTGACTTGTAAACAAAACATTGCATCAACCTCTGTGTCTCTTGGTGCAGGTTTTGGATGTCAGTCGGAGCTAGAGCTGAGAGTGGCTGAAGCTGCTAGAAAACAGTACAACAAGCTCAAAATGCAGACGAAAGTTGAAATCAGGCAAACCATAGATCGCTTGCTTGTAGGGGATTTCATTGTGAGTTGGAAAGAATGATGACTTTTTCTTTTTTTTTTTTTTGCTTTGCACCAAACAATTCGGTGATAGCTTAATGTAATGCCAACCCTTCAAGTGAAAGGGGAAGAACCAACAGGCCTGACATTGATGGCATAAAATGGGTAGAGGCTATTAAAAAACAAACCTTGAAATGTTAAATATATTAAAAGTATTTCATGGAAAAGTCAGCAGGGGTTTCGTAAACTACATTTGGTCCAGAATGCAGCTGCCAGGATGCTGGTAGCAGCAAGGCAGTCAGCTCATATTGCACCGATCTTATATCACTTATACTGGCTACCAGTCTGTTTCTGGAATCAATCTAAATTTCTGGTACTGACCTTTAAAGTTCTCATTTGAGGCCTAGACAGTTTATCAGAAGGATTGCTTATGCCCATGCGAAACTAGCCAAGCCCTAAGATTGGCTCCAGAAACTCAGCTGCCTGACCCATCATTAGTTAAAATCAGATTGGTGGCTACCAGGGACAGAGAGCCTTTTCAGAGAGCCTACGTGATTTATCTTGAAAGGCAGGGTATCAGTGATAAAATAAAAGTCCTCACAAATCTAGGGTGTCAGTAAATATGAATAAGGGTGAAACTTAGTAAAAACCCTATCCTGTTCCAGATTACAGCCTAAGGCTGCAAACCTGCACACCCTTATTAGGGAGTAGCCCCAATGAACACAGCCAGGTCGCACAATCAGACAGTCCACCTTGGCATATTTATGCCACAGTGGGCTGCGGCATGTGTTGGCGCATGCAGGTGACCATTTTGAATATTCCTCGCAGCTTGTTGTGTCTTGCGAAACCCACGCCGCCTGGGTTCATACATGACAAGCTGTGGCCAGGCGGTGAAAATGGTCACCTGCATGAGCCAACACAATCCTGTCTGGCACAAGCTGCAGCCCACCATGGCTTCAATAAATAAGCCACGGTGGGCTATTTTGATGGTGTGAACTGGGTCCGTGGGACTCAATTCCAAGTGAACGTGGATGGGATTGTGCTGCAAGTCATGCTTCGTAAATCAAACAAGCAGCACCCTGCTTTTAGCAGAACTGTTCCTGGCTGTGTGTGACATGAATGCACTTTGTTTAGCACATTCTTGCTTACCTTCTGTATAAAACCGTTAACAATTTGATGTCTTCTACTGAGTAAATAGCAGTGAAATCAGTTGGTGTGGACAGCAGGGCCTGAAAGCGGTGGTGAGGCTGCAGAAGAGGGTAGTGAGTACTTGTTCTCATCTTATTCTATGCCCCTGGCTGCCTACCCAACTCACTGGCTGCCACTGGAAGATCGCAACCTGCTGGTTGGAGAAGTGAGACCGCCCGGCAGCAGTGGTGGTGTTGTAAAATCAGTCCGGTCCACAGATAAGCTGTTGTCGTTAACACAGTCCAAGGTTGAAAGCCAAGAGATATGTCTGAGACCAAGATAAGACGAAGCAGTGTCGGAGCAGGCCGAAGCGTGGTCAGGGGTGTTCTGAAGTCAAGAAAGCATGAGTCTCGGACCGGGGGCTGGCAGGAGTGTCTGGCTACGGTCGAGTTGCAGTGACAATTGCTTCCAGCGCCCAAAGTGTGTTTGGGGCCTGCCTTTTAAACAGGCACTGATCAGTCAGGCAGCACAGCTGGGCCAGGCTGCAGAGGACACGTGCCTGGCCCCTCCCCAAACACACTCTGGCACGGCTGCCCCATGTCTTTCCAAACAGAGGCACAACAGGTGGTGGGGCTATAGGCAGCTGCCGCAGTCCATGTGTGTTGGTATGCACGATGCTCCCCCACGCTGCATGGGCAAAATGTGCATTTGTAGTGGTTCGCGTGTTAGAGTAAGACTGGTGAGATTCAGGTTCAAATCCCCATTCAGACATGAAATTCTCTGGATGGTGTTGGGATGATTGTTATCTCTCAGCCTAACCTGCTTCTCATGGTTGTCATAGGGATGTATCAAAACAGGGAAATCAGACTCGTTTGAGCTCGCTGGATTTCCTGCCTGCTTCCAATCTGATGATTGGAAGCAGGCTGAGTTGAGTTTTTTTTCACAGACTCCCTTCTGTAAGACGGACTGTGCTTTGTGTGTTTTTTTTTTTTCAAACCACCAGTGGAATTTGCGCAAAATGGCACCCAAAAAACATGTGGTTTTAACACGACTTGCGCTGTTTGTGCCAATCTTGCTGAGCTATGTGCTTTTTGGGTGCCATTTTGTGCAAATTCCATTGGCGGTATGCAAACAATGCACTAAGCACGGTCTGTCTTACACCGCAGCAAGTTGGCGCTAGCACATGGGCAATGCACCAGAATCAGGGGAGTGGAGGAAAGGCGGAATATATATGAAACAAATAGTATGCTGACTATTGAACGTGCACTTGTGTGCATTTTGAGAAGCAGTGTGCAAAACATTTTTCTTCTTCTAAAAACTGACAAATAGGAGCATATTCAAAGCCCCTCTAACTGTGCAGTTCTATACATGCAACCCTATATAGAAGTAAGTCCCGCTGAGTTTAGTGGGACTTACTCCCAGTTAACTGTGTATAGGCTTGCAGCCTGTTGGATTTTTTCCCCCAAACACAAGTCTCAAGAGGGAAAAAATACATAAATATAGGTGTTGTGTCTGGAAGCCAACGAGGAGCAATCCTTTGAGATTAAAAAAAAGGGGGCTTTTGATAAAACATTTATACAGGTATGTGAAAAATGTGAAATTTTTGAACTGGTAAATATGCTTTTAGATTTGCCTTTTCAATTATAGCTTTTAGATTTATATGCATAAATAAAGTGATTAATATTTTGAGTTATTAAAAATGCTCTTTTTCCTTTTCAGGAAGACAGTAATCGCTGGACGGTGTGCCTTGATATTTCTGCCCCTCAGGTGATCTTCCCTGATGACTTTATAGTTGCTGATCCAATTTTAGTAGTGATCGATTTGGGAAGAATGTCACTTACCAATTCTCGAGGTACTGTCAATCTTCTTTTTTGTTGTTGTTGGTGAAAAAGCATACATATTCTTAAATGGGAATATTATCATTATTGGAAATGAGCCTCATTTAAAACTTCTTGAACCTTTTTTTTCCCTTTTAAGTGGTTTTGATTGTATTGAAGAGAAATCTATGTGTAAAACTATTCAGAGGCTGTGTGTAGAATCATGGAAAAGTAGAGTTGGAAGGGGCCCACAAGGCCATCGAGTCCAACCTCCTGCCCAATGCAGGAATCCAGGTCAAAGCATCCCTGACAGATGGCTGTCCAGCTGCACCTTGAATGCCTCCAGATTGGGAGATCCCACCACCTCCCTAGGTAGTTGGTTCCATTGTCTTATTGCTCTGACAGTCAGGAAATTTTTCCTGATGTTTAGGTGGAATCTGGGTTCCTGTACCTTGAGCCCATTATTCCGTGTCCTGCAAACTGGGATGATCGAGAAGAGATCCTGGCCCTCCTCTGTGTGACAACCCTTTAAGTACTGGAAGAGTGCTATCATATCTCCCCTCAGTCTCCTCTTCTGAAGGCTAAACATGCCCAGTTCTTTCAGTCTCTCCTCATAGGGCCTTGTTTCCAGTCCCTTTATCATCCTTGTTGCCCTCCTCTGAACCCATCTTGAGTACTGCGTCCAGTTCTGGGCACCACACTTTAAAAAGGACGTAGACAAACTGGAGAGGGTTCAGAGGAGGGCAACAAGGACGATAAAGGGACTGGAAACAAGGCCCTATGAGGAGAGACTGAAAGAACTGGGCATGTTTAGCCTTCAGAAGAGGAGACTGAGGGGAGATATGATAGCACTCTTCCAGTACTTAAAGGGTTGTCACACAGAGGAGGGCCAGGATCTCTTCTCGATCATCCCAGTTTGCAGGACACGGAATAATGGGCTCAAGGTACAGGAACCCAGATTCCACCTAAACATCAGGAAAAAATTCCTGACTGTCAGAGCAATAAGACAATGGAACCAACTACCTAGGGAGGTGGTGGGCTCTCCCACTCCGGAGGCATTCAAGGTGCAGCTGGACAGACATCTGTCAGGGATGCTTTGACCTGGATTCCTGCATTGGGCAGGGGGTTGGACTCGATGGCCTTGTGGGCCCCTTCCAACTCTACTTTTCTATGATTCTATGAGGCCTAGCCAGTGCCGAGTAAAGGGGAATTATCACTTCACACGATTTGGAAGCTATACTTCTATTAATGCAGCCCAAAATAGCATTTGCCTTCTTTGCAGCCACATCACATTGCTGACACATATCCAGTGTCTTCGAGTACTGGATGCTGGAGACAGATAGCAGGGGACAGCTGTCTCCATCACACCCTTTTTGTGAGCACCCTTGAGGGGTCTGGCTGGATTCTGCTAGGATGCTGAGCTAAATTGCCCCCTTGGCTGCTCCGTCAGAAAGACCGTGGATAGGTTCTTAAGCTTAATCAAGGGAGGTGTTCTATATACCAGGGAGGGGCAACCTTTTTGGATTCGGGGGCTGTATTCGGGGGCATGCAGAAACCACTGGGAGGCTGCAGAAGTGGACACACTCATTCATTCACCCCCACCTTGACAATCCTGAGGCTTTAACCTTGTCACCCCGCCCCTCTGCCGTCACAATCCTGATGAGTGCTGTTTTGAAGAGCAGCAATCTTAATAAGGATTGCTGGGGAATGGGGAGGGAAGGCCCACCAGCTTCCTCTGCTAATGGTGGCAGGGAAATGGCCACCTGTTCCCCACCAGCTAACTTATGGTCCAGAATGCATCCACCAGAATGTTGGAAGGGACAATTTAGCTTGTATTGTGCCAATCCTATGTACATTACACTGGTTGCCCATCTGTTTCCAAGCTCAATTTAAAGTGCTGATATTGATCTTTAAAGCCCTAAATGGCCCAAGACTGGGCTATCTGAAGAACTATTTAGTCATGACCATATGAACCCACTGGAACTCTAAAATTGGCTTTGGAGATCCTGTTCTCTGGCTCATCATAAGTATAGATTGGCAGGTAGCAGGAGCAGGATCTCTTCCATGGTGGTTCCACAGCTGAAGAACTTTTCTTTGTTGCCATCTATGCGTGTGCTGTGAAGGCCATTTTTGTTGTGAAAGCTTTGCAGACTCATAGGTTTAAAAAACAAACAAAACTTCTTGGCTGATGTATTCATTGATGTACATTTTAATTGTTCTTCTACTATTGGTTTTGTTCATACTGTAAGCTCTCTTGGAAAGATTTATCTTGAAAGCATGGCATAAATCAAATAATAAATGAAATGTGGATTTGACTAGTCTCTTCTCAATTTCTAGAGGAGGATACAAAGAAGAGTTCAGGTGGTCCGTCATCAGAGCTGAGTGACCTGAGTGATGACGAATATAAAACACCTCTTGCAACCCCTCCTAGCGGCCCACCACCTGAGGCCGGCGTGACCAGTGAGGACAAAACTGTCGAGTTCATGGGGGTAGAAATTAGTGAGGAGCAATTGCAAGCACACTTGATGAATAAAAAAATGTATGACACCTACCGCTTGTCGTTCATGGATCTTCAAATCATGGTTGGGCGAGTGAAAGACAATTGGAAATATGCCCAGGACACTGATGTTGGCCCAACCCATGTGGTGGAGAAATTCAATGTTCATTTACAGCTGGAGTGCAGGTTGATATACACGTCTGATCCCAAGTACCCTGGTGCTATCTTGTCTGGGAACTTACCCGATTTGAAAATCCATATCAATGAAGATAAAATAATGGCACTGAACAATTGCTTTGGAAGACTAAGCACATCTGATACTGAAACTTCAGGCACTTCACAGATGGGGAAAGGGACAAGTTCTGCAGATCTAGATCAGCGTGGAAGTTTGCATAGTTCTGTAGTGAATTTAACACAGAGTGTTATGATAGTGGAACAACACACCAAGGAAGTCCTTGTAGAATCACAGCTGCTTGTAGCAGAGTTCCAAGTTAACTGCATGCAGCTAGGAGTTGAAAGCAATGGCCAATATATCTCTGTCCTCAAGGTGTTTGGCACAAATGCCCATTTTGTGAAGAGGCCTTACGATGTAGAAGTCTCTCTCACTGTTCATGGCTTGCTGTTGGTTGACACTATGCAAACCTATGGTTCTGATTTTGACCTCTTGATGGCTTCTCACAAGAATCTCAGTTTTGATGTTCCTACAGGAAGTCTACGGGACAGCAGGGCTCAGTCACCTGTTATTGAGCCTGGTGCAGCCCATCCAATTGATGGGGTGCCCTTGGCTAAGAAATATGCTGCAGCATCAAGTGAGTTGCCTGGCGCCTTCCCCCCAGATGATGAATCCTTAATTAAATTTGCATACCAGTTTGTGAGTGCAGAATGCCCTTCTATGAACTTGGATAGCACTCGCCAAGTGATAACAATACAGATGAACAACTTGGATATCATTCTTAACCCAGAGACAATAGTTGAGCTGATTGGTTTCCTCCAGAAGTCATTTCCAAAGGAAAAAGATGATTCTAGCCCTCAACCATTAATGACTGACTCTGAAAGCATTTTCAGTGAACAGGAAATCTTCCAGTCCACCCATGCCCAACGTACAGAAGTAGCAGTGGATATTCATTGGTTAAACATACTACTTCTTAGGACCGTTACAGCGATCAGCGGAGAAAAACTTGGCCGAAAAATTGCGACAGCAAGCATTGGTGGCACCAGAGTGAATGTCTCCGTGAGCAGCAGACTCGATATAAACGGATCTCTTGGTTGCTTGCACCTTATGGACCTGACCCAGGAGAACATTAAAAACCAGTATGTCGTAAGCATTGGGAATACAGTAGGGTATGAAAATCTCCTTTGTGATGTGAGCTACTTCATGCCTGCATTTGTCCAGTTTGACGGCGGAAGTAGCCTTCCAGATGCTCTAAGTTTCACTTTTACAAAACAGTCAAAAGAGGAATGTTCACTTCACCTCAGGATGGCATCATTACATTACAACCACTCAGCTAAGTTTTTCAAAGAGATCACCTTGTCCCTGGACGAGCTAGAGGAGAACTTCCGCAGCATGCTGAAGAGTGCAGCAACAAAAGTGACCATCGTCTTGGCCACTAAGACTGCCGAATATAGCGAAATGGTTTCTCTGTTTGATACAATGCCTCGGTCAAGGGATCCATTTAATTTGGAAAACAATGAAGGAGAGGAACTCCCTCCAGTGCGCTCAAAAACTGAGCCTATTAAGCTTATTTTAAATGTGAACATTGAATCCCCAGTTGTATCCATACCCCGTAAGCCAGGCAGCTCAGAGTTGCTGGTTGGACACCTAGGGCAAATATCAATCCAGAATTTTGTGGCAGGAGAAGACAATTTGAGAAGCGACAGGCTTCAAGTTGAGATAAGAGATATTAAAATGTATTCTCTAAACATCAGCCATTTAGCAGGCAAGAAGGAAGCTGCTTCTGAGTTGCCCCATTCGTATCACCCTCCTTCAGGCATTGCCGGCAGCAGCAGCCAGGAAGATTCCCAATTCACTCGTCATGACTTCTTTGAGTCTTTACATAAAGGCCATGGTAAGTTGCTTGAGGCTCCAGTTGTTTGCTACTACTTTTCAGAACTATGAATTTGTTGGTAGCCATGCGTTCAAACTGGCTTTTTTATTAAGTGATTCTAACTGCATTGCATTAACTATTTAATATCCTTCTGCCATTTTGAAGTTATTTTATATAAAAATATTCCTTAATTTAAGATACTTACATCAGATGGTGTGAAAGAATGATTAGAGGCAAGAGTTTTTGCTTGTCTGTCAACTGTAAATAACCTACCTCACAGGGTTGTCGTTGTGGGGATAAGATGGAGAGGAGGAGGAGGAGGATTATGTAAGCCACCTTGGGTTCCTTGCAGGAAAAAAGGTGGGGTATAAATATAATAAATAAATAAAATAAATAAATAAAAAATTGACAGCCTTAGGGTGCAATCGTATGCATGTTTAAACAGAAAAAGCATATCCTATAATTCCCAGCATAACTGGCTGGGGCATGCTGGGAGTTGTAGGACTTTTTTCTGTCTTAACACACATAGGACTGTGCCCTTAGTCACTTCCTGGCAAGTACCTACCAATTATTAACAGGAGTCCATAAACCCTTGACTTGGCTTTCTAGCCAGCCATTGTTTGTGGTTGGCTCCCTTCTCCCCCAAATCCTCTGGAATGTGTGCTGAGGCAGAGTTCACCCCTCATTTGCACTGGGGTATCGAAAAAAGAGAACCAGCAGGAAGGTTGCCTGCTTTTTCTTCCTTTCTGCAAACCTCAGCACAGATGAGGGTCCCAGCAAGGCGACCTGTGTGCTGCCGTGCATCCTATTCACCAAGGAGTTTGCCCTTGAGCTAATGAGTAGATTTGTGGGTAACTGATGATTTGAATAATGCAGGCTGTCATGGATTACAACAGGAGTATGTGGTTCTGAAAAATGAAGCAAGAATCAAGCTGGTATCTATTTTGGCTTGTGAAGGTGTACTTAGTCTGGTGTTAGGGATGGCCTATCTCTGTCCCTATGTTTGATCATGATTCATACTGTGGTGATGAATAAAGATGTTAATAACCTTTCACATGTGTCTCCTTAATTACAGCATTTCACATTTTTAATGACGCTAGTATCCAGTTCAAACTGGAGAAGATTCTAGTAGAGAGGGATGCAGAGTTGGCATTCTCTATGAATGATGATGCTGAAATTTCAAGCCTTATGCGAATTGAGGGGAAATTTGTCAACCCTCTGCAGGTATAGTACACTTTAAAAAATCTTCTTTCTTCTTGTATACCCACCAATGGGAAGTGGTCAGGCTCAGGAGGTTTCTAACTGGCATCAACAGCCCTGTGGGAAAGAGGAAGGAGTGAAGGAGGCAGGAGCAGGCAGAGGGAACATCAGGGTCTGCTCCAGCTGGACTGCCCCCCTCGACCCTGGGAGATGAGAGGGGATGCAGGGCCACGGAGAAGCCAGTGTTTTTGTGAATGGTTGTGAACCGCCCAGAGAGCTTCTGTTATTGGGTGGTATAGAAATGAAATGAAATAAATAAATAAATATATGACTTCTCATTTGAAACAAATCCTGAAGCGGTTTAATTTAATTTTGTGTTAGTGTGAATGAAAGATGGCTCCAGAAGTAGGGAGAACATGTGGACTTGGCTGGTGTGTGTGCGCATGTGTACAGGCAGTCCCCGAGTTAAGACCGTCCGACTTACAGACAACCCATACTTAAGAACGGACTTCTGGGTTCCCCAGCACTATGTTGTTTACATAGAGTACATAGTGTAGTATACTACACAATTTGCGTAATTTATGCAATTTGCGTAAATGCCGAAGTCAAATTTTTAAAAATAAATATTTAAAAATTTGCTTGTCTTGCAAAACGCTCTCAAACCAAGTTACTTGCAATCCAAGGTATTACTGTATAGACCGCTATGCTGTTCCGACTTACATACAAATTCGACTTAAAGACATTCTTAAGAACGGAACTCGTTCGTAACCTGGGGACTGCCTGTACTCAGCCAGTAGGTTTTAAGGATAAGAGGAGGGGTGTCATGTCTTGCAAACCCAGTCAATGAATGCGTGAGGAGGGAGTGGGCCCACACCCACCGATACAGCATTGGTCTGGAAGGATCTGACGGGTATTGAATTCTTTCTCACCATTTTTTATTTATTTAATAGATTTATATATCACTTACCATATTTAAAAAATATCCCTAAGCGTCAAATATTTATTCATGGCTTTGTCAACATTGGGGTGGGTCTAGCAGTTATAGTTATGATCCTCTCTCATGCATTCGCTGAATACACTGGGAAAGATTAATCTTAAACACCCCTGCTCTTTCATGTGACGCACATTTGGGTCTAAAGCAGTGTTCTCCAACCTTGGGTCCCCAGATGTTTTTGGCCTACAACTCCCAGCATGCCCCAGCCAGCATATGGCTGGGGTATGCTGGGAGTTGTAGGCCAAAAACATCTGGGGACCCAAGGTTGGAGAACACTGGTCTAAAGTATGATCAGCCTTCTTAAAACTGAGTTTGAAAAGTATTAATGCTGGATTTCTTCCCTCCCTCTTAAATGCAGGTGGTGTTGGCAAAACATGTGTATGAGCAAGTTTTGCAAACTCTTGACAACTTGGTTTGCAATGAAGATTTGACCAAGCCTCCATCCAGCTTCCCATCCTCCACATATCCCAGTTCCACTTCTCCTTCAGCATCGCTCCGTAGCACAAGTGTAGACTTTTCCAGCGACAGGAAGGAAAATGGACTTTTCAGTCATTCCAGCTTTTGTACCAATAAATTTGTGCCTGTCAAGGAGGCAGCACAGCCTTTTACTCAAATACAAGCCACCTTTCATATTTCTGAGCTCCAGGTTCAGTTAAGTGGTGACCTCACACTTGGAGCACAAGGTCTGGTTAGCTTAAAATTTCAGGATTTTGATGTTGAGTTTGCTAAAGATCACCCTCATACCTTATCCATTCAGATTGCCTTACGTTCTCTGCTGATGGAGGACCTTTTGGAGAAGAATCCAGACTCTCTGTATAAGAACCTCATGGTGTCACATGGAGCGCCCAAACCATCCAATTTAGCACACAAAGAGTACCTCTCCCAGTCTTGTCCATCGGTATCTAATGTGGAATATCCAGACATGCCCCGTTCCCTCCCTTCTCACATGGAGGAAGCTCCAAATGTCTTCCAGTTGTATCAACGGCCTACTTGTGCCTCCCACAAAAAGCACAAAGAAGATGCAGACTCGGACTATCCATTGACTCCACCTCCTTCTCCCACCACAAACAAGTCAAATATGCCTTCCGGAAAGAGTGACTTTGATGATTCCTTGGTTCACATCAACATATTGCTGGTGGACAAGAAGCATCCGGGGTTTTCTTCTTGCTATGACAAAATCAGCCGTAGTGTGGATGTTGACTTCAACTGCTTAGACGTGTTAATAACTCTGCAAACCTGGGTGGTGATATTGGACTTTTTTGGGATTGGATCCACTGCTGAGAATCACAGCATAAAGTCACAGCCTGAAGATGTTCAACACACAGCTAAGTCAGAAGCAAATGTCTTGTCAGCCTCAGAAGCTCAGGATTTTGTAAACACAAAAGTGGATCTGAAGGTATGAGAGAGTGTGTCCACATATGTCTTCATAAATGATTTACATGGGTTCACAGTTTCACTCGCCAGCTTGCCCCTCTGGTGAGGAGGGCTTCCCAACAGCCTCTCCAAACGGCAACACAAGTGAGAGAAACAATCTTAAGTTTCCTGTGCTTGTCAGAAGACTGAAGGCAGAGTCTACTCTCTCTTACACAGAAGTATGGAGAAGGGGAGAAACTCCTGCTGTTTCTTCCTTTCTCTAAACCTCCGCACATGTGAGAGAAGATGCCTCCCTTCTTCCGTGTCTTCTGTGCTGGTCAGAAAGCTTGGGAGAGGGGTACAGGTTGATTTTGTTGCCTTGGGTTCCTTGCAGGAAAAAATATAAATATAATGAATAAAAATAAATAAATAAATGCAGGCTTGGCTAGTGACCCTGGTACTTGTAGTCCACTGTCTTTGCACCTTTTAGTTAACGTTTTATAGTTTTGGTAGGAACATTTAGATGTATCGGATAATACAGTTCTGGAAGATAGTTGATATTTGGAGAACTGAAGATAATCTTGATCATCATGCCAAACTGTGGTTAACGAACATTTATGGCAGCCTTCCCCAACCTGGTGCCCTATAGATGTGTAGGACTGCAACTCCCATGCGGTCCATATAGCACCAGGTTGGGGAAGGCTGGTTTATAGTTTGACCTTGCTTGGTGTTTCAACTGGCAAACTAGTTTGTGATTAGCTAGCAATCCAGAATTGGAAAACATGGTTTGAAGTGGTTTTGCACACCATGGTTTGCTTATGGTTTGGCATGGTGTCTGAATTGACAAGCCACTGTTAGAGCTATCACTCTTTCTCTGGAAGCCATTGCACATAAACGTGTAAGTGCTGAGCAAATGGAAAATGAAAGCCACCAAGCAGCTCTAATGCATAGTTTGGAAGCTCAAACCATAGTTTGGATTCTGAACTGTGGTTAGTACAAACCACAGCGGGCATGGTGTCTGAATCTAGCCTTCCGAATAAGAGACTCTTAAGACTAGGTTGTAGCCAGTCATATAGTAAAGCAAATTCTACTGTGCTTATACTGCTGGATCCTGTTGCATGCTGCTTTGTCGCTGTTCTTAATTTCTCATTCTCAGATGGATGACCTGTAAAAAAGAGTCTTGAGAAGTGATTTGAAGGATGAGAAAAGTAGGCTTGTCTTACTTTAAAGAAAAGAGTCATCATGCTGTGTGTGTTGCCAATCTTATTCTTTTTTGCTTAATTAGGTCCATTCCCTGTCGTTAGTTCTAAATAAGACAACCAATGAACTGGCCAAAGCGAACGTATCCAAACTTGTCACTCACGTGGAAGTGATTGGTAAGTTTCAGTTGCCTATGCTTTTATAAGGGGGTTACAGTAATGTAATTGTCCTTTGGGGTGGCTTTCACACTAGGGAATCACTCCTGGTCTTTTAAATGGCTTCCGTTTGCCACACAAGACTATCTGGAGAGAGAGAGAGAAAAGGCTTTTTTTAGAGTAACTAAATATCAAATCTGCTAAATAGAATATTGGAGAAAGGGTTTGGGATGTAAACATCCCAAATTATATAAACAGTATAAAATTTTATACTGTTTTAATGTATTTTATTCTGTTTTTATCTTATGTACATCGCCCAGGGTGGCCGGTTTGCCGGCCAGATGGGCGATAAATAAATGCTAATAATAATAATAATAATAATAATGATCATGCAATTGGATTTGGATGAGATTCAGGTCTCTAGAATCTTGCCTTACTGATGTCTTGTGAAGAATATGTATATTTTTAGATTCTCTGCCTCTTACGTTTTTTTTTTTTTAAAAAGAGCTTTTAGTTCCTCAAGATTTCTTGGGAGGAAAGATAATTTTTCATTTGTTTGTTTATCTTTAATACCAGTGGGAGTGGCCATGGCTATGTGGCTCAAAGGAGGTGGAGACACTGACTGTACTATTTCTTTCTGAACAGTTTCTGTGTAAGGAAGTAAGACAAAACTGGTCAGCAGTGAAGCTTGCTGATAAAATGGGCTGGTGATGAAGACTGAATGTCCCATTAGTAGGAAAGACCAGTCAGTATTGCTTTGCTTGCTTATATGGCAAATAATGAGAACTGCATTACAAAAGCATAGGCTATAACTATGTCAGTATGACATAATACAATAATTAATCAGTGTTTAATTGGTACCATTTTTAGCTGGTTTTAGCTCTGAAATTTGCTGTTGAGGTATTTTACCTTATTTTTATGTGGTAATGCCTAATCACTGACCAACTGTACTGTTCTCTCATACCTAAAATGTCTCCTTTATGACCATCATTTACATGTAACCTGAGTTGAATGCAAACACAGAGGTACAGATATTACAGTCTTCTTTTTTTTAATGTTGTTCTTGGCCACCTCTCTTTGCCACTTTCCGGAAAGTAAGCTTCTCTTTCCACCCCTTGCCCGCCCAATTAAACATCAATCAGGATGCTTTGTTTTTCTCAGAATCGTGATCACCTTCCTCTTGTGGGCTGAGCAGGAGGAAGTACAGAGCCATGTCTTGATTATTGCTAGCAACCTGCAACAGGGCAGATTTGTTGCAGGGCAGAGAAATCCCTGAAACATTAGTCCTAATTTCTCAGATCAGAAATCTGGTCCTACCACTGTGGCGCCAACCTGACTTTAAATCTGTTGGTAGCAATGCTGTTGAATCTAAAGCCTGAATGGTCTTGGTTTTCTTGTAGAAGGAGATCTGGCCCTTCAGGGAAGCATTGGTAGCTTATCCCTAAGTGATCTCACCTCACATGGAGAACTTTACAGAGAACGTTTCACTACCAGCGGTGAAGAGGCGCTCATATTTCAAGTATACAAGTAGGTGATGGGGGAAGGTGTGTGTGTGTGTGTGTATGTGGGGGGTGGGGGAGTGTTTATGCTTGTATATGTGATGGGATAGTGAAGTAGTGCGTTCTGATAATCCTGTCACATAAATATCTGAGGCTCATTTGGCAGGAGTATGCAATAGGCTCTCCTCTGTTGCTCTAGTCTTTGGCATGCTCCTGCCCTGCCCTGGGAAATCCATTCAGCTCCTTCCCTGATGATGACATTTTGATCGAGGCTGAATACTTCTGTTGTTGTTCAGGCAGGCTATTGAGTTTCTCCTGCTGCATTTATTTATTTATTTTGGCCTGTCTCCTTGTTATTTTTTTTATTATATTATATATTTTTTTTAAAGTTTAGATATTTGATTTTTGTGTTTGATTTGGGTCATGTGAACTGCCTTGAGTGCCTTGTATTCAAGGATCATCCACAAATGCATTTTCCAGGTTGCCCCTGGCAAGTGGAACTTTTCCATTGTTGAGAGCAAAGAATCAAGGGCAAGGGTCCGTGCCCCTCCTCTGTGCCCTGAGCAACTGCCAGGCTTATTTCAGAAGCACAGGAGAATGACAGGGGCAGTCCCTGATGCTGCACTGAATCTCTGAGATGCTTGGAGGGCTGTGCAACTACTTTCTGCTTCCTGGGCATCTGAGGCTTAGCACCGTGGGAACAAGCTCGCATCTCTCCTCAGCTATAGAGGAGGCATGGGCTCACCCCACACACAGGGGTGATGTAATGTCAGAAGACCGTTTCCCTCCCTCGAGGGGAGTAGGGCCACGTTGAGAACAAATTTGGGTGGGCTACCCTGCTCATATTGAGGCAGAAAGGCAGGATGCAACTGTGTTTAATAAATATGGTGGCTGGTTACTAGAGGTAGTCTAGTGCATGGGTCTCCAACCTGTATCTGTGGGCACCCACCAGGCTCCTGGTTTTTATTCTATTTCTTGAGTTTTTGTTTTTTGTTTTTTTTTATTAGGAGGCTGGTATGCTGCAAAGCAAAGTGCTACCCTCTATCACAGTGTTCTCCAACCTTGGGTCCCCAGATGTTTTTGGCCTACAACTCCCAGCATGCCCCAGCCAGCATAGCATAGCTGGCTGAGGCATGCTGGGAGTTGTAGGCCAAAAAAGATCTGGGGACACAAGGTTGGAGAACACTGCTCTAGCATCATCTTTATTTGGATTCATAGGAGTGATTTTGTATTTTGGAGCTCAGTCTCCACCTTTGTCTTGCACTTAGTTTCTCGGGTACTTTTCTTTTAGTCTCACCAGTTTGCTTTCTGGGAAATTAGTGTTTTGTGATTGGCCATGCCCATCATGGAAGCCATTTTCTGAGAGTGCCCATGACACACTATCAAAATCCCAAATCTGCCCACCAACCCAAAAAGGTTGGGAACCCCTGGTCTAGTGTAACCAGATATCCGTAGTAGTAAAAGCAGAGCACATTTGATGTCTTGTTTCCCACAAGGTACGGCCGACCTGATCCTTTGCTACACAGAGATTGTGATATGCGTGTCAGCTTACGGATGGCATCGGTGCAGTATGTCCACACTCAGCGCTTTCAAGCAGAAGTGGTGTCTTTCATCCAGCATTTCACTCAACTACAGGATATCTTGGGGCGCCAAAGGGCAGCAGTGGAGGGGCAGATGGTATGCTTTATGTCCTTCCCTGCAGCATGCTTCTGGAACATGATCCTCAGAGAGTGTCATTGGAGGCTCGTTGTGATTTGGGAGGCCTCATTGTACAAGACATCCCTGCTTTGAGACGTTTTAATTCAGAGTGGTTTTGTTAGCTATGGATTGTGGGATATTGTTAGCCATCCCATGGGCTTGGGATACCCAACTGGAACAATAGCTCAGAATTGGCATTGCTGGGGACGGTTGAAATATAATAACAGAATTTATTTCTGGCATTTTCTGAACACTTCACATACATTATTGTAATGAATCCTAACTACTTCACTATAAGGTTGGTCAGTATTATTATCCCCATATTATTGATGCAAGGCTGAGAAACAAAAGTTAAAGGACACTGTGAGTTTGTGGCTATGTGGAACCTTGGACCACAGACGTCCTGTCTTTGGGTAGTATCCAATGTTAGTCGTATGTACAGTATACCCACTGAAATGAATGAGACTTAAGTTAGTCTTAACTAACTTAAATCCCATTCTTTTCCGTGGGTCTACTCTACATAGGATTAACATCGGCTACAACCCTTAATCCTCAACTCTTGGTTCTTTGGAATCATAATGACTTGAGGATCTTCTGGCTACAAGGCCATAGCTCAGTAGTCGAGCACCTGCTTTGCATGCAGAATGTCCCAGCTTCAATCCCCGGCATCTCCAGGTAGGGCTGGGAAATACCTCTGTCTGAAGCCCTGGAGAACCACTGCCATTCAGTGCAGGCAATACTGAACTACATGGACCAGTGGTCTGATTCAATATAAGGCACCATCCTGTGTGTGGAAACCTATGGACGACTTTACCTGTTTACTTTTCTTGTTACTTTTCTTTAGTATGAATGCTGCCTAGAATGGAATTCAGGCACATTTGGGAGGCCTTGCCTTATAGAATAAGGTTCCCATTTTCAGTAGAATTTACTGGAATTGTTGGTGGGTTCCAGCATTGATGTTCATACCATTTTAGTAGTGCAAAACCAGGCTTGATTTTATGTAAATATTTAATCTGTGCTTCTCTTGGAGAGGCATATAATAGTTTTAGTAAGTAACCATGACATTACAGAGCATTTTTCGAGACCAGCTCTCTCTTCACTAAGGTAAGGAATCAGGCCCAGCAAGCTGCTCGAGTTCTCTTGGACATCGAAGCTGGCGCTCCTGTCCTCCTCATTCCTGAAAGCTCCAGATCGAACCATCTTATTGTAGCCAATCTTGGGAAACTGAAAGTCAAGAACAGGTTCCTATTTGCAGGAACCTCTGGTACCTTCTCACTAAAAGATAAGGTAAGGCTTGTACTATCGGTTCTTTCACTGTTCTTTCACTGTTTCACTGTTCTAGGAATTATACTTAATATCAGCAAATGGTAAATATTATCATACTTGTTATTGATTTGAAATATTTATCTTCCTTCCTTTGAGGATGCAATTTTACAAGGCAATGCATACAAGGATCCCATTTTATGTGAGGTATTTCCGCACATTCTTCTTTGCAGGGGTGCTAGAAGTTTGCATTGAAAAACCTTTTGGAATTCAGCCACTGTCCAAATTGCATTCACGTGCCCATATTTCTAAAATATGTGCACGTATTTCTAAAATACGTGCCCATATTTCTAAAATAAAATAACCTTTTATTTTTATTATTACTATTTTTTCAGTCAGTTGCAGAGTTCCATAAGGAGTGGTTTGGAATTTAGTTTGCCGTGTTCTTATGCTTTATCATTAAGACTTCAGAAATGGTGGGGAAAAATGGATTATTGTACAAACAATAGGTTTGTGGGTTTAATTAGGAATGCATGCTTTTCTGCTTGCAGTCCAGTATTGTGGAGATGATACGGTGAGTGCCAGCTTGTGAAATGACATGTTCACAGAGGACGGTAGTATATCTTCATTTATGTTTCTCCTCCCCCCAGCTCCTTCCCCTACTCAGGCTGGAGGTGCTGTGCAGTTCTCCTAGCCGCAAGGGCAGCTTACGGGGAAGACGGGTGTCATAGACTAACTACTTAAGAGCATGTATTTGATGTCTGCTGGGGAGGAAATCCACAACTGTAGCTGCTTTTGAAAATAATTTTCTCCTTAAAATTCAGCTCTGGAGTGAAGATCAATTTCATTACCATCCAATAGCCAAAGCTCTCTGGGCAGTTCACAAAGAATTACAACCCAAAAATACATGATAACAAAAACATAATATAAAAACTTTAACACATTTTAAAACAGCTAAAAAACCAGTTACAATTAAATCAGTGATAAAAATAACTGATATTAAAAACCCCATCATATGTCATCAAATGCCTTGGAGTAGAGTAAACTCTTAACCTGGTGACAAAAAGATGATTATGTTGGTGCCAGGTGGACATCAGTGAGGAGACCTTTCCATAATCAGGGCCTCCCACTGAGAGGGCTCTTCCTTGTTGCCACCCACTCCTCACTTGGAGGAGGGCCTCAGGTTATGAGTGTAGGTTCATACCAGGAGAGGTGCTTCATCAGGTATTGCGGTCCCAAGCTATGTAAGGCTTTGTAGCTCAAAACCAGAACCTTGAATCAGGCTTGGAAACATAGGCAGCCAGTGCAAGTGGGCCAGAATCACTGTTATATGCTCCTGGTCCCTGCTATCAATCTAGCCACATTTTTCACAAGCTTCTGAACAGTCTTCAAAGGCAGCTCTATGTAGAGTGCTTTGCAGTAATCTAACTTGGAGGTTACCAGAGCATAGACTAGCTGAAGCTGGTAGAAGGCACTTTGTACCAGTGAGGCCACCTGAGCCTCAAGTGCCAATGATGACTCCAGAACCCCCAAGCTATGAACCTGTTCCTTCAGGGGGAGTGCAATCCCATCCAGAACAGGGTGAACACCATCCATCCCATCAGAAGAACCAACCACTAACAGCATTTCGGTCTTGTCTGGATTGAGCATCAGTTTATTAGCCTTCCATTGTTGCAACAATGGCACTGATCTAGCACATCCACAGCCTCACCTGATGATAACTTCCTCCTACAGAAAGTGGAGGAAGGAACTAGAGGATCGGTTATCCTTGACCTGATTCTAACCAACAGAGACGAGTTAGTGGATAAAGTGGCAGTTTCGGGAACTCTGGGGGAAAGTGACCATGTTATACTTGAGTTCTTGATTCTAAAGGAAGCAAAAGCTGAGTGTAGCCAAACGCGTACCCTGGATTTTAGGAAAACCAATTTTAACAAACTCAGAACAATGATAAGTAAGGTCCCATGGCAAGCGACTCTAATGAGAAAAGGAGCCCAGGATGGGTGGGAGTTTTTAAAAAAGGAAATTTTAAAGGCACAATTGCAAACAATTCCCACAAGGAAAAAAGGCAGAGGGCAACAGAAGAAGCCAATGTGGCTTCACAATAAACTCAAAGATGACCTGAAAACAAAAAAGGACACGTATAGGAAGTGGGAGGAAGGACAGGCTACAAGGGAAGAGTACAGGCAGCAGAACTGCAGGAATAGTGTCAGGAAGGCTAAAGCTGAGAATGAGCTAAGGTTAGCGAGGGATGCTAAAAAAACAACAAGTAAGCTTTCTTCAGATACATGCATAGTAAAAGACAGAGGAAATAAATGGTGGTTCAACTACGCAATGAGGATGGCAAATTGATAACAGAAGACAAAGAAAAGGCAGAAATGTCCAATTCCTACTTTGGCTCGGTCTTCTCCCAAAAGAGGGTCTATGACCCCCCCCTGGCAAACCTGAAGTGCAGACTGAAGGGGCAGGATAGCAGCTTGAGATTGATAGGCAAATGGTCAAGGAGCACCTGATTACTCTGAACGAGTTTAAATCTCCAGGGCCTGATGAGTAATAAAGGAACTGGCAGAAGTAATAAAGGAACTGGCAGAAGAACTCTCAGAGCCACTGTCTATTATCTTTGAGAAATCATGGAGGACAGGTGAAGTGCCAGATGTCTGGAGGAGGGCAAATGTTGTTCCCATCTTCAAAAAGGGCAAGAAGGAGGAACCTGGGAACTATAGGCCAGTCAGTCTGACATCAATCCCCGGGAAAATTTTGAGCAGATTATAAATAAGTCAGTCTGCAAGCACCTTGAAAACAATGCAGTGATTACTAGAAGCCAGCATGGATTTGTCAAGAACAAATCCTGCCAGACTAATCTGATCTCCTTTTTTGATCGGGTAACCTCCCTTGTGGACTATGGGAATGCAGTGGACATCATATGTCTGGACTTCAGCAAAGCTTTTGACAAAGTGCCTCATGATATCCTGATTAGCAAGCTAGCTAAAAGTGGGGTAGATGGAACAACTATCAGGTGGATCCACAATTGGCTACAGAATCGGACTCAAAGAGTGCTTATCAATGGTTCCTTCTCAAACTGGGGAGAGGTAACGAGCGGGGTACTTTGAAGGAACGACGGAGGCTGGAGCAGGCCGAGGGAACATCAGGGACAGCTCCAGTTGGACTGCCCCCCCCCACAGGGGTACCACAGGGCTCGGTCCTGGGCCCAGTGCTCTTCAACATTTTTTATTAATAGATGAGGAGGTGCAGGGAATGCTTATCAAATTTATTTATTTATTATTTATTTATTTCATTTTTATACTGCCCAATAGCCGAAGCTCTCTGGGCGGTTTACAACACTTAACAATACAGTCCCTGCCTGCAGGCTTACAATCTAAAAAGACACGACACACAAGGGAAAAGGAATGGAGAGGGAAGAAGGGGGAATATTAATTATTACTTCTGTAATTCTCTGTGTCTCAAGAAGCTCCAGCCTCCTTCTTCCCCACAGGGCTGTAGATGTCAGTTAGCCCTGTGGGGGGGGGGGGCAGTCCAACTGGAGTAGTCCCTGATGTTCCCTCGGCCTGCTCCAGCCTCCGTCGTTCCTTCAAAGTTGGGTGGAACAGCTAATACTCTGGAAGACAGAAACAAAATTCAGAGTGACCTTGATAGGCTGGAGCGCTGGGGGAGTGCGTCTTATGGAGCGAAAAATACGGTATAGCTTCCACATCGCAAGAAGTGATAATTCCCCTTTACTCAGCACTGGTTAGGCCTCATCTTGAGTATTGCGTCCAGTTCTGGGCACCACACTTTGAGAAGGACGTGGACAAACTGGAGAGGGTTCACAGGAGGGCAACAAGGATGATAAAGGGACTGGGAACAAGGCCCTATGAGGAGAGACTGAAAGAACTGGGCATGTTTAGCCTTCAGAAGAGGAGACTGAGGGGAGATATGATCGCACTCTTCCAGTACTTGAAGGGTTGTCACACAGAGGAGGGCCAGGATCTCTTCTTGATCATCCCAGTGTGCAGGACACGGAATAATGGGCTCAAGTTACAGGAACCTAGATTCCACCTAAACATCAGGAAAAATTTCCTGACTGTCAGAGCAATGAGACAATGGGACCAACTACCTAGGGAGGCTGTGGGCTCTCCCACTCTGGAGGCATTCAAGGTGCAACTGGACAGCCATCTGTCAGGGATGCTTTGACCTGGATTCCTGCATTGGGCAGGGGGTTGGACTCGATGGCCTTGTAGGCCCCTTCCAACTCTACTTTTCTATGATTCTATGAGGATGGAAAGGAGAAATAGAGCTGCATGTTATCAACATACCGATGACAATGCACTCAAAACTCCTGATGGTTTCATGTAGACATTAAAGAACATTGGGGACAGAACTGGCCCCTGCAGAGCCCCATACTGGGGAATCCACGGGGACGAGCAATATCCCCTGAACATCACTTTCTGTAGCCGATCATCCAAGTAAACCACTGCAGTGTAGTACCTCCCACTCCCAATTCAGACAATCGCCCCAGAAGGATATCATGGTTGATGGTATCAAAAGCCACAGCCAGATCAAGGAGAATCAACAGGGTTACACTCCCCCTTAGTTCTTTTATTGGGAATATTAGTTGTGGTGGTAGTCACTGTGTAGCTGTCCACCTAGTAGCTGCAGAAATAAATGAAGACATTTTCCTTTATGGACACTTCTTATTCGGGGACCATTGAACAATCCTTAATTCTGGGCTACTGCCCCCTTTTTTCTTTCAGCAGGATTCTGTTCAGTTTTCTTCACCGCTGGGAACCCCAAAACACAGCATGAAGAAAACTCCAAGTGCTGACGAGTTCAAGGTTGTACCAAACTCCTCTGATGGGTTGTACATGAAATCATCATCTTCTGGGCCAAATCTCAGTAGACTGAAAAGTGAGCCTGCAATGAGTGCTGCGACTAAAACACCAAAATCACCCATTTTACCAGCCCCAGAGAGTCCTGGTAAGTTGGATAGAACTGGACCAACAGTCTTTCTCCTCTCTTCACAATCTTATTGGGTCTGTTCTGATTAGGTGCCACTGATGATGGTATGCATGGCCGGATTAAGATAGGGGCTGTGGGAGCGGCCGCTCCAGGCCCTTAACAGATAATCGGCCCGCAATTATAGGGACACGTGGCGATTTTCCCCCCTTTGGAGTTAGCTCTGATCGTTATCATTCAGCATAATTAATGATTTTTTCAAGATTAGAAAGGTGTTCTAAGCACATCTGCATTACAGGCTTGAGGCAAGACCTAGCAAGAACTGTTGTTCTCAAATTAGCATTTCAGTATCTTTGCATTTCAATCACTGTTACTACATTTCTTTGTGAGAACGTCTAGCACATGGGGGGCTTGCTAGGGTCTGTAATATTCAGATTTAGAAGGGACCTCTCTCTCCAGCCTCGAGCAAAAGATCTTTCTGATTCGCAGCTCAATTGTCCAAATGCTAGTTTAACACACACGCACACAAAAAAGCAACAAGAACAACATAATTATTCTTGGTCAAGCAAAGCTTCCTGCCTTTTTGTTGTGGCTGCTTTTTTTTTTTTTTAATAAATAATTTGGGGGAAATTGGGAAGACCCTTACTGATGAGCTGCAGGAGTTTTTGAGTTTTTGCTCCGGCTGGTCCTGATGGCCCTCCTCTGCACAGGTAAGGTTCAAAAGTTTGACTCTTTTGATCTGCAAGTTCTCCTTCTCCTTCTCCTTCTTTTCTGTAAAAGGGCTTTCCCTCTTTTGTGAGCCAAACTGAACGTAAGGGCTGTGTGTTTGTGGATGTGGGTGTCTGCCTTTTGGGGGTGTTGATCCTCCTGCCGCCTGCAAAATGTCACCTGCTTGGCTAATACTGTGTGTGTGTGTGTGTGTGTGTGTGCACGTGCGCTTTCATGGGGAATTGTGTGGCATTTTTTTAAGTTTTATTTTGAAAAACCCCAGAGAACAGAGTTCACCAAATATCCCTCTTGGATATTTTGGACTACAGTTCTCATTTGCCTCAGGCAGCATGGCCAGTGGCTGGGGAAGATGGTTTATGTTTATTTAAAAATGGTTGTTGTGAATGTTCTATTTATGTGAATGTGTCTGCCTTTTGGGGGTGTTGATCCTCCTGCCGCCTGCAAAATGTCACCTGCTTGGCTAATACTGTGTGTGTGTGTGTGTGTGTGTGTGTGCACGTGCGCTTTCATGGGGAATTGTGTGGCATTTTAAGTTTTATTTTGAAAAACCCCAGAGAACAGAGTTCTGTGTGTGTGTGTGTGTGTGTGTGTGTGTACGTGTGTGTGTGTGTGTGCTTGGCTAATACTGTGTGTGTGTGTGTGTGTGTGTGCACGTGCGCTTTCATGGGGAATTGTGTGGCATTTTAAGTTTTATTTTGAAAAACCCCAGAGAACAGAGTTCACCAAATATCCCTCTTGGATATTTTGGACTACAGTTCTCATTTGCCTCAGGCAGCATGGCCAGTGGCTGGGGAAGATGGGAGCTGGGGCCCCAAACATTTGGAAGGGCCCCGGTTGGGGAAGACTGCCCTAGAAGTTAAAAAACGTGGAGGTACTTATCATCAACGATATGTGATGAATGGTTTTATTGAGTTAACAAGCTTATTGTTTACAAAAAAAGAAATATTTTCAATATGTTTCTGTTTTGGCACTTTAATGGTAATTAAAATATTTAATTTGTTTTAATATAAAATTGCGTCTTCATTTTATTTATTTCCATAAAAAGGCCCACCAAAATCCTCAGCACCAGGCCCATAATGCTCTTAATCCGGCCCTGATGGTATGTAACCTTATGGCCAATGGTCTGTGTATGTATTCTGCTCCAGATACTTCAAATTGCTCTGGTCCACCTCCCTTGAGCAGAGGTTACTACAAAACATTACTGAAGAGTGAGTGTGTGTGAATAGTGATGGCAGTGGAGAATTAGCAGGAAGGAAGGAAAGGGCATGGTGTGTTTCCCTTTTTTGAATGTATAGACCCCGGGATGTATGGGGTTTGTTTAATTTGTTCCATCCATGTTGCACGGATTATCAGGGATCCACTCATTGATGGAATTGAATATTTATTTATTTATTTATTTATTACATTTATACCCCACCTTTTTTCCTACAAGGAACCCAAGGCGGCTTACATAATCCTCCTCCTCTCCATTTTATCCTCACAACAACCCTGTGAGGTAGGTTAGGCTGAGAGTGAGTGACTGGCCCAAAGTCACCCAGTGAGTTTCATGGCCGAGCGGGGACTAGAACCCGGATCTCCCGAGTCCCAGTCCAACACTCTCACGCAAAAAAGTTTGCTGCAATATACGTAGCTTTCGCTGGCACATAACATTTTGCATATTTTTCTTAGCTCAGTGTACAGTCAGTGAGCAGAGCAGACAAAAAAGAGTGTTCCACAGCAGAGGCTGAAGAGAGATCAGAGACGTATAAAACATTGGTTGTTTCTTTTTTAATGACATATATAGTACGTATTGTATTTTCCAGTAAGTTTTGTACTTTTGTATGACTAAATTCATGTACAATTCTGGAAAG
Organism: Shinisaurus crocodilurus; assembly: GCA_021292165.1. Classification (NCBI taxonomy): domain Eukaryota; kingdom Metazoa; phylum Chordata; class Lepidosauria; order Squamata; family Shinisauridae; genus Shinisaurus; species Shinisaurus crocodilurus. The sequence continues at coordinate 30,493,526 of CM037886.1, forward strand.
TAAAAAAAAAATCCCAAGTCCACACAACTGGGAAGATGCCGGTCCACTGCGGAATCCACGGGTCGAATTCATAGAAATCCAAAGTCATTTGAATCCGTTTCAGATTTCCCCCTCATCCCTAGCATAAGCATCACCCGCTGATCCCTTCACTCCCTTTCTGTGTCTTTCTAGTGGCTCCCCCTTGTGGGAGCAAGGGAAAAGCTGAGGCAAATCTATGAGATGCCGGCAACACGACTCCTGAGGGTTTGCACTAGGCTTGGGGCATCGCCAGAAAGGGGAGAGAAGGCCATGTACTTCCATGCAGGTTACTGAAGGAGCTAGAAACAAAATAACTGCAGGTTTTGAAGTATGGTGCAGAGGTGGGGAACATCAGACCTGGGGGCCAAATCCAGGTGACCCCACCTCTTTTCCCCCAGCTACCAATCATTTGGCAGTTTCCTGGCTTTTTGTAGTTTTTCTTCCCATTCTAAAAGGTTGAAATGCCTCTCCTAGAATCTTAGAAGAGTAGAGTTGGAAGGGGCCTGTAAGGCCATCAAGTCCAACCCACTGCTCAATGCAGGAATCCAAGCTAAAGCATCCTAAACCTTGGTTACTGGCAGTAAGAACTTTAAGCTAAAATATGCTACTATTTTTGTATTTTTGCCCCTGCCTCCTGGCCTTTGGCCCCTGTCCACCACTGGAATGTGGCTCCCAAGAGTGTCTCCAAAATGGAATGGTCCTTGGATGAAAGAGGTTCCCCACCGCTGGTTAAATTAGTAACGATAAATACAACCGCATTGGTGATAGTTTGGAGCAGGTGCTTGCATAGCAGAATGGTGACTGTAATAAAGAGCACTTCCTGCAGAACATGATTGGGAAGATTAAATACCCTGGATTTATCTCTTGCAGAGGAACAGACCTGCCTGTTGGATTGCATTGTGGTTGATCTGCAGGACATGGATATTTTTGCTGCTGAAAGGTGCTTAAGAGAATGCTCAAAGGCAACAGAAGACACCAGTGCTGATCTGACCTTCCCGTCCTTTATTGTGAGGCATACAGGAGGGAGCCTCTTAACTGAACCCTTCAGGCTGAAACTGCAAGTGGAAAGAAACTTGGACAAGTGAGTTATGTGGCTCTGTAATTTCACATGATCACTGTAATCCCTGCCCTGCCCTGCCCTGCCCTGCCCCAAGTTCAGTTCAGTTCAGTTCAGTTGTGGTTGGGAGATCATTATTATTATTATATTTATTTGTATCCCGCCTTTTTCCCAACACTGGGACCCAAGGTGGCCTTTTCCCCAGCACTGGGACCCAAGGAGATCATTTTAGCTTGTTTTATGTGGCCATTTGTTGTCCTTTCAAATACACTTGTGAGATTCTAAGAGGCTCCTTAAGGGTGTTGAAAGACTTTTGCAAAACTGTTTCTGTTAGAAATCTTATTTGTAAAACAGTACAGCAAATCTATTAGTAAAGCCAAGGTTTTGTGACCCAGGTTTTTCTTTTTTTTCTCTCTTACAGGGAGATAAGCCATGCAGTCCCTGATATTTCAGTTCATGGTATCGTGTCATCAGTTCATTGCTCTCTGGATCTGAGTAAATATAAACTGATTCGGGGACTGCTGGAGAATAATCTGGGTGAACCAATAGAAGAGTTTATGCGGCCTTATGACTTACAGGATCCAAGAATACATGTGAGGGATTTTATTTTTTCAGCGGTTGAAGATATGTGTTGGAATATTTGAGTTATGTTATATTAAGATTCAAAGATTCTGAAGACTTGGTTTAGGTGAAAATACTGTGTGAAGAGGGACGAAGATAATGTTGATTATCGGTAAAGTCCCAGGAGGCATGTTGAAACTTATCACTGAATGTGTGTCAGGAATTCTAGCGGACTAAGAGGAGCATGGAAAATGGGATGGGGAAGAGATATGTCATTTGGAGGTTCAGGGCAAGGACTGTTTGCTTCAGCTTGTCGTTCAGAAGACATTGCATTTAATTAATATACAGGCAGTCCCTGAGTTAAGAACGCCCGACTTACAGACAGCCCATACTTAAGAACGGACTTCTGGGTTATCCGGAGCTACATCATTTACGTAGAGCACATAGCGTAGTATACTACGCAATTTGCGTAATTTATGCAATTTGAGTAAATGCCGATTTTAACGTAGAACGCTATGCTGTTCTGACTTACATACAAATTCGACTTAAAGACATTCTTAAGAACAGAACTCGTTTGTAACCTGGGGACTGCCTGTATAACACAAGCAAATGCTTAGGGTGGAAATCAGCAGCTTTCTTTGCAACTATTTCTGTTCCTTTCTCCTTTCAGACTGTGTTGAGTGGAGAAGTGTACACCTGCATGTCTTTCCTAATTGACATGGTCAACGTGAGTCTGGAACTGACTGATCCTCAAGGAAAGCATGGCTCATTAGCCAGGTATGTCTGTCTCTGTCTCCCTTTTTTTTCTTTTCTTTTTTGCTGTGTGTTGATTTTTCTGATGTGGCTGCTTTTTGGTTTTCTACTTTTGTTAGAGCAAGTGATTACAGGATTAATCAAGAGGATGTAAATGATTATTAACTTGAAACAATGCTACTAAGAGGATGAAATCGGGGGGGCCGTGTGGCTTGTTGTAGGTGCAGCACATTTGTGCACCTTATCACCACCTCACCACAAGTTGTGCCACGCGAACAGGCTCTAGCTATCAGCAGAGTTGATTCAAACCTTGTTGGGCAGCTTAGTAAATAAAATCAAGTGATGCATGTACTTTGGGAACCATCTGGAAGAATTTTAAATATTATCTGTCTTCAAATTTCTTCAGGTTCGACTTTAAGAAGTCTAAATTGCTCTATGAGAGTTTTTCAAATCAAACCAAATCCATCAACTTGGTTTCACATTCCATGATGGCGTTTGACACGCGATACACTGGCCAGAGAGTGTCTTCAGGAATGCCAAATGTGTTCAGTTGTATCTTCCAGTCATCAAAGAACACTAGTTCCCAAGGGGCAATACAGATTGAGCTGCATTACAGGTAGGGGAACCCATAATCACAGTATCACTGAGACCTGGCTGAATGAGGCAGCAGGCCCAATATTGACCCAGACGTTTTCAGCTGAGTCTTGGGCACACTCTCAGCATTGGGCACATGGGTGTACTGCCATAGGAAATTCTTTCTCACCAGGCATCTCGGGGGTTATGTTCATTAGTACATGGTTCTGGTGCGGGTTGTCCTGGGGCTGGTGTTGAACACCTCCAGGCTAATGGTCACTGAATACTTGAACACTTATGCCCAGGCCACCTTGTTCAGGTAAGATTTTATAGTCTCCATGACAGCTATGGATCTGTTGCAAAGTACAGTTGCTTCCAATGAAATCTGTCACTGGATGTAGGAGCATAACCAGTGGGCACAGAACTGACACCAAACTGCCAAGCTTGAAATGAAGATCGCACAGCATTGATATGTCAGGAGAGCAGTTGGGGAAAGGAATTGCAATTCTCAAACGAACTTGATTTCTTGCTCGCCTGATTATCCCCCAAAGTAATCCCAACATTATTTCAAATTGTCAAGATTTTCAAACCAAACTATCTGAACTGATAAAACATATTCATTGCTCACTTCCCCCCATTAGATCTACCAAGGATTCCTCCGCCTTCACAGTTGTTCTGAACAACCTTCGTGTGTTTCTCATCTTTGACTGGCTAGTGCTTGTTCACAACTTTCTCCAAACACCTAGTGACACCAAAAAGCAGTCCAACCTCGCCCCTTCCCAACAGTGCAATTACAGCGGTGAAACGGCTATTGTTCCCAAAGCAGTGAAGTGTGGAATAGTTACAAAATGTTCTTCTCTTAAGATCTCCACCGAAAAACACTTGGAAGTCAAGATCAATGTGACCGGTAAGGCAAATTTATGCAGTAAAAGTGGGGGTTGGGAGGGAAGGACCGGGGAGATCAAAGAAGACTTCGCTGTGGAAGCAGTATGCGCTCTGTCCACATGTTTCTGACGCCATTGTATCATACAATAGGGCAGGGGTGGGCAACTGAAATTGGGGGGGGGGAGATGATCCCCCCCCCCAGCCATCCATTGGCTGAATTACATCAAGGGGGTGGGGCCTGACGGCATTTGGTCCCTGCCAGGTGTGCCAAGTAGATGTTCTGGGTAGAGTGAATGGGGCCTGCAGAGAGAGCCCAAGCCTCCGTGGGCCAGATGGGTAGCCTCCGTGGGCCAGAGGTGGCCCACTCATGCAGTACAGGATGAGAGGGGTGTGCCTGCAAGCTATGTCACCATAATGAACACAGAACTCAATGAACAGCCTGAAGATCTGGATCAATTCCAGATTTGAACTGTTGACCATGGTGGGGATATCTCAGGTTCAACTTGAGCTGATCTCAAAGGCAGGGTGGGGAGGGAACACCTAGTGTCCAAAGTTTCTTCTTTTCTCACCCCCTGCTTCCCTCCATTTCAGAATTTGCCACTCTCACTAGGAATAATGCCTCTTGGGGAGAGCAGGAGAGTTCTGTTAATACCCCCTTTGCGCAATCTATTGAATGTGTTTGGAAAGCTAAGCAACTGTGGCAGGCGAGCTGTCATCATTTGACCCTTGCTGAGAATGAGCTATCTTTCCAGTGCTGCCTGGCAAAGTCTTTTATAAGTGAAAAGTTATTTCTGTGCTACAAAAATGTCGCCCTATAGAAGACAGCATTTACCTAGTCTGTATCTGTCTTTTTGTGACAACTACTTTCTGCATTAAGTTGGAGATCGTGAGCATTATCCGAAACCCATATGTCAATGTTAGAAATGTTGTTGGGTGTTCCTTCAGATACTGAATTTGTGGTGGTGGAAGACATGTCCTGTATGGATACCAATGCAATTATTCTGAAGGGGACCACAGTTGTCACATACAAACCAAAAATGGAACGTCATCTCTTGTGCAATTTTTCTGGCTTTGAGGTAAGAATGCATTGTTACCACTCATCCTTCCTTTCACATGTGTACATAGTCACGTGTATCCTTGTGGATGCGAGAAGAAAGGAATCTTTCCCAGTGGTGTACACACAGCTGATTTTATGCATGGTGGTTTGACAAAGTGAGGGATAGCGACATCAAATGGGAAGATTACCTTGAGGGCAACCAGTAAGAATAAATAGTACGAGCTTTATTCTTAAGACAAATGTTTTAAAAAAGAGAAAAATGTTTGGTTAGTGTACCAAGCGCATGGATTGATATACTAGTTCTAATAGTCCTAACATGGAGATAGAGATAAATGGAGGGAGGATCATCTAACTAAAAAGCTACAAAAGTGTGGCTAACAAAAGGTGGTTGTGCTTGACTTGAGACCCTTATAGCAGTCTCCACACAACACCCTACATTCCCTGCTTGACCACCACCATTGGACTCAGAGCCAGCAACTCGTGAGGACAGTGAGACACCAAAGGGATGCAGGGAGCCCAGCAGTTGGCTGCATCAGCATGAAACCAGGCACTGAATCAATGGGTGCTTTGCCAGGGAGCTCTATCTGTGGTATACAAGGCAACACAGATCTTATTTATTATATAATATATAATATATTATATTATATTTATTATATATATAAGTAACAATAGATTCTCATACTCCATAATTAGAAAAAAGTTTCCCTTTTTAACCATATGCCATAATTTCTTCTGACTCTACTAACCCACAGAAAAACATTTCACCTTCAATTTCTTCAAAGAAAGCTATTAGAGGTTTCTATTCAACCCTTAGTATTAATTCTATAAATGTTGATGAAAATATCAAGAACTTTACTAAGCATTTCTATAAAATTTAACATATTTTCCCATCCTTTATTTATTCTCGAACTTTCATAAGTAACCCATAAAATCCTTCTCATCTCTCATAGAATAGTTTCCATTATATTACTGTTGTAAATAGCAAATAGACAAGTCATCAATCATTAGCATATCTACTCTACTCTAATCTACTCTTTCCTCAATTCAAACATAATTCTCCATCTGATGCAGTATTCGTATAAATTTATTTATATCTCTCCATCTAAATTAACCCTTTTTGCAACACAGTTTTCAGTACATCTTTAGAACAACAAATCTCCATTTAAATCTTGCAAATCGTGTCTCCCAGTCAGCTAGTCCAGTATTTATTTTATTTATTTATTTATTTATTTATTTATTTATTTATTACATGTATACCCCGCCTTTTTTCCTGCAAGGAACTCAAGGCGGCTTACATAATCCTCCTTCTCCTCTCCCTTTTATCCTCACAACAACCCTGTGGGGTAGGTTAGGCTGAGAGGCAGTGGCTGGCCCAAAGTCACCCAGTGAGTTTCATGGCCGAGCGGGGAATAGAACCCGGATCTCCCGAGTCCCAGTCCAACACTCTCACCACTACACCACACTGGCTCTCCAATAAGCATCCAATAAGCATAGTCATTTCTGCCAGATCCAACATTCATTCAATGGTTTATCATCCCAGTTTGATCTAAGATTTTCCCAGCCTTGATCAAAGACCATACTTTGATTTTGCGACATTAATACACCAAAGGGAGGACAACTCCACCTGCTGGTCAAAACAGCAAGCACCTTCATCACATTTTTTTCCCATTGCGTCACAGCCAGATACCCTGGCAAAAAATGGCTGAAAATCCTCTGTATCCTTGCCACTGGAAAGAAGTAGCTGGCGAGATGAATCCCATGTAATTTCTCTAACAGAACAAACAACTCCAGACTCATAACTCAAGATAGTTTCCTCTTCCTTAGTCATAGATTCTAAAGTAGCTTTCTCATCCTGAGGCATAGATTCCATGCTGCCATTCGATGTATTAAAATCCTGGTCAACACCCATGTTATTTGCAGAGTTCTCCATTTCCAGCTCTTCCCATTTAGGTTCCCGAATCATTACCTCTGCAAAATTCTGTTCCCATTTTTTTCCCAAAGCATCAAGTTTATCTTCTATTTTGTTAGACAACCGCATCAATGCATTATAAATCTTAACTGTGTTCATTTCTGTCTCCTTTAGTATCATTCAACAGTCCCATTATATATCAGCTATTATCTTCAACATTCTTTTCTGACAATCAAGTCAAAACAAAACCCTCTTTAAGAAGGACAACTTCAACCACTTGTTAAAACAAACAAATCCAGAAACCTCTTTCTAGTCCATTTCAAACTTTATCATTAATCTTTACCTGTGAGTCCAAATTTCTTAAAATCCAGTTTTTAACCTTTATATTTCCAAGCAAAAATATTTCCTACCGCACTGAACTTTTAATTCACTGTAGAAGAAAAACCCTCTTTATTCCAAAACAGTTGTAATCCATCAATCAAGGAATGAAGGAGGACAGGCTTTGAAACCGCAGCCAGACTCCCGACAAAGCAATTTATAAAGGAACTTGTGGAGATATTTCTCGATCAACCCTAAAATTAGGGTCAATTAATGGCTATAAATAGCCAAAATTCCAAGACGTGTTGCTTCCACCCGGAGACCAGAAGCCAAACCTCAGGCAATCTTTGAGCTGTGCGACAGCCAGCCTGTCCATGCTAACTCCTCAAAATAAAAGGCACTGGATGTCCAAGCTCAAGGGCAGTTATAGACTTAAAAGCAGCGTTTAAAGGACTCGATGGCTCTGGGGAGTGGGGGGGTAGAACAAAGGGATCAATAGTTGGACTCTGAAGAATGAAAGGAAACTTTAAGGAGGTTCCTGGCTACTTGACTGCATTAAAGCTAATTAACCTGATTATTGTAAAGCCATGCTATGGAAGATGTGGGTCACGTTATACCATACAAAAGGTGTCACAAGGGATGCTCAAGTGGTACTTTAACCAGCTGATCTGTCTTGGGAGTGGGGATGCTTCACAATGAGGCCATGTTTACTGCTGAGGCTCTGGATTGGTCAATTTAGGGGTACCCTCATGGGTTGTCAGGCTGGGTGGTAACTTGAAAGTCAGGTAGGCATTTGCATGTGTCTGCAGTTCCATGGGAGGAATTCTCTTTAATTTAAATAGTGGAGAAACACATAGACAGTTAGATTCTGGCCTTTCTGCAGCCATTGTTGTAATTCAGTCTGGTTCAGAGAAAGCCATTGTCAATAGCAGTCCAAAGTTCAAGCCAACAAGTCCAAAAGCAAGGTAACCAAGATCAGTTCAGGAGCAGGCAAATAGCATAGTCAAGGTCATTCCAAAAGTCGTAAATCACTCATCTTGGGCTGGGGCAGTCAGGAGTGTCAGGGTCAGGCTACGGCTGTTAGAGGCAACAATTGCTTCCAGCGACTGATGTGTGTCTTGAGCTGCCTTTTGAGCAGGCACTGATTGGTAAGGCAGCCCAGCTGGGCCAGGCTGCCCGTGACACGCGCTTGGCCCCACTCCAAACACACTCTGGCACAGCTGCCCCATGTCTTTCCAAATGGAGGCACAACAGCCATCTGGGGCTCTCTTCTAGTTTCTCGCAGTCTCCAATCCTCTGCTCTGGCTGTCTTTCCAGACCCAAATGGATTCTTTTGCCAATATTGTTGTGGTGATGCCATTAAAAATACAAGGCTCAAACTACATATGTACAGAGAACCAGCATATATAAACTCCCCTGTAACAGCATCTCTCCCACTTGTGATGCAATTATAGCAGGTGATGGTGCTTTCTTTTTTTTAACCTGTATCCATCATCCTAAAAACAGATGCTTCATAATATCCTTATAGAATTGAGGAGGACAACTTCAGGATAGAATCCTGTGCGGCCATAAAAGCTAAAAGTCACTATAACAGACCTGAGCTGCAGGGTCCATTACACTACCCTGTGTTTTTCCTCTCCCACCCCTGCTCAAGCATATTTTCATCAACGTAAAGGGAAAAAAATATAGACGAGGACATAACTACACTTTCAGTGCTTGTATTTTGTTCATTTCACCTAGGTTTTTTCATGCCAGCTGGGAAATGAGCAGGAGACGGCACTCTCCATCATTGATCCTGCACTAATTCAAGTTGATCTTCTGCGGAATTCTTCACATCCAAGTGGTTCAGGATTGTTGGATGCTTTCAACAGTGAAGATTTCCCACCTTTTCTAGAGGTAATGTTCTAAATCGTCATTGCTGGTGTTCTCAAATGTATGTACAAGTTAACCATCCCTATCCTGATTTATTTTGTTCTTGTTTTCCAACTTTTCTTCAGATTCAGTTTCATGTACTGAACATCAGGCTGTCCTATAATGATATTCAGTTGTTCCTGGCTTTTGCAAAGTCCATCTCAGGTCAGACCAGCAATGCTGTTTCTTACACTAGTGCCTCAGACATCGGGGTCTCAGCTTCTGTTGCATCTTCTGGTTCATCTTGGGTAAATGAAAGCTCAGAACTAGCATCGGAAACCATATTAGCACCTGGGCGCACTTTGGATCCTGTTCTTGGTATGAACGTAAGATTTAAACTAAAGTTGTTTTTCTGTGACCTTATTCTGTTGTGTAGTAAATTCAGACGTAAGGTTTAGCAAAGCATATGTTAGTAGTTTGATTAAATTTTTAAACCAGTGTTTCCTTAATTTATGGTACGTATATAGAGATGCTGTATCCTAGAAATTGGCAGCCAGCTTAAAAGCAATACACAAAAGACTAGTATAGTATCTGGGTTCCTTTAGTGGTGGATTTTATCCACAATTGCAAGGAACTAAAGTAAATGAGAGGTCCAGATGGTGCAGAAGGACAATATGCAAGGGTTTAATAAGGAGCCTTAAGGTGCAATCCTATGCAAGTTTAGACAGAAAAAAAGGCCTGCAATTCCCAGCATGCCCCAGCCAGCATAGCTGGCTGGGGCATGCTGGGAATTGCAGGCCTTTTTTTCTGTCTAAACTTGCATAGGATTGCATGTTAAACCTGCAATCCTAAACATACTTAGTAGGGTATTGGTGGTGTTGTTGTTATGGTGCTAGCTTGTAGTCTAAAACTCACCCTTGCTGTCTGTATGCTTTGAACTGCCTCTCAGAACATCTGTGTGACGCCATATCTCCTACTTCCTTCAAAACCCCATTCAAGACTCATGCGATTGAACTTAAGGAGACTTAATTTCAAAGAAACATGGTTAGGATTGCATTGTAAAACTTGGAACCTAAAGAAGCTGAGTTATGAACAGGCCTCTCCTGCGCTGCACTCAGCTCCTTCACTGCTACCATCAGTCGAGCAGGGAAGTAAGCCAGGAAGTTGCTGTTAACTAGCTTTCCATTATGTCCCAATTGGGAAACTAGTATTAATGATTTCTAAACAAGCCCGGTTATGAAGCATGGTTTAAAGTTGGCTTCATGTCCTTGCTTGTTTGGAAGCCATGATGGTTTCCAAACAACGTATCTTTATAATGACATGTCTGTGACTTTCTGACAATCCTGCTAACTTGTGCTGTATTGCTGCATGTACCGCACTGCTATGTGTCATATCACAGTGGTGGCCATTCCTGATGTATGTGTTTGTTTAAGTGTAGCCCCTGGCCTAGAATTAGGCCTTAAAGGCAGCTTACAATTTAAAAACAAAGCAAAATTCAGCTTCTTAATCTGGGGTGGGCAGAAGGTTGATCAGGATCTACTGGTAGATCTCTGGGTGATTTGAAGTCCATCAGCAAAGATTTCCAACTCCCAGTTGTATGACAGTGAAAACACCAAAATGACTCTTCCCTTCCCTGCTGAAATGAATAAAACTGAGTTAGGATACTATGTTAGGTGGTTGTTGAAATGCATTCTGTGTGCTTATTGGATGGTGCCATGACTCATTGGATCAGCTTTTGAATTCACACTACAGCAATATACATAGCCGAGTCTACCTGCAGTGGAGGGGCTGAATATAAATACAGTCATGCCTTGGATTGAGAGCATAATTCGTTCCGGAAACGTGCTTGTAATCCAAAACACTCTTATATCAAAATGAAATCCCCCCCAAAAAAATTTGTACAGAGATTTTTAATTTAAGCCGTACTACAGTACTTGTACTGCAAGACGTCGCTTGTATATCAAGTAAAAAAAAAAAAAATTAAATAAATATTTAAAAATTAGCTTGTCTTGCAAAACGCTCTCAAACCAAGTTACTTGCAATCCAAGGTATTACTGTAGCAGCTGTCTACGTTATTACTTTTCTTTAAACTATGGACTGCTTCTTGTGTTTGCAATTGATCACCCTCATAGAAGATTTTGAAAAAAATAACAATAAATGAATATGTATTTAGACTTTAATAGTGATAAATATGTAATTCCAGACTTGCAGCTGGCTCGACTGCAGGAACTAGGATTTAGCGTAGATGACTGTCGCAAAGCTCTGTTGGATTGCAAAGGTATGGTGTTTTTTGTGTTAATTACAGATTGGATAAAATTGTCATAATACTTAGCTGCCAAAAAATAGATGAGATCCTTTCCACATGGGCAATATTGCCTCACTTATTTTTTTCAGTTGAACTTTGACTGCTCTTGCCCTATTTCATAAACAGTTGGTTCCCACACTCTTCCACTCTGAAGACTAGTCATAAGTTAGTGAGATGCCTGCAGACAGGACAAGTTGGGAAAGGGGATGGGATCTGTATTTTGGTTCTTGTGTTGTATGTAGGCCACCTTTCTCTCTCCCTCACTTCTGCCAGGGAGGAAGAAATACATGTGCACAAGAGGAGGGAGAGATCTTACTCTCCATGCTTCAAGCAGTTGCTCAGGGAAGTGTAAGCTCTCTCTTTTTCGGCAGAAATGCAGTGTAACGTAACAACAGAGGCAGTTGCGTGCCTTTCAGCTTGTGTTCTGGAGAGCAATGAAACAACTCTGGTGGGGAGTGAATTAATTGTCATTTTTCTCACCTGCCCCTTTTTGGTTGCCCCCAAAGCATGCATTGCTTTCTTCTGGCTGCACGTATAGGGTGAAAGGCAGTTCTGTCTTGGTTATATAGGCTGAAGGTTTTTGTGGTGGTGGAAGAAATATGTCAAAAACAAATTGTATAAACTTAGTGTGGCTTTGAGGGCTCCTGCTTTTTTAAAAAAACCAATAAACAGTTCGGTTATCTATTTTCTGCATGTTTGAAAGCACGGAGACATACGCTTTTAGCAAAGAAACAGTATTCTTATAGCTTCCTTTCCCTTTCTTTTTCTTTTCTTTTTTTTTGGTGTGTGCTTAGGTCAGCTGGAGATAGCAGCAAGTTGGTTGTTCAAGAATGCTGAACCCTGGAAACCTACACCATTATTCTCAAGAAACAAAGCTATCCAAGGCTCAAGGACTCTGCGTTTGATCTCTGGTGTAGCAATTAGAGCAGATAGATTCTGTATATGTTTTATCGACGACTGCATGGATTGTGACGTTCCTTTAGCTGAGTTAACATTTTCACGTAAATATTTCCTTCATTTGGTGGCTTTTTTTTTCACTTGTTGCAGACCTTTGAGTTATCACATGGCACAATATGTGTAGCTTGTATTTCAATTTGTTGAGGCTGGGGAATCTTCAAATGATGTGGGGATTTTAAATGGCTTCATCTGTCCCTGTCAAAAAAAACCCTGATTAGCCCTGTCTGAAACCCCATTTTAAAAGGAAGCCTGAGTTTTGTCAAAACTCTGTGCTCCCATGAATGGGGTGGCTCGCACTTTCCCACTTTCCCGAGCACCTAGAGTCTTGGGAAAAGGGTGGAAAAGGTGGAGGACACTGAGAACAGTCAGGTCCAAAAAAAAAAAAGCTAGAAGGTCTCGTTGGGAAGGGGTGATATACACTCCACCCTCTTCCACCATCAAAGATCCCCTCGCAGCTTTGCTTCTCACTTGACAGCTTGCCATTTGACAGCTGTCAGATGAGAAGCAAAACAACAAATCAACCTATTTATACCCTTGCTTTGTCAGTGTCCATGGATGGTAAACAAACTGTGGTGATCACAAAAGACATCGTGGTCGGTGCAGGGGGACCGAGCCAGGGACTGTCGCCCCAAAGTGCTGCTTGGGCACTTGGTGGAGCAGCTGTCACTGGCGGTGGCCTGGGCAAGCTCAGCAGGAGTGGCAAGGGGTTTTTTGCTGCTCTTTCCAAGTAGCTTGCTCGCCGCTTCCCTATACCCACGGTGGGATCGGTCGCCTGGGTTTGGACAACACGGCAACACCACAAACAAGTTTGTTGCCCACAAACAGGCCACCTGTGGGAAGCGGTCCATGTTCGGACAAGATGCCAACCCACCTGGCTAGTTACCCACAATGGGTTGCTGTGTTGTGCTAACCCAGTCATTGGACTATTCAATGTCTGTTTTTGTGTACGTTGGATACTCCATCTCTCTTCCCCCCCCCCTTTGAGATCCCATCTTTTGTTATGTTACCATTTCTGATGCCTCAAGGTTAAAAAGAAAAGCTTTTTTGGAAAAGGGGATGATTCTTTTTGGATGGCACAGTGAAATGTGTACTCTGATAGAGGCCTTTTGAACACCATCACTCACAAAGTGATGAATTGAGAAAGGTTTGTTCCTTGTATTTGGGCTCCTTTTGGGGGTATTTATATTCAAGGAGAAAAGTCGGTGATTTTTTGTAATGATTAGTCACGTTTACTTAATTTTAATTCCAGGTTTGAATTTTCACCTGAATTTTCCGAGAGCCAGTCCTGAAGGCTCTGCTGATTTTACACTCTCGGGAGAGTATTATAACCGTGAACTTTCAGGTGAGTGTTTGTATGTTCCTAGCGTCTGGCATTCAGATATAATATTGCTTCTGAACATGGAGGTACCATGTAGCTATCATGGCTAGCTTGACCCCGGTTCTCTCTACATGTGAGGATGCTTTTTCCAAAAAGAAGAAAAAGACCAATATCTGCTTCTGTTTCTGGTAGCTGAATCTTCGTCTTCAATTGAAGTGGAAGGAGTTAGGCCTGAAGTTTTAAAAATTTTCTGAGCCATGTATATGAGAGATGAAATTGATACAACTCCCATGTTTTAACCTGAGTTAATGAATGTGTTCATATTTCCTCTCCCTCTCTTCTCTCAGGCTGGGAGCCATTTATTGAGCCCTGGCCATGCTCTGTGTCCTTGCAAAAGCAGGCAGCCAGTCGCCTCCACCCTTCTCGGTTGAAGCTAGAAATGAAAGCAAAACGTCGCCTGGATATTAACATAACTTCTGTGTTAATTGGTATGTCAGATTCATAGTTTCGTTATCAGATGTGCTCTTCTATCATAACTGGGAAAATGATATAGGCTCTGCTAACACAGCCCTGCTATAGGGGTCTGATAAAGATCTATGTTTTGGCAAAGATAGCTTCTGTTTTGCCTGATGACCATTTGAAGAAATTACTGATTTCATAGTATGGTTCAGACGTGACATAGCATGTTAGTAAGCCATGATATGCACCTAGCCTTGCCTGTGACTGTTGCTCCTTCCATCCCTCCATTTTTTGCATGTGCGATTGAAGATTTTTTTGGTTAATTCACCAAACTATTAACAATAGTTTTTCTTGTTTTTGTTCCCCTACTGGAGGTTGGGCATCATCATGGTTAGACTGTCTGCTTACCATGACAAGTATACTTAGAAAATATAATGTGGTGGTTGTCCGTTGCCTTCCGCATTGCAGTGCTACGGCCTGATTATGATAGCTACCATCTTGCCCGCAGTTTTCCACACCGAAGCCCTATCGGCATCCCTTCCCTTGGTCTCCAGTTGGTACTGACACTGATGCTGCCCAAGTTCAGGTGGAATTTAGAGGTGATTTAGTTCCTCAAGGCCCCACAAGCCTCCTGGTCAAGCTCCTCTACCTGAAGCCATTGGCTTTCCCAAGGGTTGGGTTATTTACTGCCACCTGATACTCAGCAGTAGCTGAGGTATGTGGTGGCACTACTCACCAAAGTCAGTCCATAGTTTTTCTGTTATGTCCGAATTCGGAAACTGTGGTTACCAGGATCTGAAACCATGGTTTGAAGTTGGTTTCAGATCCTGGCTTGTTCCAATCCTGGTAACCATAGTTCTCCAATTCCAATGTAATGGAAACTATGATTAATTAATCCAGCAAGTATTCAGTTGTGGCGCACTGAGAAGAGGCTATGTATGTAGGCGAGCCAGGCTCATACATACCTTGTATTAATCCATGTATGTGTGTGCATGTGCGCGCGTATATATCTGCAACTTTGGTTAACGCGTCTGATGAAGTAGATTGCAGTCTGAAAGCTTATGCCATAATAAACGTGTTAGGTCTATTCAATGCTGCCTGGCAGCCAGCAGAACAGAAACTGCTGGCAGAATGGATTCCCTCACCCCCACCAAATCTGCTCCACTGGGTTAGGGCACCTCCAGAGCAGATGTGGGGGACACGCAGCTGGGAGGAGAGAAAGGGGAAGTCCTGTTGCACAGTGGAAGTCTGCTCATCTGACATTGGATGGAGCCCTTAAGTTTTTAAGGTGCCACAAGACACTTTTTTGGGATGGTACATTAATGCTTGTGCTGGCAGACAGACTTCCTAGAGGCCCAGATTTGAGCATGGCCATCAGGGCTAGCAGCCATTAATAGGACACTGTACAGTGTCAATTAGTTTCAATGGTGTTAACTGAACAGCAGGGTAGAAAAGCTTTAGGGAGGGCCAACAAGTCAGTGGTAAAGCTCAAGCTTTGTTTTTTGCTGCAGCGGACTAACTGCCCATCTGGAAGTAGTTATATTTGTTAGCTAACAAAATGGTTAATTAAGTAAGATCTATTCACCTCATTGAGACTTCCTTTCTACCACAGCTCGAGTGCTTATGTCTGCAGCCTTAGTGCAGAGATAGGTGTTGCGTTCAGCTAGGTTTCATGAAAGCTGCTTGTAGTGTGCTTGGCTGTAATCTTCTTGTCAGCTGGCTAGTTCAGTTGATCAGAGCATGCTGAACTAATAATACCAGTGCTATTAGTTTGAGCCTACACTGGTCATGCATGTCAGACAGAAGGCCCTCCTTTCTTTATTTGGGAAAGGGCCATAGGTCTATGATGGAGTATATGCTTTGCATGCAAAAATCTCTAAAGCAGGGCTCTCCAACCTCGGGTCCCTAGATGTTGCTGGACTACAGCTCCCAGAATCCCTTGCCATTAGCCATGCTGGCTGGGTATGCTGGGAGCTGTAGGCCAGCAACATCTGGGAACCCAAGGTTGGAGAGCCTTGCTCTAATGGGCATCTCCAGGTAGGGCTGGGAAAAACCTCCTTCTGCCTGAAATACTGAAGAGCTGCTGGCAACCAGAGTAGGCGATACTGAACTAGATGGGCTAGCAGTCTGATTTGGGGTAAGGCAGCTTCCAGTGTTCTTAAATCTTTATGGAGATTTAGCATTTCAGTTACTTATCTGATATAGTTTGGGGCTGTCATGTGACCTGTACTATATTTCTTCCCATCATTCTGGGTTTGCTTGTTTTATTCTGTTTCTTTAGAGCAGTATGCCAGAACGAAACAGTCATGGATGGCAGATTATTGCAACCAGGAGAAAGAAGTGGTGGAAGTTGAATCCAAACAATGGATGGGCTCTTCAGTTGATCCTCTATCCTTTGGACAGGGTATGAGTTGACCCATAATATTTTTTTAACCTTGTCTGTAGTGATTGCATGTACCCTACTGTGGCCTTACAGCAAGAATTTAGTGATTTTGGCCATCACACCGTGCTCTTAGTCGAATGTTTAGGGCACCACAGCTAGTAATATTTTTCCTGTGCTTAATTCCTCTCTGATTATTTGCTGTTGGGCAGTTTGGCTTTAAACTGAGAGTGCTTTGCTCCTTTCTGTGTGCAACCTCTCTGTACATGAAAGATAAACGTGCAGCATTTCCGGTTACCTTCTATCGCATTGACATCAATCCCACGTGAACATATACATCAAACCTTCTGCATGGCCCCAGCTCCTGCTTCTCACTGTTATCCCCATCAGACACCTTTGGCCCCATTCTCTCCCCGCCCCACATCAAAGCTCAGACGTTTCACACACATGCTGCCACCCAGCCACCATCTCCTTGAGGTCCACTCAGCTTGGAAAGGCTGAAGCAACCTCCTAGGCACTAGCTCCTTCTCTCCCCTGTCCTTTGCCTCAGGACTGTTTCCCCGTTGAAATGCTTCTGCTCTTACATCCCCTCTGGTGTTAACTTATCCACGAGAGTTACGGAAGAAGAGGTGGAGATGGCAAAGTCCCTTCTGTGGGCCTGAAGTCAATATTGTGCTCATTTCTTGCACACACTTTCTACTGGTATCATTGTAATTTTATTGTTCTGGACAACACTGTTCTGCCTCCACACTGATAGGGCCTCACTCACTGGCTGTGTGATGTGTTCTCTGTGCTCCTAATTTCTCCTCCATTTTGGTATGCACAACCAAAATCTTGCCTGTATATCTGCATTTCCCCCCTTCCTTGCTAATGTTGTCTTTCCTGTCTGCCAGGCCTTCCTCTTGTCTACCTTAGAACTAGGAGTACAGCCAGTCTGACTAACCTAGAGCACCAGATGTATGCTAGAGGTACTGTATTGCACACTTGAGATGCTTTGTTCTTTCCCCAAAATGTCTTGTGCTGCAGATTTGCTTTTCTGCCGTTTTCCAAAGGAACCGTGACCATTCCATATATGTGGGCCCTTTAGATAATTGTTCCCCAACTTGACATCCTCCAGATCTTTTGGACTACAACTCCCATAGCCAGCTGGTTGGGGGATTGTGGGGGTTATAGTCCAACACATCCGGAGGGGGTGCCAGATTGGGGAAGGCTGCTTTAGACTAGCAGAGTCTCTGCTGTGGCAAAGGAAAAAGGGAGGGGAGCTCCAGAACAAGCTAACAAGATAATGCTCAAGGCACAAGAGCCCAAGAAATAAACGATCACGCACAAAGGGAAATTATATGTATAAAAATTATACTGACGACAGTATTCCATAGACGTTGGGAGCAGGGATAACTAATGCAGTCTGCCCTGTAGCAAGATTGGTCTTAGATCAAGGACCTCAGATAAAAAGCTGAGTGAAAAAAAATACCATTTTTGAAGTCACTCATTTTGAATTTCCTGCTAAGGCCAACTCATTCTTGTTTCATCTGGGAATTAAAATTGCACTTACAAGACATGGAGCCCACTGTATAGTGGCTTAAATGAAGAAATAACTCCTGCAATGAAGATACAACTAGTATAATAAATTAAAACACAATTTATTAGCTGATGAAGTATTGAAACAAGATTTGTAACCGGTACGACTTGTCTGTCTTTTGGTTCTATTCAGTGAGTTATGTGCTATGTGTCATTTGTTATTTATGGTTTGATTTTGTTTGTTTATGGTTATAATTTGTGATTTAACGTGTATTATTGTTTGGTCTGCGTCTTTGTACATTCCTGTTCAGTACCTCTGCTGTGGGCCTCTGAAGGTCTGTGCATAGGCAGGACAGCAAGCCAAGCTCAGCTATGAACACCCCTTGACCTGCCTGGCTTGGCTTGGCCTTTATGACTGCTAATAGTGCTAATGAACTGGTAGGGTCTCTGCGGGAATAGGCATATTCCAGCTTCCCTTGCTCAATTTGGTAAAAAATAAATAAATGTTAAAATAAGGTAGTAGCCCAAGTGTATTATTATTCTTTTAAAACAGCTATACCAACCTCCAATAACATCCGATAATTGGTTTCAGTATTTTGTGATTAAAATCTACTGGACTTAGAAATATGTGTTGATCAAACTTGATATGAACGTCTTCCATAAACATTGGCCAGGGGCAATAGGAATTTTGACTTTCCTCCCCTTTGAACAGCAGTCCTCACCTCCCACCTGAAATCTTCCATCACAATATGTTAAAAGATCAAAAGGAGGGTGTTAGCTTATAAAAGATAGATTTATATTTATATTTAACAATAAGAAGATTTCCCTGTCTCTAAGATTAAACGCTCAGGAGCGGAATGAACTGTGTTGAGCTCTGGCTCCTTTGCAGATTAGTGACTCTCGGGAGAATTGCCCACTCCTTTCACTCATTTGGGCGAGTGCATACAGGCAATGCCATTTGCACACAGGACCAAGTACACCACTTTGCAGGTTGATGAGCTTCGGGATAAACATGTTCTCAGCATCTGTTCCTGACTCCCAGCTGAGCAGGAGCACAACAGGAGAGAGGCTCCAGCTGTTTTTGGGACTGTGAAAAGGCAAGCAGGCTCCCAGAGAGCGAGCGAACAGAGCGAGCGAACAGGGAGAGCAAACAGGAGTTTGGCAGCGGAGTAGTAAAACAACAAGTGCTGCAAGGGAAAGGCGTGGCCTGAGAGCTCATTCTGTTGAGCAGAAGCTCCTGCTGACTGCAACTACCTGGGGCTGATTGCAGCTGATTGATTGCAGGAAGTGGGGCTGATTGCAGGGCGTGGCCTGGGAGCTCATTCTGTTCCTGACTCCCAGCTGAGCAGGAGCACAACAGGAGAGAGGCTCCAGCTGTTTTTGGGACTGTGAAAAGGCAAGCAGGCTCCCAGAGAGCGAGCGAACAGAGCGAGCAAACAGGGAGAGCAAACAGGAGTTTGGCAGCGGAGTTCGGCAGGGGAGGTCAAGGGGGAGGTCCCTAAAAACACACACACACACACACACACACACACACACACATATATATATATATTCTAGGAAGACAGAAACAGAGCACTATGGAAGGAAAGGACTCAGCAGTGGTGGTGACCTGCAAGGGGTGTGCAATGTTTGTTTTCCTGCCGGAGATCAACATGGCCTACACATGCAACAAGTGCAAGCTGGTCACGCTGTTGGAAGAAAAGGTCAGAGGACTGGAGCAGCAAGTGTCAACCCTCAGGAGCATAAGAGAAAGCGAGGAGTTCTTAGACAGAACGGTGGATCTACAGCACCAAAGCACAGTACAGGAGCCAGAAGGGCAACTGCAGGATGAGGCGGAGTCAGAGACTGCAGAGGCAAGGGAAAATAACACAGGGGGAACTCCCTGGAAAAGGGTGACTGTTAGGAGCAGAAGAACTACAAGACACTCTGCGCCTGTGGAAGCAGTGGAGCTATGGAACCGCTTCCATGTACTTGAGGACGAGAGCAGAGGACAGCCTGCAGAGGATGGATTACCGGGCACCCAACGTGACAGCGAGCAAGAGGCTGAGGGTCAGTCAAGTGGAGGAAATCAAACCAAGGCCTACAGCAAGAGGAAGAGAAGAGTACTCGTAGTGGGAGACTCCCTCCTGCGGGGGATCGAAGCCAAAGTATGTCGCGAAGACCCATGGACTCGCCAGGTGTGCTGTCTCCCTGGGGCACGGATTAAGGATGTGACAGAACAGCTGCCGAGGCTCATGCAGCCCACCGACACATACCCCTTTCTTCTCTTCCACGTGGGTACAAATGATACTGCCAAGCGGAGTTACAAAGAAATCACGGCAGACTTTGAAGAGCTGGGAAGGGAACTCAAGAACTTCGGGGCCCAGATAGTTTTCTCATCCATCCTTCCAGTACTTGGAAGAGGCATAGAAAGGGAAAGAAAAATACTCCGAGTGAATGACTGGCTACGAAGGTGGAGCCGACGTGAGGGATTTGGATTCTGGGACCACGGGCTACACTTCCTGGAAGATGGACTGCTGGCAAAGGATGGGTTGCACCTCACAAGGACTGGGAAGAATGTGTTTGGACACAGCATGAGGAACTTAATCAGGAGGGCTTTAAACTGAATCCAACAGGGGAGGGAGACATAAACTCGGGGGTACCAATGGAAGAAGGCCTCTATGCCACAATGGAGAGAACAGCTCCAGCGGTGCCCATTGATAGTCTACCACAAAATGTAGGGGGAAAGTCGGACTATAAAGCACATAGTCTTCAATGTCTCTATACTAATGCCCAGAGTATGGGCAATAAACAAGACGAACTTGAACTCTTGATACATGAGGGCAAGTACGACTTGATAGGGATAACTGAAACCTGGTGGGATGACTCCCATGACTGGAATACAGCAATTGAAGGGTATAACTTGTTCAAAAGGAACAGAAGCAACAGAAAGGGAGGTGGAGTTGCACTGTATGTTAAAAATACGTATCTCTGCACAGAGATACAGGAAGAGGAGCTTGGCAGCCCCATTGAGAGCATCTGGGTTAAAATAAAGGGGGCAAAGAATAAAACGAACATGGCGGTTGGAGTCTACTACCGACCACCCAATCAAGGAGAAGATGAGGATGGAACTTTTGAAAAGCAAATTGCCATTGTTTCAAGGAGGCACGATGTGGTAGTAATGGGAGACTTCAATTTCCCTGATATCTGTTGGGAGACTTATTCAGCCAAACATGGCCCCTCCAAGAAATTCCTGACCTGTGTTGCTGATAACTTCCTCCTACAGAAAGTGGAGGAAGGAACTAGAGGATCGGCTATCCTTGACCTGATTCTAACCAACAGAGACGAGTTAGTGGATAAAGTGGCAGTTTCGGGAACTCTGGGGGAAAGTGACCATGTTATACTAGAGTTCTTGATTCTAACAGAAGCAAAAGCTGAGTGTAGCCAAACACGTACCCTGGATTTTAGGAAAGCCAATTTTAACAAACTCAGAACAATGATTAGTAAAATCCCATGGCAAGTGACTCTCACGAGAAAGGGAGCCCAGGAGGGGTGGGAGTTTTTAAAGAAGGAAATTTTAAAGGCACAATTGCAAACAATTCCCACAAGGAAAAAAGGCAGAGGGCAACAGAAAAAGCCAATGTGGCTTCACAATAAACTCAAAGATGACCTGAAAACAAAAAAGGACACGTATAGGAAGTGGAAGGAAGGACAGGCTACAGGGGAAGAGTACAGGCAGGTAGCACAGAACTGCAGGAATAGTGTCAGGAAGGCTAAAGCTGAGAATGAGCTAAGGTTAGCGAGGAATGCTAAAAGCAACAAAAAAGCTTTCTTCAGATACATGCACAGTAAAAGACAGAAGAAAGAACTGGTGGTTCAACTACGCAATGAGGATGGCAAATTGATAACAGAAGACAAAGAAAGGCAGAAGTGTTCAATTCCTACTTCGGCTCGGTCTTCTCCCAAAAGAGGGTCTATGACCCCCCTGGCAAACCTGAAGTGCAGACTGAAGGGGCAGAATTGCAGCTTGAGATTGATAGGCAAATGGTCAAGGAGCACCTGATTACTCTGAACGAGTTTAAATCTCCAGGGCCTGATGAGCTGCAATGCCTAGAGTAATAAAGGAACTGGCAGAAGAACTCTCAGAAGCCACTGTCTATTATCTTTGAGAAATCATGGAGGACAGGTGAAGTGCCAGACTGACTGGAGGAGGGCAAATGTTGTTCCCATCTTCAAAAAGGGCAAGAAGGAGGAACCTGGGAACTATAGGCCAGTCAGTCTGACATCAATCCCTGGGAAGATTTTTGAGCAGATTATAAAGAAGTCAGTCTGCAAGCACCTTGAAAACAATGCAGTGATTACTAGAAGCCAGCATGGATTTGTCAAGAACAAATCCTGTCAGACTAATCTGATCTCCTTTTTTGATCGGGTAACCTCCCTTGTGGACTATGGGAATGCTGTGGACATTATATATCTGGACTTCAGCAAAGCTTTCGACAAAGTGCCTCATGATATCCTGATTAGTAAGCTAGCTAAGAGTGGGCTAGATGGAACAACTATCAGGTGGATCCACAATTGGCTAAAGAATCGGACTCAAAGAGTGCTTATCAATGGTTCCTTCTCAAACTGGGGAGAGGTAACGAGCGGGGTACCACAGGGCTCGGTCCTGGGCCCGGTGCTCTTCAACATTTTTATTAATGACTTGGATGAGGAGGTACAGGGAATGCTTATCAAATTTGCAGATGACACAAAGTTGGGTGGAACAGCTAATACTCTGGAAGACAGAAACAAAATTCAAAGTGACCTCGATAGGCTGGAGCGCTGGGCCGAAAATAACAGAATGAAATTTAATAGGGATAAATGCCAAGTGCTGCACCTAGGGAGAGGAAACCAAATGCAGAGTTACAGAATGGGGGACACTTGGCTCAACAATACTACAAGTGAGAAGGATCTTGGAATTGTGGTAGATCACAAACTGAATATGAGCCAGCAATGCGATGTGGCTGCAAAGAAGGCAAATGCAATTTTGGGCTGTATTAATAGAAGTATAGCTTCCAAATCGCGGGAAGTGATAATTCCCCTTTACTCGGCACTGGTTAGGCCTCATCTTGAGTACTGCGTCCAGTTCTGGGCACCTCACTTTAAGAAGGACATAGACAAACTGGAGAGGGTTCAGAGGAGGGCAACAAGGATGATAAAGGGACTGGAAACAAGGCCCTATGAGGAGAGACTGAAAGAACTGGGCATGTTTAGCCTTCAGAAGAGGAGACTGAGGGGAGAGATGATCGCACTCTTCCAGTATTTGAAGGGATGTCACACAGAGGAGGGCAAAGATCTCTTCTCGTTCATCCCAGTTTGCAGGACACGGAATAATGGGCTCAAGTTACAGGAACCTAGATTCCACCTAAACATCAGGAAAAATTTCCTGACTGTCAGAGCAATAAGACAATGGAATCAACTACCTAGGGAGGTGGTGGGCTCTCCCAGTCTGGAGGCATTCAAGGTGCAGCTGGACAGACATCTGTCAGAGATGCTTTGACCTGGATTCCTGCATTGAGCAGGGGGTTGGACTCGATGGCCTTGTAGGCCCCTTCCAACTCTACTTTTCTATGATTCTATGATCTCTGAAGGGCTTTTCTGGCACTTGTAGGATGATCATGGGTAGTGTCTCATATTCATCATAATGGTTCCAGAGTTCTAGCCAACAGTTGGAAAAGGAGTAGCATTCTCGCTACTTTTTTTGCCTGATAAGCTTTCAAAACCACCATCTATTAAGGATATGTATATATGTACGTATGAGTGAGAGTGACAGAGAGACACTCTTTTGTGAATATGGCTGTTGACCCTAGCTAAATTTGAGAGCTTTGGCTATTGGGCGGTATAGAAATGTAATAAATAAATAATAAATAAATAAATTGGCACAGTCGGTGAGAAAAGATTATTAACTCTTTTAGGGTAGGGTAATGTGTGTGTTCTCTTTACCAGCTTTGCAGGGTTTACTTCTAGGTGGTGGTGCTTGAATGTGAGCTCCCCTCCCACTCAAAAAGTCTGGCCCCATTTCTAAGTCAGGTCAGGTCCCTTTTGAGCTGGCTTGGACATGAAATGCAGCTTGCACCCTGTCTTCACTAGTAACCAGCCCTTCTGGCCAGCCACACCCCTTCCCCAAGCAAAAATAAATAAATAATCCTGTATTTTGAGGGAGAGGTATTGTGTGGCAGGAGGAGTTCACTGCCCCACAAGAGTGGCCCTGCAAGGCCTCTCCTTAGCTGGAAATGATATGCAGAATACTCTTTGCAATGGACTAGGCACATCTGCATTTTATTCAGGTGACAGATTTCTGTGGTAAGAGTGATTCCTAGCTCAGGCAATTGAAACATCGAAAGATGTCTGCCTCCTGCTAGCAAAGCCCGGAAAAGCCATCCATTGTGGAGCAGCCTCTGATCCCAGCAGAAGTGTAAGCCTTATAGGCTAGGATCCATGTCTTCACTTCCTAACTCCTTTTCTGTCTTTCCTTTGCAGCTGAAATGAAGACCCCAAAGCGCAGGCAGCCTTTTGTGCCATTCGCATTGCGGAATCACACAGGTTGCACTCTGAGGTTTGCCACCTTAACAACAACCCCAACCCGGTAAGGAATTGTGGGCGGGGAGTTGAATGTCCTCTAAGAGGCCCAGAGCTTTCCTTGTGCTGTTGTTGAAATGCATACACAGCTAACCAAACCTTGAGGTTTAGAGAATTCCTTTTCTCGAAGCGGACTGGCTGATCTGTTCACAAGTATTTCAGGTTTTCTCTTTCCCTTTGTATATGTGGGCTGACTTAATGCAGTGCAGGCAGTCCCCGAGTTAAGTACGGATAACGCATACTTATGAACGGACTTCCGGGTCCCCCAGCCCTACGTTGTTTACATAGCGTACATAGCATAGTATACTATGCAATTTGCGTAATTTACGCAATTTGCGTAAATGTCTATTTTTTCCTATAGAACACTATGGTGTTCCGACTTTCGTAGAAATTCAACTTAAGGACCTTCTTAGGAACGGAACTCATTTGTAACATGGGGGCTGCCTGTATTTGGTGTGCATCTTACTGAACCAAGCTGTTGCTACTGGTATTGTTCTGTCTTGCTCTTCACTCGTGGCATTCCCCAGAGCCCAGGCGTGGTCAAAGATCGACTTCACATTAAGTTTTAAAAGCTTGTTCTGTTGCAATGGCTCAGCCCAAGTGGGAATGTATAAAGCAAACAAAAGGGACTGGAAACAAGGCCCTGTGAGGAGAGACTGAAAGAACTGGGCATGTTTAGCCTTCAGAAGAGGAGACTGAGGGGAGATAGGATAGCACTCTTCAGGGTTGTCATCTTCTCAATCATCCTGGATTGCAGGATATGGAATAATGGCCTCAAGTTACAGGAACCCAGATTCCACCTAAACATCAGGAAAAAATTCCTGACTGTTAGAGCAATAAGACAATGGAACCAACTACCTAGGGAGGTGGTGAGCTCTCCCAATCTGGAGGCATTCAAGATGCAGCTGGACAGCCATCTGTCAGGGATGCTTCGACTTGGATTCCTGCATTGAGCAGGGGGTTGGACTCAATGGCCTTGTAGGCCCCTTCCAACTCTACTTTTCTATGATTCTGTGTCCCACACTTTGGTGTCTTTTATTACCGAAGATCTTTCAACCTAGAAAATATTTGTTCCGACAATTTTCATCTTATGGCTTCTTTACACATTTCTTTTTAATTCTGTGGATGATACAGTTTGAAGAAGGATTTGGGGGCTGGAACAGATGGTGCTCCTTCTATGTGTGGCAGCAAGTGAGAGCACGCCTTCCCTGCCTGCCCCATTTCCAGTCACATTGGATGTCCAGGCAGGGCCATGATTGAATAGGGTTTACAGACCTAGACTGGACAATCTGGGCCTTCGTGCACTGGTTTCACCCATGTTTCTCCTATTAGAGCATTATGTCCCTATGAGGATATCCCTTGATGTTCAAAGTGGAGTGTTAATTTGGTTGCTAGAAGTTCAGTTTGTTACCTTGCTCACTACATTTGTAGTGCCAGTTTTATCAACCGCAATCCTTTTAGTAAATTTATGTTACATTCTCTTTCACTGCTAATAATGTAATCACAAAGAAACTTCTAAATTATTCTCTTGTGTCCATCATGCTAGTTTCCTCTTTTTGGAGGGGGGGGGGAATTTTCTTAAAGCATTTAATGAGTTTCAATTTACTTTTGAGTCTGTGGTGACTTTTGCCAGTTTCGACTTGGCTTGGTTACCCACTGGAGTGTCTAGAACCCAAATTAACATAGGGCAGGTGCACTGGGTGGCAGGGTAGGGAGGCAGGTACGCTCATGCTCTGGCATGTGCACAGGAGCAATCAGGAAAATATTGTCTGTCTCAGCTGTTTTTCTTTTTGTTTCATCAAGGGCCGTAACTCTTAATGCTTATTTTTGTTTTTACTGGGAATGCATTTCTTTTAATTAAGATGCTAGAGCAAGGTTCATGCAGAACTTGACAGTCTGGTGTAATTCTTGATTGTAGCGCTGCACTCTCTCACAGTGGAAGCCCTGAAATCATCCCAGAAGAAAATGGGACGTTTCTTGATGGTGCACATGAGATCAGTGAGTGGCACGAAGTTCTCAGTGGTGAAGAAGTTCCATTTGCATTTGAAGCCAAGGGAAAACTGAGACACAGGTGAAGTGTATTGGGATCCCATTGTGATTAGCTCTGTCTTCCATTTTAAAATGTGAGCTGAGAAATTGCATTTTGATTTTAACCAGCATTTTATATGGCCCAAGCCCTTAGGATGAGCACAGCCAAGACTGAACACAAGTCATGAATTTATTGTGTGAGATGTGTCTGGTGATTTCTCAAGAAACCAGTTTTCTTGCCTCATTTCTGGTGAGCTCTATCATCTGTCAGGTGCTCCGTGGGTTGTTCCACAAACAACCTACACTGTGTAGCTTATTCACAGAGTGGGTTGTCGTGTCATACGAACACAACCATTGTTTTAAAAGCTTCTGACTGGGTTCACACGACATGACAACCCATCCCTGGTGCACAGTTGCCAGGGACCAATTGTCAATTGAAAAGCACCGGTAAAGGGGAAATAAGCAGCAAAAGAAGGTGCACCAAAAGGCAGGGGACAATATCCCAATCGCACATTTTTGAGGCTCTGAAAAAAAAATTTAAGCGGCAAACTAAAAGAGGTAGCAGTCAGAGTGGTGAGGGGGAGACAAGATGGGTTCTGCCATGAAGGAGACCAGGATACTGGCCAGAGGACCAAGGGGGAAGGGAGAACAAGCCACGGTGAGCCCTATCTTCTGTCGTTTTTCTGCAAACAACCCATATTGTGTAGCTTATTCGTAGGGTGGCTTAACGTGCCATGCAAACGCAGCCAGTAAGTATCCAGTGTTGTGTTCTTTAATCAGAACCCTCTCTGTAATGTTTTCACCATTGAGATAGTGGTCAAATATAAATTAAGTTATGTAAATATGAATAACTTTATTACTATTTCTATGAAGCACCATCTTCAATTACGCACTTTATTCTACTTTGCAAATAATATCCATGTGATAATACATTTTTTATACGAATAGAGATAATGTTTCTCTCCCCCCCCCTCCAGTGATATTGTGAATTTTGATCTCTCCCTATTATAAATGTAATCCTATTGGTCTTTACCTTATTTTAAAACCAACAGGCACACACACGATCTAAGGATTCACCAGGTGCAGGTGAGAGTAAATGGCTGGGAACCAGTTAGTCCAGTGTCGGTAGACAAAGTAGGGACATTTTTCCGGTATGCAGCCCCTGACAAGAGCACGTCTTCCTCTACTGTAAGTTCTCATTCTTACCTTCTTTTTATTTTAGTAATGATAACTGTTGGAAGCCATGAAGAGTGGTTTTATTTCTTTTTAAAAATTTAAAATGTGGTCGACTGGCAAGGAAGGACCCTTGACTCTTTTGGCTCAGCTGAGTGTAATAATGCCATGGCTCAATTATTTCCTTGGATGTTTATCCACAGGAAAACTTGGATCATTAAAGGTGCAATCCTATGCAAGTTTAGAGAGAAAAAAAGGCCTACAACTCCCAGCATGCTCCAGCCAACATAGCTGGCTGGGGCATGCTGGGAGTTGTAGGCCTTTTTTTTCTGTCTAAACTCGCGTAGGATTGCGCCCTGATAATACTTACAATTAATAATAATAGTGTGCCAGGTAATTTACATGCAGGCTGAAAATAGAGATTACAATCCTTGCCCTTGTCGTGACATTGTAAGGATGATTTCCTGTGGCTCAGCCACCGTACCATCTACCTATTCAGCTATTACATGCACGTGTGAGCACACATGTGCACGCAATTACCATTGCATGAAGGGGAGAGGGGGACGTGTGCATTGCCTTGCTGTCTCCTTTGCATCTCCATTGTCAGCTTTGTTCTCTTCCACATGTTGAGAAGGTAAATGTCTGCAGTGAGGAGAAGGCTCTACGCTAGGGTTCTCCAACCTTGGGTCCCCAGATGTTGCTGGCCTACAGCTCCCACATACCCAGCCAACATGGCTAATGGCAAGGGATTCTGGGAGCTGTCGTCCAGCAACATCTGGGGACCCAAGGTTGGAGAGCCCTGCTCTATGGTCTCCTAGGGTTCTAAATCATCTGGGGAGCCTCCATGATTAGGCAAGGCTCCCTGTTGCAGAAGTTCACCTTCCCAATGCCTAGAAGGCGATTGGGGACATGAGGGAGGGAGGTGGCAAGGCCAATGAGCTTGTTTCCGCTCTTCCTCTCACCGAATGGTCGTCATGGGGAGCGGGGAAAGAGAATACCCGTTCAGGGTTACAAACACCTCCTGTATTGAGCAAGATCCTCTTAAACCACCTCCAATCTCTTTGTCATGAGAAGTGAACCAATGTATTCCTGTGCACTAAACTGTGCAGTAAAAAGATGCAAAATTATGGTAAAAAGCCATTTGTCCTGTCTTAATACTGCACAATGGCATGGCATGTCCTTTGAAGGTTGTTGTTCCACCATTCTGTAATAGTATTTTACTACATTTGTAGGCTTTCCCAAGGGGAGGGGGTGGACAAAAGCCTGGCCAAGCAGCCTTTGGACTTGGACTTGGAGACATACATTCCAAAGTGTTTATTAGAACAAATCTTTCGCCAAACAATATCCATTATTTAGGATCTTATTTTTGTATAGTACGGCAAAATGATATGGTAAATAACTGTTTGCCAGGGGGGTGCTTCTCCAGTACAGTTCTTACACATTTTTAACAACTGACTTCTTCTTTGACTGTGGGAAAGGTAGAAAACATTCTCCTTGCTAATCTTCCTAGGGGTAGCTGTTTGGGTCTGCTGTTTGTTGAAGAAATATTGTGCTTTGTGAGGGAACTGATAGGCTCCCCAATGATGTGTCCTTATTTCTATGTTTCTTCCCTAGGTTGGCAGCCCAATTAATAGAACAAACATCATACATCCACACATTTATGTGAGTAGTGATCCCCCCCCACCCCCCCAACCATTTCAATTTTCATTATGGTCAATATGCATTAAGATGGTATCCTTCTGTCATTGGAGTTTGATCTGATTTGACTATAGATTTCATAGATCTATAGAGTTGGATGGCCTACAAGGCCATCGAGTCCAACCCCCTGCTCAATGCAGGAAACTAGAGGAGGGGTCTCCCATCCAAGTAATAACCAGGCTTGACCCTGCTTAGCTTTCCACGCTCAGACAAGCTGAGCCAGCATGAGCCACAGGCCTGTATTATGAAATTGTCCGGCACAGCAGATAATGGGACAGAGAGCCAGCACTTCCATAGTGGACTAGACTCTAACACTCTCGAAGTTAGAGTGCTGGACTAGGACTTGGGAGGCACAGGTTCAACACCCCCACTCAACCATGAGCCTCAATGGATGACTTTGGACCAGTCATTCTCTCCCAGCTTTAACCTACCTCACAGGGTTGTTGTGAGAATAAAAAGGGGGAAGAATAATGTATGCTTGCCTCGGGGGACGGGGGGGAGGCGGCGGCACTTTTAATATAAGTTGTGTTCTTGCTAGGAAGGGTGAGAAATTTATTCAGTTTCAATCAGACATAATTCCTCTGTGAAATCTGTATGTGTACCTGTCAAAAAACCCTGCTTAGCCCTGTAAAAAAACCCACCTTTTTAAAAAGAGACCCTTACTTTTGACAGCTGTAAAAAGTATGTGCTCCCATAGTACATAACAAGAGCCCTGCTGGATCAGGCCAAGGGTCCACCTAGTCCAGCATTCTGTTCACACAGTGGTCAACCGGCTGCCCACAGGAAACCCACAAGCAAAACATGAGTGCAACAGCACCCTCCCGCCCATGTTCCCCAGCAACTGGTGTACATAGGCATACTGCCTCTGATACTGGAAATGGTGTGAGCTGCACTTTTTCACTTTCTTGAGCACCTAGGTCCTGGAGGCTCAGAAAAGGTGGAGGACAAAGAGAACTGGCAGGTCCAAACTAAGTTGCAGTTGTGCAACTCTGAACTACCGACTGAAAAAAAAATTAACGAAAACATTTGTGCACATTTCTGGCACAAAAAAAGAGTGGCAAACCAGTGACTGCCCCTCCAATGTGCCACTTAGGCACTTTTTGTTGTGGTAGGCAGTCAATTTGGAGATCACAAAAAGCAATCTCCACCCCAAAAAACTGGGGGAAATCGTGGTGATCGCAGAAGGGATCATGAGCAGAGCAGGGAGAGGAGACAATGTGGGTTCTGCCGTGAAGACACTGGAATACCTGCAGGAAGACCAAGGGGGAATCCTAGAATAGTAGAGTTAGAAGGGGCCTATAAGGCCATTGAGTCCAACCCCCTGCTCAATGCAGGAATCCAAGTTAATGAACTAATGAACTTCATTCAGCTAGCCAGCTGCCTCTTGAACGCCTCCAGTGTGGGAGAGCCCATGACCTCCCAAGGTCATTGGTTCCATTAACACAGATATAGCACATAACTCACTGCCTTCTAGCTAAAGCCAATATGTTTAAAAAGTGACAAACTTAACATTGGCCAACAAATGCTCTAGCTCAGTTGGTCATGGACAAGAGTGAATCACTATCTCGTTTCCAAAGGCCATAATGGAAAGGTAGTAGTGAAATTCTCATAGAGCAAGATTATCAAGCCAGCTTTGAGGGGGTGAGCCCTAATTTAGGTTTGGTCAACCAAATGTGCTAGTATAGTATGCATTTTATAACAAAAAGAATGTCCATTCTAGCTGCTGATGTTGCAGAGTTTGGACACCTTGTTCTATTGTTTATGTAAATCGTTTTCATTTTTATTTTCTTTCTTTTTTAAAAAAACCATTACAGTTTTCTTCATTGCCTCCTGTTCGAGTGGTGTTTGCTGTTACCATGGAAGGCACTGCTCGGAGAGTGATAACTGTGCGTTCAGCCTTGATTGTAAAAAACAAACTGGATGTACCTATGGAACTCAGGCTAGACAGCCCTTCAGCTCCTGACAGTACGTGTGTTTTAAGACCCCACTGAACTACAGTGTTCCAGGCAGGATGTGTCCCCATTTCCTTTCTGCATGATGTTGTGTATGTCAGCGCGGATCCTCTTCCAACTGTTCATTACTCTATTACAGGAGTGTAAGATAGTTGTGCTTGGGAAATTCCTCATCCAACCCCTAGAGAGGCCTGCCTAAGCCCCACTTAAACACTGCAGCTGCAATCTTATGCACATGTATCTGAGAGTAAGCCCCATTGAGCATAGGGACTTGCTTCTGAGTAAACATGCATAGGATTGCACTGTTAAATACTTAATACATTTCTTGTAGCATAAGCTCTTGTGGGCCAGAGCACACTTTGTCAGGTGCATGAAGTGTAGCCTTTCACTGACAGAAAAAGAGATGCATGTGGATATACAGACAGAAACTGAGAAAGGGTGAGGCCAGAAGGCCTAGTAATGTAAGAAACAAGGGAGTCCCACTACCGTACAGAGCTCAAACGAGAGCCAGGCCAGGGGATAAAAGATTAATCAGGGTTTGGCTGTCTTGAACTTCCAACAGGCAAAGCAAGATTAATTGTGTGCAAGTACATGAACACCTAAAGAGGGACAAATCCCTTTCTATGTAATGAACTAGCCACTCCCAATCTCTATTCAGTGCAAATCTGATAGTGTCAAATTCTTGTATGAATCCCGGTTTGGCAGCTTCACGCTGGAGTCTCTCCCTGCAACTTTTTTTGCTGACATACGGCAACTTCCAAGTATGCTACTGAATGCTCAGGAGCAATTAAGATGTTTGCTGTATGAATCCATGGTTTGTACATTTGTTTCAATTTGTGAAGCAATCGCTCATGTGTTGGAAGAGGTAACTGGAATAGAAGGCATATCTGTATGTAGTTCAGGTAAGAAAAGGCAGGTCTTCCTGGCATGTTTCTTTCCCCCACTTTTCTGCTTCAGATACACACATGATTTGTAGGAGAGCTCCTAAGGTTTTAATTTGTGTGACTATCATTTTCTTGGACGTTGGCTTAGCCTCGGCACTGCACCTGTTCAAAGCCACAGCTGTGCTTTATCCTTTGCTGACATTGTGTGGCTATCCAGGAGGGCCTCCTGGATTATAGGAAGTATTTACAAACTCTGGAGGAAGGACTTTGTAAATCACCTTTGTCTCTTAAAAGTAGAAGTGCCCCCCCCCCCTGCATCAGGAGAAGTGGGCAAAGTGATGGCTCTAGTGCAGGGCTCTCCAACCTTGGGTCCCCAGATGTTGCTGGCCTACAGCTCCCAGAATACCCAGCCAGCATGGCTAATGGCAAGGGATTCTGGGAGCTGTATTCCAGCAACATCTGGGGACCCAAGGTTGGAGAGCCCTAGTATAGTGTGATCGTGGAACACACTGAAGCTTTCCCCTCCCAGTCCTTGCCTTAAGCAGGTCGGATTTCCCATGTCATGGAGCAACTGGAGATTCTAGAGCAAGAGACTAGGCAGGGAGAGTTGATAGTACTATCCTGAATTTGGGTCACAAGGCGAAACAGCCAACCCATGTCAAATGTGGGAGAGGAGAGACGATTCTTCAACCGAAGAGTGTTCAGAGCCCAGGACAGAAAGAGATGGACCCAATCACAAGGACAGAGTGAGCTCCACCAGCACCATTCCAGGGAATATGAGGGGGCAGCAATAAGGATAAACGCTATTTGCCACAGGCCTCACTGAGCAAAGGCAACATGGCCCACAAAACGGTGGTAAGATCCCAACAAGGAGACAAAGCTCTTCTCACTCCCCAATTCCAATTCTACCAGTCATCAATGGGGACTTACTGTAACACAGACTTCTAGACGCAAGTTGAGCATGTAGGGATGAAGGACTTCTTATGGATCTCATGCTGTCAGAAGTGCTTCTCCATCCACTCCAGAGAGTGCTCCTGGGGATGGCCCTCTGTCATACCTGCCTCCATATTTATCTGTCCAACTAGGTTATCTCATCACAGTTCCTCATTATTGATACTTGTAGAAGGTCTTTCCCCAAAGCTGGGAAGGGAGCTCTTTTCCAGAAGAGACTCCTCCGCATAAAAATGATTACCCAACCCTGCCTCCACTTGAAACTGTCAAACCAGGTTATCTTTGCTCCCAGGTGTCCTTGTTCAATGTGAGGACATTTTTAATACCTTCATATAGCTAAAAAAAAAAAAAAAGTGTTTCTAGAAAACACATTTTAGAAGAGGAAAACGTTTATAAATCGTTTCTCCTTGAGAAAGGATCTGTTCTGAAAAACGTCTTGCATTTCTCACTTGCTTGCAGAGCCTGTGCTGCTGCCTTCAGTGATGCCAGGGGATTTCTTTGCTATTCCCCTGCATCTTACGTCCTGGCGACTGCAGGCCAGGCCAAAGGGGATGGGAGTTTTTTTCTGCAAATCTCCAATCCATTGGACAAACGTTCAGAAGACCTCGGAGGTCAGTAGCAGCAAACAAGAGTGCCACGCGATGGAGTCTGAAAACCGATTCTTCAGGTGATTGATTCTTGGGGAGGCTGTACTCCTCCCTTTTGTCTTCCGGTACTGATAGGAAGGATGCTGTGCTGGAAAAGTTTTTTGACAAATGAGAAGAAGGGGCCTTAGAAAGGAACATGCTTGAATTGTCTTGTTTTTTAGGTCTTCATTTTAACGTGAGATGTGTCACTATGACTGTAGTAGTACAAGGGAAAGTAATGAAACTGGCACAGGGGATTTTATAAGATAATTATAGAAAGGAGAATCCTGCCTGGATGCTACTATAACTGCTGGTAGAAAGAGTTGTCATGTTCACTGGGCTTCCTTTTGGCTCAGAGGGAAGTAAAAATTAGCATGGAAGATCCATGGACTGCCACTCTTTGGAAGGGAAGTTGACGGCTGTGCCACCTCATTTAGGTTGTTCACTCTGTGGTCCTTGAAAAACTTTGCATAATCAAAAGTTTAAATGAATGGAAGTTCTGATGGCTGGCTAGGAAGCACACAGTTAGTTAGAGAATCAGGCTATTATGTGACCTATAAACCTGTTCCTTTTTCCTTTTTTAATGGAGGAATATCCTTTTGGTTGAGCAATATAAGACAGTAAATTATTAGTGTGACAGCAGCTTGCAAATAGAAATATTTAACTGAAGTGGAGCACAGTGTTCCCATTAATTTATATCTATAGATGTAAATACATATAGATAGATAGATAGAATACAGTTGTCTTCAAAACCCAAAGGGTGTGATAGTTAGAATAGGGGAGGTTGCTACATGGAGAACTTGGGGAGATCCATGGGCAAGAAGATGAGCAAACGGGTTCAGAAACTGGGTCGGCTGTGTTGCAGTATATGAAGAGTTGTTAATGCAGTATGGAGGATTAAATGCTAAGCATCTCATAATTGCCATTGCCATAATTGCCACTGTCACCCTTCCCTAGACATTAGGTTAGCTTGTGCACGTCCCATTGTTGGATGCCTCCTCACACCAAACTGAGAATAGAATGTTGGGCATTTACCGTGAAGGTTCCTTCCAGTTTGGTGCGATGGAGGCATCCAAACCCACACCCTCATATACAGCATAGCTAGGAAGCTCTCCTCTACATTCATCATGTGCTATGCCCAATCAGGAAGGGGGTTCCATCTTTCTCTTTCTCTACCTTCTGGACTCCTCAGGTTGTGCTCTGTCTCAAGCTCAGCCATGGGACAGAACTGGGTGGAGTCTAGCAGCTCCAAACCTAGAGGCAAAAATCTAGGTAACATGATCCCTTCCTTTCTGGGCAATAGAGGGAGCTAATTCATTGTAATGCGCCTCCATCACAACAAATCAGAAGGAACCTTCAGGGTAAGTGTCAAATGATCTGGTCCCATGTTGCCACCCAGGGTACCTCAGACAGTGGGGAAACATGGAGCAAGGGTTTCTAAATGTTAGGAAAGGGAACATCCTCTTGCCCTGCTGGCTAGTGCTAAATAATTAAACCGATTGAGAGCTTTGACACATGTCAAAGTGGTCCAGTAGGCCAAATGGTTAGTTAACAGTTTGTGTATTCTGTCCCCATGATAATAGCATTGCATCAGGAGTCAGTTTCAGCCATGCAATTTGGCCACTTGGTGTTTATTCACACATGCGTCTGTCTTTCTCTATAGGTTTTGTGTCGCCATAAAGAAAGAGAATTATCCAGATTACATGCCCTCCAGCATATTTTCTGACAGTGCTAAGCAGATTTTCAGGCAACCGGGGCACACCATTTATCTTTTGCCAACTATGGTAATCTGTAACTTGCTACCTTGTGAACTTGAGTTTTATATTAAAGGGATGCCAATTAGCGGGACACTAAAACCTGGTAAAGAGACACTGCTGCACACCGCTGACACTTCACAGAACATTGAGCTCGGTAAGGCTAAACTGCACCCTGCAACTATTTCTTGCTGATACAAATGTGCCTGAAAGCTATGGAATGTTTAGTCACAGTGCAAAGAGCTGTGGCCCCAAAGGTCCCCCCCCCCGCGCCCAACAAGAGGATCACTTCCAGTAATTAGCTCAAGTGGTGAATGGTGACAAGACTGTAGCCAAAACAAGATCCATAAGAAACAAGGGGCAGGTATCAGGATGCTCAGGGAAGCCCCAAGGTATGCAGAAGTGCAAAATGAAAGACATGCCCCCTCCCAAAAAACAAGCACCCAGAACAGCCCATTGAAGTCTGACCCTGCTCAGTAGCCGCGAGATGTAGTTTGTTAGTTGGAGAAAAAATGTAGGGAACGTGGGAGGGGGAGGGGTGGAGTGGCCTGCTAGAGGGAGGGCCTGTCTGGCTGGAATCCTGAACTAGAGTACTCCTACTAGGAGGTGAGTATACATTGCAGGGTCCCACTTGGCATCTTATGTAGGTTGGGGGGTGTTGGTAGTGGAGAGGACACAAGATCATACATAGATTAGAAATCGAGTTTAAAGAGACTGTCACGCACTTCCTTCGTCCTCACTTTATATCTTCCTTTTGGGCTGGATTTCGATGACTATTATCCATGTGAATTTTTTAGCCAGTGTTTTTGTGAATTGTAGTGGTAGCAGAGAGCGTTGGCTATTTGGTGGTGTATAAATGAAATGAATGAATGTGGTCTCTTCACTGATCTCTTGACAAGTGAAGAGACCCATGGGTATAATCACACTATCTGGAAACTTGATTAACACCTAGAAAGGGACCAACACTTATTGCCTGGGTGTGAGGAGAAGCGAGTGAGTGTGAGTGTGGGGCATCTGCCGACTAAGTTGTGTGTCATGTGGCTCCACATCACCCAAAAAAATTCCCCCCACACCTGGGGAGTGGTGCCTCTCGAGAACAGTCCAGAAAAGAGCACAGGTTTTCTTTCTCCTCTATTTCAGGAGTCTCCCTAGAAAACTTCACACGCTGCAAGGAGCTTCTGATACCTCCTGGAACGCAAAACTATGTAGTGCGGATGCGGATGTATGATGTTAACAAGCGCCTGTTTAATCTCACTATAAGGATTTTCTGTCGAGCTGTAGGGTCCTTAAAAATACTTATTTCAGCACCATATTGGCTCATCAACAAAACAGGTAAATCTAGCCAAACTTTCTATGAATTCTAGTGAGGATTACTCACCTGAAAAGGAGATGTCTTCTTAGCACTGACTTTGAGTACAACCTGTGAGTGAGTCATTAAAGAGAACATCTGATGCTAAACATCTCGAGTCTAAATTTGTGTGCAACCGCATTGCGGTCTATGTGCCAAGGTAGCAGTGCCCTGTGCAATGTGCGTGGCACATCTCTTTTCTACTCTGCTGTTCCTTGTCTGCAGCCCCATTTTAATAGCTTGCAAAGTGGTGTGGCTTATCTCTGTTGGCTTCGGCCTATCTTTTTTTGGTTAGTTAATTTTATCAACAGAAAGAACAAAAAAGAAAAAGGAACGAAGTTACATATACCAAATTCAATACCTTATAACAATCTAATCTGAATTAACTAAGACTACAAATCTAATATAGGTTCATGCATAATATATTTTTTTAAAACTTCTAGAAATATATCTTTACAAAGCAAGCAACTCATTGAAACTATACCAAATTGCTTGAAAATCCTCAGTTGTGAATCCAGAATAAATTTGTCCTTCCAGTGTTGTATAATAATTCTTTTGGCTACTCCTCTTGCTCGAAGAATCCATAGCTCTTGAAATAAATATAAACCCTTACACTGGGAATATAGCCTATTACATTGAGATAATACCAGTTTTATCCACATCTTTGAGTTTCTGATAAAGATAAGCTACTGGCTTAGGTATACCCAATGAAAAGTTCAAGGCCAAGAGCAAAGGACCAAAAAGCTGAAATAACAAATGTTCAGGGCTCAATCCTATGCATGTTTAGACAGAAAAAAAGCATGTCTGGCTCAGGAACTGGGGGTTATAAGACTTTTTTTCTGTCAGATTTTTTCTATTGTGCAAGATGAAAGGAATTTGTTTAGCACAATGAGTGGATTCACACAATCAAAGTAAGCAACGGTGGCTTATTTAAATCTCTGTGCTTGCTGGGCACAATTTCCATAATCACTGCTGAGGCACAGCTTGTCGTGTTGTCCAAACCTAGGCTTGTTGGAGGGGAAAACAACCCTCGAAGTAACCCATGGACTGTTGTAGTTATTGGAGGGTTGTTTCCCCCTCCAACAAGCCATGCCCCCCAGGTTTGGGTGACATGACAAGCCATGCTCAGGCAGTGATTATGGACATTTTGATTGTGCAAACCAGGTAAATGTTTAAATAACATGTGTTGTATGTCTTGTTGTGGAACAAGTGATTCTATCTTGTTCTATGATTAAAAGTGCATAGTCAACTGCCTAAAGTGCAAATATATATTTAATGTTATTCTGTTGCTTTTAACATTATCCCATGGTTTTTAAAGGGTTGCCGCTGATCTTCAGACAAGATAATGCCAAGATAGATGCAGCAGGCCAGTTTGAAGAACATGAACTTGCCAGGAGCCTAAGTCCTCTCCTCTTCTCTTATGCTGACAAAGAACAGCCAAACCTGTAAGCTTCAGTGATTGGGATGGACAGTTGCAAGAAAATCTTGCATTAGCCAAAAGATGTCTAATAGCAAATAGTATTTAGCCTGTGATACCGAAAACTGACAATTCAATAAATTCCTTGGCTTTTTATGGAAAAAGCCAAAATAGGTATGGGCCAGGGCCACACTGTAGAAGAGAACCAAACCAGTGGTGTTGCAGTTTTTGGGTTTGTTTATTTGTTTCTTTAATGAACATGAATGTCAAGAATGTAAGAAAACCCATGCCAGACCAGACCAAAGCTCTCTCTAGTCCCAACATTAGGTTCCCATGGTGGCCAGCCAGATGCCTCTGAGAAGTCCACAAGCAGGACATGAGCACAGTGGCGCTCTCCTACTCATGTTTATTATGCATGTCGCCCTGAGACCTTTGGCTATACGGAGACTCATAAGCTAACTAAATAAATAAAACTGATCCCCAGCACCTGGTATTCAGAGGCATACAGCCTCAGATACTGGAAGTGAGATGCCACCTTGACTAGTAGGCACTGATAGCCTTATTCACCCATGAATGTCCCTAATTGCAGTTTAAAGTGAACTGGCTGAAAATGAGGGCGAGGAAGTGTGCTGGTGCTGCTGCTTCTGGACAAGGAGTCCCTTCCTATCCTGGCCTGCAGCTGCAGCACAGCAGGATGGAAGAAGCTGGTGGCAGCACACAATGCATTGCAGAGGTTTTATTTTTTTTAATGATTTTTGCGGGGGATGGTTGGTGGGGTCAGGGCACCCTGCCCTCTAATCGGCACTGCACCTGTTATAATAGAATCATAGAAAAGTAGAGTTGGAAGGGGCCTACAAGGCCATCGAGTCCAACCCCCTGCTCAATGCAGGAATCCAGGTCAAAGCATCCCCGACAGATGGCCATCCAGCTGCACCTTGAATGCCTCCAGAGTGGGAGAGCCCACCACCTCCCTAGGTAGTTGATTCCATTGTCTTATTGCTCTGACAGTCAGGAAATTTTTCCTGATGTTTAGGTGGAATCTAGGTTCCCGTAACTTGAGCCCATTATTCCGTGTCCTGCGAGAATTGATCCTGGCCCTCCTCTGTGTGACATCCCTTCAAGTACTGGAAGAGTACAATCATATCTCTCCTCAGTCTCCTCTCCTGAAGGCTAAACATGCCCAGTTCTATCCGTCTCTCCTTTATCCCCTTTATCTCCATGCAGAACATAGAAATAGCTCTGCTGAAACAGACCGAGGATCTCTCTGGTCTGGTCCAGCATTGTATTTCCAGCAGTGGCCAGTCAGATCTGCAATAACAGCGGGGAGAAATCAGCCACCTTTTCTTTTTTTGTCCTCTAGCTACTGGTAATCAGAACTACATTGTCTCTGGAGGTTCAGTTTAGAGCACATGTTCTCCAACCTTGGGTCCCCAGATGTTTTTGGCCTACAACTCCCAGCATGCCCCAGCCAGCACACCTGGCTGGGGGCATGCTGGGAGTTGTAGGCCAAAAACATCTGGGGACCCAAGGTTGGAGAACACTGGTTTAGAGAGTAGCCATAGGGAGAGTGTCCCAGGGAACAAGGCCGTAGACACCTTGGGAGGAGACTCTTAAGTTCAGATAGAATCATAGAAAAGTAGAGTTAGGAAGGGGCCTACAAGGCCATCGAGTCCAACCCCCTGCTCAATGCTGGAATCCTAGGTCAAAGCATCTCTGACAGATGTCTGTCCAGCTGCACCTTGAATGCCTCCAGACTGGGAGAGCCCACCACCTCCCTAGGTAGTTGATTCCATTGTCTTATTGCTCTGACAGTCAGGAAATTTTTCCTGATGTTTAGGTGGAATCTAGGTTCCTGTAACTTGAGCCCATTATTCCGTGTCCTGCAAACTGGGATGAACGAGAAGAGATCTTTGCCCTCCTCTGTGTGACATCCCTTCAAATACTGGAAGAGTGCGATCATATCTCCCCTCAGTCTCCTCTTCTGAAGGCTAAACATGCCCAGTTCTTTCAGTCTCTCCTCATAGGGCCTTGTTTCCAGTCCCTTTATCATCCTTGTTGCCCTCCTCTGAACCCTCTCCAGTTTGTCTATGTCCTTCT
Source organism: Shinisaurus crocodilurus (assembly GCA_021292165.1). Taxonomy (NCBI): domain Eukaryota; kingdom Metazoa; phylum Chordata; class Lepidosauria; order Squamata; family Shinisauridae; genus Shinisaurus; species Shinisaurus crocodilurus. The sequence goes on from CM037886.1 coordinate 30,533,970, forward strand.
TAAAGTGAGGTGCCCAGAACTGGACGCAGTACTCAAGATGAGGCCTAACCAGTGCCTAGTAAAGGGGAATTATCACTTCCTGCGATTTGGAAGCTATACTTCTATTAATACAGCCCAAAATTGCATTTGCCTTCTTTGCAGCCACGTCGCATTGCTGGCTCATATTCAGTTTGTGATCTACCACAATTCCAAGATCCTTCTCACTTGTAGTATTGTTGAGCCAAGTGTCCCCCATTCTGTAACTCTGCATTTGGTTTCCTCTCCCTAGGTGCAGCACTTGGCATTTATCCCTATTAAATTTCATTCTGTTGTTTTCGGCCCAGCGCTCCAGCCTATCGAAGGTCACTTTGAATTTTGTTTCTGTCTTCCAGAGTATTAGCTGTTCTACCCAACATCTGGGGACCCAAGGTTGGAGAACACTGGTTTAGAGAGTAGCCATAGGGAGAGTGTCCCAGGGAACAAGGCCGTAGACACCTTGGGAGGAGACTCTTAAGTTCAGATCCCCTGCCACCTCACAACCGCCACAGAAAGAAATGCACCAGATGCTTTCCGAGGTCGCAAATGCGGCCTTGGAGGGAAAGGGCAGCATTCCAGTGGACAGGGAGGGGGGAGGAGAGGCCAGGAAATGGCCTCTCCAGCCCCGACTCAGCCCCGACTCAGCCCCCAGCAGCACACCATCTCTAGACGGGCTGAGGCCTGTCTAGAGGATGATTTTGTAAAAGGAGGACGGAGGAGAGGCAAAACCCATCGCCATCTCTCCTTCCGCCCTGCCAGCAGCAGACGGATCTGGCATTAGATACTCAGGGAGAAGGAATAGGCTTCATGCTCTAATAGACTTAATGAGTTTGTCTGATTCCCCTTTTGATGTTATCTAAGCCAGGGGGCATCTCTACTCTTTTTGGACTTAGCTTTAGTGTAGCTTTAACTGCAGTTAATTCAGTTTTGCTGCAACAGAGAGTGAGTGTGGTGTACTGATTAGAGTGTTGGACTAGGACTTGGGAAATCTGGGTCCTAGTCCCCACTTGGCCATGAAGCTCACTGGGTGACTTGGGTTCAGTCACTGACTCTCAGCCTAACCTACCTCACAGGGTTGTTGTCAGGTTAAAATGGAGAGGAGAAGGATCATGCAAGCCACCTAGGCTATATAAAGAATATATAGGTAGTACCTAGCCGCCTCTCACACATGTGCTTATCTCAATTGGCTCCTTACCTTTTCTCAATCATTTGGGTGGGGGGTGTTTGAGGGGGAGGTACTTCATCACTGGGGACTTCCATGTACATTAAGGGTCAGCCATGGCTTTGATGCTGTGGACTGAGGCATCTTAAAATCTGTTTCCTAATTGAAACGAAACCAGTAATTGTAATGATCTGAAAATGTCACTAGAAAATTCAGTGTTTCATTTATTATTTATTTATTATATTTATACCCCGCCTTTTTTCCTGCAAGGAACCCAAGAGAAGAACTGTTGTGTGCCAATTTGTTTTCAGGGTTTAAATTCCCATCTCAAATGAAAAGTTCTGTACCAAACAATAAAAAGTTAATGATTTTAGGAATGTGAAACATGTTTATAATAAACAGATCTGACTAGTTTGGTATGTTTTATGGCTTAAAGGACTGTATCTTATGGCCCGCATTGCTGGTTGCCCAGTTGCCTTTTAGCTTTGACTTTCATAAAGAGGCAATGGTATATCTTAGTGATTTTTTACCAGTTTGTAGATTCTATCAAGGCTCATCCGAAAGTTACATATTGGTTACTAAATTAATATGTTCTGTTCCTTTCTGCAGTTGCACAATGCGAATTGGGAGAGGAATCCATCCTGAATGTACTCCTGGCTGGTGTCAGAGTTTCTCGCTGGATGGAGGAAGTGGTGTCAGAGCCCTGAAAGCAATCCAGCACGGAAATAGACCAGACTTTCTTTATAATATTGGTATGTGTCGGTACTGTTAATAATTGAGGTTGTAGTATAGAACAGTTTGTTTACTTATTGAAAACTGGGTTTCCCCCCTAAGATTGGCTTCTAGAGCAGCTTAAAAATATTAAAATCCATCACAAAATCCAATAGACAGTGGTCTGGTTTAAGCATAATGTTAAACTTGTATGCTCCTCAGCTCCTCCTCCTCCTTCAGTGTGGCTGCGAGGAGGAGATCAGTTAGCAGTGATTTATCATTAGTTTGAACCTGAATCTGTGGTTTAGGGAAACAAGCCAGGATCATAAACCACGGTTTGAAGTTGGCTTCCCCCCTAAACTGTAATTAAAACTAACTGCAGTTTGCCTGGGTTTGGTCATAATGAGTAACTGTGGTTAATTAAAAATAGGAACAAAAACTTCCACTGTCATGGTCCCACTGAAGCAGGACGGGGAGGTAGTAGCTCATGCACATAACACTCAATCATAGTTTAGTGTTGCATCCAAATGAGGTCAGTACCTAATAGCAGTCATAATTAATTAAATTCAGAGCAATAAGCCAATACACAACAATACGGAAAGAATAGCTACTCATCTGACTGAAACTGAGAAGTGGTGTATAGGTTTCTAATACATTATTATTAATGTATTATTGTTGGCATTCTTGTGAACGAAGATCATCCCTAGTACGAATCATTCGGGAAGGCTTTCCTGCTGCCTTTGGGTGCAGATTGAGTTGGCAGTTAATCCCACAAATAAAACTTCAAGGTTTGTTAAACCACAGTTGCCTGTTACATCTGAACTGGAGAAACTGTGGTTTAAACTCAGACTACAACCTAGGATCTGGTTTGATATCCTGGTTTGTCGTCAGAGATTAAACTAGTATCCTTGTTCGGTCCTGATCTAATGAAGAAAATGTCTGTGTTTGCATTAATATTTTAGAGTTCTAGATGCTTCTTTCTAACTGGCTGCATTTGTTACCAGGTATTGATATCAAAATAGGCAGAGGTCGCTACATTGACACTTGTATGGTAACATTTGCACCTCGCTACCTGTTAGATAATAAATCTGTGCACAAGCTTGCCTTTGCACAGCGGGATTTCGCCAAAGGACAGGTAAGAAAGCTTCTATCCCTCCTGACATGTACAGCTTAACCAGGTTTTAAGGTTATATCATAAAAGACTCTTGTGGCATCTTAAAGATGCCCACAAAAGCTTACACCACATAAAGCTCTTAGCCTTTATTGGTGCCACAAGACTCTATTTTGGTGTTTTCCGCAATGGACTACCTTTCTGGAATTATCTCTTTTTTTTCTTTCAATTTTTATTTTTCAGTTGCAGACCTATATACACTTTCCTGGAAGTAAGTCCCATTGAACTCAGTGGGGCTTACATCCAAGTAGATATGTATAGGATTGCACTTATGATATTTCAAACCATATTTCAGGATTATTATTTTTTATTATTATTTCATTTCTATACCGCCCCATTGCCAAAGCTCTCTGGGTGGTTCACAACAATTTATACAATAAAATCTACATAAAAACCAACATTAAAAACAACACTGTAATTAAAAAGTTTAAAACCAAATTTAAAAATACAGTTTAAAATAACAATACTAAAAGTTAATAAAACTAAGCCTACAGGCGACAATCACCCCCCACCCCCCCATAAGTTATCTTCCCAAGCTGATTTCTAATAGTCAGTAAATACAGTATTATAAGAGTACACAAAATTGAGAATATTAAAATAGCAGCATATAAATAAATTGGATTAAGCAATCGAATACATATAGCAGATAAAACAGCAACATTAAAATAGCAGCAGATAAAACAGTCATAACACCATAGCTGCCTATTCAGAGAGTCATGGGACCACGATCACACCGACATGGGAATAGGGTAGACAACTAACTCTCTTTCATTGAGGTTATACCAATTCCAATATTGACTCCTGTAAGAAAAAAATGGCCAGAATAAAAAGCTTTGATTATCACCAGCAATTTCATTAAGTCCTTTGAATTACTTGGCTGAAGTGGTGTATAAAACTGGGACATTAAATAAATGTGGTGAGCCAAGAATGAGCAACAGTTTTGCAGAATGGGAAGGGACCAGTGGGGTGCTACTGCTATCGCTGTTGACGTTTGTCAAGGTTCACCTGTACCAGGACACCTTGATCAGCTCCTTAAAGATATTTTGCCTCTTTAAGAACCCCTCCTGTATCAGGATGCCAATTCTCTGCCTTTTTTCCTTCTCTTCCCAGTAACATGGGATTAGGCTTTAGGTGTGGTGCAAAAGACACTCCAAACAACTTGATGCTAACAATAACTGTTTACTTTAGTAAATTTTGGTATAGTAGATTCACAAAAATTTAAGGTAATTACACAAATAGAGCTGTATACTTTCAAAAAGCAGGTATAATAAAAATAAAAGAAATAATAACGCAGTTCTCTCTAACCTAGCTACTCTTTCACCTGTAAGCCTCAGTAAAGAGATTCTTTTCCCAGCCTATCCCTGGCTGTTCTGCATTCTTCAGTGATATTCAGTCTCTGCTTCTCTGTCTGTCTCTGCTTCTTGGTGCCTGCAGCTCCTCTGCTCTCTCCAATTTCACTCTCTCTCCCCTGCAGCTTTCCCACACCTCTTTATATCATCATCACCTCAAACTGGGGAAACAAAACTTAACTCTATTAGGGGGGGAAAGGAATCTTCTCTCAATGAAAAGGAAACTTTAACTCCATGAGGGGAAAATGAAACTCACGAATGCCACCCTCCCATCAGGAGATGTTTGGGCCTACAGGCTTCAACCCAACTCAAGCCTGTGTAGGCCTCAATCCTTCACAACGTTGCACTAGCAGAAACCAACACTTGCGGAACATCAGTAGTGCTTGCTAGTGCGACGACTTTCCTGGGAAACCCATCATGCTAGCAAGTGCTATTGACATTGCGCAAGCATTGGTTTCCACTAGCGCACTGTCAATAGCAGCAGTACACCATTGAACACTTCCTCAGGTGTAAAAAAAAAAAAAAAGGTGGGGACCTTTTTTGTAAAAGGTCATTATCTAGGTCAGGGCTTTCCAACCTTGGGTCCCCAGATGTTGCTGGCCTACAGCTCCCAGCATACCCAGCCAGCATGGCTAATGGCAAGGGATTCTGGGAGCTGTAGTCCAGCAACATCTGGGGACTCAAGGTTGGAGAGCCCTGACCTAGATCAAATCATGGTGGGTGAGAACAAGCAGTAATGAGCAGTAAAGAACGAGCAGCAATTGTGCAGGAATTCCTGCACAATTTTAGTGCAGCAGTTGCACTAAAAAGAGCACAATGCAGTTTTTCCTCTGAACTCCATTGGCTGCTTTTCATTGCCTGATAAAATCGGCATTGTGTATTAATCAGTACTATTAGATCCTGGGGGTAGAGAGGAGGGATGTCTGGCTTCCTAAAGAACATGAGAAATATAGGTGGACGTACTGCTGTGTCTGTTTTCATCAGCAAAAAGTCCCAATGCCAAAATCACTGGAGGTTTCAGTTAATTACTCCAGCGTGGGAGATTCTAAAGATTTAACCTACTATATATGCTTCATGTGAAATAGGCATAGACTTGGTGTTAGAATAGTCTAAATTGGCAGTTTTATAATAGGTAAAACGAAATGGAGTGTCTTGCTAGCAATGATTTGAGAACCATGTAGATTAAGAAACTGATGTATTTTTGTTGTTGCTATTTAATCACTTGTGCCATTCAGAGATGCCCTGTGTTCTTTGTATCTTTAATAATAACATAAATTGTCCTTGTGCAAAATTCGTCATCCCTAAATATGGTCGGTTGATGTGTTTTTTTACCTTGTCATCAGGGAGCTTCCAATCCAGATGACTACATCTCCACCCTCCCTGGCTCGAGTGTTGTGTTCCATTGGCCACGCAACGATCTTGACCAGTTATTATGTGTTCGGCTAATGGATGTTCCAAACTGCATTTGGTCTGGAGGCTTTCAACTCGACATAAATAATTCTTTCCATGTCAATATGAGGTAGCTAGTGTATGAGTGATTTCATTTTAACTCTTTAAAACTCTCTCTCTCTCTTTATTTTATTCTATTTATTTATTATTTTTATACCCCGCCTTTTTTCCTACAAGGAACCCAAGGCGGCTTACATAATCCTCCTCCTCCTCTCCATTTCATCCTCACAACAACCCTGTGAGGTAGGTTAGGCTGAGAGTCTGTGACTGGCCCAAAGTCACCCAGTGAGTTTCATGGCCGAGCGGGGACTAGAACCCGGATCTCCCGAGTACCAGTCCAACACTCTCACCACTACGCCACACTGGCTCTCTGGTTCAAAAGAAAATGACATGTTTGTTGTTGATACTGCAACCCAAATTTGGCACAGACAATATCTTGCCATGGTACTTCTAGAGAGCAAGATATTCTTATTAAATATACATGTATGTCTGTTTGACCTCCTCAGTGGGCTGGGGGATATACACAAACTTTTCAGTTGCACATAACTTTTATTCAGGAGGTGGATCGTCTTGTGTATTCTTATTTAAATGTGCAGCCCTCTCTATCACAGTGGTTCAGGTTAGGGTACATATATTGTACAGATAAAATAAATTTCCTCCTCCTTAAGGCCTCAAGATCCAAGAACAATACAGGAGGAAAGGAAGGTGATGGAAAGACAAATTTGTCTTACTTGTTGCCATCTTGTGGTCCAGACACCAAGGAATTCTCTTCTCTGTCCACCAGGAGGCAGGCTCATTTGAAGAAAAAGAAAAAAATCCCTCTCACTTCCAGCTCCTATGTCTCTCAGAGGAGCACGTGTGCTCCAATTGGGCAGTGCTGATTTGGGCACCAAACTAAAGGGTTCCTTGTGTGTGCAAAGCTATATGTTAAGATCCCTTGCACCCAAAACCTCACAAACTTTTGGATCTCCCATTCTACAACTGTATAGTCAATTAGGGAATTCTTCTTGGCACATTGTTTCTGATGTGTGTGGGGCATGCTAATCTTGCAGTAGGTGAAGTCAGTAACAGGGCAAGATAGTGATGAAGTGGTCAGATACAAGCTGGATAATCTTGTTTACAGAATTAGGGATGCTCTGAAACTATTCTTAGGAACGGAACCCATTTGTAACATGGGGACTGCCTGTATTTGGTGTGCATCTTACTGAACCAAGCTGTTGCTACTGGCATTGTTCTGTCTTGCTCTTCACTCGTGGCATTCCCCAGAGCCCAGGCGTGGTCAAAGATCGACTTCACATTAAGTTTTAAAAGCTTGCTCTGTTGCAATGGCTCAGCCCAAGTGGGAATGTATAAAGCAGACAAAAGGGACTGGAAACAAGGCCCTGTGACGAGAGACTGAAATAACTGGGCATGTTTAGCCTTCAGAAGAGGAGACTGAGGGGAGATATGATAGCACTCTTCAGGGTTGTCATCTTCTCAATCATCCCTGATTGCAGGACATGGAATAATGGCCTCAAGTTACAGGAACCCAGATTCCACCTAAACATCAGGAAAAAATTCCTGACTGTTAGAGCAACAAGACAATGGAACCAATTACCTAGGGAGGTGGTGGGCTCTCCCACTCTGGAGGCATTCAAGGTGCGGCTGGACAGCCATCTGTCAGGGATGCTTCAACTTGGATTCCTGCACTGAGCAGGGGGTTGGACTCAATGGCCCTGTAGGCCCCTTCCAACTCTACTTTTCTATGATTCTATGTTCGGGGTCTCTCTGAGGCTGTTACTCAAGGCCCCAAGCAATACCTCTTTACTTCCCAAAGGCCACATCAGCAAACCTTTAGCTGAATGGCAGGTATGATGGTCTGTACCTGAGAATGAACATCCTTCCTTCTAAGCCCATGCATCCTGGGATGAGTGCATATATTTCCTCCTTTTCTGTGAAGGGAGGGTGGGGCTGTTCTGCCTGGTGGACTGGCTTAGGGGTTCCCCTCTCCCTGCCAAGCATCTGGGTAGTCGGACAGACCTTAAGTTCTGAAAATCGTGTAGCAAAATTGGCATGAAACAAATTTAGGTTTCACATCTTGAAGTTAATTTTGCAAGTCAGCAGAATTCAGAGTTGAGACATTTTGCAGCATATCTGGAATGCCTGTGACCACCACCCTATCAACTTCAGGGAGTGCCATTGTTGGGATATGTTTTCAGATATGTGAAAGTACCGTCAATGTCTGGCCTTTGCTGACAACTGTGAGCCATGGATCAAACCATCATATTGTGATGAGATGCTGTCCCAATATTTGAAAAAACCCATGGCTGTTTCTGTTTAACTTTCTGCAGGGACACCTTTGGAAAGTGCTACTTTTTACGAGTAGAGATCACTTGTAAGGGAGCTACATACCGTGTTTCATTCAGCGACACTGATCAATTACCACCTACATTCCGCATAGACAACTTTTCTCAGGTAAAGGTCTCTCGCTTCTGGGAAGTACAGATATGGGCATCTGATGGATATGCAAGAAGTAAAAGTTAGAGTGCATATGTAGATGGAAAGTTGCATGTGAGACCTGGGTTTGAATCTCAGCTTTGCTCCAGATTCATTGAGTGGTCTTTATGCAAGTCTGTGTCTGAATCATTATGGACCCGAGTGCGATGCAAATTGTTGACACCTTTCACTGGTATTACTCTAGGTCCCAATTGTGTTTACTCAGCACGGTGTTGCAGAACCACGACTCAGCACTGAAGTCAAGGCAACAACCTCTTTAGATTATGCATGGGATGAACCCACTCTCAAGCCCTTCATCACGCTGACAGTTAAAGGGGCCGGCTCCTCTGAAGTCACTTGCTGCATGGATGACTTTCGAGAAAACAAGCAACTCTATTATGAAAACTTCATTTATATTGCAGCAACATATACTTTCTCAGGGTAACTCCTTTTTTATATGGTATGCTGGAAAAAAATAGTGTTGGATACTGCTGAAGAGAAGGTCTGCCCATTATTGGCAGTTACTTATTTGCAATATTTCTGTGCCATCCTTAATCCCATTAAATTTCAGGGTGGTTTACAACAGCAGGAAAATTGTACAAATATCTCCAAACACAGGCCTTCATCTTGTTCATTCTTTTTATTATGAGGAGCAATCATGCAACACTTTCCTGTGCCAGCAGGGGATTGTGTAAATAAAGAATTTACAGCCCAATCCTATGCATGTTTCCTCAGAAGTAAATCCCATTGTTTTCAGCAACATTCTAGGTATTTTGTATAGCTTTGCAGCCTAAGGACTGTTTTTACATTACTAAACCACAGGCTACTTGTTTAAAATGAGCACTCTTCAAAAAAACAAACATCCCCGCCACCTAGTGACAGTTTTATTGCGGGGTGGTGGTGGTAGGGTATATATCGAGACACAAGAGCATAATATATTTACAGTGTACCTTCCCACACCCCGACCACCTTATCCAGCAGTTTCTGCTGCAGTGGCAGAAGTCTCCTCCTGGACAGCCATCTGTCAGGGATGCTTTGACCTGGATTCCTGCACTGAGCAGGGGGTTGGACTCGATGGCCTTGTAGGCTCCTTCCTACTCTACTTGTCTATGATTCTATGATTCCCTCCCCCCAATACACACACTTGGCTGCAGAGGCAGCACAGGCCATCGGGGGTGGCGATCCAGGCACAATGAAGGTAGGGAGAGCCTGCCCTCTCTGCAGCTGTAGCGAGGTGGGCGAGTGGGGCCAGGAAAGAGTGAGTTCTTCTTGGTCTGTGCTTGGTCTGTGCTTGGTCCAAGCCAACTATGGGGTCTCACGGTTCACTTTGGGCTGGAGGTGAATAGTATGAATCACTGTGGGTCATGTTATCTAACCTCTGCAGCATTCCTACTTAGTCACAACCTCTTAGTCCTGGGCCCTGGTTAAAAATACGACTAAGTATAGGGAACTGCACTTGTTGATTGTGACTGATCACCTGATTGTGACTCTTTTTTTCTTCCCCCCTTCGCCCTTTTGTTGTACCCGCCCACTGTTGAAATTTTAGAATACAAGATCCAGAGATCTCTCCTTGTTTATATGCCCTGTAAAGCATAGCAATAATGTATTAGGTTTAAAGTCATACAAACGTCGTCATCAACCGGAATGAAATCACAGCTGTCTGTAGCTCCCTGCTGGTCAATTAAAGTGTTAAAAGTGATACAGGTTCCTCTCTTTCTGACACAATGAAAATATTTGCCTGTGTAATCAGATTTGCTTTCTCCTAACTGTTGCCTTTCCATTCAACCCAGTAAGGCATTCTGTAACTTTAAAGCTTGTATGCTTCTAAGAGTTAGAGCTCTATTTGTCCAAATACCCAAAGGATTTCCTTTGAATTCTAGTCTGCAGGAAGAAACTAGAAGACCAGTTGCTTCAAATAAAGAGGTTGATTGTGCTGAGCTTGTCCTGGATGTTTGTTTGAAGACACAGAGAGTCATATTAAAGAAAAAGGTATGAGATCCCAAACGGGCTTTTGGGAGATAGTACTTCACTATGAATGAAAAGTAACTAAGTGGTATTGGAATTATTTCACTAATCAAGTGAAGTGATGTCCCATCTTTGATACATTGCCAAATTACTGTATATTTGTCAATATGGCCAAGTCCTTTTCCCAAGAACCTTAAGAAAAGAAAATATGGAAGCCAGTTTGGCGCTCTCATCTGGCTTCTGGAAATGTTGGAAGCTTGTGTTTAAATCTCTTCATAATGATGTGGGAAACTGCAGATACATATTGTTGGGGTGGTTTGGCGAAAATGTCAAATCAGGGTTTGATGTTATGAGACAGACCTTCAAGAAAGCTTGTGCATGCTTTCTTCTCACGTGCAGTGATTCTCCCACCTTCCCAGTTTGAGACAAATCATAGGTTGCTCAAACCTTCAAACTATGGTTTGCATTTGCCCTGCAAACCAGGATTGGAAACAAGGATTAAAGCATGGTGTCCAGTTCTGGTTTGCTTCAGACCAGAAAAAGGAAGGGGGAGGGAATTGTTGCATTTGAGAAGAGAAGGAGGAGGTGCAAGAGACTGAAGCTCCTTTAAGGCTCGCCCTTGTAGCGTCGAATTGTTTGGTGTTGTACCAGAACTAGCCCATTTTCTTGGCCTCCATAACACGGGAAGAATAATGGTAGGCATGTTAGGTGCTTATGTGCCTTCAGTGCAGATGGAATGAAAAGCATAATGTCGTATATGAATGGACATTGCTTAATAGTCATAGTGAAAGTAACCTAAATGTGTGTACAGAATTTGTACTGATGCTAAATGTGTGAATGGCCTGTCTTTAGAGAGGAGATTTTGTTCATTTCAATAAGATTTTTTTCATCTCCATCATAAAAAAGTTCTCTTCTTTTGGCCTCATTGATCTGCTATAAGAGGTGAGCAAGTGGGTCCTGCCACAGAATGTTGCAATGTATCCTTCTAACACAGTGTTCTCCAACCTTGGGTCCCCAGATGTTTTTGGCCTACAACTCCCAGCATGCCCCAGCCAGTAGGCCAAAAATATCTGGGGACCCAAGGTTGGAGAACACAGGAGTGCTCTTCTCCACCCATTTCCATTTTTCTTTCCCAACTGACACTCAACTATTTATTTACTTACGGGTATATATTATTTATAATGGATTATTATTATTATTTTGCCCACCTTTAAGTATAGAACATTCCATGGTTACTAAACATGCTCAGTTCTGTTTGGGAGGGGTTTTCCCTTACATTTTTCTAAAAAGAATTTTTGTACTTCTGTCTCTTGCAAGCCTCGGGGTTCACCCCAGCACACTGATACCTCCTCTTCTGTCGGCATTCACCATTTGAGTTTGCTGATAGAAGGAGTGAGGTGATAAGCATGTACAGCTCAGGGTGTTATCTCTGGCAGATGGTTAGTGCTTTTCATCCAGGATGAGCAGCTGAATGTATAAAGGACCTGCTTTGTGACTCTAGCAGAGTGTTCCTTGGTCTATTCATGCCGTTTGTTCACAGGAGCCAGGAAAGCGCTCTCAGCTGTGGAGAATGACGGGCACGGGCATGCTTTGCCACGAGGGCTCTGCTGTTCCTCACCATCCGAATAAGCCATTCCCTCCTTGGTCCACAGAATCCTCCATGATCCTGGACATTGCGGGCCTGGCTGCAGTCACAGATAACAGGTACACAAACCTCAACATCTATTCATTTTAGGTAATATATTTATATCCCACCCTTCTCGGGGTAGGTAACAAATTAAATCAATCCACTGAAAGAGCCATCAACTTAAAAATACAAAACAGCAGAACTGTTCTTACAGTTCTTAAAACAGCTTAAGCGCAGAGCAGAAGGTTTAGAGCACAAACAACTAGCGAGCCTGGGCCACAGAGCAGAAGTTCTGGTTTGCTTCAGGCCAATGAAAAAGGGGTCTTCACCTGGCACTGAACAAATGGCAAAGCCTGAGCCAGCCGAGTCTTTCTGGCGAGGGACTTCCAAAGGCAGGGCGCCAGCACAGAGAGAGCCCTGGCTCTGCTCACCCCACCCCCCTCTGCTCAGATGGCAAGGCGACCCAAAGGAAAGCCCTCGTGAGAAGATCCACAGGTCCAGGTAAGTAAATGTTGGAGCAGGCAGGGAGTTATTTATTACACAAAACAATAACTGAAGTAGGAATGCTACATTCTCACGCCATTTTTAAAAGTCAAGTGATATTTTTTTTAAATTGAATGCATTTTGAGATAGGGCCTGTTCAGGTGTAAGTTCAGGCCGTTTAGGACTGTAGCCTTTAAGGTGGGTTCACACCCTCCTGCTCTCCCCTGGTTTGTTGTAGATCAGGAAAGGTGGAGGAGAGCAAGCAAGCTTCAGGGCCCTTAAAGGTTTGTTTGTGTAGCACCAAACCATTTTTTGGAGTTTCATCCGAGCCAACTCATAGTCTTCGGCAGCTGCTTTGAAATTCAGTACATCACACTTGCATTCGTATAAATGTGCGGTGCAGCAATACCTCTGTTTCCCCAACTTCCATCTCTGATCTCAGCTTAAAAGGTGTCCTAAATCTGTCCGGTCCACAGGTAAGCTGTTGTCGTTAACACAGTCCAAGGTTGAAAGCCAAGAGATATGTCTGAAAGCAAGATAAGACGAAGCAGTGTCGGAGCAGGCTGAAGCGCGGTCAGGGTCGTTCCGAAGTCACGGAAGCAGGAGTCTCAGCCCAGCAGCTGGCAGGAGTATCCGGCTACGGTCGAGTTGCAATGACAATTGCTCCCAGCGTCCGAAGTGTGTTTGGGGCCTCTCTTTTAAACTGGCGCCGATTGGCAAGGCAGCACAGCTGGGCCAGGCTGCAGAGGACACGTGCCTGGCCCCTCCCCAAACACACTCTGGCACGGCTGCCCCATGTCTTTCCAAACGGAGGCACAACAAAAGGTTCCTTATTCATGTAAGACTGAGGATGATGGAACTGAAAAGCTACCTTCAGATAACATTAGTTGTGAAACCAGCGTGTGTTCAGTGTTTAGCTGAGTGTTGTATTTAACCTCTTTCTTCCTCAGTCGAATAAGCCCCTCACAGGAAATGGTGGGCTATGAATGTAAGCTGCTGGGGCTGGAGTAAGCGGAATAATTTGGCTCTGCAGATCAGTAGGCTGCTTCAGATGACACAACGGCTCATCGTGGCTTAACTTACCTGCGGGGGCTGTTGTGTTGTGCCAGGTGCCCACAGGCGACGTTTTTGCATGGCACCCACAAGTGCCCAACTTGCTGTGTCGTGTGAACCCAGGCGGCAGGGGTTGTTTGTGGGTTAGACAACCCTCAAATAACCCATGGCTTGTTTTAGCGTCATTTGAGGATTGTTTAACCCTCAAACAACCCCTGCCTCCTGGGTCCACATGACAGAAATGAGCACATGGGGGCCAGTATGATGAACAAGGTTGTTATCAATGCAAGTGTGATGCCCTGATTTCCAAAGCTACTGACGAAGACTGTCAAAATACATTCAGCGTTTTATTCTTGGTTGCCTGATCTTTTTAAAGGGATTTTGTGGCTATAGCAACACAAGGGGGACCTGCAACAAAATGTTGCAGTGTACCCTCACTTCCTAACAGGAGTTCTCCTACTCAGGGTTCTAGGCAGCCTTGTCCTCCTCCAGGAATAGTATAAGATGCAAAGAGCTCACGCAGAGTATTCCACTCCCACTTCCTTTAGTTTTCCTTGTTTTCTTTTCCAACTGGCATTCAACTAACTAGCTCTCCAATACTTTGATTCTAATCTGGTACCTAACAGGTACTCTGGGAATTAGTGACAGTGTCAATAGTCTCATGCTGCCACTGTAGATGGCACACAGGAACAGGTCCATGCTACAAAGCTCCCAGTTGGCATAACCAGCCCATCCTTGGACCAGAAACCCAACAGTAAATGACCCTGCAGCCTTGAGTTGATCCTTTACTGTGAAAAACTGTAGGCTTTCTAGTGTCCTGGCATGGAATTAAATCCTGTGGGTGGATACAAAATGAATTTATTTGACTATCCATTTGTGTGAATAGATGAGATACCAGCCTTTCTTGCAGTAGTGATGTGATCTTGTGTGTCTGAGCATGTGAACTAGAGTCAATATTGTCATTGTATTGGGCAATAGCTTCGGCTATTGGGCGGTATAAAAATGTATTAAATAAATAAATAAATAAATAAATTGTTCATCAGAGCATACTTACTACAGTCTTTTTACAATTTAGCCTACAGGGATGTGTTTGTAGATGAAAATAAAACAAAATAAGGAAATATGAAGAAATCATCAAAAAAAATGGGGGAAAGCAGTAAAAATGTAGGCACAGAAATTGACTCACTTTGCTTTTTAGGTATGAACCGCTGATGCTGAGAAAGCCAGACAAACGGCGTAGTACCACACAGACCTGGAGTTTTCGAGATGGGAAGTTAGTCTGTGGCATGTATGGACTTGTCGTGCAGGTTGGCACTGTTATTTTTGTGGGTGTTGCTTGAGATGAACGGGATCAAACAAATTATTTTAATAGGAATCTCAAAGATCTCTTTAAAATATATCACAAGCTGCATGTTCCTTAAGGTGTGTGTGTTTTTAACTGTACATTGATGCATGCCTGCTATGGGCAAAGGCATTGATTGATCAGGAGGTGTGATAGAGCTATTCAGTTATTTGCAGGTTGAAAGTAAGGCTTTTTAATCACAGTTAAATTTCTGTTAGCCCAGGACCTGGTTTTGGTTTTGGTTTTTTCCCCCCTTCTAGGCAAAAAGAGGCATAGCAGGGCTACACGATGGAGCAGAAGTTGTTCTTGGTCCAGATACTTCTCTGGAAATGTTGGGCCTAGTTCCACCAGAACAGCAGTTCGTCAATCAGAAGATGCGGCCTGGCTCTGGAGTCTTGGCAGTTAGGGTCATATAATGGCTGTGTTAGCACAAAACGCTACGTGTGAG
This sequence comes from Shinisaurus crocodilurus, assembly GCA_021292165.1. NCBI lineage: Eukaryota > Metazoa > Chordata > Lepidosauria > Squamata > Shinisauridae > Shinisaurus > Shinisaurus crocodilurus. Next base: position 30,549,220 of record CM037886.1, read on the forward strand.
CCCGAATGAAGTGTCAGGCTCACATACTCCCCACCCTGCTCCTTTCATGCAGGCAGGAAGAGGACTTCCGCAAAGTTTAGTTTCATTTTCAAAGAATCTCAGCTTAGCGTCATGTTTGAACAGGGAATCCTGGTTTGGAACAAATAATGGTTAGTTAAGCCAGCTAGCTTTTGAACCCATGGTTTGAAATTGGCTAGTTTAGAAACTGACTGAGCTGTGACTCTTTAAAAGTGAAACCAAACTCAGCCAAAGTCCTACAAGCTGTGCAGGAGGCGAGCGGGGGAAGCACACAAGTCCAACACTATGCTCAGACTCACGGAGGCATGTTTACATTGTACTAAACCATGGTTTAGTGTTATGTGCAAACTGGGGCAGTGTAGGGAGCTGGGAGATACCTTGCCCTCCTAGAGTAGCTGTGAAGTTCACAAGGTGGCCTTGAACAAGTCACTCTCAGCTCAGCTGAGCTCAACCCACAAGGCTGTCCTGAGCTCCTGCAAGAAGAGCTGCATGCAGACTGGTCCTACTGAACAGAATACAGTCCTGCCTGCCCAGGCCCCCGCCAGCCCCTTCCCCTGTAATCCTCTAAGAAAGGGCGGGGCAGGACAGGTGCAGAAATCCCGGTAGCTTTCTGTTCTGTCAAAAACCAAAGACAAAAACAGGAATGATTTTCTTTCAGGAATTATTTATGGACTGTTTGTTTTGTAAATTTTGTTCATGTTTTTCCAGTTCTTTTTCCAAAACTCTGTTCAAAGCAATTCCTGTGTTATCTTCATTGCTTGGTGCGATAGAAAGCTTTTTTAAAAAAAAAGAGAGCTGAAAAGCTTACATTTATTATGATGAATTGCCTTTTCATAAGAAAAGGATTTTCAAAGACAGTATGCAAACCCTGTCCATAAGAATCAATTCTGGGCTGATTTAGACACCCCACCCCAAAAAGGGGTGGACTATTTTAGTAACTCTGAGATCTTTGATCAAAGACTGTCTACTCTGAGCTATGCATCTGGAATGAATTTGTAAGCCATAGTATAACAGATGAACTCTTTAGAATTCTTTATTAAAGAGATGCTGTCAACATTTGTGATTCCTCTGTTTGCCCTAACCCTCCCCACTTTCCTCTTTAATTCCATACAAAGTCCTTGGAGGTTTTCTGCAGAATAAACTTATCAGTGATGCACTTTTGTTAATAAAACATTGCTCTGTAGCTGGGACCTCCGCCCCTGCTTTCCTGATTGTGCTGTTTTATTATTGTTTAGTATTTTAAGGCTGCAGTCCTGTGCACATTTACTTCCAGGTAAGTCCCATTTAATTTAGCGCAGTGTTCTCCAACCTTGGGTCCCCAGATGTTTTTGGCCTACAACTCCCAGCATGCCCCAGCCAGCTATGCTGGCTGGGGCATGCTGGGAGTTGTAGGCCAAAAACATCTGGGGACCCAAGGTTGGAGAACACTGATTTAGCGGGACTGACTTCAGAGGAAATGTGCACAGGATCAGCCTGTAAGACAGTTTGCCAGGAAAGTAACCAAAGCCTACTAGACAAAAAAGTGCTAGAAATGTTTTTGAGGCAGCTTAAATATGTGGGTTTGAAGATACGCTCCAGGGAACAGGGCTAGAAGCAATGAGAGCAAAATTTCAGGGGAGCAGTTTTTGGGTAAATGCAAGGAGAAACTTCCTAATGCTAAGACCTATTTGACACTGTAAAAGACTGCCTCGGGAGGTGGTGGCCTTGATTTCATTGGAGGTATTTAAGCAGAGGCTGGGCAGCCACCTTTCAGGGATGCTGTAGATCCATCCTGCATTGCAGATCCTTGCTTCAGCAGGGGTCTCGACTAGAATACCTTCAAGGTCCCCTCCAACTCTATGGTTCTATGATTTCTCAGAAGATTTGAAAATCCAGATACTCTGAATGTAAAAATCCATTTATTTTAAGCTTTTTTCCTCCCCCTTCCTTTTCAGCTTTTCTTAGTTGTCTTCTGTTTTGGTTTTTTCCCCCCTTCTAGGCAAAAAGAGGCATAGCAGGGCTACACGATGGAGCAGAAGTTGTTCTTGGTCCAGATACTTCTCTGGAAATGTTGGGCCTAGTTCCACCAGAACAGCAGTTCGTCAATCAGAAGATGCGGCCTGGCTCTGGAGTCTTGGCAGTTAGGGTCATTCCAGATGGCCCAACCAGAGTTCTACAGGTGATGGCCATTTTCCATGTGATGCATGGGCATTTTGGAGCAGATTATAAAGAAGACAGTCTGCAAGCACCTTGAAAACAATGCAGTGATTACTAGAAGCCAGCATGGATTTGTCAAGAACAAATCCTGTCAGACTAATCTGATCTCATTTTTTGATCGGGTAACCTCCCTTGTGGACTGTGGGAATGCTGTGGACATTATATATCTGGACTTCAGCAAAGCTTTTGACAAAGTGCCTCACGATATCCTGATTAGCAAGCTAGCTAAGAGTGGGCTAGATGGAACAACTATCAGGTGGATCCACAATTGGCTAAAGAATCGGACTCAAAGAGTGCTTATCAATGGTTCCTTCTCAAACTGGGGAGAGGTAACGAGCGGGGTACCACAGGGCTCGGTCCTGGGCCCGGTGCTCTTCAACATTTTTATTAATGACTTGGATGAGGAGGTACAGGGAATGCTTATCAAATTTGCAGATGACACAAAGTTGGGTGGAACAGCTAATACTCTGGAAGACAGAAACAAAATTCAAAGTGACCTCGATAGGCTGGAGCGCTGGGCCGAAAACAACAGAATGAAATTTAATAGGGATAAATGCCAAGTGCTGCACCTAGGGAGAGGAAACCAAATGCAGAGTTACAGAATGGGGGACACTTGGCTCAACAATACTACAAGTGAGAAGGATCTTGGAATTGTGGTAGATCACAAACTGAATATGAGCCAGCAATGCGATGTGGCTGCAAAGAAGGCAAATGCAATTTTGGGCTGTATTAATAGAAGTATAGCTTCCAAATCGCGGGAAGTGATAATTCCCCTTTACTCGGCACTGGTTAGGCCTCATCTTGAGTACTGCGTCCAGTTCTGGGCACCTCACTTTAAGAAGGACATAGACAAACTGGAGAGGGTTCAGAGGAGGGCAACAAGGATGATAAAGGGACTGGAAACAAGGCCCTATGAGGAGAGACTGAAAGAACTGGGCATGTTTAGCCTTCAGAAGAGGAGACTGAGGGGAGATATGATCGCACTCTTCCAGTATTTGAAGGGATGTCACACAGAGGAGGGCAAAGATCTCTTCTCGTTCATCCCAGTTTGCAGGACACGGAATAATGGGCTCAAGTTACAGGAACCTAGATTCCACCTAAACATCAGGAAAAATTTCCTGACTGTCAGAGCAATAAGACAATGGAATCAACTACCTAGGGAGGTGGTGGGCTCTCCCAGTCTGGAGGCATTCAAGGTGCAGCTGGACAGACATCTGTCAGAGATGCTTTGACCTGGATTCCTGCATTGAGCAGGGGGTTGGACTCGATGGCCTTGTAGGCCCCTTCCAACTCTACTTTTCTATGATTCTATGATTCTATACATTTTATTAATTTATTTTAATGTTTATAGCCTGTATTTCCATCCCCACAAAAGAGAGCCCTCAAAATGGCTAACCACCATCATCAGTAAATCAGCAAAACAATAAAAACAGAAGAACCACCCCCACTGCAGTTGTGAATATAAATTGGAAGCTGATAACAGATGCTCCAAGCATGCTCCTCCTGAAAAGTATGTCATAACAATACATACTTTTTGTGTGTGTTTTAAAATGAGACATTTGAAGGCACAGAGAAAGGAAGTCAGCCAGAACTCCCAAAGCAGGGATTTAAGAACATAAGAAGAGCCATGCTGGATCAGACCAAGGGTCCATCTAGTCCAGCATTCTGTTCACACAGTGACCAACCAGCTGCCCACAGGATCCCACAAGCAGGACATGAGTACAACAGCACTTTCCTGCCCATGTTCCCCAGCAACTGGAGTACATAGGCATACTGCCTATGAGTTCCATAGCTTGGGCACCACCACTGAGGAAACCCTGTCCTACATGCCCACCAGACATACCTCTGATGATGCAGGTCTGGGGCTCCTCTGAAGACCATATGTGTGCGGGTTTTCATGGAGGTGGCTAGAAGCAGGTTTTCATGGAGGTGGTATTGCATAATAGATATTGTGTTGTAAGTTGTCAGTTCATGTATTACTTGCCTAAGCTTTCTATTACATTGTAGGTTTTGGTTTTGGATGTTTTGAGAATTGTGAATTTAATTGGATTGCAGGGGGATAAGAATCCTAATAGTGTATTCTGTATTAGATAACAGACTTCCAACAACGCAGAAATGATCGTTTCTCATATGAAGTGGATGAGCTGGAACAAGACCTGCAGAAGCTGAAGAATCCTGACACAGAGGATGAGCTGGAAGTGAGTCAGCAAAGCGACTGATGACTCTTTCTTTGTTGTGGTTTCCAGCTAGCAATGTCACCATTGAGAGCTTTCACTTTGTCTTCCCTGTTTCCAATCTCAGATTGAGCTGAGGTATTGGCGGTTCCACTATGTTATGATTCAGTAGTTCTGCTTTGCAGGTCTGGTGCCTGGTATAGAACCCAATGAGAGTAGAACTGAATGTCCCATTGTGGAATGAAGATGTTGTGTTTGGCGCATTCCCAGTCTAAATTCAACAGCTGGTAACTTTAAACATCAAACTATAGCTGGCAGGACCTCTTGTTCATATAATCAAAGACCTGGGGTTGAAATATCACCCAGCCTGCCTCCATGCCAAGTATCTTACAGTTCACAACCCAGCAACAAACCATGGGTTTTCTTCATGGGTTGTTTGTGGTTAACAAACCATGGTTTGTTAGTGTGACTGGGTTCACACAACACATCATCATCATCATCATCATCAGGCGATCACTCGTGACCGAGTAAGATTGTCTTCCGGGATAAAAGGAGGAAATTCTAAAGAAGATTGTGTAGACTCTAGCGATGGGCCCGTAAGTGACTGTGGAGGCCAATTCTAGATCCACACAGCTTCCCACAGTGAGGACACAGGTTGCCAGATAGAAGATGGTCCTGTAAAGGATTCATTTGACGTGCTTTTCGCTTAGCACGTTTCTCCCTTTCACCTTGCACTCGGGCTTCTTCAAAGTCCATGGAACCTTTGTGAAAGGCCAACCTCCATTTAGATCGTTCATGGGCCAGAGCTTCCCAGTTTTCAATGTTTATATTGCATTTTTTTAGATTAGCCTTATGAACATCTTTAAACCTCTTATATTGACCACCGATATTCCGCTTTCCATCCTTGAGTTGGGAGTAAAGTAACTGCTTTGGGAGACGGCAGTCAGGCATTCGAACAACATGACCGGTCCACTGAAGTTGGCGTTGAAGGATCATTTTTTCAATGCTAGTAGTCTTTGCTTCTTCCAGTACACTGACATTTGTTCGCCTATCTTCCCAAGTAATTTGCAGGATTTTCCGGAGGCAACGTTGATGAAACCTTTCAAGGAGGTGGAAGTGACGTTTATAGATAGTCCATGTTTCGCAGGCATACAATAAAGTTGGTAATACAATGGCTTCATAAACCAGTGTTTTGGTCTTCTTACAAATATCCCGATCCTCGAACACTCTATGTTTCATTCGAGAAAATGTGGCACTTGCGGAGCTCAGACGATGCTGGATTTCACTGTCGATGTTAGCTGTAACAGAAAGATAGCTGCCAAGATAGAGGAAATGATCGACATTTTCCAGTATTGTCCCGCCAAGCTGGATAGATGGCATCACCAAAGGATTGGCTTGCACTTGCTGATGAAGCACTTTGGTTTTTTTGATGTTAAGTGAGAGACCAAGTTTTTCGTATGCTTCTGCAAAAGCATTTAGGATAGTTTGGAGATCATCCTCTGAATGTGCGGAGACCACATTATCATCAGCATACTGAAGTTCCACAACGGAGGTTGTAATTACCTTACTTTTTGCTTTCAGCCTGCTGAGATTAAAAAGCTTTCCATTTGTTCGATATATAATTCCCACACCGGTGGGAAGTTTCCCCTTGACAAGATGTAAAACCATGGCGATGAAAATGGCAAATAATGTTGGGGCGATAACACATCCCTGTTTAACACCTGATCCCACTTTAAATGGAGCACCATGAGAGCCGTTGTTGTCCAAAACCGTTGCCGTCATGTTGTCATGGAGAAGTCGCAAGATATTCACAAATTTATTGGGGCATCCAATTTTCATAAGGATAGTCCAGAGAGCTGTACGGTCTACAGTATCAAAGGCCTTAGCCAAATCGATAAATGCCATATAAAGGGGTTGATTTTTCTCCCGGCATTTTTCTTGGAGCTGACGTGCAGTAAAAATCATGTCTACTGTCCCTCTCAACCCACACGTACCCCATACTCAACCTTGTGTGTGGGTTGTTGTGTTGTGTGAACCTAGCCCTTGTCAGCAGAGGAGGATATTCAGATCGGTTTAATCACCTCCCACTCACTCTTGAGCCAGGGCTTATGCAGATGATGATGATGATGATGATGATGATGATGATGATGATGATGATGATAAAAAAATTATTTCTTACCTGTCTCCATTTGGATCGAGGCGGAGAACAACAATAAACATAAAATATATAAACTAATTAAAAACATAGTATACATTATTAAAACATCTTTAAAACATCTTAGCTAGTTTTAATGTTTGTGCCAGTGACTTTGGATCCATTTTCTGTTCCATTCACAGGTCCAGGTGAAATTGGAAGGTGGAATAGGTTTGTCTTTAGTTAACAAAGCCCCAGAAGAGCTGATATTTGCAAGTTTTGCCGGCATCAATGTCCATTTCACACAGCTATCAACGAGTCAGATGCTTGAACTAAGTATACAGGATGTGCAGGTAACCGAATGATTAACTCTCAATTTGGTTGTTTCAATTTGCTGAGCAGTCCCGCATATGGGACTGTATCTACGCAAGCATCAGGTGGCACCCCACACCGTAACTGCTTGGTAATAATTTGTACCTTCAAAACTAGATGCTACAATGTTTTGAAGTTTCAAATGGAGAATAGTAGTGTAAATTAGACCATCTTGAAGTAATTGCTGTACACTGCTTGTCAGGTCCTTCATGTGTCTATTAAACAGCATAGGCATAAAGGTGTCTTGCTTTTGGTATCTAAAAGAGCACTCCCATTTCAGTATGGGCACCGGGTTTGTTTGGTTTTTTTGCCAGGGTCTGTCTGTCTGCAATTTGGAAGTATCTTAATGCTTGCCCCCCTCCCTTGCTTCTTGTTTAGGTAGACAACCAGCTCCTTCGTACTACTCGGCCTTTCGTGCTCTTTCTGACCCCCAAAACAGCTGAAAATGAAGTCGCTGAGACAGGTCCTGCTGTGCAATTGAATGCCTTGAAATTTCCCAGTAAGAGCCCTTTAACTGATCTATACAAGGTAATCCAGCAACCGAATGTTATTCTGGCCATTGAAATGGCAAAACACATCAGTAATAAGCTCTGCATATCTTTCTAACATCACTCCCTCTAACTGTGAACTCGGGTGGTGGGTGCTGACAGAGTTGGAGCCGAAATGGGCCACTGAGAAACAAGAGTGGGGGGTGTTGGTATGTTCAGGGCAACTGAGCTTTGCAGAAGTACCAAAAAAAATCTTCAACACGAACACACTCCTATCTAAAAGTGCAATAAAATGAACAACCCTCAGCCCGATGAAGATGAGCATGCTTAGCCGTGGAATTTCGAGAGTCGGTTGGAAAACCAGTGGAATGAGCTCCTTACAGCTTATAGTATCCTGGAGGAAGGCATGACTGGCGGGCTGGAACCCTGAACAGAAGCACTCTGTTTTGTTGCAGATCCCACACGCTTGACTACAAGCTAAACCTGCCTCCAGATCCTTTCAGAAGATCTAGGAAGCCAAGGATCTGCTTTTTGTAGATGTTGGCACATCTTTTTAACTGCATGATAGTGCCTTCTGTGAAAGTAATGACAGAAACATTTGCTCCCTAGCCCTACTGGAGTCCACACACACACACAGCCTAAGCACATTACAAATCATTACTTTATCTTTTCATATATATTTGTATATCATTGTTAGTAACATTTGTGGGTGAGGATTTAATTTCATTGTTGTCTAACCATTAGTTAACTGATACTGAAGAGTTAGCCCAAGGTTTTTTTAAAAATTATTTCATAGTTGTAATAATTAATGCTTTAAAATTCTTGACTATCATTTGACTGTGGGAGTCCTTTAGCCTCAGCATTCTATGGCTCTACATCTGTATTTAAGGTTCTGGTACTTGTGTACAAAGCCCGAAACAACCTGGGACCAGGTTACCTCAGAGAGTGCCTCCTCCCATACCAACCCGCCCGGTCATTGAGGTCATTGGAGGGCTTTCTCCTGGTGGTTCCTCATGGACCTTTGGCCCGATTGGAGTCCACCAGGAGACGAGCCTTCAGTGTGGTGGCTCCATTTCTGTGGAACTCCCTGTCTCTGGAGGTCAGGCAGGCTCCAACATTGTGCTGCTGTTGGCGCCTGCTGAAGACTTCCTTGTTCTGGGAAGCCTTCTCTGCTCTCCAACCACCACTGTAATTGCTACTTTGTTTTCAGTGTATTGTTTTTGTTTCTTTTATCTGTTTTTTTCTTTTTACAGTTCACCACTCCGGAATCGACTTAGATATGGAGTGGTATACAAATACTGTAAATACTGTAAATAATAATAATAATAATAATGATAATGATAATGATAATAATAAATTTGACCAAGACATCACGAGGGGCAGGCAGGATGCTATACTTTTCAGTCATGCAAAGATTGAAAAATTCCCCAAACTGGACTCTAGAGCAGTGTTCTCCAACCTTGGGTCCCGAGATGTTTTTGGCCTATAACTCCCAGCATGCCCCAGCCAGCATAGCATAGCATAGCTGGCTGGGGCATGCTGGGAGTTGTAGGCCAAAAACATCTGGGGACCCAAGGTTGGAGAACACTGCTCTAGACCATTACACCTTCATGTTTAGGATCCGGGCTAATGATGACTGTGAGTAATAAGCTGTTTGCTGATAGATCCTTGAGAGAGAGGTAAGAGCAGGTAGCGTAGGGCCTTAGAGGCTGCACTATAAATCAGGAAGTTCCCGGTTCACATCCTACCTCTGCTGTGAATTCACATGAGGAGTTTATGCAATCCAATTTTTCAGTCTCTGTTATCACATCTGCAATGTGGTGACATTACTGACCATGGTGGTTTATTTATATATTTAATACATTTTTATACCGCCCAATAGCCGAAGTGCTCTGGGCGGTTTACAACAGTTAAAAACGATAAAATACAAATATAAAATTTAAAACTACAGATTAAAAACAAACAGCAAAGCTAGCAGCAGCAGTTCAATTTACAATAACAGAGTTAAAAACAACTACAAGACTAAAATGATTAAAATGCCTGGGAGAATAGAATAGGGAGAATGGTACTCTTTCCGGCGTCTTCACCTGGCGCCGGAAAGAGTACCATGTAGGCTCCAGGCGAGCCTCTTTGAGGAGCTCATTCCACAACCGGGGTGCTACAGTAGAAAAGGCCCTCCTCCTGGTAGCCACCTGTCTCACTTACTTTGGCAGGGGCTCTTGGAGAAGGACCGCTGAAGAGGATCTTAGTTGTACATATTACAAAGCAATAATGCATGATAAATGCTTTGAGCCCTATAAAGTGCTCTGTAAATTGTTACGGGCACAATCCTAAGCATGTTAAAGTCCTACAACTCTGGCTGTGGAATGCTGGGAGCTGTAGAACTTTTTTCTGTCTAAAGATGTGTAGGATTGTGCTCTTAGTATTTTTTAATAATTAGTAGACTTGGCTGTGCCGAGGGACAGAGAGGAAGCCATGTATATAAATATAAATACATTCTATCGGCCTCATGGAATATGGATTTGGGATAAATCTTCCTGTTGGCCATATGTATTCTGAAACCATCTTTCACTTGAGTGGTAGCCCTGAGAGGCTGAAATTCAGAACCCTGAATTTAAAATATAGGCACAGGTTTTCTCTTTGTGTCATAGGTCTTTTTGTGAGTATGTTTAGATTGTGAACTCTTCATGTGATGTTGATATTGCAAAGTGCTTTGTACATGGATAGTACAAAGAAATAATAATTTCCTTTCATTCCAGCATCTGATGATCACAGCTAGCAAGTTCACAGTCCAAATCGAGGAGAAGCTGTTATTGCAACTTCTGAGTTTCTTTGGCTATGATCCATCTGATTCAGGTACATCGTCAGATCTGCACTTAGATCTGTGAAGTTTGTAAATAATGGAAATAAAAAATGCTTGGAATCTTTTCACTGTTAGGATGGAAAGCCTACGTTGAAAATGTGTTGTCTGTCAACAAAATGCATCTCATCCATCTCAAGTATGTCTCTGCTGTTTCAGCCTGTTCTTGTTTCTGAAAAATCCCATTTTGAATTTTGTTTGGGTCTTAAATAATGTTTCTTGCTGCTAGTTGAAATGCTTTTACAAAACATTGCAGATATTTGCATTAAAATATTCTGCAGTGCAGTATTTATTAAACAGTGTATTAAACACACTGTTTTATATATTATGTAAAAAAAAAAGCTCTGAACCTGAGTCAGAGACCATCAGTGGCAGCACTGCAGAGTTCGAAGTTGAATCTTTCACCAAGCATGGAGGAAGTTAGGATTCAAGCTTCCTCTTTTTAGAGAAACTGTTTACTTGTTACCCTTCACTTGTGAGCTCTCAGGATGGGTGGTGCGTTACTTCACTGTCCTTTTCAATGCTAGTGGTAGAGAAATAGATATCCCAGGGAATGTTTTGTGCTTTTAATCATGCCCGTGTTATGCTCTTGGTTGCAGAGGTTGAAAATTACAATGAAAATCCCCACGAGAAGCCTGTTGATCAAGGTGGAGCCCAGAAGCGATATTACTTTGAAAACCTCAAAATTAGTTTGCCACAGATAAAGCTGAGTGTCTTCACTTCCAGCCAGCTCCCCTTGGATCTCAAGGTAAGGCTTCATGGATCCCTCACTTTCAAGTGACCTGTTGTACCATACGATATGTAATACATTCTTACAAGATTATTTTATCAGTGTTGGTCTGCATCAAAGTACAGGATCTGCAGCCTGCCTGAAAATTTCATACGGAGAAAACCAAATTGCTTGGCCTTAAGGTTGACCATGTGCAACCACATCTGCCAAAGGCACAGAATCCAGGGAGAGTTGGGTGGTGCAATGCATGTTCTTTCAGCTCCCCCCCCCCCCCCCGGTTAACAACCTAAGGATTGTCTTGCTGGATCTGATCAGAGGTCTTTTACGATTGATGTTATGTCTCCAACGATGGCCAGACACTGCCCTTTGGGCTACTCATCCACTGAAGTGTGAGGACTTGTGGCTGCAGTGTATCCTGAAATTGAGGCCTGTCAAAGGATTGTTGGCATGGACTTTGCTTTGCTGTACCCATTAAGTGTGGTCTATAGGATGACCAGTCAGACCTGCAATCAGCCCCTTGAACACCCAGAGTCCAGAGTAGGTCATGTGACAAGGCTCTGAACCTTAGTTGGGGTCCAGTGTAAGGGAAGTTGCTGCTCTTTCTGCCACAAATTTGCCTTGCCTTGCCTTTGCTCTTCCCATCCAGAGGCTACGATCTGTTATTTTCCAGCTACCTTCTTAACCAGAATTGCCACAGGTTCAAACTGGGGCCATCTGTTCTGCTACTTTGCTCTAACCCTTCATTGCTTTTCTTTATCGCCCTTCCTCCCAGTCCTTATGTTCAGATACTGATCAACCCCTTTCCATCCTTGAGGCCTACCCCCTGTAGCAGTCCATGCTGTTCTTTTAAATATTCAAAGATCACAAGTGGGACCTGCCACGAAAGGTTGCAGTGCAGAATGCTTCAGTTCAACATGCAGGCTTCCAGAGGCTAACAATCAAAAGGCATTGTGTAGCTGTTGCATCTTTTCTTCTTTAACTGGATTTTTTTTTTTCTGGTGAGAAAAGAGATGGAAGAAGTGCTGGGGAAGTACAGGAGGGCTACAAATTGAGGACAACATCCTCCGGACCCCCTGTAGAATTTTGTGAATGTGGCAGTGTAACTGCATAATACGAGCCTCGTCTCGGAGAATGCACCCAATCCCTTGCCTGCCAAGGGAACTCCATCTGTCTGCCGCAAATCCCTTGCACACTGCACAGGATTCCAAGGACCATTCTGTGGTTTCCTCTTAGTTCAAGCTAGGCACTTGCCAGGCCTTTTGGGCCTGACCATTGCCATGAGAGTAGGCATAGAATGCACCCAATGTTCTCCTGAAGCTGCACATTGCAAGGCAAAATCAGCAGTGGTGAGCAGTCTGTCTCTTGACAAAGCTTCTCTGCCTTTATTGACCTTCACATTGAGGAACTGTTAAGCTTCAGAAACTCCAGGTTCCTTGGAACACAGTTTGAAAAGCACTGTTCTAAGTCAACAGCGCTATTTTTAGTCTCCAGTTAACAAAGACCCTCCAATTAACAAAAGGAGAATATAGGAGTCTTGTACTGTGGGCATCCACTCTCAGCTGAGGTCCGGGACAGGCACTCTGAACAGTAGCAGGGGGAGCAAAAACCGCATGGTCCTGGAACGGCTGGAAAACAACAAACTATGTTAAAAATGGGAATATTCCATTTGCTCCACATACAATCAAATAGCACCTTGAAGTGCATGGCTTATGTGGCTCTTGCTGCTCTGTCCCCATCAAGAAACATGACAGGAGTAGATGTGGGAGAAGGGGAGGAGGGCGAATGCCTCTTAAGGAAGTCTTCCTTTCATTGTCCGCACCTACATGAAAAGCTCAGGGAAGGGAAGGGAAGGAAGGGAAATGAGATTTTCAAGATGTCCTTTCAGATGTCTTCTATTTTTAACAAATGGAACAGCAAATAAAGGACAGCCTCCACTGGGATAGAGCCAAGAGGCTGAAAGCTTAAAGCCTGTACATTCTTGCATTTTCTCTCTCTCTCTCTCTCTCTCTCTCTCTCTCTCCCATTTTTCCATAAGTTTAACTCTGCTTGAAGGGGGATGTAAGAAAAGAAAGTGAAGAGAAGGATACAGTTTGACTGAAAATGACTTGGCAAAGCTGACTGTCAAGTTGGTTTCAGGATCGTGATCTAGAATTAAAGGTGTGATGGTGGAAATGATGACCAAGTTACTCTGTTTGGTTTAGGCATTGAAACGCACTCTGGGCTTCCCTCTGATAAGGTTTGAAGATGCTGTGATCAACCTGGATCCCTTCACCAGAGTCCACCCTTATGAGACTAAAGAGTTCATCATTAATGATATTCTGAAGCACTTTCAAGAAGTGAGTGGCACTGCTTTAGAGGTCGCAAGGGTGTAAAGAGCCAGGTTCTCTTTTTAGGTAGCACCACTGCACAGCACATATGGAATTTCCTTTCTGCTCAGGTTCTCCAAGTCCCTAGTCTGAACACATTTGGGCAGGCATTTGATGCCAGGGATAACACAGCTGTTTTAAAATGTGATACAGCCTCAGAGATGAGGCAGCATATTTGCCCGTGTCATACTTCCTCAGAGGTCATTGCATAGGATAAGACACAGATAGTGGGATGGCTGCAGGTCCTCATGGGGGCTGCTGTTTTAGGGCTGATAATGTACAACAGAAGGCTGGATTCAGTGACATATTAGTCTCTTCCAGCCCTGATTCATCTTCCCACATACAGAACAGATGAGCTGCTTTTCCTCTATTATTGGTGCTATTCCATCATCATCATCATCATCATGATCTATGAAATCATCATCATCATCATCATCATCAGTACTACGGTTATTTCAAAAGGGCAGCCAATACTGAGCATGCTGGCTGTTCTATGAGGTCTGTTAGTGATGTCTCCTGCATCTTTTTCTAGGAGCTGATGGGCCAAGCAGGCAAAGATCCTGAGCACTGTGGACTTCCTTGGCAACCCAATGGGCCTCCTAAATGACGTTTCAGAAGGTGTTACCGGGCTGATAAAATATGGAAATGTTAGTGGCCTTATAATGAACGTTGCTCATGGAGTTTCAGACTCTACTGCAAAGGTAGGAATGTACGGGAATGTCAAGGTAGGGTGATCCAAGACTGTTTGACAAGGCCCATTGTAAAGGGGAGCACTGGCAGATTTACCCCTCCTGAGGCGTGAGACTACGCTTCTGAAATGGCCAGAACTTCATTTTGAAGATTTCTTGCCCTTTTGACAATCCTCACATTTATTAGTTTTTGTTAGTGATTGTGCCTCATAAACAGGGACTCTATTCAGACATGACACCAGATCGTCATGACTATGGTTTGGCATGATATCTGTACTGACAAAACACAATTATGGGCATTGTTTTGCCTCTGGAGGCACAAGTGAATTTAATGAAGCTGAGCATTGAACAGATGGGGGGGAAAGCAGACAAGCAAGTCTAAACTGTGGTTTGGATGTGGTATCGTTGGAAATTTAAACCATGGTTTGTGCTGTGACCTATAATTAGGAAGGTCAGGTCACCAGGCTAATTCTCAGAAGCCCGCTAAGGTCTACTTTTGAACTGTAAGCAGCCTGAGTTGGCTTGTTTTCTTCTTCCCATCCCTTTTTTCTTTCATGTTGTGTCTTTTAGATTGTAATCCTGAGGGCAAGGACTATCTTGTGTTTTTATTGATCTGTTAGCTGCTCTGGGACCTTTCCAGCTGAAGAGCTGGGTAAAAATGCTATTCTTTTTCGTCCTCCTCCTCCTCCTCCACTAGTCTTTGCTTTCAGTCATCCTTTCTGTCTAGCACAGTGCATCTTAACTGCGTGCCTCCTCCACAATTCCTAACTCCTTCAATGAGTAAACCTCATGGTGGACTCGTGCCATGGGTAAAAGCAGGGCCGGCGCTACCGCTAGGCAAACTAGGCGGTTGCCTAGGGCGCGCGGCTGAAGAGGGCGCAGAAACGCTGCGCTCCTCTTCGCTGCCGCTGCGCCGCCCCCGCCAGGCCTCCGCCGCCGCTGCGCCGCCCCCGCCAGGCCTCCGCCTCCCCACCCTCCCACCCGCCGCCGCCGCACCTCCCCCCGCCTGCCCGCTCGCTCGCCGCTGCGACTCCCCCCGCCCTCCCGCTCGCTGCCGCTGCGCCTCCCCCCGCCCTCCCGCTCGCTGCCGCTGCGCCTCCCGCCGCCATCACCCCCCCCAACCCCCCCGTCACCTACCTTCTCCGCGTCACGTCGCTTCCGGAGCCCCGCCCGCGTTGTTTTGGCGGGAGGAACCAGGGCAACAGGGCTTAAACAGCCCTGTTGCCATGGTTTCCCCTGGCAAAAAACAGCGTGGGGGTCCCGTCACGTCGCGTCACTTCAGGAGGAGGAGGAGGAGGCAGCAGCAGCCGCAGCAGCAGCAGCCGCAGCAGCAGCAGCCGCCGCCGCCGCAGCAACCCGGGGCGGGGGGGAAGGTAGGTTGGTGGTGGCGGCGCAGGGGTTTTTTTTTTGCTGCTTTGGAGGGGGGGCGCTAAATATTTTTTCGCCTGGGGCGCCAAACTGCCCTGGGTAAAAGGAATTACTGGATCCCAAAATTAGCAAGAAACATACATGCAATATATTTGCTTTAAACACTTATATACCGCCCTATATAATTTGATTTTAGGGCAGTTGGCAATCTCATAAAAGATACGATACCAAAAAACAACAACCACTAAAACTACAATAAAACCATGCAAGATAGAGTTCAGATAAAATCAGTCAATTTATGTAATCGCATATTGATTCATGCTGTATTTTTCAGACCCTTCTGTGGGTTCCTAACATTGCACTTCCATGTCTTACTGCCTTGGCACAGTGTGTTGATGCTGAAGCATTTTCCTAACCAGCTCAAAACCTATCTTGTATATGTGTATTTTGGATTATGCATTCAAATGTATGCTGCTATGTACTTTACATCTCACGTGGGAACCTTTGAAAACTCAGCTTGGTATTGAAAAGAAATAATCAGTGCAGAAAAGCCTAGCCAAACCAGTAAACCATGGTCGTCACTTCTCCTCTGGCGCTGTCTGCAGGGAGAGTATGATTAATTAGTGTGTCTGCTCTCCCTTCAAACCTTCCACCTTATTCAGAAGAGCCAGACGTTTTCACATCCTTGTCTACATTACATCAGTTCTGGCTTGCTGGCAGCTGAGGGAGCAAAACTCTGTTATCCACAGATGTCTAGAGAGAATTGTACATGTCTTACACAACCCCCTCAGTTACCCAATTCTTAAAATAATGATAGTAGTAGTAGTAGTAGTAGTAGTAGTAGTAGTAGTTCACAAGATGCAAGTAATGGTGGACCTTCTATATCTGTGTACTTCTTAACGAGACTGAACTTTAATGACCTCTTTAAAAGAAAGTGCCTGCAAGAAATGCGCGTGCTCACGCACACACATTCCCTTTTTTATGGGCTGTGTCTGGTTTTGCCATTGTATAGATTTTCTGTTTAATCACTGTGTTGATTATTCCTGTAATGGTTTTTCCATGTATTGTGGAGCATGTAGTGACTGAATGGCTTCTTTCAAGTGGAGAGGTTCTGTGTGTTTAAGTTGGCACAGAAACCCAGGTTAATGAAAGTTCACTCCAGACGGTTCTGCAGTACGATCCCTTGGAGACTGGCTGTTTTTGTGTGTTAAGAAAGGACTTTGATCCTAAATATAGGCACCTGAGGGAATTTCCATTCCATTTAATTCCATCTGCCATGGAGGCTCCGGCACTTGCATTCAAAAAAAGCAAACTGTTTTGAATTATTTACATCAGTTATAGATATAGAGATACATACACACAATATTTCCTTTTGGTTTTAACTTTTATTTTCTATCATAGGGTTGCTAATACTAAATCCTATTTTTTTCCCCACCAGTGACTTCTTAGAGATGATAGTTGGAGATTGAGATGGAACTTTAAACCACAAGGATAATTTTAAGTGCTTTTTTTTAGTGATTCAGTTCTGCCCTCTAATTGGAAGCCTTGGTTTTATTGCAACATCTGCCAGTGAAAAGAGAGGGCTTGTTTTTGTGAAAGAAATATTTCTGCGTCAGAAGCTTTAGGTCTGGTGGCATTTTCTTAGAAACAGCTTCAAGAACTGGAAGTAGAGCAGGCTTGCTTGCTTCTAAAGAGTTCTGTGATTGCAGTCCATTCTGGGAATGACAAAAAGGCTATTATCCATCTCTAATTTAAATATATAACCTGGTTATATATTTAAATTTGGGGCAGATGGAAAATTCCCTGCCCCAAATGGGCTTGATATGATGCAGTAGGGTTAAATGATGGCAGAGAGCTCTGAGGGAAATAAGGCTGTAGACAGGGTAAGCCAAATGAAGAGGGTTTTAGGGAGGGATTTAATTCAACAGTGGCAGCTCTTCAAGTGTGAAGAGAATAGGAATGTTGATCTCTGGGCTTCTTTACGCAGGGTACAAATGTTATAATCTGATGAATTTGATGTGATCACTTCCATATTTTGAATCAATATTTTGACTTTTTCCATGTTGTGCATGTGAAAATATCCTGTTGGATTTGAGGAGCTGTAGAGGAGAACTCCTTACATCCCTTGGACTTCAGTCCACAATGATGAGTTCTAGAAGGGAGGTATCTTAAATCCCAGTACAACAGGTGTGGGTGCATTTGATCAGGGAAAATGGAGGGTCCTGCTCATTGTGTATTGTCCATACAATGAGTGGGACTGAACTGTGCAGGCTCCATGTTAATGCATGGGCAGACGTCAGGCTTGCGGGATCTATTTTGTGTTTTGTTGGTAAAGAGCCAGACACAAAATGGTGACTCAGGGGGCAGAGTCAATATCTACTGCACTACATGAACTGGGAAATATACAAATCTGCTTGTGAGTTGCCAGCGATCAGGGATTCTAACTCAATACTCTAAAATTTACCTGCAGAGATTAACAAAGACATGGTCAAAAGCAATAAGTTAGTATTCCTATTTTACAGATGCGGAACATTGAAGCAATCAAAGAGAAGCAATTAGCACAAGGCCAGTCGTGGCAAAGATTTTTTTATCCCTTGCAATTTTACTAGCTTTCATTAAGACAGAAAACCTTGGAGATCTACTGCAAATCACTTAGAGATCTACCACTAGATCTTGATCTATCTTCTACTTGCCCCTGTGTTAACTTACAGTCAGTATCCCTTTAACATTTAAAACATAATTAATCAGCCTTAAGTGGTCTTGCATATGCACTGTTGCTTAAGAACAAAAGAAGTGCTTTGCAGGGTCAAAAGGTGTGCCTTCCATCAGCACTGGCTATGTGGGCTGCCTTTAAAAATTTGAGCTTGGTTCAAAATGCAGCTGGTAGGAGCAAGACAGTTCCTATCACACCAATTTTCTTTGTACCAATTACAGTGGTTACCAGTTTGTTTCTGGGCATAACTGAAAGTGTTGCCTTTAACCTTTAACACATTTAAGGTGCAATCCTATGCATGTTTACACAGAGAAAAGGTCCTACAACTCCCAGTATTCCGGAATGCTTGGAGTTGTAGGACTTTTTCCTCTCTAAATATGGATAGGATTGTGCCCTTAATGGTCTTGGTGTTGAAGGACCACCTATGCCTGGATGAACCTACTTGAGCCTTAAGGTACACTTCAAAGGCCCTGCTCTCTAGCTACTAAAGATCAGATTGGCACATGCCAGAGGGAGGGCATTCTCAGTGGTGGCTCTGCAGTTGTGGAGCTCCACCAAGCCCCCTCTCTTACGGGCTTTTAGCCAGATTCTGAAGACATTTTATTTTGCAAGCCTTTTCATGGATTTATTCTCACACTTACACAAGCCCATCAGCCAGCCCTTAATCCTCTGGCTTGATGGGTGGGGCCAGAGCATGCGGATTCCCTGCAGTCCCAAGCCTTGGAGAAAATGTCATTTTTATAAGCAAGGCGTAAGTGGCTAGATCCTGAAGTTCTTCTCAGCACAACATGGTCTGCAAGAATTCCAACTTGGAGCTCCGCCGGAACATTGGCCAGTGGTCTATTATTGGACCACTACCTGCTTTCTGCCCACCATCTGCTGGTCTATACAATTCAGTTAGAGCAGAACCTCTGCCACCCCTGTTAACTGGAACTCAATTCTGGTCATTCACATACGAGCCACCTTTTCTGTTGGAGAGTATCCACATGTCTGCTATCAGGATAATTGGTGCTTTTACAACAGGAGCAGCAAAGTATCATAACAGACCTTTTGGGGGTTGTGAGAAATAATGCTGTCTGCTGTGACATACCCAGCTGTGTGTGTATGTTGGATCAGTTACAGCTCTTTGGCACGTATTTTGCTTCCTCTATAGGAGCATTAAGGAGCACTTGCTCCCTCTTTCTGGCACGTTGTGGTCTGGATTGAGAGGACTGGCCATGGGTGGCCTACTTTGGCGGCAGATGTTGGGTTAGGTGACTCTGCTGGTGCCTACTCCATTCTGTTAAGGGATTCTCCAACATACTAGATGATCATGGGCGGGAGGGTGCTGTTGCACTCACATCCTGCTTGTGGGTTTCCCGTGGGCAGCTGTCTGGCCACTGTGTGAACAGAACGCTGGACTAGATGGACCCTTGGTCTGACCCAGCAGGGCTCTTCTGATGTTCTGATGGAGCCCCATTAAGATCAGTGGGAAGGATTCCTGGGCCTGTGCTTACCCATTTCATCCGTGTAAATCAGGGCCGGTGCAAGGCAGTTTGGTGCAGTTTGGTGCCCTAGGCAAGATCAGCTTTTAGCGCGCCCCCCTTCCCACTTGAGCCATCCCTCCCTATTTCTGGTGCCCCCTTTAGCCCTGCGCCCTAGTTGGCCTAATGGTAGCACCGGCCCTGGTGTAAATGGAACTTAAAGTGCTGAACTTTGGCTGGATTCAGCATTTAGTGTTTAGACATATGTGTCATATTAAGATGTTGAGGTACACTTAGGATGGCCGTTTATGGCACTGATATACATGGCAGGTTTTAGAGTCACATAAACCAAAAGAAAAGAAAAGGAGCTCACCTGCCCTGAGGAGCTTACAATCTAAATTTGGCATCAGGGAGACAACAGAGAGGGATAGGAGGAGGGGATGACGGAGGGAAGGATAATGGATATAAAATCTGCATATGAGGTTATGTGTATTTTAGGTTTCCCCTCTATAGGGGTTGAGGACTTAGGAATTAAGCCAAAGGCTTCACAAGAGAGATGAGTTCTTGGAGGGAGCTGAAGGGACAGAGAGATGGAACCACCCTGAGCGGCCATTCCAAGCCAAGGGTGGTAGATCTGGGGGAGTGAGAGGCACAGCAGTGATATATCAGAATATGAAAGCAGAGATGGGCGGGCAGGGCAAGGCCCTGGGGGAATATGGAGATTCAGATTTCATCTGAACTTCCTTCTGTACCTTGGTTCTTTAGACTAGGCCAGCTGTATATAAAAACATACTGGAAAGGGAACTACCTTGGAAACCGAAGTGTGTGTGTATGTGTGTGTGTGTGTAGTGTAAAAAAGAGAGAGCGCAAAATATGGAAGGTAGAGCCTATACATTTGGAATCATAGAAAAGTAGAGTTGGAAGGGGCCTACAAGGCCATCGAGTCCAACCCCCTGCTCAATGCAGGAATCCAGGTCAAAGCATCCCTGACAGATGATTGTCCAGCTGCACCTTGAATGCCTCCAGAGCGGGAGAGCCCACCACCTCCCTAGGTAGTTGGTTCCATTGTCTTATTGCTCTAACAGTCAGGAGGTTTTTCCTGATGTTTAGGTGGAATTTGTGTTAGGTGTGAGCTGAAATATATAAAATGTCATTGATGAATGTAAAATTTGGGGCTTGGACCAGGTGCCATTGACAACAGGAGAGGGGTAGTTGACCTCCTAAGCGGTCCTTTTCCTTGATAGGGCAGGCTTTGTCAGTGCCAGCCGGGAGAAGACATCCTCTCTAAACTGGTGGGGTGACTCTTTTGGATATGTAAGCTGCTCTGCCATAGCTTAGTGCACAGTGCCTCCCATGAATACAGTATAGCATTTCACAGCCAAAGATCTGGCTACATCTCAACTGCAGTGTTACGATCCAGGCTTTACTGGAAATGGAGATTTGCCACTCTTAAAGTGAATTGTTTCAGAGCATAAAGAAGTCTCTTTGGTACCTATCTGACAATATAATATTTCAAGAAACTAAAGTGAGAGCAGGAAAATCAAAAGTTCACTTGCTGCAGCGGGGCGATAAAGGTTCTGAAAGCTATAAATACAAGCAACAGAGAAACCTTTCAATGAGAGCTCAGCTTTCATGTTAAAATTTGATGTTTTCTTAGGGAGTTTCAATTTCTGCTGATCCAGCTGCAGCTGTCGATCCCCACCCCACCCCCTTCTCGTCGCATCAGCCACTTGGTTGAGTTAGAAAGAAGGTAAAGAGGAACATAAAGGCAAGACTGGAGGAAAACATTTTCATACAAAGTATGAAAAGGTCAAGTGGGATGAAATGATTAAAAAAACTTGACAAACTAGTAATAATGTTGTATTTTGTTCTTCCTCCAGCGTAGGAATGGGTGAAACCAGCCCCTTGAATTTTGCAGAATAATTGACTCCTGAAGTTTTGCAATCAGATCTCTGTGGAAATTCCACAGTACTCAGTGGATTCTGAAAGCTAATTGGGCCCAGCCAGGCTGTAGTCAAGTTTTACAGGTTAGAATGTCAGATCAGGACTGGGGAGACGCAGGTTCAAATCCTCACTTGACCATGACACACACTGGGTGACCTTGGGCCAGTTGCGCATTCCCTGGGCCTAGCAGGGTTGTGAGGATAAAATGAAAGAGACCACGTACAGTGTCTTGATTTCCTTGGAGGAAAGGTGGGAAATAAGAGGAGATGGTGATGGTGGTGGTGGTGATGATGATGATGATGATGATGATGATGATGATGATGATGATGAAATTAATACGTCATCAAAGTGTATGAGGTACACATTGTGCATGAGGTACATGAGGACGGTATAGTACTGTATGAAGTATGATAGGCTGTGTGAACAAAGTGGCCTGAGCTTCAAGGAGGCATTGAGAGAGGGAGAGATGGGTTGACACAGGTCTTCTGGGAGCCAGTTTCAGCTTTAAGGGGCAGCAAGGAAAAAGGGGCCGAGCCTGTCCCAAGGGCACAAAAGGTCTGAGCACCTCCTCAGCTGGAAGGACAAGGTCACGGGCAGGGATGTGTCAGGATATGAGAGCAGAGAGAGTGCGAGCAAGACGAAGGAGGGATGTAAAAGTGAGGGCAGCCTTCTCCTACCTCAGTGTTCTCCAACCTTGGGTCCCCAGATGTTTTTGGCCTACAACTCCCAGCATGCCCCAGCCAGCTACGCTTTCCTACCTCAGTGTAAGCCTTCTCCTACCTCAGTGTTCTCCAACTTTGGTGCCCTCCAGATGTGTTGGCCTGCAAATCCCATCATCCTCAGCCAGCATGGCCATTGGTCAGGAATGCTGAGAGTACCTTTTTACTTGTCAGTGTGGCTGACAGGAGGTGCTGTTCCACTTCAAGCGGAATTCAGCCTTGCCTACTGCATCTAAGTTTGTGTGAGCATTGAGCTGGGAGGTAGTGTGCGTTACATAATACATATTGTGCATTTGGGAAGTGCCTCCCCCCCCCCCCCACCGTCCTCCTCTTGTGTAAATTTGCATGAATGATGACTTTGAACCCTGGCAAGGGAACAGTTTGATCTGAACGCTCTGTCCCTTCTGGCAAGCCTTTGGCAGCTTGCTTTTTCCTTCTCTTTTCCCCCCAAGCAAACATTTTAATATGGTCAGGAAATGGCATGTGCAGCAAATGCAGAGCAAAGAATGGCTTACAGGGCAGCTTTGGATTTTACAGGTTTGCTTATGGCCTAGTTAGTTAAAATTAAAATAAGTTCAGTAGGTTCAAGTTCCTCCCCTGACTCTAAATGGTTACCAAGTATCTCCTTATACCTGTTAAAATGACCGGCCAGAGAAGGGAAGGGAACTAGCTGTACTCCTCCAGAGTTCTTGCGCTTTCCTCTTGAGAACCCCTTAGCTAAAGAACAGTAGTTTGGATCTGACACACATTAACTAAGGCGAAATACAAGAAATGCTCCTGGTGTTACTGTTTCCTTAGCCAAATTGGGCATGCAGAACACGGGAGGAAAAAAGAATGGCTCCAGGCTGCCATACGCTTTTCAGATGGAGGGAAACTCTTATCCCCCCCCCCATTCCATCCCCACCCCCAAAAAATACACAAACCCCAGACTCCAAAGAAATGAAGGACATGGCTGATTTTGGTCTCCAGGGATGAAGGGGTCCACTGAAGTTGACTGCCTGGCAATGCTCCCAGCCTGTTCTGGATTCTACAGGGCCTTCTCCCGCCGTGGATGCACTTTGATCCTACAAGGAATTCCAGCTCCAGACCGATGCCTGACAACTGGCATGTGGTTCCTAGACTTTATTGGGAGTAGATGGTCAAAAACAAAACAAAACTGAAAAATGAATTGTATACACAGGGCCAGTTTTTCACCTTCAGAAGAACCAAGATGTAATGCTTTCTTTGGACTGTATTGATTCATGATGCCTGGAGGGTTTTTCAGGTTTGAATGTTCCTGATGATGCACAGGTGGTGGTCATGGGGGGATGACAACACACCTCCATGAATGCAAAGCCATGGGTCTGGGAGAAGGGTTCAGCCTCGCTATCTCTCCCTGACATGCTAAATTTCTATATGCTGGTGGGATGGCTGATAGTCTTGTGTGTTACGTTTAAGAGAGCATTCAAACATGCAAGCTTCTGCCACCTGCATCTTGGTGGTGCCGTCTAGGAAATGCATTTTTGGCTGGATGCCCTGTTAGATTTGAGTCAGCCTAAGCATTGGCATTGTAATGACCAATGTGAATGGTGACCCAATGTAGACCAATCAACAGGTGTTCTTGTGTATACAGATTCTTCAACTTGAGGACAAAAGCTGTTTGGGGGTACAAATCATGCTGCTAGGTTGGTTTTGGCCCACCAGCTTATCGTGGAATATGAATGGTGGTGAATTTCTTGTTTCTTTATCTGTTTGCCACGGTCTATAAGAATTCTCTCTCTCTCTCCAGTCTCCCTGTCCAGGGCTGCCACTTTCTGGAAAGTCAGGGAAATGGAAATTGGTCAGAAGTCAGGGGAAGTCGGGGAAATTGTGATTAAGTTATACTCGTGTAATGAATTTTTTGAGATGCCGCTGCAAGAGGACAGCCTGCACCTGAGGCAGTTGGAGTAGAGAAGCGG
The DNA here is from genome assembly GCA_021292165.1 of Shinisaurus crocodilurus. Taxonomy (NCBI): domain Eukaryota; kingdom Metazoa; phylum Chordata; class Lepidosauria; order Squamata; family Shinisauridae; genus Shinisaurus; species Shinisaurus crocodilurus. The sequence continues at coordinate 30,573,391 of CM037886.1, forward strand.
CAGAATACAAGTGTAATGTAATGATACGCACGTTTCATAATATGATTATATGTTTTTGAAAATGTTTATTGGCTGTTCACAGTAAAACAGAATAAAATGAACCTGCATGTGGTAGCATTTATTAGGGAGAAGCTGACTGGCTTTTTGCAATTGGGTAATTTGTGCATTCAGACAAACTGGAATCAGTTGATTTGAAGATGTGATTATTTGGACAGGAGTCAGTAAATTGTGGCTGGCTGGACTTAGTAGCCAGCCATTATTTCTTCTAGCCAGCTGTAAAGTCCAGTCCTGCCATAGTTTGTCTCCCAGCAAGTGTACTTGCCAAAAATGAACAATGTAGCACTTTGCAAAACCCACTCTGCAAGCCTGGGGCAAAAGGGGGGGGGAGGTGTAGGGAAGACCCTTAGCAGAAGAATCTTTGGGTTTTTGAGGGGGTGCTCATGGACCCATAGCATAGGCTGCCCTTACTTTTCCACATGAGGTCCCCCCAAAAAACCCAAGGATCATGCGGAAAAGCGTTTGGGGGAGAGCACCCCCTCAATTGCCCCCCTTTCCAGCAGGATTCCTGGGGGTGGGGTTGGTGTGATCGCAAGTCCCAAGTGTCCCCTAGGTTTTGCCATTAACCCCGACTTGCTAGCACCTCGAGGGGTGACAAAATGGGTATTCTCAGTGCCGGAGGTATGTGAGTTTGACGTTACTTTGACACGTCAGACCGTGCCCTTCCTCCTATCAGTGGGAATCCCCTCCAGTCTTGAAAGTTCCCCTGATGCTAGCAGTGGGGGGGGGGGGACACTTGCAAAACTGAGAGGGGGCACTAGGGATACCTGATCTCCCCCAAAGAAACTAAGGGATCGTGCTGCAAAAAGGGGGGGAAGAGCCCCTTTCCACAAACTGCGATCTCCTGGGGCTTTGCTAAGAGCTGACAGGTCTGGGCTAATCAAACCTGTCAGCTCCTTGCAAAGGAGGGAAATACTTACCTGCAGCATGGGGTAGGCACACAGTACACAGTGGGTGCCTGCTGGATTTGGCCACCCTGGCCAGTACCTAGCTCATGGACCTCCTCACGCTAACCCGCCCTGCCTGATTTGCACTAATCGGACAGGTTGGGTTAAAAAAATGAGCACAATTATTTCTGCAAATTATCAGTAAACCCTGGTATGTGCCTACAGTCAGGTATATTTAGGGGCAGTGAGGCAGCAAAGAAACAACATCTCACTGCCTCTATTCAGTCCTCTATTTGCCACCCAGTGGAGCTTTTTAGGGTCGTCCAGGGCCTATTACATGCTGGCCCTAAGGACGCTGTAGATCTGTCTGAGGCCTGCTGTAACATATTCGCTAGGCACTTGCAGGATAAAATCTCTTGCATGCTCTGGGACTTAGACTCCAATGTTACAGCAGGTGAATCACAACCTGGTCCAGTTTTCTTGGATGAGTTTCAGTTGGTACAGCTTGAGGATGTTGACAAGGTGCTTGGACAGGTTCGTGCAACCACTTCTGTACTGGATCCTTGCCTCTCTTGGCTTATAAAAACTAGCAAGGAGGGAACAGCTGGCTGGGCCAGGGAGGTGATCAATGCCTCCTTGCGAGAGGGAGGGGTCTCATGTTCTCTGATAGAGGCGGTGCTGAGGCCACTCCTGAAGAAATCCTCTCCGCACCTGGAAGATCTTAATAACTTTAGGCCTGTGGCAAATGTTCCTTTCCTGAGCAGGGTCCTTGAGCAGGTGGTGGCCCGCCTGGTGCCAGCGCTGTCATCTTTTCAGCACCAGGTTAAGACCGCCGCCTTCTCCCAGGCATTTAATGGTATTTAATGGCGTACGATGGGGCATTTATGTCAGCTCTCTTTTTAACGTGTCTAGTGTTTTTATTGAAATTTTTTTTAGCTGTTTAAATTGTTTTAAATTTTGAATAGTGAAATTTTATGTTGTATTTCATTATTGGCATTTATGGTTTGTAATTTTATGGATTGTTGTGAACCTGCCAGAGAACTTTGGCTATTGGGCAGTATAGAAATGAAATAAATAAATAGCAAAGTATGGCAGGCATCCTAGGGAAAAGGCACCTTTCCGTATCTGGCAGCAGTAAAGTCCACTCTTCTTATACCCTCACCATGCATGCCTCTGTCAGCCATGTAGCCTGGGCTGGAGGCCAACTCAGCTTAAAGCGTTCTGAACACATGGCCATGGGGCTGTTCTACAAGGGTCTCTCAAGTCAACACCATTCAAGGTAGTGCTATGTAGATGCAGAGTTGTTCCCAGTAGTGTAGTGCTGCTTGTGACTCTGCTCATTACCCAGTGCATACAACATGCATCTTCCCCAAAGAATTGTTCCCCCCAGGAGACTAGTTGAGGAAAAAAGGACTCGATCCTGACCAAGGGATTGGAATCCTGCAGGCAATGTCGCTGTGCCAAACAAGGGCACGAACGAGACTTGCTAGGCTTTCTGTGGTGGGGGTGGGAGGGTGGGTTCAGGTACTGCCACTCAGCACTGCAGTTCATCTCCTGTCCCCTCCTTTAACCAAAAACTTGCATTTGCTACTTTAGTGACTTACTCTCATTTCGATTTTGTTCTTAAATAGGTTTAAAAGGCAGAAGAATAATCCATTTCAAAAAATAAATAAAAAGTGGACAACTCAAAAGTGTGTGATGGCTTGACCTCCCAGCAAGAACAGGACTAACCTACCCCTGCAGCAATCTTATCCCTTTCCACTGTGTAGGAACTGGATCTAGTGAAAATGATGTTGGATCTAGGCTAGTGTACGTATAGTCACTTTCTGAAGGGTCATCTCCTCCCATATGTACCTGCCCGGACACTAGATCAGGGGTCCTCAAACTTTTTAAACGGGGGGCCAGTTCATTGTCCCTCAGACTGTTGGGGGGGCCGGACTATAGTTTGAAAAAAATATGAACAAATGGATCAAGTAAAAAAAAGGACCCGGGTCCTTTTTTTTTTACTTGATTAAATGGAAAGTTATTATAAATTAATAATAAATTAATTATAAATTAATTTGCTGTCTAAAATTGAAATACATTAAATTTTAAAAAGGCATAGAAAGGCTTGATTTGCATACTGCACAAATCTTATTTATTTGTAGTGCAAAAAAAAACAGGAAAAAACAATACAATATTTAAAATGAAGAACAATTTTAATCAACATAAGCTTATTATTATTTCAATGGGAAGTATGGGCCTGCTTTTGGCTAATGAGATGGTCAATGTCCGGTTCCATATTTGTCACTGCTAGTCATAACAAGTGATGCAGGGCAGGCAGCAGCGTCTCCTCCGGTGGAGGAGGCGCGGCTGAGCCGGCGGTGGTGGGGCACGAGCCGCCGGGAGCCCGGCAGGGTGGGCAGCAGCGCCGCGGCCAGCGTCCCCTCCGGTAGAGGAGGCGCAGCAGAGCTGGCGGCGGCTGCGGGGCGCATGCTGCCCGGAGCACGGCAGGGCGGACATCAGTACTGCGGCAGAGCCGGTGGCGGCAGCAGGGCATGAGCCGCCCGGAGCCCTGCAGGGCAGGTAGCGGTGCCGCAGCCAGTGTCTCCTCCGGTGGAGAGGTGGGGCGCGAGCCTCTCCTCCTCCGAAAACTCTGCAAAAACTGGCTACACGTACAAAACTGGCTACACGTACACGATCCTGACTGCGTACTGGCTACTGCGTACCTCTCTAGACTGGCTGCCGCCGCCACCACCACAACTTGGGGCCCATCCTCCTCAAGGCGCTCACGTGGGCTCATGCTGATGTCATGCCCCCTCCCCATTCTCCTCCCTCTTCCCCAGCGGGAGTGTCAAGCTGAGGCGCTACTCCTGTAGCGAAGCAGCAGCAACTTTTGCCCAAGGCAATTCCGTTCTTGCGCAGTAAGAGTGCCTCTAGACTACATCGGCCGCTGGGCCGGATGAAAGGACATGTTGGGCCGGATGTGTCCCGCAGGCCGTTGTTTGAAGACCCCTACCAAAGGAAGTGAGGCAGGTGGCTACCAGGAGGAGGGCCTTTTCTCCTGTGGCACCCCAGTTGTGGAATGAGCTCCCCAAAGAGGCTCGTCTGGTGCCTACATTGTACTCTTTCCGGCGTCAGGTGAAGACCTTTCTATTCTCCCAGGCATTTTAATCATTTTAATCTTGTAGTTGTTTTTAACTCTGTTATTGTAATTTGAACTGCTGCTGCTAGCTTTGCTGTTTGTTTTTAATCTGTGGTTTTAAATCTTATATTTATATTATATTGTATTTCTTATGGTTTTAACTGTTGTAAACCGCCCAGAGCATTGGCTATTGGGTGGTATAAAAATGTATTAAATAAATAAATTCTAATGTCCGAAAATACCCTGCTGGATCCAGTCTAGGCGTTACACAAACCTGTGGAGATGCCAGATAGTGCTGGCTGGAAGGGAGAGATAGGACCCCCTAGTGCAGGACTCTCCAACCTTGGGTCCCTAGATGTCTGCCTGTCTGTTTGTTTGTTTGTTATATTTATACCCCGCCTTTTTTCTTGCAAGGAACCCAAGGCGGCTTACATAATCCTCCTCTCTATTTTTTCCTCACAACAACCCTGTGAGGTAGCTTAGGCTGAGAGTCAGTGACTGGCCCAAAGTCACCCAGTGAGTTTCATGGCTGAGTGGGGACTAGAACCCGGATATTCTGCGTCCCAGTCCAGCACTCTAACCACTACGCCACACTGGCTCTCAATGTTGCTGGACTACAGCTCCCAGAATCCCTTGCCATTAGCCATGCTGGCTGGGTATGCTGGGAGCTGTAGGCCAGCAACATCTGGGGACCCAAGGTTGGAGAGCCCTGCACTAGGCAATTCCTGGGGAGGAAGGGTCTAGGAAGTGGTTGCTAAGCTTGCCAGGCAGTCCTGCTGGTTCCCATGAAGAGATGTGCTGCTTTTCCAGGTTGTGCGTGGGAAGTGCTGCTTTGCCTCCCTGCCCAGTCAAGAGACGTTCTGAAGCTTGTGGAGGGAGGGATTAGGAAAGCCCTTCTGCCCTCCCAAGACAACCCCCTTTGTACACTGAGAAAACTGGATCAAAGGAAACAAAGCATGGAAGGGCAAGTGAGCGGCTTTCCCCCCCGGAAAACAGATTGCCTTGTTGGGGTCTTCCCTGTTAACAGGATAAAGGCATGCTGGTTTCTGGGGGTGAGCGGGCAGGGTCGGTGGGCGAAAGAGGCTTCTACGCAGCCCATCAGCCTGTTCTAATCCAAATGAGAAGTCGCTTTACCAGTAGCTTCGGACAGCTCTCTTGCTGCATGTAGCAAACCCTTTATCAATTATTAGGGGTGGCTGGGGGGCGCGGGGGGGGACGGGACGGGACGGCATGCCTCTCTTCCCCTTTTCCCAAAAGTTATCTGTAAAAGAGTATTAGTTGTTTAATAAAGTGAGGCTTGCCCTCTCCATGAACCCGCCAGTGACTCTCCAATTGGGGTCACTCCAAGTTCATTCCCTGGACTTTTGACTGCCTTCTGTGTATGTGAAAACAGCCGGCAGCTCCTGCAGGGATCACTCATTCAGGCCTGTAACACAAAACTATTGCCCGTAGGCACCTGCTGGGCAGCTTCACAGGAGCTCCTTGGGGGCAGCTCCCCTCCCACATCAGGCATCTGTGGAGGTGGAGGAGAAGAACTGGGCCTTCCTCCCCCCCCCCCACTCCTCTTGGCTAATCAGGCATCCATATAGACAACTCATTAGGGGTCTTCATGGATTACCCAGCAACATGCTATTGTCAGAATGCATTATGAGGCTGAGTTAATGAGGAGATGTGAGCTAATTTCGGGGCCTGTGCTTGGGTGATGTGCCGCATGTGGGGGTGGAGAGAATGCTGCCAGTCTCGATGGCGGTAGCAGCTGCTGTCACCCATGGGGAGGTCCACAGCTTAGGGCCACAGACAGCCTGAATATGAGTCTTTTTACTGTTAAATCCAGCTTGCGTTCTGGCATCCTAGATGTTCCTGGTTGCCCAAGTAAATCCACCACCATCCTGCCAATTTTGGCAATTCTTTCGTGTGCGAAGCTGTAGCGGGGAATCGGCATGTGTGGTTTGCCCCATCTTGACAGCTATGTTCTTGGCTGCCACCGCAGATCCACCGTTTGCCAGTCCAAGGCTGCTTCAAGTATGTAGAGGAGGACTACTGGACTCCATCATGAGGCAGACTCCCTTCCCCCAGTTTTCAAGGGGGAGGTAAAAATATCGGTCTTTTCCTAGAAATCAAGGTGGCCTCTATTACCTATGTCCCAGCTTCAGATTTTCTGTGTATTATGGCAGTACTTTCACTATTTTGAGCTGCATGGCTTCTGTTTCGAGAAAGATGCTACAAATGTCCTGGTTTTAAACATCTGTGGTAATGGTGTGTTGCACAACATGAGAACCAAATTCCAGCTTTGTATGTGTTTGGATAAGTACCCTGACAACTTTGATATCCTTGTAGTGAAGTGCAAACCATGCATACATTGGTGTGTGTGTGTGTGTTGCCTTAAGCATGCATGTAATGTGTTCTGCAGACTGTGACTCGGCTGGCAGTCTCCTGTTGTTTCACTCTCCTTCTTTTTCTCTCTCGGGACAGGGTTTGAGGTGTGAGTATGTGAACAAAATCATATTGGGAACATTTGTCCAAGCTCCAGAACTTTTGATTGTAAAAGGCCTGTGTGGAGAGAAAGGCTGACAGAACATACACTCTGCCCACATCCCACCTGCATAATCTCCGCCCGGGGCAGGAGAGTCCAGTCCGTGACACATTTACATGCTGATGGCCTTCCCCAAGTACCCTCCGGTTTGCCAAGCACCCTCAATCGCCCTTCCGAGCACCTTTGATGGGCCATGGTCCAGGTGGCACCGAAACCACCGCACCCCCTCCTGCCTGGCCAGACTGGTTCGTCCTGTCAGCGAGAGGAGGGGTCGGGGGATCGAGAGGGGGGGCAAGAGAGGGGGTAAAAGAAGCAGCCAAGGCTTCTGTAGGTTGTTGGAAGCAAGGTGCATCGAAGCACGGAGCGGGTTGTCGGCTCAGGCCAGCCCGGACATTCAACCCTCAAGCAGAGCGTCTGGGTATGCTGATGTAAGTTCTTAGTTGCTAGGTTAGCCTCTCTGATGTTAGTTGAGAATAGTGTAGATTCTCGGTTGTTATTTTGTAGTTCTGACTGTGTAACAAAGGTATTTCATTCTGTCAGTTTCACTCCCCTTATCTCCCTTTCCAATTTTTACTTGTTTACTATCCAATAAATTTGCTTTCATTTTCCCCTAAGCGGTTAGCTTTGACTCAGTACTAAATTCCAGTGTTTATGACCCGAGTTGAATTGGGGATTGCAAGCGGTGAGCTCCGGGCTGTCAGTGAAGCCGCTGATCTCCCGTTTTGCAGGAAAGGACCGCGGGCGGTCCCTCACAGCCTGCAAATTTAAAAAAAGAGGGGGGAAAGGCAGGTGGTGTAGGTTTCCTACTTCATGGAGGAGTCTGGAAATGCTTATAATATTGGAACCCAAAGGGGTCATCCAGTGAAGCTTAATGGAGGGAGATTCCAAACAGGTAAAAGGAAGTACTTCTTCACACAGCACATAGTTAAAGTGTGGAATTTACTGTCACAAGATATAGTGATAGCTGCCAACTGGGATGACTTTAAAAGGGGAATAGACAAATTCATGGAGTATAAGGCTATCAATGGCTACTAATCATGATGACTGTATATTAACCCCAGGGGCCATAGCTCAGTGGTAGAGCACCTGCTTTGCATGCAGAAGGTCCCAGGTTCAATCTCCAGCATCTCCAGGTAGGGCTAGGAAATACTCCTGCCTGAAACCCTGTAGCGCTGCTGCCAGTCAGTGTCGACAATACTGGGCTAGATGGATCAATGGTCTGACTCAGTTTAAGGCAGCTTCCTATGTAAGTATGCCTCTGAATACCAGTTGCTGGAGAACAGGAGCAGGAGGGTACTGTTGTGCTCATGTCTTCCTTCTGGACTTCTTGTAGGAATGTGTAAGAATTTCATTTCAGTTCGCAAATCACTTGAATGCCCCGTTCGCAATCACGAACATGAGCACCTCTTCTCTGAAAAGGTTAACCATTTCCCAAACGTGCATTCATTTTCGCAAAATGTGTACTTGAAAATACAGAACTTGCTCGAAACGCACAACTTTCTTAAAAGTTGGCCATTGTGGGAACAGAATGCTGCACCGGCTAGGCCTTTGGTCTGATCCAGGTTCTTAGGTTTCTCAGATGCCTGAGGCTTTCTGTTTTGAGCAATACCTAGTGTCATGTATGAGCAGCAAATGCTGAGGACCCAAAGTGTTCCCCCTCACCCAGTCAAAGTCAGTTTATTAAGGTCATAGACTAGCAGGCCCCTCACCCAGTCTAAGGATAAAATCCACTTGGCCACTGTATGGTCACAAGCAGGAAGATTTTATTTATTTATTTATTTATTTTATTATATTTATACCCCGCCTTTTTTCCTGCAAGGAACCCAAGGCAGCTTACATAATCCTCCTCCTCCTCCTCTCCATTTTATCCTCACAACAACCCTGTGAGGTAGGTTAGGCTGAGAGTCAGGGACTGGCCCAAAGTCACCCAGTGAGTTTCATGGCCGAGCGGGGACTAGAACCCGGATCTCCCGAGTCCCAGTCCAACACTCTAACCACTACGCCACACTGGCAAGATGCTATGTTGCCTTTATCCTACCTTTTAAATATACATTAAATGTAATGTTATAATTTTTTGTTGTTGCTGCATTATTTTTGATGTGGGTGGATTGAATTTAATTTCTGTGTCTCTGTGTGTGGAGGGTTAACTACTGGGGCCTCATTGAAAATGTCTGAAAAATGGCATGGTAGGATATACATTTTAAAAATGTGTTTACAGAGTAAAAAGGAGCCTGTTGTGCTGGAAGCTTTTGATTTCAAAAGTGGCACAGGCATGTATTAAACATTAACCTGACCTTGTGGTCCCACAACAAGAGTGAGGAAATCCAAAGGTAAAGGACTGGCCATTCTGTCAGGCCATTGTGTGCACTTTATAATCCTTTGCAAAATTGCTTGGTGTCACTGAGCACAGCAGTGGGGGTTGGGACTACACAAACAAACGTCTATTGAAAAAAAAGCTTGTGGAAATTTATATCCTGCTTTATTTTGAAAAGAAAACTCAAACTGGATTACAACAAAAAAAACACTGTGGCTAGCAGTTAGAGTGTTGGACTGGGACCCAGGAGAACTGGGTTCTAATCCCCACTTGGCCATGAAACTCATTGGGTGACTTTGGGCCAGTCACTGACTCTCAGGCTAACCTACCTCACAGGGCTGTTGTAAGAATAAAATGGAGAGGAGGATTAGGATTATGTAAGCCGCCTTGGGTTCCTTGCAGGAAAAAAGGTGAGATATAAATACAGGCAGTCCCCGAGTTAAGATCGTCCGACTTGCAGACAACCCATACTTAAGAACGGACTTCTGGGTTCCCCGGCACTACATCAATTGCGTAGAGCACATAGCATAGTATACTACACAACTCGCGTAATTTACGCAACTTGCGTAAATGCGGATTTTAACGTATAGAATGCTATGGTGTTCCGACTTATATACAAATTCAATTCAAAGACATTCTTAAGAACGGAACTCGTTCGTAACCTGGGGACTGCCTGTATAATAAATATATAAAAAGATTCATAGTTTCCTGTAATAACGAATTCAGGTGGTGAGTGTCAAAGGCTGTGTAGCCAAAACAGAGCCACCGAGAAACGAGGGGAGGTATTGGGATGCTCAGGATGTTAATGGGTAGGAAAATCTTTAGTGGTGGAGGGGGGGGGGGAGTAGAAAACTCAGCCTCATGAGGACTGAACATGCTTATTAGCCACAGGAAACCAACAGAAACTCTCTAGTGAAGGGGTTTCACAATCTGGCCACCAGAAACTAAAAGGCCCAGCCCAACTATCTCAAGTTACATTGGGTTCTAAGAATCTCTGGTTCAAACCCCATGAAGGTCACTTTAGTTGCTCCCACGCACACACATTCTGTGAAGGGATGGCCAGGATTCAAGTGCAGCAAATAAATAATACCCCCTTTTTTAAAAATGCAACAGTCTCAATATAACGTCTGTTAATGAAATATATGATCTAAAACAGAATTGGAGAACCTTTTTTCTGCCAAGGGCCATTGACCCACAGGGGAAAAATCACTCATGGGTCATGCATAATAATTAATTAATTGTATCATTGATTCTTAATTGTATTTATAACTACCATAAATTAAAATATTGTAATGCCTATGAAGATAATTCTGGAGTGTTGTTATCAGGAACAGTACTATAACTGTCCCGAGGGAGGGAGCTGTCAGGGATTATTTCAGAGCAGGCAGGAAGAAGATTGGATGCTACTGCGGGAAGATACTCGGAGCACCTTCCAGCAGTGAATTCCCTGCTGGCCCTTCCCTTGATGGGGTCAGGGGAAGAAACTCCCTGGAAATTCAGCAGCAGAGGCTCATCTAGCCCCAGAGCTGGAGGTCCCCCATCTCTGACCTTCTTATTCCTGTTGTTCTTCCACCATTGCCAAGTATTTGTGCCACCCATACCTAAAATCGGGAACACCTCCTCCTCCTGTGACTACTTGGCTGTTTTAGAGTTGGCTCAGGGCGGCTTTTGCTTCTGTTAACACATGCTGGAGGAATTATTTTCTCTAGTATTGCAAGTGTGCCCTAGTTCTCACTGAGAGTGGTAAACATGGGCTGTGCCACAGGCTACAAGTTGGAGTGCATATGACTGATTGGTCCTCCGTATAAAACAGTTCCATGCTCACGAAAAATGACTGTGTCAGGGAGAAGGGTTCTAGCCTAGCCTCCTGCCTGGTAAGTGCTGAGAGAGGTTTGTTTGTTTCTTTGCGAGCTCTCTGCTCTTCAGTTTGAAGTGGTTTAGCAGCTTCCCCCCCCCCTTCAGAACTTTTGGGCTTCAACTCCCATCAGGCCCAGGCAGCATGGTCAGGAATTCTGGAAGTTGTAGTCCAAAACATCCAAAGGGCACTGAAAATAGACCTCTGTCAAGCCAGAACAGAGTCATGGGTAAGCTGTTGCTTTTGAAGCCGGTTTTAGAGAAAGTGGGGGCTGTATTGGGCTAGTCTAGTTTTCAGGAAATTATTGCTCATCGGCAGCACTGATAGCTTTGTGATTGAGGAGTCACAAAGTATTTTGCAACACAAACTCTGTTATGTCTAGCTCTTTCTCAGCCTCTGGAAATTTGGCTGAAATTTACAGTAGAGCACCGGCTTTGCATTCAGAAGGTCCCAGGTTCAATCCTCAGTATCTCCCAGTAAGGCTAGGAAAGCCTCCTTCTGAAACACTGGCCAGGTTCACATGATCAGGGAAGGAAAAGAAGCCACGGTGGCTTCTTTTCCCCGCCCCACGTGTGCCAGTCATGCGCCGCCTCATTACCTATGCCGTGCACAGGTTGCCGTGTCATCCGAACCCGGCGAGGTGGGCAGCAGGGGTGGCTTCCAAACTACCCCACAACCCATGGCGTGTTCTAGGGTTCCAGGCTGGTTTGGAAACCACCCAAGCCACCCACCCTCGCCAGGTTCAGATGGCACGGCAACCTATGCACAGCACAGATAATTATGAAAATGAAACGGTGAATGACCGGCACATGCGGGGTGGGGGAAGGAAGCCACCATGACGTCTTTTCCTTCCCCGATCATGCGAACCCGGTCACTGGAGAGCTGCTGCCAGTTAGTGTGTAGGCAGTACTGAGCTAGATGGACATGTGTCAGTATAAAGCAATTTTCTATGTTCCATGTTACCTACTTATGTCATGAAATGATCATCCCAAAACACAATAGAATGGGATCATCTTTTTCCCAGCCATCTGAATGTTGCTTCCAATAAAAAAGGTCTCCGTCCAAATGCTATGGTATTCACTCTCTTTCTTGCTAATTCTTGCTCTCGTGGTTTCTAGAACAGTGGAATTTAGAAGCTGCCCCTTACAAGATGTGCTTTTTGTTAAAAATGGAATTCAGTATTTGGGAGTGTAGGTGCTTTAAGCCTACCACCTTTAGGAGAACAGTGAATCGGGTAGTTGCATAATTTGTCTTAAATGTCAAACCAACAAATTAATCTGATTCTCCTCCATATATACGTGTGTGTGTGTGTGTGTGTGTGTGTGTAATTTTTAAAATGAAGTTGCTTGTCTTTTGCCTGGGTTATTCAGAGTATACTTTTGCCAGTAACCCCAGAAAACCTTGCTGTTTAGCCTTCTGTGCTCTTGTTCTAAAGAAGGGAAAGTATTGAAATTGGGGTGACCTCTGTGTTGTTAGCTTGAAGCTTCTTGTAAGTCACAGGATCGCTCCAGTTAGTAGAGCCCAGTAAAGGTACCGTTCACCTACCTGGGGTTAAATGTATTCCACCACATCTCAATGGCTCAGCAAGGGTGAAAACATCCTTTTGGGGTGAATATCTCCTAGTTTTAATACAGTACATATAAATATGGCAAAACATTGTCCTGGTTTGCCTAATCAAACAAACCATGAGTTTGTGAGTGTGCCCATCTCCATTTTGCTAAACAACCCAGGAATGGCCTGTTTAACCCATAGAGTTAGCTGTTAAGTACGAATCAGGTCATTGTCTTTATTCCTCTCTCATTATGTACTTTACCACTGATCTGCAGCCCTCTCCCCTAGGCCCAGTTCAGAATGGGCTTGAGCGAAACAATTTTCAAAATAAGCCTAAAGAAAATTCATTTTCTTCACAAGCCCATTCCAAAGTGTAAGCCCTGTCAAATTCCTGATTTTGTAAGATGGAGTGTAGAAGCCACCCAGCTTCAGTCTGCAAGCTTTCCCAAACTTGCTTGACTGCATTGGGGAAGTCTTACAGGAGGAGCCCATGGTTTCTGATGGCCCTGGAGACTGCTTTGCAAGTTCGTGGCAGTAGTCCAGAACCTACTGAAGGCCTACTGTGGCACCGTCAGTTAAGCCTTGGGTCTTGAAAAGGGAAACGGTGGCAGCAGTGCAGCCAAAACAAGACCATGTTGAACTGGCCCAAATTTCAGAGGGGTCTGCACCCGGCTTGACATGGGCAGGGAGGCCCAACTCAGTACATTCATATTTCAAAATCCAGTTCTGTATGAAATCTGGCACCATGACAAATTCAATCAGAGAGCTCTTGTCTGAGCGTGGGAAGCTAAGCAGGGTCAGGCCTGGTTATTACTTGGATGGGAGACCCCTCTTCTAGTTTCCTGCATTGCGCAGGGGTTGGACTCGATGGCCTTGTAGGCTCCTTCCAACTCTATGATCCTATGAAATCTATGATAAAAGTCCAGTAACTACTATGGCTTTCATACATAAAAGAAGCACACTACCAAGAACCAGTTTTCAAAACTAGTTGAAGGTATATTTGCTCCAGTTTCATCTCAGTAAAACAAAACAAAACTGTACATGTGTCGAAACAAATGTAGACTGCAGATCTATCCTCTTCCAAAGTAGAATGGTGGTTGCTTCTTGCCATCAGGCGCATGCATGGCTGGTATCCCTGGCATTACTAATGCCTTTTCCCAGACTTCAAGATGCCTTCATTTGTCTCACCTTCCAGAATTGCACAGTTCCAAAGTAATGGGAGACTCTCCCCAGATTTTCTCTTGGGATGAGGCAGAAGCCGCCCTTTTCTTCTCCTGCATACTAAAAACACCCTCTGCAGCAAAATATATAAGAGGAATGACAACAGAAATTGCTTCATTGACATTTCTAGAGCAAATTAACAGTTTGTATTAGAAATGCAACCTTCACTAACGAAGGGCTCTTCACGAGTTAATATATAATTATATTGTCAAGCATACAATTGTAATTAAGTTGATGTGAGGGTGTGCTTTAATATGAGCCGTATGTCATTTCTTATCTTACAACAGGTTACTGGGGCTTTATCTGATGGTTTGGGAAAGACAATGGATAATCGGCATCAGTTGGAACGAGAGTACATCCGATACTATGCGGCAACAAGTGGTGAACATTTTGTGGCGGGCATCCAAGGACTGACTCATGGTAACATGTCCATAAAAAGGTTGTGTGAAGGGCTTTCTCTGTTGAAAGGCTTTGGAAGAGCAATTGTTTTAACTTGACTGTAGCCAGACATTTAAAGGATTGTTCAGATTGCATTTTAAGAAATCAGTGTCTGCACCCTCCAGGCCCATTTAATTTTTCAGTGACCTTAAATTTTCTCAAATCAAATGAGACTCTTGGAAAATGTTAGCATAGATTCATAGATTCATAGATTATAGAGTTGGAAGGAGCCTACAAGGCTATCGAGTCCAACCCCCTGCTCAATGCAGGAAACTAGAGGAGGGATCTCCCATTATCATTTGAATCCTACAGATTATCGATCCACTAAACTTTCTCATTTTCTTTACCCCAGGTATCATTGGTGGATTAACAAGTGTAATAACCTCAACAATAGAAGGTGTGAAAACTGAAGGGGGAGTCAGTGGTTTTATATCTGGCTTTGGGAAAGGACTCGTTGGAACTGTAACCAAACCGGTGGCCGGTGCCCTGGATTTTGCCTCTGAAACAGCCCAAGCAGTGAGACAGAGAGCTACGGTTACAAGCCCCAGGTTAGATAAACATTTTGGTTTTGTTTTAGATTTGTAAGGACTGTCACACAAAAAGTGTTTCCTATGTGGATTAACCGAAGCATTTTGCAACTGCAGATTAATATAAATACAAATTGAAATGGCTCGTGTGAAAATATAACATCCACCGCACAGAGATTTGATGGGCCCGGGGCAGAGTACATGCAAGGAGTGGCAGGGGAGGCATCCTCTTACAATATCTGCATAAGGCATTAAAAGGATTCCAATTAGAGCTTCATATTCATGGGTTTCAGAGGAGAACAGAAGATCATGATCCATGTTGCAGGCTGTGTGTATTTGTGTGTGAAACTCCTTCTGTTGCATTTTTTCGTCACTCAGCCTTGAGTGGTTTGAAACTGAACTAATCAAGCATTGTTCCAAATACAACGTATTTGGCTTAGGGTTGATCGTCTGTGCTTTATGTGTGTTGGCCTCCGTACCTTACTGCGGGCTAGAACACATAGAAATAAAATGGCTCCAGCTGACTTTAAGAATTCCTGCTACTGCAAATGGAATGGGATGTTTGGGGGGGGGGGAGAGAAGAGTGTTGAATGATGATACCCATCAGCCCCAGCCAGCATGGCCAGTGGTCAGGAATGCTGGGAGTTGTAGTCCAAAACATCTGGAGGATGCCAGGTTGGGGAAGGCTGCTCTAGAAGCACAGACCCTGGAATCTGGCACAGCAGCAAGTATCCTGACAATCCCAGCTTTATTTCAAAAGCAATTTTGTAGTCCTCAAGGGCGCAGGAAATGTTTAGAAATGTGTGGCAAGTGTCTAAAGTCTCAAAGAAATAATTTACCCCGTGGTTATATATTTTCACTTGGTTGCAGAATATTTGTTTGCTGCTGGGTCTCTGGGCTTCGGAGAGCTGTTCCCTTGGCATACTCTCTCCACCCTCTTTCTAGGCCAGGCCCTGACTGCCTGAAATTTCCTTATCACTTTCTGTTCTTCGTTTATTTATTTTAATATTTTAAAATATTTTTAGGATGCCTTTAAGGGTTCAACCCACTCAAAGCAGCTTACATATTAAAAACCCAGTACAATAATAAAACAAAACAAAAAAAACAATAAAATTAACAAACAGCAGTAAACACACAGCCCAGAAAATACCAATATAATTGGAGCTAAAAGAGCAAGATAAAACACAACTAAAGAGAAATGCAAAGAAACCACGTGGGTATTCAGAGCTTTCCTAAAGGCCTGCAAAGAATGGGCCTGACGTACGCCAGATGGCAACTCATCACCTTGGGAGGGCTGCTGCCCTGAAAGGCGGCCAAGAAATATTTTAGCAACAACTCATTCCAGAGGCATGGGCCACAGCAGAACAGTCTCTCTCTTGTACTTGCTGGCCTACCTGCCCTCAATGGCAGACCAGTGAGAGTGGCCTCCATTGCTGACCTTAAAATGCAGCGGGCAGGCTAGTCAGACATTCAGGTAACTCGGGCCCAAACTGTTTTAAGGTTTTAAATGCCAAAATAGCGCTCTAGATTAGGCTTGGAGATGCACTGGCAACCAGTACAACCAGTGCAGCGTAGGTGTCACATGTGCTGACTACTCCCCATACTCAGGTGGACTTACTCTGCACTCGTTGAATTTTCTAAACTGTCTTCAGAGGCAGCTCTATGTAGAGCCCGTTGCAGTAGTCTAGCCTGGATGTCATTAATGCATGAATAACTGAGACAAGCTCAGACCTCTCCAGATAAGGTCGCATTTGACATACCAGCCTAAGCTGGTAAAAAGCACTCCTGCCCACAACCACCATCTGAACTTCCCCAGTTAGTGCCACTTCCAGGAAACCAGGCTTGGACATGGATTTTGGAACACCTTGCTGAAGAAGGGCAGATGAGAAACTGGAGGGGAAATTTTCAGGAAACCATTGGATCTCAGATAGGTCTCTTGGAGAGTGGCCTAACCACTGCTTGCTTCAAGCTCGTGGGGACCACCCTGTCCCTCCAAGGGACCCCTCCAAGATACAAACGCCCAGCCTGGCTGATTAGAAAGGCTGGGCAAGGGTCCAGAGAACAAGTGGTGGCGCTCCATCCCCCAAAATGTTGAGCAGACAAAACAGTGGCAGAGAAGTCTGAGTGTGGAAAGCTAAGCAGGGTCAGGCCTGGTTATCACTTGGATGGGAGACCCCTCCTCTAGTTTCCTGCATTGAGCAGGAGGTTGGACTTGATGGCCTTGTAGGCCCCTTCCAACTCTATGATCTATGAAATCTATAAGTAGGACCTCTTTGCTGTCATGACTACCACAGAATAAGACTGAAGGTGGACGCTTAACTGTGTTCTGTCTTATTTGTTACAAGTTTTCTGCCATTTATCTTTTATTCGTCAGCCACCCTATCTCATTACACTGCCCTGAGCTCCCCAGTAAACTAGGAAGCTTGTTTGGTACTTTCATGCTCTTAATTTGTGCACTGCCCAGAGAACATAGACTATTGGGTGGTTTAAAAATGTAATTAATTCATTAAGTTAAATAAACTGACATGGCTCTATGACTGGGTTGAGGATGTTGGGTGTGGTCATATCAAGAGCCCAGGGCACGCCCTCATTCTAACCATAGGCCAGGACCTCAGCAGAATTGCCAGCTAAACCTGCAGGAAAATCCCCACGAGACCTCAGAAAACCATCTGGATTTGTTAGCCTCCTGGGGTGGACCATCAGTTTCAGTACTCTGGCCCTGCAGAGGTTACAGGTGGCCTGATGGACAAAACCGATCAGGTAATGACCTGTCCATGCCAACAGAGTCATTTCTGGCACCCCCTCCTACGGACAATTATTCCCTAATCCCGTACAGAAAACCAGATCCGGTGAGTTCTGCCACCTACATTGGGCCAGATGTTACCTAAGACAGGCCCATGGTTGAGAGACATTCAAGACTGACTGACCACTAGACAGGGTGCCTGACCAGGGAGGGAGATGGAGTCCCAGTAGGCCAAGGCCTATTTCCCACTCCCACCCTGCCCTTCTAGTTGAGCCTGATGCCTCACCAAGAACCATGTGCACACATCTGGGAGAGGTTAACTCCTCCCCTTTGCCTAGCCCAAACTTGCTAGTACAAGCCAAGTCAGCATGTTCTGCTGTAATTAGATCAAACGTAAACCATCCTTTCCCATTAGCCAACCTGGCATTCATCAGCAGCACACACAGGGGCTGTAGGCAAGCCCCCAGAGTTACTCAGACTGGGAGATGGACTGTCAGAGGAAACCACACCTAGGTGTCTTAATCGCCCTCTTTTTTCCCCATTTATTTTTTTATTGTGAATTTCACCCCAAAACAACAACAACAACAAAATTAAACAGACAACCAAAATAAACAAAAACAGGGGAAGACCCTGGAATTAACCATTACTGATATGTAAATAGCCAAATAGCAGCATAAACCCAAATGTATCAATTAAACAAAAGGACTTTTTTGGACTCTGTCAGCTTGAAGACACATAGCAAGAACACAAACCCATCAGCCCACGCTCAGCTACTAGAAGCAACAGAGCTTTATCCCATTTTTTCCATTGGCCATAGTACTGTCTGAAACGCTGACAGAAATTCTCTGTTTCCCTCCCGTTTCGCCAAAGGATCTTCACAGCATCCTGACTTTTCGCCCACCTCGAAGGGATGACTCCCCCACCACCACCCATCACTCTGATACCGTTTGTTCTGAAGATATAAACTGAGGCCTGTGACCATCAGCAGGGGCATAAGCCAAGATCTCTTTTGCCTAACAAATCTGCATGTTGTTACAATTTGTGCAATCTGAAGCAATTAGTTGGTGGTTTTCACTTGCTCTGTGTTTCTTACTCTTTCTGCTAAGGCACTGATCCATTAGGAAACACACTAATGTTTGTAAAGGGAAGGAGGGATCTGTTCGTTTGAACTGGGAAATTCAAGATACTTCCCTTAAAGTTCAGTGAACATGGTGATTGGAGAGTGCCTTACAGTCCTTTTACTTCCAGACTGGGTGAAGAATTGCACTCTTCTGGAGTCTTGCAGATGCCCTGAACATTCACTGTCACTCAGTGCTACAACCCAGCCCACCCCCACATGCGAGCCAGAAACGAAAACCTGTGTTGCAAATGTATTTTCCTTCTGTTGGCTGAACTCTGAATACTCCCTAGCACTCAAAAGCCCAGAACAATCCATTTCTCATTCTAGTGTCACTTATGTAAGGCTCTTACCAGATCTTGAGAAGAATGAAAGAAATCAGTTTATTTCCCTTTGAATAGTTATGAGAATACGTGACTCACTTTTGGTTATCCTCTTGGATGTGTATTTGCTAGTCTTGGTAGATTTTGTTGCTGGAATGGGAGAGCTTTTCTCTTGCCATTTTGACATTCAAGTGCTGTGATTGCTTTAATGGAAGTCCTAATCAGATGGAAATTTTGAACAAGCAGAAAGTAGGGGAGAAACTGTTTTCCCCACTTGGTTCATGGAGCCTTTTGAACAGAAGAAGAAAGCCATCCGCCTGAGACCCAAGTGCTCTTGTAATGCTTGCAGGGCAACTGTAAAAATGAGAGATCAAAGGAACCTTAACTAGCCTCATTTCATCCTTGCACAAAGCAGTGTAATAAGGCATGTGGGTGTGAAGAGCTGAGTCTTTCAAATGGGGGTTGGGAGGCCAACATGCCTCCATGAGAGAACATCTCCTCTTGGCCAAGAAGGAAGAATAAAGCAATCTGCGGATTTCACCACATTTGCTGTTGCTTCACAGACTCCATCTGCACCTATGGAATGGATGGTGCCTCTGTCATTGGTGCAGGTAACAGTAGGATTGATGAAATCATGTCTTGAGTGTGCACACTTCCTATCTTCTCTATGGTATCGTCTTTTTTGGGCAGGAAGGAGGAGGTTTGCTCCAACGCACAAGCTTGCTCAAAGGAGATGCAAGCAGAGAATAAGATATGCAAAAAAGCATTTTGAGGAGCATATTGCTAAAAGCACCAAGGCCAACAATAAAGAATTCTTTAAATATATCAGAAGCAGGAAACCAGCTAGGGAGGCAGTTGGATGATAATGGTGTTAAAAGAGGCTAAAGGAGGATAAGGAGATTGTGGAGAAGCTGAATGAATTCTTTTCATCTGTCTTCACTGCAGAAGATATAGGACAGATAACTGTGCCTGAACTGATGTTTTCAGGAAGGGAATCTGAGGAACTGAGGCAAATAGACCAAAGATTAAGTTCTCGGCCTTATAGACAAATGGAAAGTTAATAATCTCCAGGCCCAGATGGTATCCATCCTACGGTTCTTAAAGAACTCAGATATGAAGTTGCTGATTTTCTAACATAAATACGTAACATGTCCGTAAAATCAGCCTCTGTACCAGAGGACTAGAGAATGGCCAATGTAACACCAATTTTTTAACAGGGATCCAGGTGGGATCTGGGAAATCACGGGCCAGTTAGCTTAACGTCTATTCTGGGTAAAATGATTGAAAGCATTATTAAAGACAAAATTAATAAGCAGATAGAAGGACAAGCCCTGCTGCTGAAAGAGAATCAACATGGCTTCCACAAAGGTAAGTCCTGTCTCACCAACCTTTTAGAGTTTTTTGACAGAGTCAATAAACATGTCGACAAGGGAGATCTGGTAGAATCATAGAAAAATAGAGTTGGAAGGGGCCCACAAGGCCATCGAGTCCAACCCCCTGCTCAACGCAGGAATCCAGGTCAAAGCGTCCCTGACAGATGATTGTCCAGCTGCACCTTGAATGCCTCCAGACTGGGAGAGCCCACCACCTCCCTAGGTAGTTGATTCCATTGTCTTATTGCTCTGACAGTCAGGAAACTTTTCCTGATGTTTAGGTGGAATCTAGGTTCCTGTAACTTGAGCCCATTATTCCGTGTCCTGCAAACTGGGATGATCGAGAAGAGATCCTGGCCCTCCTCTGTGTGACATCCCTTCAAGTACTGAAAGAGTGCGATCATATCTCCCCTCAGTCTCCTCTTCTGAAGGCTAAACATGCCCAATTCTTTCAGTCTCTCATCATAGGGCCTTGTTTCTAGTCCCTTGATTATCCTTGTTGCCCTTCTCTGAACCCTCTCCAGTTTGTCTATGTCCTTCTTAAAGTGGTTGAGTACTGTGCCCAGAACTGGACGCAGTACTCAAGATGAGGCCTAACCAGTGCCGAGTAAAGGGGAATTATCACTCCCTTTCTGTTGCTACTGTTCCTTTTGAACAAGTTATACCCGTCAATTGCTGTATTCCAGCCATGGGAGTCATCCCACCAGGTTTCAGTTATCCCTATCAAGTCGTACTTGCCCTCATGTATCAAGAGTTCAAGTTCGTCCTGTTTGTTGCCCATACTCTGGGCATTAGTATAGAGACATCGAAGACTATGTGCTTTATAGTCCGGCTTTTTCCCTACATTTTGTGGTAGACTATCATTGGGCACCGCTGGAGTTGTTCTCTCCATTGTGGTACAGAGGCCTTCTTCCAATGGTACCCCCGAGTTTGTCTCCCTCCCCTGTTGGATTCAGTTTAAAGCCCTCCTGATTAAGTTCCTCATGCTGTGGCCAAACACATTCTTCCCAGTCCTTGTGAGGTGCAACCCATCCTTTGCCAGCAGTCCATCTTCCAGGAAGTGTAGCCCGTGGTCCCAGAATCCAAATCCCTCACATCGGCACCACCTTCGTAGCCAGTCATTCACTCGGAGTATTTTTCTTTCCCTTTCTATGCCTCTTCCAAGTACTGGAAGGATGGATGAGAAGACTACCTGGGCCCCAAAGTTCTTGAGTTCCCTTCCCAACTCTTCAAAGTCTGCCGTGATTTCTTTGTAACTCCGCTTGGCAGTATCATTTGTACCCACGTGGAAGAGAAGAAAGGGGTATGTGTCGGTGGGCTGTATGAGCCTCGGCAGCTGCTCTTTCACATCCTTAATCCGTGCCCCCGGGAGACAGCACACCTGGCGAGTCCATGGGTCTTCGCGACATACTTTGGCTTCGATCCCCCGCAGGAGGGAGTCTCCCACTACGAGTACTCTTCTCTTTCTCTTGCTGTAGACCTTGGTTTGATTGCCGCCACTTGACTGACCTTCAGCCTCTTGCTCACTGTCACGTTGGGTGCCCGGTAATGCGTCCTCTGCAGGCTGTCCTCTGCTCTCGTCCCCAAGTACTTGGAAGCGGTTCGATAGCTCCACTGCTTCCACAGGCGCAGAATGTCTTCTAGTTCTTCTGCTCCTAACAGTCACCCTTTTCCAGGGAGTTCCCCCTGCGTTATTTTCCCTTGCCTCAGCAGTCTCCGAATCTGCCTCATCCTGCCGTTGCCCTTCTGGCTCCTGTTCTATGCTTTGGTGCTGTAGATCCACCGTTCTGTCTAAGAACTCTTCACTTTCTCTTATACTCCTGAGGGTTGACACTTGCTGCTCCAATCCTCTGACCTTTTCTTCCAACAGTGTGACCAGCTTGCACTTGTTGCACGTGTAGGCCATGTTGATCTCCGGCAGGAAAACAAACATTGCACACACATTGCAGGTCACCACCACTGCAGATTCCTTTCTTTCCATAGTGCTCTGTTCCCTTTACGTTTCTGCCTTTCTAGAAAATTTCTTAGGGACCTCCCCTTTGACCTCCCCTGCTGAACTCCACTGCCAAACTACTCCTGTTTGCTCTCCCTGTGCGCTTGCTCTGTTCGCTCGCTCTCTGGGAGCCTGCCCGCTTATCACAGCCCCAAGAACAGCTGGAGCCTCTCTCCTGTGCTCCTGCTCAGCTGGGAGTCAGGATCAGAATGTTTACTTGGACTTCCAAAAGGCTTTTGACAAAGTCCCTCACCAAAGACTCCTGAGCAAACTTAGCAGGCATGGAATAAGAGGAGAGGTCCTCCTGGTTAAAGAACAGAAAGCAAAGAGTAGGAATAAATGGTAAATTCTCCCAGTGGAGGGGTGTAAACAGAGGGGTCCCACAGGGATCTGTATTGGGACCAATACTTCTCAATTTATTCATAAATGATCTGGAATCGGGTCAGCAGTGAAGTGGCCAAGTTTGCTGACAACACCAAATTATTTAGGGTGGTCAAAACAATAAGGGATTGTGAGGAGTTCCAAAAGGATCTCTCCAAACTGAGAGAAAGTTTGGCAAATGTGGTTCAAAGTAAGCAACTTTGTAAAGTAAAGTGATGCACATTGGGGCAAAAAATCCCAACTTCAAGTATAAGCTGATGGGATCTGAGCTAGCGCTGACTGACCAAGAAAGATCTTGGGGTTGTGGTGGACAGCTTGATGAAAGTGTCAACTCAGTGTGCAGCTGCTGTGAAAAAGGCAAACTCCATGTTAGGCATAATTAGTAAAGGAATTGAAAAAAAAAAAGCTGCCAATATCATACTTCCCTTATACAAATCTATGCTGCGACCACACTTAGAATAGTGTGTACAGTTCTGGTCACCACACCTAAAAAAGGGTTATTGTAGAGTTGGGAAAAGTTCAGAAAAGGTCAATCAAAATCATGAAGGGGCTGGAGCAACTCCCCCATGTGGAAAGGTTACAACATCTGAGATTGTTTAGCTTAGAAAAAAGGCAAGTAAGGGGAGACATGTCATAGAGGTGTACAAAATGATGCATGGTGTGGAGAAAGTGGATAGGGAGACATTTTTCTCCCCGCTCTCATAATACTAGAACCCCTGGCCATCCCATGAAGCTGATTGATGGGAGATTCAGGACAGATAAAAGGAAGTACTTCTTCACACAGCATATATGTAAATGCTGGAATTCACTTCCATAAGATGTAGTGATGGCCACCAATTTGGATGTCTTTAAAAGGTGATTGGACAAATTCGTGCAGGATAAGGCTGTCAATAGCTACTAGTTCTGGTGGTTATATGCTACCTCTAGTATCAGTGGCAGTATGCCTATGTACACCAGTTGCTGGGGAACATGGACTCATGTCCTGCTTGTGGGTTTCCTGTGGGCAACTGGTTGGCCACTGTGTGAACAGAATGCTGGACTAGACGGACCCTTGGTCTGAACCAGCATGGGGCTTCTTATGTTCTTATGACCTCAACAAGATCGACTCCCCTCCCCCCTTTCTCCACTTCAGGGAGCAAGGTCTGAATTATTACGCCAGAACATGCTATATCACATTTTCCTTTCTTCCTGATCGTTCAGAGCAGCTGCAGCATTCACTTTCCTCTTCCACTTGCAGAGTGGGTGGATCCCCTTGGAGCCTGTCTTTTTGCATTGCAGAGCCAGCATGAAGCCACAGCAGCGAACATTGGCCATCCAGATGCCTCTGGGAAGCCCTCAAGCAGGCCTGAGGGCAATAGCCCTCTCCCGCTGTAGTTCCCTAGCAACTGGTTATTCAGAAGCGATGACAATTTTACAAACTTGGAACTATACACTGTGTGACAAAGTACTTCTTTTTGTCTCCTAGTACCATATCTCTGGATCACAAAGAGTTAGATAGAACAGCCCCATCCTGCTTGGGGCCTGCCCTCCCTCCCAGCAGGGCTCAGTTGGAGGCAAACTGGGCCTTTGCAACGTTCTTCCCCACCCCACCCCACCCCATGACCCCTTGCGGGATACACTCCTGCTTCTGTATGGTCAAATTCAGCAGCAGCCAAAAAACCCCATGTGATTTGTTGCAAACCACTACAGAAGGCCAAAGTGGCCAAATTTAGCTTGAAAACAGAATTCATGTTTTTACTGGCGTTGCGAATTTGGCGGCACAGGTGTGTGTGTGTGTGTGTGTCGGTGGGTGGGTGGGTGGGTGGCGGCATTTTGCACATGGGCAGTGTGTTGCCAACCCTGTCCCCTCAGGGTTTCACGGGTTGTGGCATTGTGGTTAACTTTCTGCCTTTCGGTTGGTTCACGCGGTTGAAAATGTAGAAATAACTATGCAGTGGGTCACTGGTCAACAACTACAGTTACGGTTTAATTGTCTGAGTCTGGTATACATGGGTGCTCCATGTTCCCACAGTCCTGACGCTTCAAGGAAAGATTCATGTGATGTTAGAGTGGGTGTAAGCCGGCATGTGTTATGTGCCCAATGCGACTTGTTATTGTGATGCATGCATGCATGGAGCCATACATACAGTTTTTAGGAGCATGCCTTATACTGAATCAGACCGTGTTTTCAATGTATTGTTTTTGTTTGTTTTATCTGTTTTTATCTTTTTATTCTTCACTGCTCCGGAATCTACTTAGATGTGGAGCAGTATACAAATACTGATGATGATCATGATCATGATGACGACAATAATTATCATACTGTGTGTGTGTGTTCCCCCCCCCCCTTGTATTTTATTGGATTGTACATCGCTCAGAGTGGAATAATAATATCATCATCATCAACAACAACAACAACCCATTACTGTTGACACTGACTAGCATCCACTCTCCAGGATTTCAGGCAGGGTTCTTTCCCTGCCCTACCTGGAGATGCCAGGGATTGAACCTGGGACGAGGGTCCTTTTGCATGCAACCCAGGTGCTCTGTCACTGAACTCTGACCCATCCCCATACAGCTTAAGATGTGATATTCAGTTGGTCACCTTTCACCAGAAATAGAACAGCAAACTTGCCCATACCATATTTTATATTAATCTATATTGACTATGGAGATATTTTTAAGTTTTGTAGGTTCCATAGAATGTTTTTCAAGCAGTGTTATGACTGAGAGACAAATTGAATTGGAGCATGGTTAACAAACAAACAAAAAAGTTAGCTGCCACAGCTGTAGACGTATTATCTCTTTCTGATTTTATGTATGTGTCTTAAACCAAGCCTCTCCAGGGGGAATATACTTTCTAATATGCTTGTGAAATACATTTGTTCAGAGGTAATTAGAGTCTCTCTCTCTCTTTCTTTATGCAGCCCCACGGAGATCTTGAAAGCGATAATAGATGTGGGCTGGGTTTCTATACAAAACATTTTTGTTCGGGAAGGAAATCAGTTATCACAGGGCAAGAGAAAGGCAGGCAAAGTTAGTTTCACACCAGCAGAGAGGCACCAGGCATCTCACAGTCTGTTCTTTCTATTCCCAGACTGATGGCTGTGATATTACTCAAATGCCGTCTTTGTGAGCCCTTGCAGTGACAGCGATTGCTTGTCCAGGAGCAGAAACTGGCTTGACAAATGCATCTGCTCCAATGAGCCGCAAAACCTGCTGGAAAATAAGATGACATGTTGGGGCATGTTTCATGATTTCTGGCATTTTATGCAGCTTGTGGACTAAAGCAAGATGGGTATGTGGGGGGGGGCGGTTTGACCACATTGTGTAAGTTTGTATTATGCGTTATAGTGGGTGTCTTATATGTCTTTCTCTATGCACGCAAGGTCTTCTGCGCATGGACAGAGGCGAGGGAGAACAGAAGGCACAAGTTGTTTTGCAGTAGGACAGCATTGTGGCCAAGAAGCCAGGGGAGAGGTTTTCATGCTGCCTTGAGAGACCATTGTCTTATAGCATTGGTGATATGTGCTCTCAACACCCATACTGTGTTGCTGCTTGTTTCCAAGTTTCAGGTGGTCTTCCTGTACAGGCCTCAAGAGCACTTGAATCTTTGAGTGTTAAGAGTTGGAAGGGACCTTAGGAACATAAGAAGCTGCCTTATGCTGAGTCATACTGGCAGCAATGGCTCTCCATGGTTTCAGGCAGATGTCTTTCCTGCCCTACCTGGAAGATGCCGGGGATTGAACCGGGGACCTTCTGCATGGAAAACAAGTGCTCATCCAACCCCCCTGCTCAGTGTAGGATCTGCAACACAGGATGTTACTACCGCATTTCCAGCAGATGACCATCCAGCCTCTGTTTAAATCCTTGCTTCTTTCATGCCATCTTTCTCCCCAGTGGCTGCTCACAAGCAGCCAAGTGCCTTTATAATTACCGAGATGCCAGAGGAGCCGAGATGGAGCCATGTTGCTGATGTCCACAGGAAGAGCCAGTGCTCTTCATATCAACACATCAGTTGATATGAATGTGAACGTATCAAGCTGCGTTATGCCTAGTGCAGGGCTCTCCAACCTTGGGTCCCCAGATGTTGCTGGCCTACAGCTCCCAGCATACCCAGCCAGCATTGCTAATGGCAAGGGATTCTGGGAGCTGCAGTCCAGCAACATCTGGGGACCCAAGGTTGGAGAGCCCTGGCCTAGTGAGATTATTGGTCCATCTAGTGCCATGTTGTCTCCTTTGGCTGGGAGCGTCTCTCTGTGGCCTCATGTGGAGACCTTTCCCAGCTCTGCTGTGTGAGATTCTTTTTAACGGGGGGGGGGGGGGGAGCACCAGGGAGTAAACCTGGAACCTTCTCCATGAAAAATATCTGCTCTACCACTAAACTTCTGGCTCCTCCTCTCGTTTTTTAATCAATCCCCAAAGCAGTGTCAGTGTGCTTGGATCAAATGTGGCAACAACTTAAAACATCAAGGCTTGTGATAGAAGAAGATTGAGATTGGTGCTATGTTGCTGTTCCCTATTTTTTTTTTTCTTTCCCAGTCCCACCGCGTACAACTGATGTTACAATTTTAGTGTATTATTATCATATTATTATTATTATTATTATTATTATTATTATTATTATTTCCATTTCTATACCGCCCAATAGTCAAAGCTCTCTGGGCAGTTTACAACAATTTTAAAATTACATAATAAAACACAATTATACCATAAAAATACAATTTTATAATAAAATACAGTATAAAAAGAAATACAAGCAATAAAAACATCAAAAAATTTACACAGGCATGTTAAAAACACTTTTAAAATTACTTAAATAGCTAAGAGAGATATAAAAAATAGACTGGATAAAAAGATGACATAACCACCACCTCATATGCTATTTGCAGCTATTAAATGCCTCAGCGTAGAGGGCAGTTTTAACCTGGCGCCGAAAGGATAGTAAAGTTGGCGCCAGGCGGGCGTCAGTGGGGAGGCTGTTTCACAGTTGTGGGGCTACCACAGAAAAGGCCCTCCCCCTTGTTGCCGCCTTCCGAGCCTCCCTCGGGGGCGGCAGTCAGAGGAAGGCCCCAGATGCTGAGCATAGTGACCGGGTAGATTGTGGTTGGGAGAGGCATTCCGTCAGGTATTGCGGTCCCAAGCTGTAAATTAAGATTAAAAGTGTATTACTGGCTGCTTCCTTCTGTCTGAGCCAAAAATGTACTTGAAATCAAATGTGACATAAAGCAAAGTTTCTTCTCTCAAGATTTTCATGAAGAGAACCAAGTTTTTGTTTTTGTTTTGATGACTTTTTTTTTTTTTTTTAACACTGCTGGCGTGTGAACAGGAACTGCCTTAAACATAATGTTGTGAACAGGAACTATTGAAAGTGGTGCGGCAAGGTTGGGGGAGTGCGGGGGGGGGGAGTGACAGGACGCGAACTTGCTTTGAACCCTCATGTCTTAAGCAGGTAATCAGAGCATTATTGTTAGTGTCTGTTATAAGTGATATGCTTCTGGGTTCAAGCAGAGTTCAGCCAAAAATCCTCATTGCAATGAAACCTGCCCTTAATCCAAAGTTTACTGGGAAATGTTATTGGGCAAATGCTTCATGGACGCCATCTGCACCTTCAGAGCGCAAAACGCCTGCACCATCGGTGCAGAGAACTATAAGGTGCTCCCGCTGCTTTTCCTGTCACTGAGTTGATGAGCAGGGAAGTTGTACTTGTTAGGGCACAAAACAAGTCACAAGAATCTCTGTCAGGGGAGAAAAGTTGGCAACTTGACCACAACACATTCAAGCTAATTTTAGAGGCACCATCCATGAACAAGATGGTGCCTGTAGGTATGTTTTTCCCCATCTGTTTGGACACCCCCCAGCTTGAGCCACCTTTCCTAGACATTTGCATTGTCCACACGCCACACATGCTGCCAATCACAATGGTTTAAGCCAGGGGAGGACAACTTGTGGCCTTCCAGATGTTGTTGGAATACAACTCCCATTAGCCCCAGCCACCGTAGACAATGGTGAGTGATGATGCGAGTTGTAAGAACATCAGAAGAGCCATTCCAGATCAGACCAAGGGTCCGTCTAGTCCAGCATTCAGTTCACAGAATGGCCAACCAGCTGCCCACAGGAATCCCACAAGCAGTACATGAGTGCAACAGCAGCCTCCCGCCCATGTTCCCCAGCAACTGGTGTACATAGGCATACTGCCTTCAATACTGGAGGTAGCACATAGCCATCAGGACTACTAGCCATTGATAGCCTTCTCCATGAATTTGTCCAATCCTCTTTTAAAGCCCTCCAAATTGGTGGCCATCGCTATATCTTGTGGAAGTGAATTCCATAGTTTAACTCTGCGCCATGTGAAGAAGTTCTTCCTTTTATCTGTCCTGAATCTCCCACCAATCAGCTTCATGGGATGACCTCTTTGGGTTCTAGTCTCATGAGGGGGGAGGAATGTCTCCCTATCCATTTTATCCACACCTTGCATAATTTTGAATACCTCTATCATGTCTCTCCTTACTTGGCTTTTTTCTAAGCTAAATAATCCCGGCTGTTACAACCTTTCCTCATGGGGGAGTTGCTGCAGCCCCTTGATCATTCTGCACTTTTCCAACTCTACAATAACCTTTTTTAGATGCGATGACCAGAACTGTACAATGTATTCTAAGTGTGGTTACAGCATAATTTGTATAAGGGCAGGATGATCTTGGCAGTTTTATTTTCAATTCCTTTCCTAATTATGCCTGACATGGAGTTGGCATTTCTCACAGCAGCCGCACACTGGGTCGACATTTTCATTGAGCTGTCCACCACAACCCCAAGATCTCTTCTTTGGTCAGTCAGCGCTAGCTCAGATACCATCAGCTTATACTTGAAGTTGGGATTTTTTGCCCATCCATCACTTTACACTTGCTTATGTTGCTTACATTCTGGTCTGGGGGATAGATAATACCATGTTCCTAGTACTAAATTAGTCTTGGAGACTGGTATTGTCATCCACAGCGCTTCTGTGGAAGACTCTGCCCCTTTTAGGTTTTCTAGTCTGCTCGACACTATGCCCTCTGACGTACAGAGCAACACCTACTCCAGTACACCCTTCTCTATCCTTCCTATGAAGTTTATCAAGGGGCTGCAGCAACTCCCCCATGAGGAAAGTGATAGGCGTATCCCCCTGGTTCTGTCCATTCCACCAGGTTTCCATAATGCCCGCTATATCTAGGTTCTCCTTTAAAACCAGGCACTGTCTCCAACCCTCCCATTTTGCCTCGGAAGCTTCTAGCATTTGCATAGAAACACCTATACATGCGGTCCCTCCTCAGATGTCTCTGGCATATGCATCTTCTGCTATAGCACATAGGCCTCTTTGACTGGCTCTCATGTTTCAACATATGCACATGGCATATTTCCTCCCCTTCTACATTTGGGCAATCAGAATCTTTTTCATCTTCATCGCCTAGGGATGATTTAACCCAAACCTGATAATTCCCAGCTCCTGTTGGCTTTCCCCCAGGGTTCAGTTTAAAAGCTGCTCCACCACCTTTTTTATGTTCAGCACCAGCAGTCTGGTTCCATTATGGATCAAGTGGAGCCCACCCCTCTTGTACAGGCCCGGCTTGTCCCAGAATGTTCCCCAGTGCCGGACAAATCTGAACCCCTCCTCCCTGTGCCACTGTCTCATCCACGCATTGAGTCTCCTCAGCTTCGCCTGTCTAGCTGGTCCTGCACGTGGAACAGGGAGCATTTCAGAGAAAGCCACCTTGGTGGGCCTGGATTTCAACCTTCTACCTAGCAACCTAAATTTGGCTTCCAGGCTCTCAGGAATACGTTTCCCCACATCACTGGTGCCAACATGGACCACAATCACTGACACCACCCCAGTACTATCTACAAAGCTATCTAGACGGCACATGAATTTGCACCAGGCAGGCAGTTTACCTGCCTTTCACAAACCCCGCTGTCTGTGTGTCTAATAATCGAATCTCCCACTAGCACAAGCTCCCTGCCGCCGGAGGCACATCGTTGGCGCGAGAGGATACTTGCCCGTCTTCCCCCTTCTAAGGAATAATTTCCCTCTTTCTCAGAATGATGCCCTTCTTCCCTGTGACCCCCATTGGATTGAGACACCACTATTAGGTCCCCGAAAGTCTTGTCCACCAGCCTCTCTTAGCTTCTCCAGGTCAGCAACCAGGAGCTCATCACACCAAGCACCCCCCCACGACTTCTGTCCAGCTGTCAGGTGGCCATACATGTGGCACTAAGTGCAATACACTGGAGAGTCCCCACACCCCTGCTGGCTTTCTACCTTCATAACTCTTTATTTATTTATTGCTATTATTGGGAGGGGTTGCCTGGAAAACTAAGTTTACTAGGAGAAGGTAGGGAATTTATAGTTATTTGTTTATATGTATAGTTACTTATTTACGGTTACTTACTATGAGAAGGGAGGAAAGAGTCAACTGCTCTGACCTCCATTACTCAACTCACACAGGTGCTTAACTCACTTGTGTGGTGATGCTTCATTGCTGGGGGCCGAGACATTTTGTGCCTGTGCTCAGAGACTGGCTCCCTCTCAAGCCTGCCTCCTTATATAGCTCTAGCTAGCTTGGCCCAACCGCTGCTGCAGCCAATCTATAGGGCCCTGTTTGAATAGCAAGTGAGACTGCAGCTGAAGATGTCAGGGATGCTTTGACCTGGATTCCTGCACTGAGCAGGGGGTTGGACTCGATGGCCTTGTAGGCCCCTTCCAACTCTACTTTTCTATGATTCTATGATTCTATGTTTTGTAGACCAAAACAGCTGGAGGGCCACAAGTTTCCCACCCCTGGTTTAAGGGATGGTTGTCTTGTCTAGTTTTTCCTCTTCGTTCCGTTTTATTTTCTCTGCTTCCCTGTTTTTTATACACTCACTTTCCAGCTGTCTTTGAAGCACCTGCATGTTCAGCAGACATGGAGGTCATTTAAGTACACTTGATAGCAAATTCCGAAGTGTGTGCGTGTGTGTGTGCCTTCTCTCTCTCTCTCTTCTCCCCTCCCTTGTCCCACTATATATTATGAATATACGGGCACATCTTGCCTTGCCTTTATTTTATTTTCATCATTCTTTTAGTCAGAAGGAAACACTATATGTTACGGGGAATGTCTGAAGTGTGGTGCTGGTTCCTTGCAGGGGAAAAAATGACGGGATATAAATATAATCAATCAGTCAATCACATCTGAATGCGAACACTTTAAGACAAATACTCCTAGAGATCCCAAGAGAGAAGCTGGTAAAAAGCTGACAGTCACTTAAATGTGGTTGTCAGTGTTCATTGGACATATGTGCAAACAGTGGGGGAATAGATGCCCTCTTTTTTACATTCGAGAAGAGTCAGTGTGGTGTAGTAGTGGTTAAAGAGGGTTAGGTGAACGTAGGCCCTAACTCATATCTACTCATATCTCTCAGCCTAATCAACCCTGAGAGGTATTTTTGATGATAAAATGTGAGTAGAGGAGGAACCACATCCGTGTTGTTAATCCATTTGCAGAATTCGTCTAGCATTGTCAGAGTTCACATGTGAATGGCTGCACTTCCAATATTTTGGGCATTTCACCGTAAGACATGCAAGCTGGTCCCTGCACACTCTTGCAGACAGCTTTTCCTGTGCGTTGTCTCTGGCCTCCCAGGTCTCTTGTGTGTAGACGGGCTACAGCACTGGTTTATCAGCTCATGGCATATGATTTGGCCTTTTGCATGGGGAGCGGGGTTGCGCTTGCTGCTGAGCGGTGAGCCTCGGTGGTGCTGGAGCTCAGGGCCTGCTGGGATGGGGTTTACACTTGGGCTGTCCTTTTGCCCTTCCCCTGAACTCTCTTCTTTTCAGTCATGAGCAAACAGCCAGTGCCTGAACTAACAACCTTGCAATCCTCCAAAGCACGTCTCGCTTACAGTACCAAACAAAGGGAGGCCCGCGTGGGCCGGCCCAAGCCAAGGAATGCTGCTTCAGGGTTCTGCTCCATAAATTTAACCAGCACGACAAAAAGGAGATAATCTGAACCTTCGTGATGATCTGAAAGGGGGGAGGTTTGTGTCCCATTGATTGCGGTCTGGCGCAATGCCAGACCCCAGGCCTGACCGACAGTTGAACCATATCGTTAAGGCGTGTAATACTGCTCGAGTTTTGTACGGCAGCCAATGAGTACATATCCAGAGGGCAAAAGTTTAGAAAGAGTTGAGGCTGTCCCATTTAACCCTCTCACACTGCATGTAATGTATACTGCTCCCACTAAGGAACAGCCACATTGCTATTAAAAATGTAAACCTGCAATTATTATTATTTTTTGCTTCCGAGTCTGATCTGTAAAGGGAAACGGACTTTGGGAAACAGTGTTAAATTGATTGCCACTGCGCCCCCCCCCCCCACTGCTCTGGTAGGGGCCATCCAGATTTTGGAGGTTTGTCATGCTGCAAGGGGAACAGGGCTTGGGACTTGGGTGCCCTGTACTGTCTCAGGAAATTCTGGGGCATACATACATTCGCTTGGCGCTGAGCCCAGCTGATTGGAAAGCTGGGTGATTGTGCCCAGTAGCCGTCACCAATCTGTGTCCCCCTTCTTGCATCTTCCTGGGATATCAGGAATGCCACTTTAGGGTTTTCCAAAGGGCTTGTGAAACCATCACCTTGGGTTAAAAAAAAAACTGCTAAGAGAATTGAGGCTTCGGGCAGGTTAGCAAAGGAAAAGGCATGTCTTTGTTTCTTAGGTGTACTTTATAGGTCTAATACGAGTGAGGTTAGAAATGAAGAGGGGAACTTAAATCTCTGAATTTACTACTTTATTTCCCAGTCAAGCTTGTGAGATTAATTATGACAGCATTGTGGGACAGTGAGTCAGATGACTCATTTACAAGCATGTGAATGGCTTGTAAAGACAGTACTTGCAGGGACAACACAGTGTGTTTGGTTCTGTTGTGGTCACTAAAAATAGGCATTTTTGCAGACAGGCTTTATCTGGGGGGCGGGGGGGGGAGGAGAACTTCTGGAGGTTGAGTTTAGATAGGCAGGACAGGAACAGGCTGTTCAGCAAACACAGTGTGCACAAGTCTCTGGTCTCCCAAGCCCATTTTTCTGGATAAGAAAGTGATATTTGTTGTACAAATGGTAGATCTGTGTGCATAGCAGGCAGGCCTTGGAATTGGGATCAGCACCTCCCTTGCTCTGTAGTCTCTTGCTCAGTCCCTGATGCCTTTTATCACTATGTGGCTACTTAAATCTCCCTCCCCCTTTCCAGCTGTTTCACACTCCCCACTTCTCCAAGCAGTAGGCAGTTCCAGGGCCAGTTACTGCAGCATCTGCTTTTGTGTGAAGAGGGGGGGATCTAGTCACTTGCTGTTTTTGTGTTATCTGTTTGTTTACACAATGCGCCTGGGGTCTCAAATACCCCATCAGTAAGTGCTAACCAACGAAGCAGGATCAGTTCATAGGAACATAGGAAGACACCTTATATTTGTTGTTGTTGTTGTTGTTGTTGTTGTTGTTATTGTGTTACTTCTCACCACAAGAAACAAGCTCAGTGCAACCTAATGCGCATCCAGAAATCCATGATTAATATAACAGAAAAAAACCAAAATCAATATAAATCATAACCAGCATAATAATACAAATAAAATAAACAACATAAAAACATAATCTAAAAACAATACAATACTAAAAGTGTTGTAGACAGTACACAAAAATCACACACACACACACACACACACACACACACAGCCTAGAATGAACATCACAAAAGCAGCCCATGACAATTGGGCCATAACTAATGGCCAGTGCTTGGGAAAACAAGTACCTCTTTGCCTGGCAACAAAAAAATGATCATGTCAGTGCCAGATGAGCTTCCTTAGGAGAGCGTTCCATAAACTACCACAGAAAAGGTCCATTCCCAAACTGCCACCCCTCGAGCTTCTCATGGAGGGGGCACACAGAGAAGGGCCGCTGAAGCCGACCTCAGGAACCAGGCAGGCTCATCGTGGTCCTTGGGTTATTGGAGTCCCGAGCCATGTTGAATCAGACTATTGGCCCAGCTAGTTGAGTACTGCCTGCACTGACCAGCAGTGTTTATCCAGCGCTTTGGAAGAAATACAAAAAGATAAACTAGTTCTCAGAGGTGCTAACAAAGGGAATTTAATTCAGCCCAGCGTGTTTCGGACCAGTGGCATTCTTCATCACGGGCAATCTATAAAGAATTACAAAACTAAAATACAATTATACAGTAATACCTTGGATTGCAAGCATAATTCGTTCCGGAACCGTGCTTGTAAACACTCTTATATCAAAGCGAGTCTCTGGCAGGCGTGAGCGGGGCCGATTTTGGCCTGCTACGCCCGCTCGAGGTGAGCGGTTACATCCCTACACTACTTGTCTTGCAAGACCTTGCTTGTTTATCAAGGGGGAAAAAATTTAAAAAATTTGCTTGTCTTGCAAAACGCTCTCAGACCAAGTTACTTGCAATCCAAGGTATTACTGTATAACCAAAGATCTATGCACAATTATTTGTGGTGCGATCCAATGCCCTCGATGCACGTAAGCCTCGAACTCGGAGGCTTACGTGCATCCAATGCGTGGTGCGGAGGCGGCGACCTTCAGCGCCACCGCGCCTCAAGCCTTGCATTTCATCTAGACACCATTTTCCTCCGTCTAGAGCAGGGCTCTCCCACCTTGGGCCCCCAGATGTTGCTGGCCTACAGCTCCCAGCATACCCAGCCAGCATGGCTAATGGCAAGGGGTTCTGGGAGCTGTAGTCCAGCAACATCTGAGGACCCAAGGTTGGAGAGCCCTGCTCTAGATGGAGCTCTTCGGAGGAGGAGGAGGGAAGGAGGCTTGGGGTGCTGTGTAGATACATGCCCAGCCACCTCCTCTCCCCGCCCCTGACATGCCCCTTTTCCTGCTCTCCGAGGCCGAATTGCTACCTTGGGGAGGCAGCCGGTTCTTTCCGCGCTGGCTGCGAGGGGCAGGACGGGGGCCCGGCCTTCGGAGTCCCAGCTCTGAGCTCGCAGAACCTCAGAGCTGGGACTCCGAATAATCCTATGCCCCCCCCCCCGGCAATGTCAGGAGGCCATAGGATTGTGCCCTTAAAGAGCTAGAAGTGTATCTACTGTGTAACTATTTAAAAAGCATAAAATTAATTTTATTGTTTCAGATAATTTCTAAAATAAAAAATGCTAATACAAATGGAAGGGACAACAGGAAAGTAGTTTCCATTATAAACTATTTCAAATGAAGCAAAAAGCAAAGGTAGCTGCGTTGACCATAAGAAAAATTCCGAAATCCATATTAGTCTAATACCTTGATTAGGGCAACCAAAAGACCATTAAAAATGTGCAAGCTTTTCAGATCTCCAGATCTCTTCATCAGGGAAGATGTTATTAAAAGGGTGGGGAGGGGGAGGGGGAGGGGGGGGGGAACTGACTTGATGGTGAAGGCACATTGTCTTACATCTTCTGAGTACCAAGATGGAATGGGGGGGAGGGGTCTGCAGACATTCAGATTAGGCTGTGGAGGTGATGTGTTGGTTCCAGGAAGGACCTGTTGCTGCTGGAATGAAGAAAGGGGGAAATGTTGGAGCTTGGTCTCTGAGGGTGCAAGCCTATGCAAATGTAGGCAGAAGAAAAAAAGGCCTACAACTCCCAGCATGCTGGGAGTTGTAGGCCTTTTTTGTTGTCTAAACTTGCATAGGATTGCGCCTTGAGTTAAAAGAAAGCTCCAGAGTCCAGAGGTGATGGGATGATGAACAAGGCTTGGAACAGCTCCAAAGAAGCAGGCCTGTGGCTTACGCTGGCTCAGCTTGTCTGAGCGTGGAAAGCTAAGCAGGGTCAGGCCTGGTTATTACTTGGATGGGAGACCCCTCCTCTAGTTTCCTGCATTGAGCAGGGGGTTGGACTCGATAGCCTTGTAGGCTCCTTCCAACTCTATTAAATCTATAATCTATGAAAGGTGAAGATGGGATTTAGGTCCTAAAATAGTGGCAGTCTTAGATATGTACTTGATAGGTTTTTACCCCACCTTTCAGTGCATATATCCCCACAAGGTGACTTACATTTATAATGACAAAATAATGCCTCCCAAGACAGGGTCTGTGTTGAATGCCATGGCTAGCCCTTTGAATATGTGACACTATAAAGAACAAAGCGCTTCTGAGTATGTGCAAAGTGCCTTTCCCCACTAGTGAGAAATCACAAACAGCCCCTTAACCAAAACCCAGATATGTGGGAACCATCTGGGAAATTTGTGAATATTGTGGGCTGCCCAGTCTAAAAGATGAAAACATATTGCATGAAAAATGAAGCCGCACAGGTTGTGCTGAGCTCAGTCAAACTGGTAATCTAGGACATTGTGTTTTGCTATTTTCTCATCCTTCTGCTTCCTCTTTTCTTTTAAAATAGCAATTTTCTCTGGCTAGCTGGTAACACAGTTTATAGGTTTCCTACCAGAAAGACAGGTTTTGTTTGTACAAATCACATGTACAGAATTTTTCCATCTGGCATAGTCAGAAATCATTGCCTGTTTCCCCCCCCCCCCCTTGTTCTCTGTTTGCTGTTCTAGTTTTGCATGCTGTCTCCTTGAAAAAATATTGCAACTGAAAAATAAATAGTGACTATTAAAACTGGGGGAGTTTGCTTGCAATTCCACAAAACTTATAAACTGCTTTCTGATGTTTTTGTTTTTTAAGTTGCAAAGTTGTCTTTGTCCAGTTCTTTTTCCCTAACTTTTGTGCCAGAAGTGGGTAATGTGCTGTTTTTGTCTGAGGCCTGGATGGTGTTGCCTGTGTATGCCACTAGAAGGTGACTGCAAAGGATTCCAGCTTTCTTGTAAGAAAAATAGTAGGCACAGAGAAATTTCAAGCATCCTGACTTGCAGAAATGAGAGAGAAAATGTGATGACAGATTGCTATGCTCCAATGCAAGGCCACAAACAAAAGGAAAGCCCATCTTGACTTCATCAATTATTATAAGCTCTAGGACCAGAGATCAAGATATTTCCGTGTTTCAGCTTTCTCTCTTGGAAATGCATCTATACGTTTCCACAAAGTACTATTCAGGTCTGTTCCGATTACCGTACTCCTTCCAGATGAAAGATTTGGCAATATTTAAGATTGTGTGAGCATAAAGATGGGTGTAAGTTGCTCGAAAAATTCGACAAATACAGAAAATCACTTCTTTTCAACTATTTGTTATATGATTAAGTTAAATTCAGTCATAGCTTATCCAGATGGTTTGGACCTTGTGAATTGTTTATAATAAAAGAGGATGAACTGTGTTCACTATTCATCAGGAGAGTAGGCCAGTAGCAGCACCATCTCCCAGTAGTAACACCGGGCTTCCTATAGGCTGCAAAAAGCATAGCCAGAGATGCATTGGCTCATGGTGGCAGGAGTCTCTCCCTGCATTCTTTTCGCCACTACTCCCAAGTCCCATGTCCCATGTGGTAGCAGCTTTTGTCCCATTAGGTGCCTGACTCCAAACTGAGGCATCTGTGTTGGCTACAAAACTTTTCCCAATCTTCCTATCATTGAATTTATGCCAAGAGCTTGAGCTTGGAAAAATATCAGCAATCTATACTGACTGCCTGCAGATCCTTGATGTCCTTTGGTTCATAGACCTTGTGCTTGCACCCTCTACTTCCTGATGTTCTTTCTCAGTTGGGGATTCTTCAGTCTTTGAACTATTATGTTGGGTTTCGTGGGCTACCTGGGCACATAGTCATCAGTGCAATGAACTGGCTGACCAGGGTGCTGTGATGGCAGCCCATCAAGCTTTTAAACATGCAAAAGGTACTTTTATCCCTGTCTTTTAAGTCCAGGCTGAAAGACCAGTGGGAAAGCCAGACCAGCAATAAGCTTCTTGAGTTGAAACTAGTCCTTCAACTGTGACCAAATGTGTCTCTTAAGAACTGAAGGATGGAAGTTGTCCTGGCTCAGTTAAGGATTAGCCACAGTCCCTATCTATCCGAATCTATTAAGCATCCACCCATGTGGATGCCTTGTAGTGTTCCCTCCCTGTGAAACACATCTTTGCTGCAGCGCCCACAATTCTCGAGTTTGTGGCAGACCTTTCTGCATACCCAGTTCCTTGCTCTGAACTTATTCTGGGTGATGATATTGATCTACAAGCTCTATTCGGGTTCCTGAGCTCAGCTGGCTGGCTATCCTCATTTTGTCTGACTTATTAGGAAGAATTAGCTGATGGAGGTGTTCTCCTGCATCCTCAACAAGACTAGTGTGTGTGTCACACTGTGCACCTGCTGCTGCTTTGCCATAAACATCAGTGTATCCACCTACCTGCATCTCCCCCAGCCTGTACCTTGCTGCTTATGAGGCCTACCTCCTATTCTGATAATGGTTGAGCAGCAAAGATCAGAACCATTGCTTAAACCTTCGGTACCGTACAAACTGACTTGGCACTAACGTGCCAATCAAATAAGAGGTCTTTGTATGGCACGCTAAAATTGTGGAAGTCCCAGAATATCGTGGCTTGTTTTAATAACTAGTCACTTAACGCGAGTCAAAGAACTTTTGGTCTGCAACCATTTTTGGAGCAAAGCCGCTCGGGTGTCAAATGTGGTCCGAACAGTGGCACTCTGCCTTGCACTGCTCAGCCTCCTGACGACGCCGTTCTCGGTCCCTTTATGCCTTCATTCAGCACCACTCTTCCCTG
This sequence comes from Shinisaurus crocodilurus, assembly GCA_021292165.1. NCBI lineage: Eukaryota > Metazoa > Chordata > Lepidosauria > Squamata > Shinisauridae > Shinisaurus > Shinisaurus crocodilurus. The sequence continues at coordinate 30,612,477 of CM037886.1, forward strand.
CTGTGATGGGGAGACATGAGGGCATTTCTCCCTTGTATTGCCTTTGTGTGCCTATTAAAAGCAAATCAGTAAATGTGTTGAGTGTTGAGTTGAGTTTAATGTAACACAGATGTGGGCACACCACCATTCATTCCGCTTTACAAATTTTCAGCTTTTTGAATTTCATCAGTGTTGCTTGTTATTTACAGAACGTAACTTGAGACAGCAGAACAAATCGTAGATTAAAAAAAAGAAGAAGAAAGAATCAAGTAGTGTGGAATGTCGCTCGCTGTCCAGACCAAACAGACCAATTTGCCAAAAGCTGATGGCCCGCACCAATTAGTGCAATTCATGTTAACACCAGCAGGACATAATTTAGAAGGCAGCTGACCTCCTTATCACGTTGGGGGGGGGGGGGTTCTTGCCACGTTGAGCATCACGGCAAAAAAGGGCACCAGGAAACTAAGAATGCAGCACCTTCTGAATTGAGGTGCCCTCGGTGGTTTCTGGCCGGTGGGGGAGGCACTCAGCCTCTCAGAAGCATATTATGGACTTCAATACTTGTCTTACCTTCTACCTGTCCAAAGCTAGACATTACTAATTACGTAGCAATTTCCTTGTAAATTGAGAGCGAAACTTGATGTTGTGACTGACATGGAGCTGCTGCTGCTCCATATGTCTCTTCTTTGTGCCTTGCCGCCAACTAATACAGCTACCCCTCTGGGATTCAAAGGCTCTCAGGATTGGGCCAGCAATGAACTCAGAATTAGTCCCCCTTTGCTGGTCTACGTTTGCAGGCAGTTCCTCCTCCAGTTGTGTAGGTAGAAGCAAAGGCATAAACAAGGGGAAAAACTCAAGACTATCTCTGCCTTCCTGACACCGAACCCCACCAATCCCCAGAACTGGAACAAGAGCTATTGATAGTGCCACTGGATTCCAGCCTTCGTAACTCAGGCATCTGGAGCAATTTTGCCACAGAGGCACCTTCCTCTAAGATGGTCTGTACCACCTCCTCCCCCAAGGACGAGGAAGCATGTTCCCTGAACCGGAGGTGTCCTCCCTCTCTAAAGAGAAAAATGCCAAATGGTCAGGGGTGGAGGCCTCTGTTTATCTGCCCGGCAGGCTGTTCAATTTACATTTCCACCTTACTTCAATGCTGCGATCCTCTCCGCAGGAGACAGACCCACCCAGGGGGCGGGGCGTGACTTTGTAAGAGTTCTCTGCAGGATGCCCTCCTCCACTGAATGAGAACATTGGACTTAACCTGAGTGTCCCTTCCGTTCCTTGTAGTTGGGAGCATCCTGAACACTCAAAACACATCCAGTTTTTCATTCTGATCTCTAGGTAAATGTGTAATGTATAATTGTTTCTGGCTGGATTTAAATGTGTTGCCTGCAACTCCTTTGCGCGCGCGCACACACACACACCCCTACATTGCCATGTGGGAGTTGCTGCTGAAGGAAGTGGTTGGAGCCTCTCCTGGTTTTAATGTAAGCAAGGCATCCTCCTTTGTCTTCAGAGATGATTCCCTTTGGGCTCATTTGGGGTGGTGGCTGTTACTAGAAACCAATCCTACAATGGGATAATCCTCTTTTTTACGCATTGCCAGATTTGGGAGAGGGTGCTGCTGAACCCCACCAATCCCCAGAACTGGAACAACCCACAGGAAAGGGTTGGTTTTATATGGTCAGCCACGAACTTCACTGGGCCAGTCACCATCTTTTAACCTCAGCTACCTCATAGGTGATGTTTAGGATAAAATGAGGAGGGGGGACCCATACCTTGTGAATTCCTTGGAGGAAAGGTGGGATAAAAATGTCGTTCTTTCCTTTGGGCCAAATAGATAAGCCAATTATTTCTTCAGGTATAGTGGGGGAAGCTCCCCTGACAATGCCTCTTAGCGTTGAAGGGTCAGGGTAAAAATTTTTACGAAATCAGTACGCTTTTATTCATGCTTCTCTTATGCCACATCCACAGAGCTTTTTGCACACCTTGATTTCCACATATGCCCACAAAACGATAGGGTGGTCGGGTTCAGATGTAAGAATAGAGTAGTGTATTGTTGCATGTATGAGCCTTGGGTCTTCCCCCCCCCCTCCCGCCCTTTAGCGTGGCTGCGAGGAAGAGGTCAGAAGCTCTTCTTTCCAATTTCAATTAACTATAGTTCAGTGTTATGTGCTGTGGCCAAACACATTCTTCCCAGTCCTTGTGAGGTGCAACCCATCCTTTGTCAGCAGTCCATCTTCCAGGAAGTGTAGTCCGACGCCCATGGTCCCAGAATCCAAATCCCTCACGTCGGCACCACCTTCGTAGCCAGTCATTCACTCGGAGTATTTTTCTTTCCCTTTCTATGCCTCTTCCAAGTACTGGAAGGATGGATGAGAAGACTACCTGGGCCCCAAAGTTCTTGAGTTCCCTTCCCAACTCTTCAAAGTCTGCCGTGATTTCTTTGTAACTCCGCTTGGCAGTATCATTTGTACCCACGTGGAAGAGAAGAAAGGGGTATGTGTCGGTGGGCTATATGAGCCTCGGCAGCTACTCTGTCATATCCTTAATCCGTGCCCCGGGGAGACAGCACACCTGGCGAGTCCATGGGTCTTCGCGACATACTTTGGCTTCGATCCCCCACAGGAGGGAGTCTCCCACTACGAGTACTCTTCTCTTTCTCTTGCTGTAGGCCTTGGTTTGATTGCCTCCACTTGACTGACCTTCAGCCTCTTGCTCGCTGTCACGTTGGGTGTTCGGTAATTGATCCTCTGCAGGCTGTCCTCCGCTCTCGTCCTCAAGTACCTGGAAGCGGTTCCATAGCTCCACTGCTTCCACAGGTGCAGAATGTCTTCTAGTTCTTCTGCCCCTAACAGTCACCCTTTTCCAGGGAGTTCCCCCTACTGTTATTATCCCTTGCCTCAGCAGTCTCTGAATCTGCCTCATCCTGCCGTTGCCCTTCTGGCTCCTGTTCTACGCTTTGCTGCTGTGGATCCATCATTCTAAGAACTCTTCACTTTCTCTTATACTCCTGAGGGTTGACACTTGCTGCTCCAGTCCTCTGACCTTTTCTTCCAACAGCGTGACCAGCTTGCACTTGTTGCACGAGTAGGCCATGTTGATCTCCGGGAGGAAAACAAACATTGCATTCAAAAACTGCCTGGCTCACGATGGCTTAAATAACCCACAGTGGGCCACTGTGATCCTGTGAACTGGGTCTCATTGTAAGAGATCTGCAAGAGAGGAAGCCAGAGAGAAAGAGGGCTGCCAAAGAGTGGTAGAAATATAGTTCAGGGCTATTACTTTGAGCTTAGAGCTCCATTTTTTTTTATTTTAGAGAAGGAGAGCTTTGGAGGAAGATGTGCGAGTAGCACCAGAGTCTTGTAGATGTAGCTAAATGGAAAAAGTCGAGCACGTTGATGAAAGAAGGCCTGTACTTCCTAGTCAGGACCCGCGTTGCTAAAGGGGAGGGGGTGTCGAGGGAGGAGGGAGGAAACTAGCCTCTGGAGAAAACATCTGCAACAAGCCAGTCAGTCTTGTGTGTTGTTGCAAAGAGGCTTAAGCAGAAAACTCTAGTACAGTACAGGATTGTTCATCTTTCTCTAGATCAAACAGGCAGCAGCAGTTCAGTCTGCAGGAGATGAGCGGGCGGGGCACGGGGAACACAGATCCCAAAGAACACAATGGGGGAACCAGCTATGCACCAAGGGGGGGTCTCCAGATTGCTCAGTGCCAGTGAAGGCAGCATTGCAAGGGAAAAACACAGATATAAAGAGGGGCCCAAACAGCCCAAACAAAATTTTGTATGAAGTCCAGGGAACACCACAAGCTTAAGTGAAGGACCATGGTGGGTTGCCTGACTGGATCCTGCTTGCTTGTTTTTCCAAGCATTCCAGATTGTTGGGCTGCTTTAAGGTTGGAAAGGAGCCAGAGTGCCCTGTGTGTGACCTCCCTAGCAGCCCCTGGGAAAGTAGGGCGAAGTAGTCTAGCAGCTACGGGGGCAAGGCTGAGGTGCAGTGAAAATCTCCTTGTCCTTCCTATTGTATAGCCTTATTTAAATGTTAATATGTGGCGTATGTTGAATAGAAAGGAGGAGTGCATGATACAAAGCCAGTGATTCTCTGTGTGTGAGGTGGGGCTCCTGCAGTGGGCCCTTGGTCATGGAGGGGTGCCTTTGTGCTTCAGGCCTTTCCACCAAAACAAGCCCAGACTTTGTGCGAGATATCGGTACTGAACTAGGAAATGAGAGCTTTGCACAGAGGGGCCATACATAGCTCAGTGGTGGAGCACATACTTTGCACGCAGGCGTTCTTAGGTTCAATCCATGCCAGTTGAATTAGTGGTCAGATTCGGTATATGACAGCTTCCAGTTGGATGTGCCCTGACTTCCTCGATGTTTTGCCTTCCCCAAGACATGCTGCACGTCCAAGATCAGTGTTCTCCAACCTTGGGTCCCCAGATGTTTTTGGCCTACAACTCCCAGCATGCCCCAGCCAGCATAGCTGGCTGGGGCATGCTGGGAGTTGTAGGCCAAAAACATCTGGGGACCCAAGGTTGGAGAACACTGTCCAAGACAGTGTAATCATCCTGCCTTCCTCAGAACCGGATTAAAAGTCTGAACTGTGCCGCCTGATTTCCCTGCCCTTCCCCGTACCCCCTCATGGAGCCTCCCTAGTTCTAAATGTGATCTTGTGTGATTGACAGGACACAACCTGAGAGAGTGAGAAAGCCACGGTGTTGCCTGGGGCCACAAGGACTTCTGCCCCGGTATTCGGAGATCCAGGCAGAAGGACAAGAGGTGATGTTCAGACTGAGTGACATTGAGAATGAATTGTAAGTACCAAGCCAGAGGCTGGGAGTGGAGAGAGAGAGAGAGAGAGAGCGCGCGCAAAGGGGAAAGGTCTTTGTGGACTGAAGAAGATCGGGTGGGCCAGGAAGCAATGCTTTCCATTTCCCCGTCCCTCCCAGCTACCCTCACTATCCACCCCCCGCCGACGCCCACGGCCCCCAAGGCAGCCATTATGTGATTAGCCACATCTTCAGTCAGAGCCATTTTCAAGCGGGGCCCACAACAGTTTCTCAAATTCCCTAATGTACCCACAGGTACAAAAAAAGATTGGGGGGGGGGGGCTGGTGCAGACAGTGCTGGACCGGATGGCCCAATAATCTGATTCGGTTCACAGTAGCTCCCTGTGTTCCTATGACAAGTGAGTTTCATGGATGAGCATGGATTTGAACACAGGTCTCCTTCATCTATCTCCAAAACTCTACCACACCTCGTTGGTTCTCATTTCATAGGCCATGGATTTCTCCTTGCCCCCACTGGGCAAGTAAAATCAGTCACCAGCTAGTTCCCTTACAGCTATCCAAATTGCTCATTTGCCCGAACTTTTCCCTTTAGCCATCTCAGTCGTGAAACCAGCGCCAGTTCTTGTTGTGGGACACAGTACAAAATTGTGACTCTGAATTCTACACACACACACACACACACACACTGCTGTTGTGATTTTAAAATGATTGAAAGGTCTAATGCTCTGCATATTTTCTTCAGAATTAAATCCATAAAAGAGAGCTTTAATACCTTGCTCTACTGTTCTAGCTAAATGTTTCCACATTTTTTTCCAGCTAAGCCCACTGTTTCACTTCTGGAAAACGTTGTTGTGTAATTAAATTGCTTCCTGATGTTGGGGGGCTTAGGGTTGGAGGCATCAAGCCATAAATTCTCCAGAGATCTTGTTGCTTCTGCTTTGTTCTGTGGGTCTATGTTTTGGTTTTTCTGTGTGTGTGTTTTTTTTAAATTTGTTTTTTGTATTGCCGTGTTTTAAAATTTCCAAAATGTAGGGCTTTGAGAGGGGTGGGGTTGGAGACACGCAGTACAACAGTCTTCAGGGTTCACAGGAAGGTTTGGCAGTTGATTCTGGAGGGAAAGATGTATGTCAGCAAGTGAGAATGAACAATGATGTGTGACTCAGACTTCGAACAAAACAGAGCTCTTGCTACGGATTTTCCAATAAATAACCTTGCCAAGGCTTCTCTTGTGCTTACACAGCTCCCTGTCCATATTGCACCCGAGCATTTTAGCCAAGCTGACACTCCACACGGATCCTATGCATATTTACTGGGAAGTAAATCCCATTGTTTTTCAGTGGTGCTTATTCCCAGGTTAACTGTGGATAGGATTGCAGCCAGTCTTCCAAGTAAGCGTGGTGTTAATCTGCAATCCTGTACAGACTTCCTTGGAAACAACCCCCTTTTAAGCTTGGAGACTTGCTTCCAATTCAAAAAGCACTGTTCAGTTTTCTTCTTCCTCAGAGCTAAATAGCTGGAACTATAAAGGATGAGCATCCTTCCAAAGGGCTCAGTCTCAGGGTATATAAGGTATATAGGAGAAGGTAAACAGCCTAGCATAGATAATCAAGCTGATTCAGACAATCACACAATTCTAGGCACACAAGACCATAGAGAAAGCAGCTGGCACAAAGGAGTTTAGTTCTTACATACTAAAAGCTTGCTGAGTGCTGGACTGAGCATGAACGCCAGGGGTGGGCCACTGAATGAGGTCTAGGGGCTGTTTTCTGCACCTGGACCCCCCCCCCCCCCACACACACACACCACACCCCCTGTGTGGGCATCAAAATTAAATTTTGAAATGGGGGCAGATAAAAAATGATGCCCATAGCTGCTGCAGAATGCTAAAAGGGTCAAATTTAGCTTAAAAACAAGCTAATTTTGACCCTTAAGGCAGACTGTAGCCCCTACAGATGCCAGATTGGGGGGGGGCAGGCATCATGTGGCCCACTGGCTGCATGTTGCCCACCCCTGATATACATTATTTTTATTTACTTATTTATTTATTATTCGAGGGCCAGGCTCATGCTGAATATCAGCTGAATCAGCACTGGGGGTAACATATACAGTTCCAGACAAATAATGATTTTCAGTTGCCCTAGCCTAGGATGGGGGATACTTGGCTCAACAATACTACAAGTGAGAAGGATCTTGGAATTGTTGTAGACCGCAAGCTGAATATGAGCTGGCAATGTGATGTGGCTGCAAAAAAGGCAAATGCTATTTTGGGCTGCATTAATAGAAGTCTAGCTTCCAAATTGCATGAAGTACTACTTCCCCTCTACTCAGCACTGGTTAGGCCTCATCCTGAGTACTGCATCCAGTTCTGGGCACCACACTTTAAGAAGGATGTAGACAAACTGGGAAGGGTTCAGAGGGCAACAAAGATGATCAGGGGACTGGAAACAAAGCCCTATGTGGAGAGACTGAAAGAACTGGGCATGTTTAGCCTTCAGAAGAGGAGACTGAGGGGAGATATGATAGCACTCTTCAAGTACTGGAAAGGTTGTCACATAGAGGAGGGCCCAGGATCTCTTCTCGATCATTCCAAATTGCAGGACACGGAATAATGGGCTCGAGTTACAGGAAGCCAGATTCCGCCTGGACATCAGGAAAAATTTCCTAACTGTCACAGGGCTCTCCAACCTTGGGTCCCCAGATGTTGCTGGACTACAGCTCCCACCAACAACATCTGGGGACCCAAGGTTGGAGAGCCCTGTAGAGTAATACGACAGTGGAAGCAACCAATTACGGGCTCTCCCATACTAGAGGCATTCAAGGTGCAGCTGGACAGCCATCTGTCAGGGATGCTTTGACCTGGATTCCTGCATTGAGCAGGGGGTTGGACTCGATGGCCTTGTAGGCCCCTTCCAACTCTACTACTCTATGATAACCACACCCTGCCTTCCTACCCCTTGTTCTGTTCTATTACTCTTTCGTGTGAGGTCATCATGCTTACCTGTACTCTGGAATTTGATGTCAGATGTATGAAACATGACCATATAACAAGTAAGGCAATTATTTGGCTTCTGGGTTTTACAGCTTCCTCGCAGTGGAGAACATGGACAGCTATTGCATTATTATCTCGTCCCGAACTGTTTATTTCCTGAACTGTGGTAAAAATATGGACCGAGACGCCATCTTCCTGGATGTTAAATATGATGATCTCTATCATTGCCTTATCTCAAAAGACCATGGAAATGTCTATGTGCAGTTGACAAAGAAGGCTGTGAATTCAAGCAGTGGAGTGTCGATGCCTGGCCCATCTCATCAGAAGCCCATGGTAAAGCAATGATGAGGCTTTAACTGCCTTTGATCATATTCTCTGGTTATTGTTTGGGCAGAAGCAAGGGGGGGCGGTTTTTACCTGAAAGTATTGTTCCTTCGATTTTCAAGAAAACTGTTTTGGGATTATCGCACACAAGGGTGCTGATCTGAGAGAGAAAGAGAGAGACCTCCTCCCTTCAGGCATAGTGCCTAGCTATGTGATGGATTAGAAAAAGCTACTTAAAAACCAACATTTCACAATAGGTTTCTGAACTTCTTAAAGTTAGGCAGAACTGCCACTAGATCCCAGTTCCCATAACCACAATTTGGAGCTAAAGCAGGGTGGTTACTCTAGATCAGGGGGTGGAGAGTCATGTTGCTTCCATTGTTAAATTATTGGGAGTTGGTAATCTTTGCCAGTCTACTTTGAATAATCCAAAGATTTACCAGTAGATCCTGATCAACCTTCAGCCCACCTTTGTTCTAGATCAGGGGTTGGCAGAACATAGATTGGGATCTACTGGTAGATCTCTGGATGATTTGAAATAGATCGGCATAGGTTTCTTGACTCCCAGTTGTTTCACAATATCAACAATAAAAAGGCTTTCCCCCTTCAAAGTTAGGCTGCAGAAATGAAAATACCTTCGGAGTGGATTTGCGGGTGAAGGAATTGTGAGCTCAGTTCTAGTACTGTGGAAACAAGTTTCTGGGTTGAGCATGCATGTGCTTAGTAGGGAACCTATTCCTTCATTCTAAGGCTGCAGCAAGTTTTACACGCTTCGCTCCCTTCCCATCTTCCAGTGTGGGCACAAAGAAGCTTTCATTTCCATTTTTTATTAACCACAGCTTGTCATGACCTCCAAACCTGAACAAACTGCGGTTAATCTTAACTATCGTTTGGTGCATTTATTTTTCTCATTTCTACAATCACATGGAATTTATTGTTGCATCCAAAAGCAGCACTAAGCATAGTTCTGCTATTTTGGCCGAGGCACTATTTTGCCTGTAGTTGGTGGACCTCTGGCTTCTAGTAACAGAAGAAGAAGAACTAAGACCACTTACAACCACCTTTAATCACAAATGAACACATTGATAGTGTGCACCCAGCAGTATTTTACGGCTTAGTTTCCACAGTCAGATAGTAAACTGGTGGCCACTCTCTGGGTGTTTTCATTACTTTTACCAGAGGGGTTAGGTTGCTTCCAAATGTTGCATTTCTCGAAATTCAATTTATTTCATGCAGGTCCATGTGTCGGCTGAGGAACCTGCAGTAAAACTATGTCAACAAATCAACTATGCAAAGAGCCTTTTCTATGAACAGCAGCTTATGTTGAGATCCAGTGAACACCAAGACCAACTGGAGCTGGACTCCTGACCCAGATGAAATCTCTAACATGGAAGCTGCCTCTCTGCTCAGTAAAAAAAAAAAGCACGACCATCACCTGAAAGTGATGTGAGGCTAGTAAGCCAAAGTCCTGGAAATGAAAGAGCTTTGCAGTGTGGGGCACTTAGGATTACAAGATCAAAGACATGTTTGACATACATTTAGCTATAGAAAAAGCCCTGTATTTTCTTACCGTTTGTGTGTGTATATATACCTATACATATGTACAACTGTGTTTTGTGTAAATAAGAAAGTATGCAGGCTGTTGTGAGGGTGTATAAAAGTCTATTTCATGTAAAGAAATTAAAGGAAAGGTTATATTAAGTTTTTTATTGCACTGATTCTGAGTGTTTTGAAACAGCATATGTTTCTCCTGTAGAGACGGTGAGGAGGCAAAGTCCTGTAACTGGGGGACAGCTGGAATGCTTAAGAGATTGTTTTACAGGTGCCTGTGGGTGATCTGCCAAGGTGCCCACGTGGCAGGGTCAGGATGGACTCTGACGGTGAGGATGAGACGTGTTCATTTCCAGTGTTCAGTGCTTCACTGTCCTGCTGGTGCCAGGATCTTTTTCTCTTTCTGATTACCGTACTCAGTGGGTTTATTGGCTGTTTGGAAGGGCAAAGAGAGGGCAGAGGCACAAAATACTGAAATGTGGAGTGTTTACTCTGTTAAAAAACAAAAAAACCAGACACACATTCTGTGGTCTAGCATGAACCTCCTAGGTCGCCAGAATCCAGCGTAAGGGGACATGAGAATACTTTTTATCAATTGTGTAATTTTTGATGCATTTTGAGATGTTCACTTTATAAGGAAATGTTGTAAAAGAATTCACAGAGAGAGAGAGAGAGTTGCCCTCTGCAAGTATTGGCCTTAAAGAGAAAATGGACCAGGTAAAAACCCAGGTTTGAGAAGACTGAAAAGTAGCCACTCTCTTTGTTGGAAAATAAATGGAAGTTTATAAATTTAATATTGCGGTCCTGTGGTCTAAATCTGAGGATTAATAAATGCTACTGCTGCTCTCTCGTCTTTGTATTCTTTTGATAACAGCAACGAATACTGGTTTGGCTCCCAGCTGTGGATCTCTGGGAAGGGACATAGTGCAGTGGCAGAGCACCCTCTTTGTGCACAGAAAGTTAAATCCCTGGTATCTCCAGGTAAGTCTGTCTGAAACCCTGAGGAGCCACTGGCAGCATGCACACTCAGAGCTAATACTGAGCTCAATGGGCCAGAGCTAATACTGAGCTCAATGGGCCAATGGGGTTTGGGGCAGGCTTTGTGCCATTTCCAGTCAGCCTTAAATTTGCAATGATGTGGCTTTAAGACTAAATTGAACAAGTTGTAAGCTTTGTAACTCTTGAAACATCAGGGACACAGCATCTCAGCTAGACTTCTCAGCTTCAAAACCAGGCAAACCTCATTCCTGAAGAACTTCCTTGGACACATGGAACATCCTCCTGTTCTCAAGATCTCGAAAGAAACAGGTGTGGTCTTTGAGTTGATGTGTTGCAAACCTACTGGTACCTTCTGCATGTGCCCCTTTCCCCTGAAGACAGAGGTGCGGGGATGTTGCATGGAAAGCAAATTGTGTTTGTTTCTGATGGACAAATTTCCATGAGTCAAGTATCCTTCCTCTGAAATGTTACATGCATATGCTACTCTACCAAATCCACTTTCAAAGACATCTAAACTAGTAGCCATCAACACGAAACTTCCATATATTATGTGTTGTGTGAAGATTTCATAGATCATAGAGTTGGAAGGGGCCTACAAGGCCATCGATTCCAACCCCCTGCTCAATGCAGGAAACTAGAGGAGGGGTCTCCCGTCCAAGTAATAACCAGGCCTGACCCTGCTTAGCTTTCCACGCTCAGACAAGCTGAGCCAGCGTGAGCCACAGGCCTGTTTTTCCATCTTTGCAACCACGTTCAGGGACCCCTTGTTCTAGTGTACGTTGAGAATTTATCAGCAATGTCATAAGTCAGTTGCCAATAAGACAGACCAGGCAGAGTGGATCTGAGCAAATACTCCCCAGCCCTGTGTGTGGGGTGGGTGGGTTGTATCATAAAATAGCCATGTATTACAGCATTGCTGGAAATAGGTCTGTTCACCAGAAGCCCACAAAAATTAGCAGGAGAAGTGGATTTTGTGCTGAAAGCCGTACAGTGCCTTGCAACAGGATCAGGACATGAAGCATGAAAGAGGAACAACAATTTCCCCTGTCTTCAGGGGAAAGGGGCACATTGGTAGGATGTTTTTAAAGAAGAATGGCTGTGTGCTATAGTTGGTTATAATATTGGCTGGTTTTCATATATGATGGAGAGCGTATCCATATGAACAGGCCTGTGGCTTACGCTGGCTCAGCTTGTCTGAGCGTGGAAAGCTAAGCAGGGTCAGGCCTGGTTATTACTTGGATGGGAGACCCCTCCTCTAGTTTCCTGCATTGAGCAGGGGGTTGGACTCGATAGCCTTGTAGGCTCCTTCCAACTTTATGATCTATGAAATCTATGAAATCTATGAAAGTAGTTCTCGAGGGGAAGGTGCCAGTGGGGGGTAACAGCAAGTTCACCAAGACACTTCTGCATCTAAGCAACAAGTTCCCTTTGACACTTCTGCATCCATTCACTCTTTTCTCTTTGTCTCCAAGGTAATCCTGAAAATAAGGAGCAAGATAATTATGGTCTCACCACCACCACCCAAACTGCCCTAGGAAGACCTGGTTCACAGTCCTTGTCATGCTGCTATGCAAACAAACTTGGAGACGTATAGTCTGCTTACCAAGGAGGTGGTTGCACTTCCACAGCGAGAGGTGTTCCAGCTAACTGCTTGGAGAATTGAACGGAGTAACAAAATGCTTTTGGTTGCATCTAACAACGGGCTCTTGACTCTCCAGGCATACAAATGACCATCTATGAACAGTCTGAGAGTCCATAAGCAAGTAATCGTACCAGGTGGTGAACAAGGTTCTATTTTAAAGCAAATTTCAGGGAAGGTTTTGGCCTTTCTCCAGGTGAGACAAAAGGCAAGGCCTTTGTACTGGTGCTTTGAGAAGGCAAGTGTCCGCTTTGCCCTCATCCTGGGCTTAAGAGCTTGGGTATCATTTCCAAACACTTTGCAAATTCATCAAAAGGGGACCCATCTATATAGTCTTAAGTATCATGGACTATAGATCTAACATCTGATACTTCATCTACCACCAGGCATTTGGCTTTGCTGGTTTGGAATTTTTATCCCAGAGTATGTATCCTGGAGTGTGGAGACAAATGCAGATGCTTCTTTCATGCAGAGATAGCATTTAATCTCTAAAATTTATAGTAGGTTTGCATCCATGAAAACCAGATTGCTTTCTGTTCCTTATAAGTTGGTGCTTCTACTGTAGGTGCCATGGCTGATTATTTCCATTCCCTATGCTGGTTGAATACCACCAGGGGAAGAAAGAGGAGAGGTGTGTGTTTAAATCTGCCTATGCAATCTGGGCTAACTTTGGTGACTTTCCCCTCGTATTGGAAACTAGGAGGCAACCTACAATGGCGGCCATGAGGAGTGCTCAGGCAGGCAGGCAGGCAGGCCTGTGCTGTGCCAAATGTATCATGAGCACAGCTCTGCTCATGTCTTCAAGTAGTGCCAGAACTTGTGGTCTCAATCGGTAAGTGGTGCAAAATTGACTACTGATGGAAATTGGATACTGGACTAGATGGACCTTTGGTCTGGTCCAGTTCTGTTCTTGGATTCAGCTCTAGTGACCACAAAAGGATTCATTCTGGAGAACCCCAAAGGTAAAAAGTTACTGGAATTGCTTTTGCACTGAGCTTGGGAGAGGAAAAGGCTTAAGCAAACAGCATTAGCAACCCCAGCCATCTCTCTCTCTCTGTCTCTCTCTGTAAAATATATGATTCTAGCAAGAAACTCTTGCTGTGAACCTCCTGTTGATATTGGCACTTCTACCGCATTACTAAGTGAATAAACATAGTGTTCAAATTCCAAGGCCCATAGCTTAAAATATCTTCCTTCTCTCCCGCCTCCCTGTTCCATCCCCCCAGTTTCTCTAGAAAGCACAAAATATGTGGCTTCTGGTCCCCCCGCCCCACCTTGGAAACCCTCAAGGAGTTTAGCATGTTGTTTGCAAAGGTGGAGAAAGCTGCCGGGATTGAATTAATGCCCTTAACCACTACCAGTTGTGCCTTGCAGAGGGGAGTCCTGTATATGTTTCTGTAAAGATTCCTTAAGCAAAATAGAAATCTCAATGTAATGGCACCTAGGCTCCCATATCTTATACGACCTACATCTTCCACCTGCAGTTGGGGGGTTGGGCAACCAGGGGAAGGAGGCATTCATCACCCCTTCATTGGGGTGTGATTAATGCCTGCTGTGCACATTCTTTGATCTGGCTTGCTCGTCTTCCCCAAGATTGCAGTTCTGCCTTGGTACAAAGCATATTATCTTTTTTGTGTGGATGCTTCTCACAAGGAGTAGATCAGAAATAAGTTGAGAACTATTCCAAGTGTGCAGTGCTGCAGACAGTGGTCTGCAGTGATCACGTAGCTGATTGCTTGGAAAAATCAACGATTTGGGTCAACTCTTAACAGACTTGAGGCTACTTGTCTGATTTGGCAGGGACGTACCTAGAAATCCCCAGGAATTGTATGGTGTGATTTTACAGCTCAGTGGCTATAAATTTTGCAAGGCACAATATGGCATATTGATTGTGTGAATCCCCACTTAAGTGCAACTAACTGGAGAAAGCAACCTGTTGTACAGTTTCACATATGAGTTTCTGCAATATATTTCTTTATATTTCAGTCCACCCATTTTGTTTGCCCCCTAGAAACTGATACTCAGTGGCCATGCTGCCTCTTCCATTTATCCTTCATGGCTAATTGCCAGATCTCTCCTCGTGTCTAATCCCTGTTTAAAGCCATCTAGGCTAGGTAGCATCGCCACATCTTGTGGCTGCACGTTCCATGACTTAAACAATGCATTGTGTAAAAACGTTCATTTTTTTATCTGCCCTGAATCTACTGCCAATTGGTTTCATTGAGTGATTCTGGTTTCACTGAGTGATTCATTCTGATACAGCAAGAAGAGGACACGCCTCTCTCTATCCACTTTCTCTACACAGTACAGGCAGTCCCCAGGTTACAGACGAGTTCCGTTCTTAAGAATGTATTTAAGTCGACTTTGTATGTAAGTCGGAACAGCATAGTGTTCTATACGTTAAAATCGGCATTTACACAAATTGCGTAAATTACGCAAATTGTGTAGTATACTATGCTATGTACTCTATGTAAATGACAGCGCCAGGGAACCCAGAAGTCCGTTCTTAAGTATGGGTTGTCTGTAAGTCAGGCATTCTTAACTCGGGGACTGCCTGTACATCATTTTCTCATGCCCCTCCCTTTTAGTCATTTTTTCCCCAACCTAAAACTTTAGCCTTTCCTCATAGAAAAAGTACTCTTAACACCTTGACCATTTTGATTGTCCTTTTCTGCACTTTCTTGACTCATTTGTGATTTGCTTTCTGGAGGCAGCTCTTGCCTGAGTTTCTGTGAGAGAGGGGTCTTTGCTCCGCAGTAGAGCACAGGCTTTGCAGGCAAGTGGTCCCAGGTTCAATCCTCAGGATTTCCAGATAGGGCTGGGAGGGGGGGAACACCATCTTAAAGTGTGGACCAGGGGAAGGAGGCTGAGCGAGCTGGACCCAATATAAAGCAGCTCCCAGTGCTCACCAGGGCAGCCCTCATTACTCCTCCTCCAGATAATGATTAGGGATTTAATTACAGGCAATCATACGGGGCAAGCTCACATCAAGGCTACTACCGGCTCTCTTTTTCATTCCTCTTATCATTCATCTATTTCTCTGATATAATCTCTGTTCCCCACCGCCACTGCCAACTTTGGGATCCACTACCTAATTTATATGGGGAAAGTAACATAAGGGAATTTTCACACATGATTCTAAGGGTGTTCAGACCTTTATGCACTGGGGGGAGAGTGGGATCACACCTGCCGGCCATGCCCCCTACCAGGCAAGCATGAGAAGAAGCCTTACTTGTGTACTGACATAAGTGTGAAGAACTTCTCCACGTGGTGTGTGTGTGTGTGTGTGTGTGTGTGTGTGTGTGTGCTGGAGCCAATCAGGATTTCTCCGTGGGTGCAGTGAACATTGATGCATGGATAGGGCCCCTTCTCATGTGCCCTGAAGCATGGCCAACGTGCAAGGCAGTTTGGCACCCTAGGCAAAATTATATTTAGCGCCCTCCCCTCTCGTGCCGGGTGGGGGGGCTCCGGAGCAAAGCAGCCAGGAAATGCCTGCTCGCCCAGCACGCCCCCCCCCCTGCCCTGGCCCCGCCACCAGGGCCAGCAGCCCTCCGCGGGCCTGGAGGCGGAGGCGCCTCCGGGACCCGTTTCCAGGCAGCTGCTTTCCCCGCTGCCAAGCCAGCCTCGCCGTACCCATCGCACGGAGCCTCCACGCAGCATCTCCGGTTGCCGCCGCCACGCGCGCTCCTGACCCGGACTAGCTCGGGAAGAGGCGCCCCCCGCCAAGGAAAGCCGAGCGCAACCCTGAACCCACCCGGCGCCCGCAATCCCCCCGCACTGACCTGGTGGTGCCTTTGTCGCCCATGGCCGGTGGCGTCTCCGCAGCTGCCCCGCCCGGCCGCCTCGCCGACAGATCCGGGCTCCGTGAGCGGCAGGCGGGCAGCACGTCGCCCAGCAGTCCCGGCGGCGGCAGCGGCGAGGAAGAGTCTGCCGGCAGGAGCGAAGTGTTTCTGCGCCCCCTTCAGCCACGCGCCCTAGGCAGCCACCTAGTTCGCCTAGCGGTAGCGCCCGCCCTGGCTGGCACACCGGTCAGCAGCAGGGCTAGTCTGTGCCACCCGGTTATCCCCCTCACACATTTTTTTAAAATGCAGGAATGAGGCGCCTGCAGCCCGTAGACCAAAGGAAGACCTCCAAGGTTTTCAGTCTGGCCCTCTGGACTCCCTGGGCCATGCCTGCTCACTGGCCCTTCTCCAGACGACTTGAACCTGCTGTAACCTGGGGGGCCTTGCATAAGTTAAGGAAGGAGAGTCCCTGGATGCAAATGTCTTTGTTGTTGC
This sequence comes from Shinisaurus crocodilurus, assembly GCA_021292165.1. NCBI lineage: Eukaryota > Metazoa > Chordata > Lepidosauria > Squamata > Shinisauridae > Shinisaurus > Shinisaurus crocodilurus. The sequence continues at coordinate 30,629,029 of CM037886.1, forward strand.
TGCTGCTGCTTCTGTAACTCTGCCCACTTTGGGCTCTGGCCACGGAGGCTGGTGGACTGCAGACCCTGATGTGTTTTGGCCGCAGTACTGTGGACCTCAACAGGAAAAAGGCACCCTGCCCTGTTTTCGTGTGTGAGCTGGGGGTTGTCTGAACCCCCCTATAAAAAGCCCACTAAACCAGCTTTAAGCCGCCGCCCTTGCACAATTCCTGCCCACATGCAGATGTCGCCAAGTCAAGGCAGAAACACCCAAATAAGCGACAGAATGTTCCCACCAGGCCACGCAGATTTTGCATGCGCCTGACAGATGGGGGGGGAAAGCAAGCAGCCAACTGCCTCATCCAAAAGCCTTTTAGTTCTGTGTGTGAAAGCCCCCTAAATCATAGCAGAGGAGATCTTTCCATCCCCGAGAGAAACCTGCCTCTCCGTGGCCCAAGCTGAGCCCGTTTACACATTCCACCTGGGCCTCGTGCCGAGGCAATCGGTCCGCCGCCGGAGCAGCTCAGCCTGAGCGCGAGACCCTACTGGAGAAGACCGCAGCTCCCTCTGCCCTTGTCCATTACTCTTTTTGATTGACGCTTTAATGAGGGTACGAGGGGTCGCCCCCCTGCTGGGGGGCTGGTTCATGCCCCGTTTATCTCACAGTCCATGTAAGCCGAAAATAGCCGCCGGGCTGCGTTTCACCGGCCTGTGACCCGGCAAGCCCACCATGATGGATTGAGTGACTGAGGCGAGTTGGCAGCTAAAGTGTGTAGTAACAGTTTCTTTCTGTCAGCGCGACACAATGGGCTCGCTGATCCCTGGGTTTTCCCTCCGTTCAGGAGTCTCTCAAACTGGGAGTGGGGAGAGATGGGGTGAGGGAGAGGAGGGCCTACAAATATTGTAATGAATTTTGTAGCAGCGGTCAGGCCGGGCCCGTCCTCTCCCCAATATGTCCCCCACAGCTACTGGAGGTGCAAAGTACTGGCAGTGGGCAATAGGAAACTTAAAATCCCACTTTCCTTTGTTTAAAGAGCCACGGAAAAGCTCGGTAAATACCACCCTGGCGCTTTCTGGGCATGTGAGTCTGCTCTGACTTTCCTAACCCTAAAATGCATCCGTCACCAAATGCTATAATCGGACACTTATTGCTGACGAGGCGGGGCGGGAACATTCTCCGGGGCCGTTTGAAGCTTAGTGATGTGGGATGATTGTACAGCTCTATACAGTGAGGTAACATGGAGAGCATATGGTTGGCCTGGGTATGGTGCCTGGGCGGGAAACTCCTCCGCCCCCAAAGCCAACGTGTGAAGTCCTTTTGTTGGTGTTGTTTGTTTGCATAGTGCCGTGGGGTGGGGTGGGGGTACAGAAAGACCGGGAGGGAGGTGGAGGCAGAAGGAAACGGGAGGAATGTGGAATGCCAGCAGCTCACGTGATTGGGCTGAGTTATAGCCTAAAGGCGTGATCCTATGCATGTCGAGACGGACAAAAGTCCTACGATTTCCAGCATTCCCCACCCCACACCCCCGAACGTGGCACTTCAGAGTTAAGGGGAAGTTTCTTGCATTTCCTTCTGACACTGTAACCTCACCCTTGCTTTTTAGGGTGTTTATCCTCACCATGGATCTGGCGGTGTGTGTACATCGTTTTCTCATGCCCCCGTGTGTTGCATCGTGCAGCCTGCCCTCCACCTCCTGAGCCAGCCTGCAGCCCCCAGGCGCGGTGGAGGATGCGGTCCGATCAGCAGAGCTGATTGTTGCTCCCCGCCTCGATTTGAGTGGAGAGGCGGGTAAGAAATAAATTATTATTATTATTATTATTATTATTATTATTATTATTATTATTATAAATATTATTATTATTATTATTATGATCCAACTGGCAGTGCTTGTTCCAGGTATCTGAGGGCCCTTGGGCAAGACACCCTCAGTGAGGTCTACCTTCTCACCACCATCATCACCGGCTGCCCATGCTCCTCATCCCTTTCTCATCATTGCTGCCACTTGCTTGCTTGATTGGCAGAGAGCCAAGGAGCAAGCAGCCAATGGCATCTCCTTGCTCCTCCTCCTTTCTCACCACCACCGGTGTCTGGGGCCCTGGGCCAGAGCGAGAGGCAGGTGAACAAGCAGGTTGCAACGGTGAAGAGGAGGAGCAACTCCAGGGGGCTCTTGTCAGTGACACCCTGCTGCGGCATGGGCCCTCGGCAGGTGCCCGACCATACCTAACCTTGACGCCGGCCCTGGTCACAGGCAGCAATATGTCAGGCCAGCCCTGGCTGCTGTTTTTAGTTCAAAACATTTTTACATATTTGTTTTAAAACGCTTCTATATTGATTTTAAGCTGCCCTGGGGAAACTTCTCCTTGGAAAGGCAGCAAATAAACAAACAAACAGTATTTTGCTAGTGCGAGTTGCTAGACTTAGCATTCTTTATTAGCCTTGTGCATGCGCACAAGGTCTACGCACACACCCTACCATTTCACATGCTCCAGTTGCTGAGGCAACTTCTGACAGTTGATCAACTGAGGTAGAACAAGTCTTGTTTTTCTACCATGTCTTTAGCTGAAAGAAGCATTCAGCCAAAGGAAAATTTAAGGCGGATAAGGCTATTAGTCATGATATGCCCACCTTGAGCACAATTTGATGGAAAGGGTACATTAAACAAATAAAGAAATATGCCATCTCCAGGATCAGAGGGAGCATGCCTCTGAATACCACTGTGAACTACAGTGGGAGAGGGTGGCTGTGTTCATGTCCTGCTTTTGGCATCCCAGGAGGCACCTTGCCACTGTGGGAAACAGGATACCAGGCTGGATACCCGGGAGAGCACCTTCTCCTTTACCAACCTGCCCGGTCACTGAGGTCATCGGAGGACATTCTCCTGCTGGTTCCTCATGGACCGACAGCCCGATTGGAGTCCACCAGGAGAGCCTTCAGGGTGGTGGCTCCACCTCTGTGCAACTCCCTGCCTCTGGAGGTCAGGCAGGCTCCAACACTGTTGTTTTCAGTGCCTGCTGAAGACATCTTTGCTCCAGGAAGCCTTCCTTGCTGACCAGCCCCAGTTTTTAACATTATCTAAGACATTCTAAGACATTGTTTTTATTTTTTTTAATCCGTTTTATCGTTTTACAGTTCACCACTCTGGAATCTGCCTAGATATGGAGTTTTATACAAATACTGTAAATGAATAAATAAAATAAATAGATGGGCCTTTGGTTTGACTCTTTTTACGTGTTTCACAATCACTTCTTGGCATTTAATTTAGTGGAGGACAGGCTACTGGTGAATAAATAAATGCAACATAGAGCAGGAAGAGTAGCACAACCCCACCAATGGGGGTGGGGCGGCTCAGACGCGATCCTCCAGGCATGCTCTTATATTCATTGGCAAAATGCTGGGGTCAGCTCAAGTGCGTAATATTTCCTGTAACTTGGGTATCCGCTCTGTTTGGGTCTTTGCTTTGATTCCAGCCCTCGTGCTGACAGTGGAAGGCAAAGGGACAGATGGGTCAGGCGTCCCTTGAAGCGCTCTCCACCTGCGCAGCACCAGGAAAGGAACAGGTTAGCTGGGCTGGGTGAAAAGTTCACCTGCAAGCCGAGCTGTCTGTCCCTCTACTTAATTTATCTGATATTTGGCTAACCTTGCTCTGAACTCGAGGCACCTCTCCTGAGCAGGCTCATGTCAGCCAAAGACGTCTGCCAAACCCTCCCTGATTTTTTTTCTGCCTGCCCTTTGAGCTTTACGAAAGGCATGGGTAACGAAAGGGAAGTGGATGTGAAGGAAGGAACAAGACAGATGGGATGAAAGTGTTTGGTGCCAGAGAGATCAGAGTCCCACGATGTAGAGGAGCCTTCCCCAACCTCGTGCCACCCAGATGTGTTGGGCTTCACAATGTCTGGGGATGATGGGAGGTGTGTTCCAACACATCTGGGGGGGGGCACTAGTTGCGAAAGGCTGCTGTGGAGCCAATTTTGGCAAGACAAAAGAATTAGGGAGGCCACTTCCACATCTCTAAAAAAAAAAAGGAAATGTGTCGTAAAAATAAAGACATACATTGGCATATGTTGCCAAATGGGTACACATTTAGGAATAATTACTAATCATTTGAATAGCACTGGCCACAGTAGTGTGGGCTGAGACCAGGTGAGCGACGTGCCCTGCTCATGTGCCCTCCAGGGACAAGCGTGGATGGGCAATTTCAAGGCCCCTCCTGCTCGTCTTTCTTAGGGCTCTATCTTTAAACTGGGCAGCCCTTCAAACAGACGCCACTGTCAGAGGATTCTCTGACACCCCTTTATACAGAGAACTGTCTCTGTTCTCTATATAAGGACATATATAAGGACACACAGCCACTTGACTACACTGATCATATATTGTGCACATCCAGGCCTGATTCTGCTTTCGTTCTTCCAGAAACTTTGAGCCCAGTTGCAGCTTTTTAGGGTGACCATGTGTCCTCTTTTACAGAGGACAGCGCTCTATTGGAAGGGCTGCCAGAGGACCTTCTTCTGTTTGAAGGTGTCCTCTATTTGAAGGGCTGCCCCCTTTTAAGAGAAAAATTTCAAAGATAAAGAAGCATAGGAATTGTTGTCCATCACCAGTAAGCACCTGGACAGCAAGCTGTTCAGGCAGGCAGACAGGTAACCTGGTCAGTCTTCCACACCATGATGAGATGTACAGTACTGTATTGCTATTTAAAGTATAGTAATTATTTTTAAATGTGCATTTAAAATTATTTTTAAATATGCATATAAATTAGCATATGCATATTTTCTGTATATTGCTGTCCTCTTCTCCTCTTCTTCGGTGATTGGTAAGTGGCCACCATACTGTTTTTCCTGACAAAGTGGGCGTTCTGCGATTTGCTTATTTGCCTGCTTACTGATACAGCTGCCAGCTCTCCTGAGTTTCAGACCCGGAGGTGGGGGTGGAGCATGGGTGCCTGCCTTGTGGGTTAGGGGGTGGGGCTTGGTGGGAGAAGGGGTGGAGCAGGGATGGGGACTCGGACTCCAGGACTCGACTCGTGAGTTGGACTGAGTCCCCCCTCTGACTTGAGTCAGACTCGAGTCCCAATATTTTTAATGGGACTCGAGACTCGACTTGGGACTCGAGACCAAGGACTCGTGTTCCAAAATCGTGTTCCTCAGATGCAACATAGATAGGTTTTAGGAAGTACAGCAAGTTTATTTTTTAAAATCATTTTCCTAAAATGCAACCTTTCAGACATTTGGGGTTTGGCTGCCTCTGCCTGCCTGTTTGGGGTTCCCAGCCTCCTCTGCCTGCCTGGTCTCTTCTTAACCAGTCCCACAGTTTGAATTGTCCAAGACAAAGGCCTCTGGCTGCCTGCTTTGGGGTTCACTGCCTCCTCTGCCTGCTTGGTTATTTTGGGTTTGTCTGCTTGGTCTGTTCTTGCCAAAATCAGATGCAGAGTTTTGAAATAAAAAGGCACACTTGTGCCTAGAGAATTTATTTAAGCCACACATCTGAAATAGCCTTATTTTGTTGGGGGGAAAACCCATTGATTTTAATAGGGACTCGTGGAGTCAGCTTTGGGAGTGACTCGGGACTTGTGAGTCACCATTTTGGACCAAGGACTCGGACTCGAGACTCGGGTCCTAAGACTCGTGACTCGACTTGTGACTCGAAACCAAAGACTCTTCAACATCCCTGGGGTGGAGTCTACTGTTGCTTGGCAGAAGGAAGAGGTAGCAGCAGATCAGGGCACAGAACTATTAGTGGAACCTGCTGCTGGGCAAAATGTGGAATAGCAAAAGCTCAATCCAAGTGGCATCATTTACATATGATTCCATAACACTTTGTGTACATTATGTACTTTGCAAATCTACTGCAAAGAATACTGTCTTAAACACTGGGAGGCCACATATAAATGTAGGAATAGGCTCCGAGGGAAATAGCTTACTCTCTTGCCTCTGGACCTTAACCCTGGGATGTTACTCCTATTCTCAGAGGCTCTGTGACTGATGCTAAGATCCTGAGGCTGAGAGTCAAATCCTGTAAGGTGGCAACCCTATTCACTGGGAGGGAACTGATGCCAAACATCCAAAAGCGAAACAGGTTTAAAGTTATTTTGTTCCATGAAATGTTAATACAATGAAATTGCATTGCATTGGTTTCCAGAGCTCAATAACTCCCACAGTCTGTGTGATTTGGTACTGTGTGTATGAACATATCGGTTGTATCAATCAAGTTTCAGCTTACAATCTGTATCATCCCTTAATCACTCTATTTCAAGGCAACGCACAATTATTAATTTTAATGTAACGTAAATTAAAATGTTGCGCCTGTCAGTGGTCCTCAGTGGCTTTGCAGTCATTGGCCAGTATACTGGAATTTATGGGCTGGATCCAGACTCGGTCATAGTAGACCCACTGAAATTAATGGGACTTAAGTCAGTCATGATTACGGTAACTTAAGTCTGATGTACTATAAGTATGAATAAACCTGGTTCCAAATCCAATGTCTTAGTGAGCAGTTGGGCAAAATTCTGCCTTCTTAGCTTTTCCATGAGTAAAAGGAACTAGAGATTTGCTTTAAAAACAATTTAATTTTGGGAAGGGGAGTGGGGGCATCTCTGGAGACCTTTTGGTCATATTGACCAATTTAGAATAGGTAAAGTCGCTGCAACCAAAAATCAATGTACTGTACTCATTTGTAAAATTTGCTAGAGTTAAAGGTGAAAATCTAGTTGTACTGGCCTTTGGGCACAATCCTGTGCCCCTCCGACTTTGTCTGGAGGGGCATAGGAATTCCCTTCCATGGTGCTGCATAAATCCCTTATGGGGGTGCAGTGCCACAAAGCGCCTGTCCCCCCCCCCACCTTGTACCTGCCATGGTTTCTTCTGAGGCGGAAGGGAGAGCACGGAAGCACATCTCTGCATCCCAGGAGGACCGAGGGAGAGACCACCGTGGACTGGTAAGCATGGAGATGCCACTGCGGACTGGTAAGTATGGCAACCCATAGCACAGGCCTCACCACGGGCTGGTAAGTATGGCGGATTCGCTTGGGAGGAAAAGGGCGGTTGTAGGCGCTGGGTGGGTGATGGCTTGGCAAGACCCTTCCAGTGGCTTGGATGGATTGAATCTTGGGGAGCACCATGTGGAGATACAGGCCTGTGGCTTACGCTGGCTCAGCTTGTCTGAGCGTGGAAAGCTAATCAGGGTCAAGCCTGGTTGTTACTTGGATGGGAGACCCCTCCTCTAGTTTCCTGCATTGTGCAGGGGGTTGGACTCGATGGCCTTGTGCCTACACACAAGGCTCTACTGATCTATGAAAATGAAAAACCATCTCAGGGGGGCATTCCTGGGGGTGGGGTGGGGAGACAGCCAAAATTGGAAGTCTAGATGTTTTCCAGGGTGAGTGGAGTGCAGAGGATATCCTATCCTCCACACTCGTCCCACCCTGGATAGGATGCCTGCAGTCTTCCAAGTTCGGTGGGTTACGGGCAGCCTCATAGGATTGCGCTGTTTGTCGCAAAAGATATTTCTCAGATGACACATGGTGCTGAGATTTGGGGCACCTGAGAGCCCTATCATCTGGAGCTGATACAGGATAAATTCATGTGGCTCCTACTGCCATTTACATTCGGGCAGAAGCAGGCCTAATGCTGATATTATACTTCATTCTCCTTTTATTTTGTAAAATTGAAATATTTGGTAAATGAACTGGTGAAACAATGTGTAGCCGAGCATATAAGTTTAGCCTCCAAAAATACCTGGATAAATAGCTGTGAATTAATTCTGAGGCCATTTTGCTTTGACCCTGCAGTGCTTACAGCTGCTGATATATAGTCTAGCTGGGAAATCATTAAACAGCGGCTTCAGGAGTTATTTTCTAGCCTGGACTTTTGAAGAAGAAGCCCTAAGAAAGCCCCCACCCAAGCAATAAAATCAAGTAAAATGCAGTCAAACCAATTAAAATACAATCAAACCAAGAGCAGAATAAAACAGGCACAGTTTAATAAGCCAGGACTAACTTTAGCTGGACCGAGACCCAAACGGTCAAGTAGCTGCCTTTCAGCCTCTCGAAGCCTGTGAAATGCACACCATCAGTGGTCAAATTCACAGCATTCTGGTGAGGCTGAACTACACAAGGACATGTTGTGACCCCGCTTGTGTCTTTGGATATCAAGGGCTGCACACCTTAATAAATACTTCATTTTGATCTTGGGTACATGTTTGGAATTGCTAGCATGTGGAATGTATTATGATATGTAGAAGGAATTTGCAGTCATTGTTCCACTTGAAATATAAAGGTTATAAAACTTAATGGCCACATGACAAGGAGCCTATATGAAACACTTACAAGATTTATGTACTCCTTAAGAACGCAGCAGCCTTAGCATCACCATCCGACAATCCAGGAAAAAACTTTAGCTTGGCAGCTGCAGTAGTTTCAGGACTTCTCTGATCTCCTCTGATCTTGCCAAGTGGTGACATGGTGACCCCAGCAGCTCTGGAGAAAGACGCAAGCAACAAGCCAGCAGAAAATGCCAATGGGGGTTGCTTAATTTCTCACAGCAAACTCAACAAAAATAAAGAAATAAAGGCAAATCATAGCACAGGCCATCTGTGGTGGAAGAAAGGCAAACAGGTGCTTTGCTGAAAGCTCAAAGCAAAAATTTCTGTGCCAAGCCAGTCCAACAATACACCAGGAGCCTATGCTCCAGCTCTCTCTATTTAGCAGGGGGGGGGGGGCCTCCCTAAATTCTGACGTTTCTTTCTGTTTTGTCATTCTTCTTTACCCTTTTGGGATGGCTTGTTAAAACTTTGTTAGTGTCGATTGCTAGAGCAACCTTTTAAGGTTCATCTCTCCCCTCAAGACCCCCAGCAGTTCAGTCTTGGTGGTGGTGGATGTAAATGCGTGCAGATGAACTCCAAAGCACCGCCCCACGTGACCTGCCATTTTGCGTGCTGCTAAGGCGGCTTTTGAACTGGCGTTAAGCAGATGGTGGCTAGGGCTGAACCGCAATGGCCATTTGTTTCACAGCCCTATTTGGGGAGCCGAGAAATGGGCGGTCCATTTCAGCTGCTTGGGGTGGGCAGGGGATAATGACCGGAAATGTTTTGGGGGTGGGCTCACTTTCGGAGAGATGGGGAGCTCCTTGTGGTGTCTGGGGGCTGGCTGCCAGCCGCCACTGTCCTTCTCACAGAAGATGATGTCTTTGCACCAAAGCCTTACCTTCTGGGAGAACAATAACAGCTTTAAAAGCCAGTGGGTTGATTTAAAAAAAAATAAAAATCAATAGATCATAAACTTTATTGTGCATAGCCAAAGGCCTTTACAGTATACAGAATTGTAAAACCGTCCTTTTTTTTTTTTTTTTTTTTTTGCCATCCGCTGCAGGGAATCACCATCAAGTTTTTAAAATTTAGAATACACTGTGATGCTTAATATAACAAGGGCATAGCTTCTTGGATGCAGTGCAAATTGAGCTGCCGAATACGTGATAAATTGATTATCAGCTAAAAACCCTATCGTCAATTCCTGAGGTAATCAATCCAAATACAACTGAATAAGGGGTGACAGACACTTTTGTCTAGGCTCCACATACAGATGACAGAACAGTAAATAGTGATATATATCTTCAGTTTGGTTGCAGCCAAATATATATTTTCATTCTGTAGTTGGAATTCCATGATATTCCATCGAGATATTCGGAAGGCATCTGCTGGAACCTGAGTTCTGATTTAATTATATTTTTAATTTTTGTATTTTTCTATTTATATATTTTAATTGTACAAATTTTGATGTTGTGAAGCCACCTTGAGTCCCAGTATTGAGGAAAAGGCGGGTTATAAATAAATATGATGATGATGATGATGATGATGATGATGATGATGATGATGATGATGGCCCTACAGAGCTGTGAGAAAGCCAGTGACCCCAAGTAGTATGGCCTAGCGTGAACCTTAAGTTGGGGATACCAGATGGAAAATCATACACCAACTTTGGCTACCCTATCTTGGTTGGCGTCATTGTCAAAAATCCAATTCCTAAGAGCATAGGAACGGAAACACAAATATTTTTCCATGCAAAGATTCTGGGCCTTTAACTTTTCTTGACACTTCTGTGTCCCTCCTCCAAACCCTAGTTGTTCTAGCCAACAAATCTTAGTGAAGGAATGGTCCTCCAAACTATTTAATCTATGCCAGTATCGAAGATAAGACAATCAGTTCTGGAGGCCATTGATGGTAGGCCTGCTTCAGCCCTAAGGTGGGCTGCTGGGGACCCTGAGGGAAGCCCCAGTAGGTGTCTCATGATTTTATTTTGCAGGACTTTATTTTGCAGGATTTTATTTGTTTAAAAAAAAATCTGTTCTTCCCCCTGAAAACTCCCCTCCCGTTTTGATGCTGTTTCAGCCATCAAAATGGTTAGAGGTTCAACCCAACCCCTAATCTGAACATTAGCACCATTATTTTGGCTTTCCCCATTTCCTTAACCTAAAGAACAAACACCCTCTGGCCATTTTAAACTGAGGACAAGCTACTGCAGAGCAAAGGAATGCAGCCTACAGCTGAGGGTGACAGAGACTTCAGCAACAGGTAAAGGAAGGATGCAGGTGGGCTGAGGCAGTGATCACTGGCCTTAGTACACTGAATAGAGGTGTACTAAGAGTGCCTTTATGTTCACCCGTGAAATTTCTGAGGCTATCCAGGCAGTGTCTAAATCCCAGGAGAAGTCCAGGATTTCAAAAGGATCCTGGGAGAATGAACCAAGGAGTAATAATGTGCAAATACTTTGTGCCTGATATAAACAGCCACCTGTGGCCAATAGCAGAAATCTCTGGCTAGAGGAGCCTCAGCACCATCAGGCAATCCGCATTTCACCATTTCTGGAGACAGGAATGGCAAGGAGCAGGCAACGATGTTGTGTGGGCTGGATTTATCGCTTCCCCCGCCCCCTCCTGCCAGGGCCATGCATTTTTATTTTGATCCTCCTGCATGCCTGCTGAGACATGCTCCTAAAGCAGGACTGGCACGACAAGATCGTCAGTTTTCTGTGGCATGTTTGAACACTGGTACAGTCATGCCTTGGATTGAGAGCATAATTCGTTCCGGAAACGTGCTTGTAATCCAAAACACTCTTATATCAAAATGAAATCCCCCCCAAAAAAACTGTACAGAGATTTTTAACTTAAGCCGTACTATAGTACTTGTATTGCAAGACGTCGCTTGTATATCAAGTTAAAAAAATTAAAAATGTGCTTGTCTTGCAAAACGCTCTCAAGCCAAGTTACTTGCAATCCAAGGTATTACTGTACTTTGGAACATTGGGCCTATAGGTTTGAGGTACTGCGCCGGCTTGGAGGTTGCAGCATTACACCAGCATACCTAAGGGAGAGGAGGATCCTCTGGACATTTACTGGGACTGTGCTCCTTCAGTCTACCCCAGCCTGACTCATCCATGGCTTACTCAATGGGATCCAAACCAGCACTGTGCAACACTGTAGCCCCCTTCACATATTACTTGCATGAAGGGGCAAAACATGTTCAAAGAAGCAGCAGAGCAAAGCCTTTAGCCACACAGCTGACATCATGCACCCCCTCCCATCTCCACGGTCATCCAAGCTAGAGAAGCATTTGTGTGCTTGTGGTGGTGTAGGGACGAAGCTCCAGAGATTTAGTCAGGGTCACTAGGCAGTCCAAATGCAGGGGGCTTCAAGGAAGAGCTAGAAGATCAGGGAACTACAAGGCAGGGAGCTGGTGCTGGCACTCTCTGGCTAGGTTCAGAAAACATGATAACCCACACTCAAGGGTTGAGTGTGGGTTGCCATTGAACCATGGGTTGTTGCTGAAATGCGGGTTATGTTGTCTGAACCCAGCCACGATAACAAACCATGGTTTGCTAACCACAAGCAACCCATCGTTCACAACCCAACAACAAACCATGGGTTCTCCTCATGGGTTGTTCTTGGTTAACACACCATGGTTTGTTTGTTAGCGTGGCTGGGTTCAAACAGCACAATAACCCATGTTTCAACAAACCCCCACACTCAACCCTTGAGTGTGGGTTATTGTGTTGTCTGAACCCAGTCACTGCCTAGAACCAAAGACTTTTAAGACTAAGCCTTCAGAGCCCCACCCAGAGCACATCTGCAGGCCATCAGTGCCACCAGAGGAATGGTAATAGAAAAATCATAGAAAAGTAGAGTTGGAAGGGGCCGTCCAACAAGGCCATCGAGTCCAACCCCCTGCTCAATGCAGGAATCCAGGTCAAAGCATCCCTGACAGATGGCCGTCCAGCTGCACCTTGAATGCCTCCAGAGTGGGAGAGCCTTGTTCACATGGATATACCTTTTTACTCCTGGGGAGTCCTTATTAGCATATCTGGCAGCCGGCTGAGCCTGAACGGTGCTCACTGGTGCTAGGTGGCCATTCGGCATCGGCCTGAGTCCAAGAGGGGGTTAACTACATCATGAGGGGAAAGCCTTCATGCAGAATGGTGTATATGTGCCGTGGATGCTTGCCCACAAATGTGTGGACGTGGGAGGTGGGGCCAGCAGCTATGGGACATTGGGTCATGGCTAACAGCTCAGCCCCACTGCTCCTCCTTTAAGTACAGTTTGTTTATTTTATTTATTTACAGTATTTGTATGCCACTCCATATCTAAGCAGATTTTGGAGTGGTGAACAATTAAACGATAAAAACAGAGAAAGAAGAAAGACAGTGTGTAGAAAACAAGTTATCATTAAAGGTGTGCCTGGTCATTAAGGAAGGCTTCTCAGAAAAAGGAGGTCTTCAGCAGGCGCCAAAAGCAATACAATGTTGGAACCTTACCACCATGCTCTGTCTGTGGGCTTCCTGGAGGAATCTGGTTGTCTACTGTGGGAAACACAACAATGGACGAGGTGGGCCTTTGGTCTGAGCTAGCTGAGCTCTTCTTACATTCTCATTTGCCATAATAATTAGGGACGGAGTGTCCATGTACAAAAGCAGACTTAGGGATGGTACAGAAATTCAAGCTTTGTGCATTCTGTTGCGCACCTCCCAGATGAATGGTTGGATCAGGAGGATTATCCTTAGATTTTGCACTACTACAAATTTCATGATGTGATTCTCAGGCCAAGAATGTACTAAGGTGCACTTAAAAATGGGTATTAAGGATAAAAGAAGTTTAGAAAGTGTATGCATACATTGTGAGCAAATGTACAAAAATGCATATTTAAATAAGTTTTTAGTTTTTTTAGATTTAGTTTTTAGATTTTTTAAAAATCACAGATTAAAGCAAAAAGGAGACAGAATGGACTTATGAATGAACATCTGCAAAATGGACATTGACTGGAAATAGACTGATACCTAATATAACAGTTGCTGGAAGGGATAGTAAGAGAGGCCTTCCTGGAGGCATCTGGCTGGCCATTGTGGAAAACAAAATGCTAGACTAGACAAGGCTTCTTTGGCCTGATCTAGCAGGGACTCTTCTGGTATTCTTATTGGTTTGTCACTGTATTTTGCTTCAGTTCAGTGCCTAGGGAAGGGTTCTCCAACCTTGGGTCCCCAGATGTTGCTGGACTACAGCTCCCAGAATCCCTTGCCATTAGCCATGCTGGCTGGGTATGCTGGGAGCTGTAGGTGAGCTGTAGGCCAGCAACATCTGGGGACCCAAGGTTGGAGAGCCCTAGCCTAGGGGGTCTATTTGAGTTTGGAAAGGGATTCCTCCAGCCCTGCAACATGCACCCACACTAGCTGACCACCAGTTTTCATTTCCCAGTTGACAAGACACGTTGTGAAGCAGCCTGGGCTATCATTTATTGCTTGTGGCGAATGCAGAAATTGCAGTGCCTTCTGGAGTGAGGGAAGGGGTTGGCTATACGCATGTATGGCTATACGTCATAAATGTGAATGCTGTAGCAGGGGGATCACAGAGCTTGTGCTGAGGTGTGAGTTCCCTCCCAGTACTTAGCTGGCCGCATTAGGAAAAACTTCCATAACACAGGTGTGTTGATCTTTCCGTGTTTATTTTCCATGCTTAGAATCACAAGAGTCGGAAGGGACCTTGGAGGTCATTCAGTCAACCCTCTGCTCGATACAGGATCTACAATGCAGATGCAATTACAGTATCCTGGTGTGTGCGCGCACACACACACCTACATTCCAGAGAATTCAGCATTCCTCTTATGTGCTCAGCCCAGAAGCCAGGGGATGCTCTCTCTCTCTCTCCATCCCCATGCAAGCGAATGAATCCATTTCCTCATACATTCGCATGGGGCGAGGAGCAGCTGCTCTCCTGAAAATCGGCTGGAGTGGAGGACAAACCTATTTCCCACCAAGGACCGTGTTGCCCCAAGGTTGCTTTGCGGGGGGGGGAGTGTTACTCCTTCCAGCAGTTTTTCAGAAGGGAGGGCTTTTCCCTCCTTATACAAGTGAATGGAGAAATCACGCCATTCATTTGTGGAGGGGGGAATTCGGTTGCCTGGCCATGCAGTGGCGCCTGTGGGTTCCGTGTGATGCAGGCCCTATTGAGTAAGTGGTCCGGCTTGTTCAGTAAGAGCATTTGCTTTGCCTGCAGAAGATCCCAGGTTCAGTCCCTGGTGGAAAGATTTCTGAAACCCTGGAGGGTTGCTACTCCGAGACTGCCTGCCAACCGAGATACATTTTTTGACCAAAATTGACATGTAAAATTATGTAAATCCATTCTGATATCTGTCTGGTGGGGGGGGGGAGTTCTCTCCTAAAACTAGGGGAAGTCACAGAAACTCTCTCTCCTACACACAGTTTGGCCAGGCACTTTTAAATAATGAGTAACATTTTTAACCCCTTCTCTTCCTCCATGGTGGCGTTCATGGCCCCTTCCCCTCCCCATTTTATCCTCAGAGCAACCCTTTGAGGTAGAGCAGGCTGAGGCAGCGCCTACAGTCAGCCAGTGAGGGCTGAGGCAGCCTTCCCCAGCCTGGTCAAGCAGTCCAACACATCTGGAATGCACCAGGCTGGAGGCGGTTCTTGCAGCAAGGTTTTGTGGAAATTCATACCTGGGACTTCCTCATCTACGTGGCCACTACAACTCACTGGGGTGGGGCCGATAGTTACTGCCTATCAAAAGTGCAAATCCAAGACCCCTCCATCCTGAAGCTATACACTTCTTACAACTTGGAAACAACCAATCTGCTTTCCAAGCTGGAACCCTGTATATTTCAATGTGCAACAAAGCACCAATGGATAAAACCTGGACCGGGTCACTGTTCACTTCTCCGCCAGCCCCGTCTCCCAATCTCACTACTGCAGCTCACCTCTTTCTCCAATAAGGTAATCAGTAGAAGACCCCATGGCTTAGATTTGTTCCAGACTTTGTGGTTGACATCTGGCTACAATATGGTGGCATTAAACAAGTGCTGGAATGATATATAGTTCTTTTTGTATTATTATTTTTTTAAATTTAAAAGAGCTCTGTGGGTAGGGGTGAGGGGAGATGGTGGAGAGAGCAGGGGGTGGCTTGGGGAGCAGAATGAAACAAAATGAAAATAACTGGAAGGCCAGAAATTCTTGCAAGAGTGCCCAAGGGCCTCTATGAAGCACAGCAAGTGTGTCAGGAATACCCAAGGAACTGATCTGCGCACACGTTCCAGTGGAGGATTTCGATCTATGAATTCATAGATTTCATAGATCATAGAGTTGGAAGGAGCCTACAAGGCTATCAAGTCCAACCCCCTGCTCAATGCAGGAAACTAGAGGAGGGGTCTCCCATCCAAGTAATAACCAGGCCTGACCCTGCTTAGCTTTCCACGCTCAGACAAGCTGAGCCAGCGTAAGCCACAGGCCTGTACAGTTCAGTGGCTTTTTCCTTTCCTTTCCGATAAGTTTATTTTCAGGGCAATCTCTCCCCATTGATTTGCCTGCCAACAAATCTCTGCAATGGAACCTGGGTGTGTTGCAGAGGATTATGTGAGATCTGTTCTCGGGTGCAGGCCTAATGGACGTAGGGTGTTTACTTATGCTTTGTCAAAAAAGAGGAAACACGTCACTAAGAAAGAGGAGAAAAGAGGAGACCGTCTTGCATAAAATCTGCACAGGATAATGTATACATATAGATGCCATTTTAGAAATAATGACTATAATTTAAATAGGAATACAGTACAGTATAGCGGAGAAAACTGTGACCCGGTGACCTGTGTGCCGTCTCAGTCTGTTGCCCGGGCGCCACGTGTTCCAGGCCCCTGCACTGCCCCCTTCTTAGGGTTCTTTATCTTTAAACCAGACTTGGACTGGACAGCCCTTCAAACAGAGGACCGTCCTCTGTAACGTAGGACACGTCTATTCTAGATAGATCTCACTTGCCCCACATGAACTGACATTGTGCCCCTAGAAAGGAACTGACAGTTCTGCACTCAGACAACCCCCAGACTTTGTTCCCCTAAGGAAGAACAGGCCTGTGGCTCACGCTGGCTCAGCCTGTCTGAGCGTGGAAAGCTAAGCAGGGTCAGGCCTGGTTATGACTTGGATGGGAGACCCCTCCTCTAGTTTCCTGCATTGAGCAGGGGGTGGGACTCAATGGCCTTGTAGGCCCCTTCCAACTCTATGATCTATGAATCTAGAATACACCCAAGATGTTCCCGCATATTACACATTCCAACTGCCCCATGGTTGCGATCACTTCTATCTCTTCCATCTGTGTGTGTGTGTGTGTGTGTGTGTGTGTGTTCGTAGATGCATCTTGTCTCTAGTGCGCATACGTATCAATGCATACGTATGAACACTAAAGCTCCATGAAGTGTGCAATTCCCCGTTTCACACACTGAAACTGCTAGGGTGTATTTTTAATGGCTGATTAAAACTGTGTGTAATTGTGTTTTTCTGCCCTATCATTAACCAAAATGATGCACCTGACCTTGGCATTCTGGGTCAGCATCTGCACCTGACATCCAGGGCAGCTGCTGGGATTCTAGTTCCCCTTCAGGTCCCACCACTATCATCACCCCATTACACATTTTTGCCTAGTGCTCGGATCATTGCTGAGCAGCTGGGTCTGGCTGCCATTTTAAGTTCCCACAATGCCTTGCAGCAATGCTACATTGGGTGTCTTGTGATGCTTATACAGCCAAAATGAATTCACTGAGAAACTAGAGGGAGGTACCACCAAATGTGGGGGAACTCCAAGGTTTGTGGAAGTACAAAATATCTGTAGGAAAATAACCTAAGGGGGCAAAGCCAAAACAACATCCCAAATGCCCCAATGACAACTGAATATGTTTAGTGGCCATAGAAAACTCTGGGGCTGAAGGAATGGAATAGAGTATCCAGAAGAGGGAATGGCTGGCTGGAAACCTGAAGAGGAGCATTCCAGATGCAGGTCCCAACTTGTCTGATTCTAAACGAAATATCAGGGATGAAAGAGCTTCTCTCATTGGACTCTTCCCCACACTCTTTTGAGCTGCTTTTGAATGGGCAATCATAAAACATGCCAAGTCCATATAAAGATGCCTAGTACAATTCATCAGACCATATATGCATTACCAGCTGGGTTTGTGCTTGTTAAAAGAAGACCGGAGCAAAAAGCTGGACTCGTCCAGGAAGACTCTCCAGAGTTTGTCCATGTGAACTGGAACAGAGGGAGGCCTCCTCTGATCCGTCCCACAATGTCTCTGTCCACCATCAAGAGAACACAAGCTGGCTGTCTAGAAGAACCCTGGGATCTCCTCAGATGGTTTTGCTTAACTTGCTCCTTCCTGAAGGAAAGGATTCCTTATACGTGCAGAGTGCGCATTCAGGTTAGGTCTGTTGACCGTAATACCAAAGGATTGCCCCACTGTGTTCAGAGGCAAAATAGTCTGGAGTGCCTCGTGCTGTAGACAAATAACTAGGGAATGCAAACCCCTTTATGCATTGCCAGAGAGATCTGACTGTCCTCTGCTGGAAACAGGATGCTCAATAAGAAGGGCTTTCTGGTGTGATGTTTTATTGTGTCAGAACAGTGTAGACGTAAGATGCACCCTCTGCCCTGAAGGTTTTATCCAGGTTTAGTCATACATAGTGTAGACCCATTGAAAACAGTGGTAAGGCCCATTGATTTCAGTGGAGCTGCACCAAGAATGACTACGTCTCTGGATACAATCCTATATGAATAACTCCTTACAACAGAAGCCCCCCCCCCCCCCGCTGCTTGTCTCTTTCCATGTGAACGCAGGCAAAGCCACCTGCAGAGTGTCCCCTCCCCCCACAAAAAGGAACGTTCTGCACCCATTTTCTGTGATGTAGGAGCCAAAGGGCTGTGATGCTTTCTCGGCTAGAAAAATGTGGCATCTCCAAATGAGGCAATGAAAAGCAAAGTCTCAACCATCACCCGAAGC
Source organism: Shinisaurus crocodilurus (assembly GCA_021292165.1). Lineage (NCBI taxonomy): Eukaryota > Metazoa > Chordata > Lepidosauria > Squamata > Shinisauridae > Shinisaurus > Shinisaurus crocodilurus. The sequence goes on from CM037886.1 coordinate 30,647,308, forward strand.
TAGTGAACCTTACAAGTGTTACACATTAAAAAGAAGGGGGGGGGAGAGAAAAGAAGGGTGGAAACCCCCAGAATCCATTTGCAGTTCCTGGTTAACTGGTGGAAGTGCAGTAAGATGTGCCCAGCTGTGGAGGCTAGGAAGCAGCTAGACCTCGAAACCCTTAAAAACTAAGTCACAAATGGAGACGTGGCTGGCCCTGAGCGTCCCGTTGTTTCTCTTCCTTGTCACAAGTGAGCTGTTCCGTGCTTTTGCAAAGGGCTGCACTGCCACAGCTCTTGACGATGCCGTCGCAGCAAGTGAGGGCAAGCACTTGGTGGCAGCCAGACCGCCGATGCGCTCTCGTCGGGCCACAGCCTGTTCGGTGTGAGGGTGCCGCGCCGCCTAGGTGCGCCCTTTGAAAGTGTTCATGCAGGTGTAGCTCCCGGCAAACTTGTGGATTTCTTCCAGAGCTGCCTGTGGGAGGATGCTGGGGGGGGGGGGGGAGGAAACAGACAGAAATTGCCCATCTTTCCATCTGATGCAAGGTGGAGGAGAAACCTGATAACCACGGGACAGGCAGCATGGATGGATGGATGGATGGATGCCGCCAACACTCAGGGCTGTGTGACTTCTGTGCAGAAGGCTGGGCTGCTGGGTGCGAAATCCAGCTTCTTGGAAATCTGAATCCCGTGCATACGGTCTCGGCCCCAGGTTCAATCCCTGTCTTCCCATCAGGATCACAGCAGGTACGGAGGGGGAATTGAACCCTTTCTTCTCCTGCTGTGGTCCTGAGCAAACTCCATCTTCCACATTTACTTGGTGGGGGATCCATAATTGGTGCTAATGTGGGAGTCCATCCCCATCCAAAGCTTCAGAACTAAAGAGAGACTTTCCTAAGGACTTCAGCAGTGGAGGAAAGGGTTAAATGCCCCCTCCGTTCCTTCTGTGATCCAAATATTTATCAGATCCCACCAGCTGAGGCTATTTGCATTTTTTTTTTTTTAAAAAAAAAAACAGTCAATCAAACTCTGCACATTAAATGCAAGGTCACCTTTCCCATCACATCTTTGCAGCCAGAAAGGGCCTTTGAGTGCCATCTAGGTTGGCCTTCAGTACAAAGCAGTTTCCTTATCCTCCAAAAACAGGTCTTTTAAAATGTTTTTTTTATTATTTGTTTGTTTGATGGATTTGTACCCCACCAAGAAAAATGGCACTCAGCTCTTTCGCCTCTTATAGCCATGCAAAGATGCAAAGATGTGCTGGGAAGTCTGGGAGAAAATCTCAGTGCCAAAGGGGGAAAGTGCAGGGTACGAATTAGCGACAAGGGGTGCAGCTTCCTTGCCCCGTATCACCCCTCCATGCAACAGGCAGAAGGAGAAAGAATCTTGCAAACTAAATTGAATGCAAATCTGCTCACGTTTTGCATTACGTGATGCAGCTTGCAGAATGTGGCTTTTCGTGGCACAACATTTCCAGCAATTTCACACAAGGGGCAACCCACCCACCCCACCCATCCCGGGGCAAAAACAACAAGAAGGCAACTCCTGAAGACTGCCGGCCACATTCTGCCTCCTTTGTCATGACTGGGATGGGCAGACAAGAACAACGCAGTTTGGCAAGGCCATGAAGGCCAGATGGGGTGAAAAGAGACGTTCTGTCCAGATGATTTGTACACGGATGTTATTATTTCTTTTGTTTTTGTGCAAGAATGCCAAAACCAGCTTTCTCCACATGGTGTCTGCTGTACACATCATTCGTTAAAAAAAAAAAAAAAAAGGAACAAGTTTCAAGCCCTCATCATGCACAGAGAAGCACAAGCCAAAGGCAGCTTATACTCTGACACTAGAGAGAGAAGAGGGTGTCAGGTCTTTGGTAGCCACAGGGAAGGATGGCTTCTCCATTTCACCCGTTCCTTGCTCCTCTCCATGGGATGCTGCCTCCCAATATCTCACAACAAGTCTAATTTCTCATTCACCCTGTTGTGTAAAGGGCTGCACAAAACCCTTTAGAAAGTTCCACGAGGCCCATCAGTGTTTGCTGGATTTGGACAACAGTTGGACAAATGAGTCATATTCTCAGAGCCTCAGTTCCCCCAACTATAAAATGGGGATTGTGACCTAATGGATGGACACAATAAAAGGTTGCAAGCCACTCTGCCTATCCCAGGGCTCTCCAACCTTGGGTACCCAGATGTTGTGGACTACAGCTCCCAGAATCCCTTGCCATTAGCCATGCTGGCTGGGTATGCTGGGAGCTGTAGGCCAGCAACATCTGGGGACCCCAGGTTGGAGAGCCCTGGCCTACCCAATGACAAAGAGTTGTAATAGGAACTGGGTACTGACCTTTTCAAGATTATCAGGACGTGCATGGTCCATGGGAGGAGCAGGAAAGCCTGGTTCTGTTGAACAGCTTCTACTGTCCTCCGGGCCACCGTCTCTGGCTTTAGTGGAGGGAAAAGGTTGGGGAACCTGAAAAGCAAACACAGCCGTATAAGTAGAGTCAAGCCAAAATCTATCCCAAGACATTTGTCTAAGAAAATGTCTGTGATTTCTTTTTCTTTTTCTCAGCCCTTCCAGAAAAAGGCGGCCACTTGTGCAAATTGCGTAAATCGTGCAAATTGCGGCTGCTTTTACACCATTTTCTATGTAAAAAGCGCTCCAGAGGGAACCCGGAAGTCCAGCGAGCGTCTCAGCTGGCGCTCGTTTTCAGCCTGGCTTGGCAGGCATGGCGGCAGCGCTTGCCGAGCGCACTGCAAGTCTGGTAGTAGAAGGATCACCCACCACTAGTTGCAGAAGCCACAGATCAGATTCATAAAAATCTGAACTCATTTGAATCTGTAGTGAATTTCTCTGACATCCCTGCTGGGACGCCCCCCCCCCCCCGGTATTCTACCTGGAGTTGCTTGATGGAAGGAAGGCATGGTTGCAAAGGGCATGTGGTGCCAGTGTTCGAGTGGGTGCCACCATCAGAACATAGGCTGTGGTCCGAATTGTGATGCCACCTTAGAACATGATGGGGATGGGGATGATGATGATGATGATGATGATGATGATGATGATGATGATGATGATGATGACGACGACGACTAAGCAGGGTCAGGCCTGGTTATTACTTGGATGGGAGACCCCTCCTCTAGTTTCCTGCACTGAGCAGGGGGTTGGACTCGATAGCCTTGTAGGCTCCTTCCAACTCTATGATCTATGAAATCTATGAATATGTGTGTGAAGAAAAGCATACGGAGTTTCCTGTGTCCTTCCTCACCACACACACACACACACACACACACACACATAGCCAGAGGCTAAGAATCTCCTGTGAATGTACATAGTTTCTCCTTGGGGCTCTGTGTCGCCTCAGAGTCTGCGACGTATTCGCATGCAAATGTCCACCAAGCACTGTCCACCAAGGAAGTCACCCTTCTGACACCTAGGAGCCGACACCCCCTTGCCTAGCACGAATTAATCATGATTGGCCAAGAGGCAGTCGGGCTATCGAAGGGAGGGGCAGGAGAACATTGATACGGTCAGCCGTGGCTTCTGGGTTTTGTTGTTGTTCTGGATGCGAAGAAGCGTGGAGTGGGGGCTGTTGCTGAGGCAAATCCCGGGAAGACCAATCCCCAAGCTACTGTGTAAGTGCCTGGGTACTCCCAATAGCATGAGATCTAGTTTTGTTTTTTTGTAGCTCTGACTGTGTGTAACAAGGTATTTCATTCTGTCAATTTCACTGCCCTTATCTCCCCACCTAATTTGTAACTGACTATAACCCAAAATAAACTTTCACTTTCCCCTACATGGTGTGTGTAGTTTCTCTGCCAGTTCAGTGCTAAATCCAGTGTCTGAGACCTGGGCCGGGTTCAGAGTGAGGTGATTTGGGGATGACAGAATCAAGGCTGGCAATTTGTAGCCTTTGATCTCTCGTCCGGAATCAAAGGACTGGTTGTAGTCCTCCACAATTTGTATCACACTCATTGGGGTACTTAGGCTGCAATGCTATGGTCTCTCAGAAGGGGTCCCAAGGGCCACAGAATAGCCTGGATCTCCCCCTACAAGCAGTGCTTGCCCTTCTGATGTCAGAAGAAGGAAAGGGTGGTGGAGGGGCTGAATCATGGGCATGTTGTGGGTGGAATGGGGGGGGGGCAACAACCTCTCCATTCCCAGATACTGCTGTATAGAATTTGCTTCCCATTGATTGCAATGGGAGGGAAATTGTTCAAAGAAGAAAACATCCTAGCACAGGAAGGGGGGAAAACATCATCCCTCCCTCCCTTCCTGCTTGCCGGTGCAAGATTGACAGGGCTTTGATGAGGAAGCTCTTCCGCCTAGGGACTTCCCAGACATAAAAGGTAGGATCGTTCTGCCCAATAACTTTAGACTCAGGAGTTATTGTTCTCACAGCCACCTCCCCTTTACACAGTAATTCATATTACTTCACTTACTTCAAAATGAGGAAAGCCAGCCCTGCTGCTTCTGGGACCCCCCCCTTACTCATTCTGCCCAGTGGGGCCCAAGAGCTTTGTCCCGAAGTCCTGCCCTGATAGCACCACTGACGTGACCACTGCCACCTCTAACACTTTGGCTTTTCAGGTGGGAATATGGGGTGGGTTAGGTTTTTTTAAATAAAAAAAACACTTATATTTTTAATTGTGTTTTAATTGTGTTTTAATGTAGTCTTAATTGTGTTTTATTGTGTTTTATTGTATTTTAATGATTGTACATCGCCCAGGGTGGCCGGGTGACTGGCCGGATGGGCGATTTAAAATATAATAAATAAATGAATAAATAAATAAATAAAACACTGGGCAAATACTCTGGGGCCATGAGTTCAGGTGGAAGTATAAAAACTGCCAGGCTTCAGGCCATCTGGAAAAGATTTGGTCCATTCCTAGGCAGCCCAGCACCTGAGCAGAAGCTGCCCAAGAAATTCTGCTGAAATACAGAGAAATGCAGTAGATAAATGCACAGTCCAGCTGGGCCCGGTGTTGCACTCACCTGATTCGCATGCCTTGAAACATCTCGGTGCTGGTGTGGAAGGGCAAGACGGTGGTTGCATTCACCCCGGGGCAGTCCAGTAGCCCCAGCGTCAAACTCTCCATGAAGGCGAAGGACGAGGCTTTGGAAGTGCAATAGTCGACGGCCCCCGGAATGGCGGACAAAGCCAAGACAGAGTTGAGGCAAACAATGTGGCCCTTCTGTAGCTCCAGCATCCGTGGCAGAAAGGCCTTTGTGGTCTGCAGGCCAAAGGACAAATGGAGATACAAGACAGAACCACAACAAAATGTACTGTATCCCATTACCACCACACACTCACACTCACACACACACACCACTCAGCCAGCGCTCTGTGGCCACTACGTGTGTTTAGCCACCTTGAGTCCCAGTGCTGGGGAAAAGGCAGCATATAAATATTTATTATTATTATTATTATTATTATTATTATTATTATTATTATTATTCTCCTCCTCATTGGGCTTTTTTGTTTTTGTTTTCCAATTAATTTTAGTTAAAAAAAACTTTTGTAGACCTTGGAGGGACCCCCGAGGCAGCCGATACCTCACTTTTGTGTGTGGCTGGTGCCCCTTTGGCTACATGTGCTCAGAGAATGAGTTTGCTGTCAGCGTGCATGATTGCACAAACGTTAGGAGAACACTGGCTGAAGGAACTGGGCCAGTGCTGTCCTAAGCAGTCCAGCACCCGAGCAGAATTGGAAAGGGAAGCAGGAAGAAACTTCTTTCTACATTTAAAGGCAAATTTCAGAGAAGCTTTTGTTAAAGAGAAAGGTCATGTTGCTGTTTGCATTCCAGGTCCGGTCCTGTTTGAGACTCCAGAAGGTTGTTATTATTGCAACTATAAAACCAATTCAAACTCTTGCTGCTTAAAGAAATTCCTGTTACGGTCCAGTTCAAATTATAAGAAATTTATGTGGAACTAATATTGTCTTCCACGGGAACTGTAGCGACTCAAAGAAGAGTATTTCTGATGAAGTCATTAATGAATGATGAAACAGGACTGACTACCAGATTCCTGTATCCAACACTATACTCTGTCTGTTAAAATGTGGTCTCTCCATGTCTTGTACCCTATTGTACTCAGTTTGTTACTGTGATTATTTATTGATACTTGTTCACTATTATATATCATATTATATTCTGTGTATTGTTGTTATCCTCAATTGTTTCGCACCTCTGAACTCAGTTTGTTATTATTATCATTACTTTCTGCTATTTAACTGACCATCCTGCACTTGGTTTGTTACTGGACTTTTGCACCTGTTTACAATCAGCCTGTTACTGTTAATTATTATCCTTGGTCAGTTGCCAATGTGTATAACATCTTATTTAGAGGGTCACAATTATTGCAATTCTTACATCTGTTTTTTTTCCCAAACTGTTTTTTTGTATTGTTTATTTTGTATTGTTTATTGTTATAAACATTATAATTGTTTATAATGAAGTCAATATTTTGACTCATGATATGTTATTCTCATTATAAATTACTTACCAGGTTTATTGTGTTTTAACATTTTGAGAGTTTGTTCTTTTGTATATACAACAATATTTAACTTTTTGTAGTTGTGTGCATTTTGGCACTCTCGTTTATTGGCTTTTCTTATCAACTACAGCTTGTTGGTTTTGAGCAGGGATTTGAACCAGAGTATCCCTGGTTCTATTCTGACACACTAAAGGTGCAATCCTATGCAGGTTTAGACAGAAAATAGGCCCACAACACCTATCACACAACTACTGGGAATTGTAGGCCTTTTTTCTGTCTAAACTCACATAGGATTGTGCTCTAAGTCAGCCTTCCCCAGCCTGGCACAGATGTATTGGACTACAATTCCCATCCCCAGCCACCATAGCACCAGGCTGGGGAAAGTCTCCTCTAATCAGTATGTCAAGCTAATTTCTCTCTTTTATAACTGCAAGTCTCCCTACCCTCGCCCAATGAATTGTGTGTTCATTCTGAAGGAAAAACTGCCACTCTAACCCTGCCTGCCCGAACGTTGGTTCATTCTTGGTTCTTTAAAAGTTGCTTGTCCTATACAGGGAAGGAAAAATGCAGCCTCTGCCCACTTCAGAAGGACTGAGGGAAAACATGCGCTCGGAAAGGGATGGCAGAGGAGACACCCTGACCTGGAGAGATCTTATTCAGCGATGAAGATGTTTTAAATGGTGCACCTGATGGAGGTTATTTGCAGCTTAATGGGAGATCCAGGTTCTAGTCCCCACTCAGCCATGGCTCACTGGGTGACTTTGGACCAGTCACTGACTCTCAGCCTGACCTACCTCACAGGGTTGTTGTGAGGACAAAATGGAGAGGATGACGACTAGGTAAGCTGCCTTGGGTTCCTCGCAAGAGGAAAAAAGGCAGGATATAAATTGATATAAATCCATCGGCCAGAGAACCGAGGGCCACTGGGAGGCTGCACCCCATGCCTCCCAGGATTAACATCACGGCAAGGGGGAGACCAGCCTGGCCCCATACATCAGCCAAAGAAGGAACAGCTGCAGGGAGCTTGTTTTGCCCTTCCCTGCCAGAAAAAGAAAAAAGAAAAAAGAAAGAAAGAAAAACCTCTAAGAACCTTTTAACTAAGAACTGGTGCCCGAGTTTTGTTTTCTTCCTCCTCCCTCCCAATCCCTTTTCTTTTTGTATCATGTCTTTTAGATTGTAAGCCTGAGGGCAGGGACTGTCTTATTATTAATCTTTGTAAGCCACTCTGGGAGCCTTTTCTGGCTGAAGAGCAGGGTATAAATGCTGTAAATAAATAAATAAATAATGCAATAATAACAACAACAACAACAATAACTAATAGAGTATTAAAATAAAAAGTCATGAACTGGCTGTCCAAGAGCATCAAATGCGAAAGCATTAGGTTTCAGTGCCGAATACTGATGACCGAAGGCAGTCGGAGGGTGTCTGCCTCTTTGCTCCCTCTTTGCATTATTTTTCCTGGCCGTTCTCAAGACAGGCTGATCTTACCAGGCAACCGCTCAGCGAGGCCTCGGAACAGCCAAGCACTTGCTGGCCAGCAATCCATCCCCATTCCCTTCCAAGTCTGAGCACACAGGAGACAGGATGGTTCCATACCCAGAATTGTCCCAGCGTGTTGATGTGCTGCGATTTCAGCAGGGCGTCGTCGTCGCTGTCTGTCAGGCTCCTGCCGTGAACGACTGCCGCGTTGTTCACTAGGATGGTGATATCTCCCACCTGGGGGGGAAGGGGGGAGTGCCCAGTCATAAGAAGAGTCCTGCTGGGTCAGACCTATGGCCCACCTAGCCCAGCAAAATGTTTCCCACAGTGAACATACGACGTCAGATCACTAATCCTTCTAGGAGCTCAGCATTGCAGTGGCTCTCCAGGGTTCCAGACAAAGGTCTTTCCCAGTCCTACCCGGAGATGTCAGGGATTGAGCCTGGGAGTCCTGGGACCTTTTGCCTGCAGCGCATGTGCTCTACAACTGAGCTATTCCCTTCCCTTCCATGGAAATGAGTGGCACTGCAAGATATCACGCACGGCAGAACGCTGGCACTGCTAGCAATCCTTAGAAGCCCACCATTTCTGAGAAGCAGGAAGAGGCAGTGCCTCTGGCCTCTATACAGCAGGGGTGGGCAGAAGGTAGATCTCCAGATGTTTCGGACTTCAACTCCCAGAGGCCGCTGCCAGCAGGGCCAATGGTCAGAATGTTGGGAGTTGGTCCAAATTAACATCTGGAGATTGACTTTCGGCCCAGCACGGCCGTATAGGCTCTCAGCCTAAGCTGGGTGGTTGCTGATGCAACAGCTCCTCTGGCTTTCAGCTGCCAGGTCCATCCCTTCTGCTCACAGAAATGGCCTCCAACGCACCTTCTCACGGGCAGCTTTGGCCTGTCGATAGACCTCTTCCCGATTGCCCACATCGCAGATGAAATAATGGCACTCTGTTCCCATCGCCCGGATCTCTTCTGTGGTTTCCTTCAAGTGCTTCTCAGTTCGACCCCAGAGGATAATCTACGAAAAGACTGTTATTTATCATTATGGGGGGAAGCGGCTGGTTGTAGTCATGCTGTTCTTGCTTTGAAAATGCTACGGTAGAAGAATACTCAGTTGCCATGCTGAGAATTGCAGTGCGGAAGGAATCCTCTCATTGTCAGCTGCAGGGGACCAATCTCTAGGCCAGGGCTCTCCAACCTTGGGTCCCCAGATGTTGCTGGACTACAGCTCCCAGAATCCCTTGCCATTAGCCATGCTGGCTGGGTATGCTGGGAGCTGTAGGCCAGCAACATCTGGGGACCCAAGGTTGGAGAGTCCTGCTCTAGTCTCTTGTCAACCCAACCCCAAAAGGCAGGGACTGAGCAAGTAGTCGAAGGAGCCTGCAAAGCTAATACCTCCAGCTGACTCAAGTGAGTGAGCCAAGCCACAGTCCCCTGCAAGAGACTGCAGGGGAGAAAACAAGGAATCCCAACTCCAGTTGTGACTTGTGCATGCTTCAACGGTACCAGAGTTATTTAGCAGCAGTAAGGATGCAGTAGGTCCAGTTCAGATTACCAACACGGAAGGAGGAAATTAAGTAGCAATGTTGCCATTGGCACTTACGTAGCTTGGGATATGAATTCGCCAAGTTTCCAAAACTTGAATGCATTAGTAATTAAAGGTGCATGCTGGGACTTGTAGGCTTTTTCGGTCTGAACTTGCATAGGATTGTGCCCTAAGTGCCTTTTCACTAAGAAATTCTTATACAGCTTAGAACAGCCTTCCGCAACCTGTCGCCCTCCAGATATGCTGGGCTACAATTCCCATGATCCACCAGACAGCATTATGGGAATCATAGAATCATAGAAAAGTAGAGTTGGAAGGGGCCTACAAGGCCATCGAGTCCAATCCCCCTGCTCAGTGCAGGAATCCAGGTCAAAGCATCCCCTGACAGATGATTGTCCAGCTGCACCTTGAATGCCTCCAGACGTGGGAGAGCCCACCACCTCCCTAGGTAGTTGATTCCATTGTCATATTGCTCTAACAGTCAGGAAATTTTTCCTGATGTTTAGGTGGAATCTAGGTTCCTGTAACTTGAGCCCATTATTCCGTGTCCTGCAAATTGGGATGATCGAGAAGAGATCCTGGCCCTCCTCTGTGTGACATCCCTTCAAGTACTGGAAGAGTGCAATCATATCTCCCCTCAGTCTCCTCTTCTGAAGGCTAAACATGCCCAGTTCTTCAGTCTCTCCTCATAGGGCCTTGTCCGAACCCATCTTTCTGAACTCGGGGAAATTGGGGAAAAAGGCCAAATTTTTAGGCATTTTGGAAGGAAAAATTTTCAGGATTTTCAGTGACCGGCAGTGTCGAGCCCTGAGAGTGGCTGAGCGAGTTGGTGGCAGTCCCTACAGACCAGAAAACCCAAACTTGGTGGGTTTCGGAGCTCCGAACCCATCTTTCTGAACTCGGGGAAAGGGCAAAAACAGGCAAATTTTTAGGCATTTTGGTAGTAAAAATTTTCAGGATTATCAGTGACCGGCAGTGTCGAGCCTGAGAGTGGCTGAGCGAGTTGGTGGCAGTCCCTACAGACCAGAAAACCCAAACAGTCTCTCCTCATAGGGCCTTGTTTCCAGTCCCTTTATCATCCTTGTTGCCCTCCTCTGAACCCTCTCCAGTTTGTCTATGTCCTTGTTAAAGTGAGGTGCCCAGAACTGGACGCAGTACTCAAGATGAGGCCTAACCAGTGCCGAGTAAAGGGGAATTATCACTTCCCGCGATTTGGAAGCTATACTTCTATTAATACAGCCCAAAATTGCATTTGCCTTCTTTGCAGCCACATCGCATTGCTGGCTCATATTCAGTTTGTGATCTACCACAATTCCAAGATCCTTCTCACTTGTAGTATTGTTGAGCCAAGTGTCCCCCATTCTGTAACTCTGCATTTGGTTTCCTCTCCCTAGGTGCAGCACTTGGCATTTATCCCTATTAAATTTCATTCTGTTGTTTTCGGCCCAGCGCTCCAGCCTATCGAGGTCACTTTGAATTTTGTTTCTGTCTTCCAGAGTATTAGCTGTTCCACCCAACTTTGTGTCATCTGCAAATTTGATAAGCATTCCCTGTACCTCCTCTTTGGTAGTCCAACACATTTAGTTGTAGTCCAACACATTTAGAGGGACACCAGGTTGGAGAATGCTGACTTAGAAAGTTAAATGAGGTGCAGAATGTGCTTTAAATTTACGTTTTGACCAAGACTCCTGGAAACTAACCACAGTTCAAAGGCTGCTTTATTTTATTTTATTTTATTTGTTTTTGTGATCCAGAGAAGTACGGGTTGCCCCAGAGGAATTTCAGAGACCTGAGAACAAGAGGACTATACAATCTCTGACTTTGTATGATGGATGGTTAATATAAAGACTCTTTATATATGGTTAGCCCTTCCTGGTATACTATTTACTTAATCTTTTTAGCATTCCATTCCAAGCATCACAGTGTTAATAGATTCAATTATTTTTCTATCAGTACTGTAGTAAGGCCAAGAAACTGAGTTTAAAACAGTTTCTTTAAAATGCAATTGTTCGTTCGCTTCTCCCTAAAGCCTCGATGTTAAATGCAAATCCAATGCTTTTGATCCTGTACAAATTAAGATGCAGTTGAAAACTATTTGGCATTATTATAAAGTATAGGCAAAATTATGAGCCTAGTTAGAACCCTCAGGAGTGTGGGGAACACCCCCCCCAAGCATTCCTCAATGATGCTCACCATTTCTGAGCCAATGCTGAATTGAGCTGAAACGAGTTTACCCATCACTAAAACAAACCAAAGATTACTCAGAGGGTGGCAGCAAAGTCCAAAGTCAGTGTGTATCTTTTGGCTAGGAAAAAAGATTAAGGCACGTGACGGAGGCCGTGCCACCAGGCTCCAGACCTGGCATTCAGCAACCAGTAGGCTCCACATCTAACACTCCAGGCGTCAAATCTGCCCCTAATGCCCAAAGATACCCCCCCCCCCAAATGTACGTAACCATCAACCCAGCGACTAGTATCCGAGCACTCCCTGGGCATCGTAATGGCAATTTACGACGTGTTGCCACTCATCAGACATCCCTGGGTGACTCACAAGACAACGCTGGTCAAGACAGATTCCTCAAACATTGCCATCTGCTGACATGATAGAACATAAGAGCAGCCCTGCTGGATCAGAGCAACGGCCCACAATGGCCAACTCACTGCCTCTGGGAAGTCCACCAGCAGGGCCTGAGTGCAAGAGCCATCTCCCATGGTTTGACTTCCCTTCTCCCTCAGGGCTTGACACATGCAAGTTCACTGCTTGATAACTGCAGTGTCAAGTCAGATCTTCAAAAGTGTGTGTGTGTATATATATATATATATGAGAGAGAGAGAGAGAGAGAGAGGTCATCATTATGATATCTACATTACAGGAGTCAAGGCTGTGGCTGAGAAGGTTAAGCCAGCCCTGCAAAGTAACCCAGTGTTGTACCCATTTTACTGTAGGTGGGGTAGGGTACTCTGGAACGCTGCAGGGTGGTCCAGTGGTGTTATCCATTCTCCTGGTATGTTGGTCCTATTTTAGAGTTGGTGGACTGCACCCCTCAGACTCAAACAGACTTTGCCTTCCAAACAAACCTGTTTTTATTTAAACAAAAGCCTTTTCCACAGAGCACTCTCAGGCTGTGGGCTCTCTCCCCTCCGGGCGTTGCCCTCAACCACCAGCAGTTCTTTCACATTGTTACAGGTTATTTTAGGGAAATGCAGGTGGGGGCGGGGTGGGCGGGCGGTGAAGTTGATGCAGCAGTGCAATTTATTCAGGTCTAGAGGGGGTTGCTGGGATGTATATTTGTGTGTGCAGTGCATATAGCTTTAAGAGAATGTGCAAACGTTAGTTCTCTCAAGGGGGCTGGGTTTGACCTCTCCTTCTCCCTTTCAGTGCAGGCCTTGCTGAAGCGGAGACAGTGTACCTTGCAGCAGCTCAGAAGTTAGTGCTTTCTCATGCATTCTACCAATAAAGAACTCTCTTGTGAAGGTACCTGAACCTATTGTCCTTTGCCTGCAGAGCAAGGCCTAGGCGTGGACTGCAAGCTGAGCAGCTCACCCCCCCCCCCGCCCCTATTAACCATGCCCTTTATGCTTGTAATGGCCATTGGCCCAAGAGCCGTTACAAGGGTGAAGGGAGCCAAGGAAAGAATTGAGGGATTCAGCTGTTGGTGGAAAGGGATTGTCTGGACACCAGGTCTACCTACTGAGAAACAACGTAAGTAGACCTGGTATACAAATTTCTCAAAGAAATCTTGTCATTGCTCAGTTACCAGACCTAACTTGGTAGGCTTGTTCTTTGACACTGTCAGCAGCACCCCCCCCTCTTTTTTTAATGTGCAACCATCCACAAAATCCACAGTTGGGCAATTCCGTTATTAGGGACCAACCAATATTCCACAAAATTGTGCAAACTTTCAAGTTCTCTGGAACCAGAGTGGGCAGAAAATAGATCTGGATCTACTGGTAGATCTTTGGGAAATTTGCTGTAGATTGGCAAGGATTTCTGACAACCAATTGTTCAGCAATAGCAAGAACAAAATGGATTCCCCCTATCCCAAATTATACTGCTGAAATGAAGAAAGCTTTGGCAAACCAGGAGTGGATTTTTGTGTGGAAGGACTGTGAGCTCCGTCCAGTTCTGGTACTCAAAACAAGTTCCTGGGCTCAGAATTCTTTATTTCTAAGAGTATGTCTTCCACATCTGGCGCCAGTAGGTGGATCTCAGGGTTCCAGTGAAAAACAAAGTAGAGCTTGCAAGAAATCCCTCCTGAGGGAAGAAAAAAAAAGGCAAAACATTTGGTCAGGTATTATGGTCTATCGTGGCCATAATTCCTGGCCAAATTTTGGGACTTGGTTTGCCCATCCCCTGTTTTTTTGTACCACCTAGCCTGATGAAGAGTTCTGGAATTGTTGCTATTGCTAAACAATTGGTTGTCAGAAATCCTTGCCAATCTACTGCAGATTTCCCAAAGACCTACCAGTAGATCCAGATCTACCTTCCGCCCACTCCTGTTCTGGAGAACTTGATAGCTTACACAATTTTGTGGCATTCTGGTAGGTCCTAATAAAGGTATTGCCCAACTGTGGGTTTTGGATTTTTCCTCATGGACCAGCATGGCTACTTTTGTGTGTGTATGTGTTTCTTTTACATATACAAAATGTGCAGTTCCGGGGGGGGGGGGATGCAATGTAGCTGCACCCTGCAGTGCAGAGCCTGCATTGAGCAGGCGGTTGGACTAGATGATATCCGAGCTCCCAATCTCCCAATCAGATTCTAGAGTTATGCCATACAATTATGCCATAAAATATCCAATATGACATTCTTCAGACTGCTGTTCTGTGTTTGTGCATCTTCTTCCTCACTCCTGGTCTTACGGTATTTAGTTGGAGTTCATAATGCCTCTTGTGTTAAGCTAGACTAGAATACTCCTCTGCATTCCTGTTGTCAAATTCCGAGTGTCATATAATTTGACTCTGAACAACAAAGCATGTGCAGACACACAAGGAAAATATACAGGTGTGCCGCTGCAGTGCATGCTTGTGTGTGAATTACTATCACACACCACCATGCAGCTTTGCCCCACCCCCTGGACAAATTCCTGCAGACGCCCATAGAAAGAACGTTCATATCACAATACACTTCAAGGGAGTCAGATCATAAGAATGCTGCCGGTCATCAGGCATTCAATAGCCAGTGCATAGAAATCAAGCGACATGCATGCATCCAAGTAGCAGACCTGGACTCAGTTATGTACGCTCTAGTTCCATCCAGACTGGACTATTGTAATGTTCTCTACATGGTGCTGCTTCTGAAGACGATTTGGAAACTTCAGCCAGTACAGAATGCAGCTCCTTGCATCTTTGCTGGGGCTAGACTATTATTATTATTTACAGTATTTGCATACTGCTCCACATCGGTGAACAATAAATAGACTATCACATCATATTGCACCAATTGTGTACCGGGTGCCCTGGTTGCCAGCATGTTTCTGGGCCCAATCAAAGCGCTGTGGATGATCACCGCCCAATAGCTGAAGCTCTCTGGGTGGTTTACAACAATTATAGAATACAATTGGTTGCCTACCTGCTCTAATGCCTGCCAAAATCCAAAAATGATCTTAAAACACGGGCAGTTATGTATGTATGCAGGCAGTCCTTCAAGAAACCTAGACCCAAACTGTTTACAACTTTAATAGAAATGAAACAAACAAACAAGAAGAAGAAGAAGAAGAGGAAGAAGAAGAGGAAGAAGAAGAAGAGCAGTCATCTAGTAAGGCTGGAGTATTAACCAGAACCAGATATCCGCCTCTTTTCCCTACCACCCTTATAGCTTACCAGGATCTGAATCTGTGATACAAAGGGGTAATGGAATTGTACGATTATAACACCTCTCCTTCAGGATCCTAGCTGCAGGAAAGTAAAAAAAGGGGGGGGGGAAATTGACTCTCTCCTTCATGGGGCACATAAAAGTTACTTTGTTTCCCTTGCTGTTTGCATTTGCACAGGCTGTTACTCTTGTGTAAACAAGTCCCTTTGTGCGGCTGACTGATCCTCTCTGGCCTCAGGAACTATGAATTACCCACTAAGCCCAGACACATATTCATTCATTCATTCATTATATTTCTATATTTATCTCCATATGTTTTCACCAGTCACCAGCTTTGCTTTCCCAAATCTATATACTGATGTGCTACTTACAGCAGGAGCAAGGGAGCCTCAGCCTAGAAGTCTAAAAAAACAAAAACAAAAAAGGCGGGGATGGAACTAGCATATTTCAATTACATTTCCCCACACCTCCCTCTTTCATTGTTGGGGATGGAGACTTCATAAATAATACCGCTGTTATTACCCTAGGAAAGAAATCTCAGTTGATCAGTTTTAGTTGATTAATCGGTCAGTTAAACTTGCATATGGGTAAACATAAGAGTTCTGAAGCAATAAATGTTCTCTTTGTTTTTAAAGACTGACCTCTTCAGACAGGCCTACCCAGTGGAATTTTAAGAGTTTTTAGGATACTTTTGAAGGTTTTAAAGAATATTTTAATAATATTTACTATGTTTTTAACTAGTTATGTATTTTATATTTACGGTTGTTCCCCGTAACAAATATTTCCCCGTAAATATTTTATATTTACGGTTGTTCTCCACTTGATCTGAGTGGAGAAGAGGCGGGTAAGAAATATATTATTATTAGTAGTAGTAGTAGTAGTAGTAGTAGTATTATTTTAGATGTGGCATAGATTTCATAGATCATAGGGGCCTACAAGGCCATCGAGTCCAACCCCTGCTCAATGCAGGAAACTAGAGGAGGGGTCTCCCATCCAAGTAATAACCAGGCCTGACCCTGCTTAGCTTTCCACGCTCAGACAAGCTGAGCCAGCATGAGCCACAGGCCTTACTGTTGGAAGAGATATCCCATCTTGTTCGGCAGGAAAAAAATGGTGTGTGTGTGCCTCTTTTAAGGGAAAACAACACAGCTGTCTTGTGGCAGCTTAAAGACTAACAAATGTATCACGGCATAGCAAGCTTCCAGGGACTACAGCCCACATCATCAGATGCTGTCATTTAAGAGAGTGCTTGTCATCTGCCATTTCTGTAGTTGTATTACATATATTTTTAAAAAATATATGCTGCACAATTAGTTGTGGGCCCCTTTTAGTTGTTTGAAAGAGTTTTAAAAAACAAACAAAACAATTAATCCAACCATTTAATTAAAATACTACTGCAGCCCTAATGGATCCAAAAGATCCCACGAATGGAGTTCTGCTCTTGGAAAGGAAGCTATCTGCATCTCCTATTAAAAAGGGTGGGTTGTCTATTACCCCCACTTCCCCTTGTGCCCCCCTCCTGAAATCTACTCCAACAGGTCCAGGGGGGCTATCTCAAACAAATCCCTGCTCGGCCATGAAACTCACTGGGTGACTTTGGGCCAGTCACTGACTCTCAGCCTAACCTACCTCACAGGGTTGTTGTGAGGGTAAAAGGAGGAGGAGGAGGATTATGTAAGCTGCCTTGGGTTCCTTTCAGGAAAAAAGGCGGGGTATAAATATAATAAATAAATAAATAAATAAAATAAAATAAATGTGGGAGACTGCGGTAGGAAGAGGAAATGGGCAGACACCTCTTCTGTTAGCAGTATCCTCCACCACATCAAAGGCCCTTGAGTTCGCAGAAGGACTCCTTCCATGAATGGAATCCAAGGGCACCTTTGGATCCAATCAAGAACCTTCATAGAAACAAAGCCTGGTTCACATGATCAAGGCTGGTTCGCATGTGCGGGAGGCCATTTTGAATGTTCAAGTTGCAGTCGTGGCTTGTGTCATTTGAAGTTGGCAGGGGAGGGTGGTTTGTTGGTGTGGTTAACAAACCACTCACAACCCTAAAACAGCCCATGGGTTCTGGGTGGTTTGTTAACCATGCCAACAACCCACCCTTGTCGGGTTCGGACAACATGACAAACCACGGTTGCGGCTTGAACATTCAAAAGTTGCCTGGCATGCAGCAGCAGGAGCCACGACCCACCCAGGGATCACGCGAGCCCCACCTATGGATAACATCAGAACAGAAAGAAACATGGAAGAAGGTTCGGCGCACATACTCTTCTGTCCATGCCAAAACACACATTTAAGCAGCCAACCACCCGAAAGGGAAGAAATCATATAGAACTCCTATGGCAGAGGATCCCACAACACGGATGCCACTGCCAAAAAGACCTCCTTCCAGCTCTTCTTAGTGTAGGTTCACACATCAGAAGCTGGCTGGCACCAAGTGCTGACTAGCAGAAGCTACCTGCAAATGCCGGGGAGTGAAGCTGGGGCCTTCTGCATGCAAAGCACATGCTCTGCCCCCGAGCTCCAGGATGTCTCCATTCTCTTACATCAGTGGATCACACATAACAACACTGGAGGACTCTCAGGTGAGAGCATAATATAGCACAACCAGGTCGATTTATCAGGGATGGGGACTCGGACTCCAGGACTCGGCTCGTGAGTCGGACTGAGCCCCCCCTCTGACTCAAGTCAGACTCGAGTCCCAATATTTTTAATGGGACTCAAGACTCGACTCGGGACTCGAGACCAAGGACTCTTCAACATCCCTGGGCTGTGCCAGAAGGAGTGGAGAGGAGCGTGATCGTCGGCGAAGATTTTGTTTTTTAAAATCATTTCCCTAAAATGCAACCTTTCAGACATTTTGGGTTTGGCTGCCTCTGCCTGCCTGCCTCCTCTGCCTGCCTGGTCTCTTCTTAAGCAGTTCCACAGTTTGAATTGTCCAAGACAAACGCCTCTGCCTGGCTGCTTTGGGGTTCCCTGCCTCCTCTGCCTGCCTGGTTATTTTTATTTTGGGTTTGTCTGCATGGTCTGTTCTTGTCAAAATCAGTTGCAGAGTTTTGAAATAAAAAGGCACACTTGTGCCTAGAATTTATTTAAGCCACACATCTGAAGTAGCCTTATTTTGTTGGGGGGAAAACCCATTGATTTTAATAGGAACTCGTGGAGTCAGCTTTGGGAGTGACTCGTGACTCACCATTTTCGACCAAGGACTCGGACTCGAGACTCGGGTCCAAAGACTCGTGACTCGACTCGTGACTCGAGACCAAGGATTCTTCAACATCCCTGCGATTTATGCAAGATTACCTGGAGAACATGCTAGTGGAAGACCGACAACTTGGTCTTCTGCGTGGGTTCAATGCTAAGGGGGTAGCGAGTCCTGGGGCGGCCTTCTCTGAGGTCCCGAGCGACTATCACCCTTAGCCCAGAATAAAGGGATAACTTATAGCTACAGAAGTATCTTTTAGAAAACAAGTTTATTTATAACATTATCTTCGCAAACCCAGACACACGCCAGCAATACAGCTTATCAGTACGGTACAAAGTAGCAAGCAAGAAGTCTCAAGGACACCGTGATTTCAGGGCTCTCAGCTAGTTAGTTCAGCTCGGGTCCCGGCAGAGGCCCGGTCAACCGCACGCTGCTAGCTGGGTTCTTGGCAGAGGCCCAGTCTACCCAAGCGGCTAGCTGGGTTCCCGGCGGAGGCCCGGTCTACCCAAGCGGCTAGCTGGGTTCCCAGCGGAGGCCCGGTCTACCCAAGCGGCTAGCTGGGTTCCCGGCGGAGGCCCGGTCTACTTAAGCGGCTTGTGAGTGATTTCAGCTTGGTTTCCCGGGGGTCCGGTCAACCCAAGCGACCAGTGATTTCAGCTAGCTGGAGCGTGCCGGGTGCGGCTACCCGGGGTTGCCGATCTTTCGTTTCCTTACCCCAGGCATGGGGCAAGATTGCTGATCAGGTCTAACAACTCAGTTCCCTTGCTGCAGGGTGTTTTATACCTTGGTGTTTCAGGTAGCCCCTCCCTCCGTGCTCAGGTGGGTTGACACCCTCCCTGAGGGGCGGCCTTTTAGGTCAGGTGGGGTGACGCCCTCCCCCCCCCCATGGGATGGGATCCCTTTGAAGCCACTTGCTTAATGGTCTCATCTTATGGTGTTGAGTGGCCATTTCTTAGGGGTGCCGAAGTGTCTGCTCTGGAGAGGTATTCAAGTCTTATGTAGATGGGGCTGATATGCAAGAGCATTGACAAACCTGGGGATGCTTCTTGCCTTCCCCCCTGGGGTGATTCTATGCAGATGTTGTTTGTCCCCTTTGTCATCTGTGGAGACTAGCTGTCTCCCCCCCCCCTCCCCGTCTCCTTCTCCCCTCCTTGGTGAGTGTGTGTGTGTCTCTTAAAATAAGTCCTGTTCCTGGACCGCAACACCTCAAAAACACACACAAAGGAATCGTTCAGCTCCACAGCATTCCGCCGGGGAAAGGCCCTGGCAAAAAGCACACACACATGCTTGGCACGCAGAAAGTCCCACATGCAACCCCCGGCATCTCCAGGGAGGGTTGGGAAGGACCTTTGCCTGAAACCCTGCACAGCCACTGCAAGGTAGCGTCTGAAGTTCCTGAACATCACAGTCTCTGAACCTGACGAAGCATGTGCTTTGCCACTGAGCTCTTTTCCATTCAGGCTTCTTCTCCTCCTTAAAAAAAGGATAAGCCCAGTCATGCCAGATGAGCATTTACAAAAGGGATATTGGACAATCCTCTTGCAAGCAAGATGTGCTGGAGGCTGACAATCCTCAAGGAGGGGTGAGGAGGGCGGAGAACCTTTTGATGCCAGGAGTTTAACAGTAAGTGTGGCCTCCTAATGACACCTCTTGGAAAGACTGGTAAACACAGTTGGGCCAGAGGCAACTCTTTGCAAACAGCACCAGGTGTCAGCAAGAATGGAAAGATACAGAGCTGCGTTTTGAGAAGGATAGAGGAGTCCCTTCCATTGGATTCTTAATCTCATGGGGGGGGGAAAGGGGTGTGAGAGAGAAAGCGGGGCAGACGTTGAACCCAAGGGAGCTAATGTCATATAGTAACCAACAGTACAATCCTATCACAACTTTACCCAACTGAAAAGGAGCCGCCAGTAACTCCCATTTCTGGACTAGCTGGAGAATCCGGAAACTCTTGAAAGGGTGGAGGCCACTGACAAATGTGGGCCCATGGCTAACGCTGGCTCAGCTTGTCTGAGTGTGGAAAGCTAAGCCGGGTCAGGCCTGGTTATCACTTGGATGGGTGATAACCAGTTTCCTGCATTGAGCAGGGGGTGGGACTCGATGGCCTTGCTGGCCCCTTCCAACTCTATGATCTATGAATCTATAAAATCTATACGTGTCAATTCAAGACTTAGAAGTGAGAGGGTTATATCGCCAGCTGGGAGATATTGTGCCCCCCCCTTTGGTGCACTTACTTCATTTGCATCCCCCCCCATTTTTCAGTGCTTCTGAATTGCACACTGATGGGTTCCTCCTGTCTCTTACTGTTATCTCTCCCCCAGCCCTTCACAACTGTGCACAATTTGGTCTACAGGCAGTCCTCGAGTTAAGAACGTCCGACTTACAGATAACCCATACTCCAGAACAAACTTCTGGCTTCCCCGGCGCTACGTCGTTTACGTAGAGTACATAGCATAGTATACTAAGCAATTTGCATAATTTACACAATTTGCGTAAATGCCGGTTTTAACGTATAGAACGCTATGCTGTTCTGCCCTACAGACAAATTTGACTTAAAGACATTCTTAAGAACGGAAGTCGTTCGTAACCTGGGAACTGCCTGTATCTGCAGCCTGGCCTTGTCTAGTTCCTTGTATGTTACCTACTTCACTTCAATGCTCCCTCTGACAGCTGAAATCGAGAAGGCAAGACTGCACATAGCAGACAGCCAAATCTGTGCTTTTGTGCACTTGCAACAGACCAACAAAAAAATCATTAAAAAAAATATATCTGACCCCCTTTGCGCATTTCTGAGGCACTGAAAAAATAAAATAATTTTAAAAGGTGGTGAACGAAGTGCTCTGAAAAGGGGTAGCGATCATAGCAGGGAGGGGGCCAGGATGAGAGACAAGATGGGTTGTGCCACAAAGGACACTGGGATACGTGTGGGCAGCTAGCTGGAGGACTGCGGAGGAAACAAGCCATGCCGAGCCGCCATTCACCCAATAGTCTGTGGGGGCAATGTGGGTTGGTCAATCCTCCAGGGTGGCTTAACGTTATGTGGAACAGGGGGGCTTCGCGTTATCCAGCAGGGCTCTTATGTTCTTAAATGCAGCACAGCAGCCTATTGGATATCTCCTGTCATCACCACCATTGACAACTTCACATGACTTTCCAGGAAAGGGCTTGCCACGTTCTAGAAATATTTCCTTCAGCTTGGAAATATTGGTAAATACTCTGTAGCGGTAGAATCTGCAGGGAGTGTCTTTTGTGGGGGAAGGAGAAACGTGTGTGCTCAATCCTGATTTAGGCTTCTAAAGTAGCCTGGACTACTCGCTTTACTTTTCACATTGTTATCACTGCTGGCTGTCCGAGCAATAAGACAATGGAACCAACTACCTAGGGATTCCTGCATTGAGCGGGGGGTTGGACTCAATGGCCTTGTAGGCCCCTTCCAACTCTACTTTTCTATGATTCTATTATTCTATCACCACTTTTTTTTCACCAGCTAACTAGTCTTGCATGTTAGAATTTTGAACTGCACCAATCTTCTTTTGGAACTGTACATTTTTTTCCCTGGAACACTGGGCATTGTATCTGGTTGTTCATTTTCAAAATGCGCTAATACTATCAGAGAACAGGCCTGCCCTTTCTGGTAGATCCAGTGTCTGAGCAATTAATAAATTAATAATAATAATAATAATAATTTGCACTGCTGCTACATTCCATTTCACAAACCCCCCTGCATCTCCCTAAAAACCCCCAACAAAACTGGACACAGGATAATAACACTGGACAACATTGCATGGTTGTCATACACTACTCTAATTCTCCCTCTCCCACAGCAAAATGTGTATAACACTAGACTATTTTGCAGGGCTGGTATAACCCACACTTTCTCAGCCTCATCCCCTCAGTCCCTCATCCATCATGGATTTCCATGTTTGAATACCACACAAATGGCCATTCGGACCATTTGCATCAGAGCCACAGAGTAACTGAGATCAGCTGCTGGTTCACCCTTAGCACATTGCTGCTTTTTATTTTATTTATTTATTTATTACATTTATCAATCGCCCATCTGGCCGGTCACCCGGCCACCCTGGGCGATGTACAATTAAAATACAATAAAACACAATAAAAATATAATAATTAAAACAATATAAAAAATTCTCATTAAAAACCTAACCCACCCCATATTCCCGCCTGAACAGCCATGTTTTTAATGCACGGCGGAAGCTCATCACGGAGGGGGCATGGCGAAGGTCACTAGGGAGGGAGTTCCATAATGTGGGGGCCGCCACAGAGAAGGCCCTCTTCCTAGTCCCCACCAGCCTGGCTGCTCTGGCTGATGGGATAAGGAGAAGGCCGTCCGTGGCAGACCTTGTTGAGCGGCCTACTTGATGTTGCTGGAGGCGCTCCTTGAGATAAGCTGGGCCGGAGCCGTGTAGGGTTTTAAAGGTCAAAACCAACACCTTGAATTCGGCTCGGCAAGCAACTGGTAGCCAGTGCAACTCTTTAAGTTTCTAGTCCCTGTGACTGTGAAGGAGAGGCTCAAAAGTAGATGGCTAATACCTGGCGAAAACTCAGCAAGCTGTATAGATGTGCGAGCAGATATATCCCTCCAGAGGAAAGGGAGAAACACGTGCCTTGTACAGCTCCTTGACCTTCCCCATAACTGTCTTGAAACAGAATGACCGAATAGATGTAGATTTTCTTAGTTTTCCCAGCTCCAAATTGTTACAGTATTAAAAAAAACAAAAACAAAAAAACAGCCCAGCATCTCTCCACATATCAGGGCATCCTAAAGCAACCTTGCACCAATATGTTCCAAATTGCCTCAGTTTACCCAGAATAATCCTTATTCACACTTGGTCCTGGGAAATTATCATCCCCTTATTTGCCTTTGGGGGATGGCTTGTTAAAATTTGGGTGAGAGTTGTCACTCTTCAGGGATTAGTTCTTTCCAGGGGTGCTCTAGAGCAGCCTTCCCCAACCTGGTGCCCTCCAAATGTGCTGTACTACAACTTCCATTATCCCCAGTCGGCATGGTCAATAGCCACTTGATTATTTCCCCCCATTCCTCTGTGCTGATCTGCCACAAATAGTACTACTTGAAAGCCTTGTTATCATAGAATCATAGAAAAGTAGAGTTGGAAGGGGCCTACAAGGCCATGGAGTCCAACCCCCTGCTCAATGCAGGAATCCAGGTCAAAGCATCCCTGACAGATGGCCGTCCAGCTTCACCTTGAATGCCTCCAGAGTGGCCTCCAGAATCACCTCATTCACTCACCAGAGCAACTTACTCCAGTTACTTCAGTGGATGACGCATGGTGGAACTCCTACCAGGTCTGAAAAAGTCTAGGAAATGCACACCTCCATGTTCCTGCTCCATTACTCTACTGCACCCCCTCCACTACACAGAACTGCTCAGTTTCGGCAAAGTTGCTGAATTATGTGCCTTCAGGACATTTTTATTTATTAATTATTATCATTATCATTATTATTGTTGTTGTTATTATTATTATTATTATTAATAATAATAATAATAATAATAATAATACCCTGCCTTTTTTCCTGCAAGGAACCCAAGGCGGCTTACATAATCCTCCTCCTCTCCATTTTTATCCTCACAACAACCCTGTGAGGTAGGTTAGGCTGAGAGCCAGTGACTTGACTGAAGTCACCCAGTAAGCTTCATGGCCGAGCAGGGACTAGAACCCGGATCTCCCAGGTCCCAGTCCAACACTCTCACCACTACGCCACACTGGCTCTGCCATGATATGCCCAGAGACCAACAGCTTTGTCTACAGCTCTGCCCACACCAACAGATAATCAGTCACACTCCATCCACGATGCATGCCAGAAGTACCACCCAGCTGATATGGGTGCAGCAACAGTTACAGTTGCTAGTGCCCCCCTGCTCTGCCCATGAATCTCTAACTGCCCCTTCTCGCCCCTTCTCGAGTCTGAAGAAGCTAGACCCATCTTTCACAAGGATGGGTCTAGCCACACCTATGGCTTGCGGTGCATCGTGAAAAACGCCAACATTTATGTGGCATTGGAAGTTGACCAAGTGGGTCACTAAACCAGTGGCGCAACCATCCTCAAAAGAAAGAAAGAGGTGGCAAAGAAACTGGCAAGAGAAGAACTCACGCACATAATTTTTTAAGAAAAGAAAAGGCAGTCCCTGCAGACTTCCTGACTTGAGCGCCCAGTGCTGCAGCATCGCAGAGCTAACACAAACTCTCTGGTCCTTTCACAGTCCTTCTTCTGTCTGAGAGATAAACAACAATTGTCATGATGTCATGTGGGGGGCTGGCTGACCGGTCGATGAACCCTGAGCCACAAAAGAGGCAGGAGGTGCCAATTCTCCCCACCCGCCAGCGTGTGACACACACACACACACAGGAACCAATCAAGACTGCTTTGATGCCAGGCCTCCTGTACTGATACAAACTTCCCCTCAACTCTGTAAACCACAACCAGGCTTCCAGGTGGCAAATGTTGCCGGCCAGATGGGCGATTAATAAATGTAAATAATAAATAAATAAATAATGTGCCAGAGGAGGAGAATTCGCTGAGAGGAGGGGTTGGGGGATGCATGGTCTCACAAGGACTTGCCTTCCACCCAGTCACCTCCGCTGAGCGCACAAGGGGCAGAATGGGGTGGTAGGAGTTCCACCATGCGCGAGTGGAATGCATGGCTTCAGACCTCTGTGTGTGTGTGTGTGTGTGTGTGTGTGTGTGTGGAACATAAGCATAGCTACCATGTCTCTCACCTGAAATCTGGAATACTACCATCACAATAGCGCAGCCTTCGGATTCTACCAGCTTGTTTTTGTTGAATGTGTGGACAAGGCCATCCATCAAAGACGACTCCGGAGAATGATGGGCTTCTCTGGAAGAGCTTTGCTCTCCAGCTGCCAGGCCAAGAGGCAGGACTGCCTACCTAGCGCTCTTCTACAGGTTGTGATCTGGTTGTGCCATATGCTGGCACAACCAGATCAAACATGTGGCTTGATTGATTTTCAACCCCTCTACAGAGCAATGGGGACCAGTGATCTCACCGTGTAGCATGTGCATGCGGAGTTCAAAGATCACCTGCAAACGCAGTAGGTGGCCTTAGGGCAGTGTTCTCCAACCTCGGGTCCCCAGATGTTTTTGGCCTACAACTCCCAGCATGCCCCAGCATGCCCCAGCATGCCCCAGCTACGCTGGCTGGGGCATGCTGGGAGTTGTAGGCCAAAAACATCTGGGGACCCAAGGTTGGAGAACACTGCCTTAGGGGAAGCCACTATTCTCCCTCCCCACCTCACACACACCAGTAGGGGGACAATGATATGGACCTACTTTACAGGGTTGTCGCAAAGTTTAATAGGTTAAAGCAGAAGCAATTTGATAAGCTACAATGTTGTTATTCTTTAAAAAGTCAGGCTTGACGTATCCCTCAGCTCCGCCACCCTTTAAGCATGGAAAACTAAACACACACGTACAAACATACTTCGCACATTTCCGTTCACAGACGCACACATACACAGGCAAACAAACACTCATGCTGTTGGCTGCCATACCACACACGGGATAACATTCGTCCTCCGGTGATTCCGGGTGCCGGTGATCCCATAATAAGTAATAACTCTAAACTTCAGCAAAGCAGATGAGCATCTACTACACAGCGTGTGTACATGCAGGACAGAGATTTCCTCAGCCTCTTTTTCTTGCCACTAGTCTGTTATTCTCTCAGGCGACATTTTCTTAAAGGAAAACCCTAAACCGAATCCTATCCCGCCAGACCTCTGGCGATAAACGTATTGCTTAGTATTTTAGTTTTACAGGAAGACACTGCAATGAGATGTAATTAAGGAGGTGGCAGCCTAAAAAGGGCAGCTACAGACTGCCTACCTAGAGCTACCCAAGTTAATTAGGTATAATTTATGGCCAAATCAAAAAAAGAGAAGGGGGTGGGGGGAGAAAGACAACACAAGCAATTTAAACTCCACCAAGGTACCCTTCAATTGCCAAGTCTATTAATTAGAATCCATTTAATTCCTGCTGGGACAAAGGTCAAACCCCACGAGCTTGACCCTTCCCTGCTGGCGTCAGCATTATCAAGCAGTGGCTTCAGTGGGGCCGGGCTGTGCGTAACTATGCCAGGCTCTTTGCTGCAGAAAAGGGGGCTGAGACAGCCCATTAAGGTCCCTCGTGGGTAACTTCTGCCTTATTCCCAATGCTAACGGCCCACATTTGATCTCTCTTTCAGTCATCACACAGAAAGCTGCTGTTCCTCAACTCCTGGGGCTTCCTAACACCCCACACACACACAACTTATCAGCCAATGGAGACTTTTCCCTTCTAAGTCTAATTAACAGATATGGTGTGTGTGTGTGTGTGTGTGTGTGTGTGTGTATGTATGGGGTGTGTGTGTTGGTGATTTACATCAGCCTCTCCACTGCAGTTCCTGACAAAATTCACACACTCTGCTGCACCTGCTATTTATTTATTTAAAATATTTCTAAACCACCCTTGATCCAGATGGATTCCAGGGCAGACACCAATATAAATACAATTAAAAAACAAGAGGCAGGGGGAAAAACTATAGAAACAAAAATATAGAGACAACCACACCATCTGAAATGCCTTGGCAAATAATAATTTTAAAAAGTCTTAACCTGGTGTCGAAAAGACTGTAATGTTGTAGCCAAAGTCTACACCCTTTGGGGAGGGTGTTCCAAAGTCATGGTACAACCACTGAAAATGATACCACCACCACCACTCCTTTGTAGATATGTAGCATACCTCCCCTGTGAAAGGTGCTCCGAAAAGGGCCTCTATCATCATCATCATCATCATCATCATCATCATCATCATCATCATCTATTTATTTATTTAATTTTTATACTGCCCAATAGTTGAAGCTCTCTGGGCAGTTCGCAGCAATTAACAAGACAGTCCCTGCCCGCAGGCTTACAATCTAAAAAGACACAACACAAATTATTATTTGTATCCCGCCTTTCTTCCAACACTGGGACCCAAGAGATCTTAAGGCATGGACAGGTTGCCATGAGAAGAGGCACTTCAGCAGGTATTTTTGTGCAAAGCCATTTAGAGCACCTTCAATTGGGCCCAGAAGCACACAGGTAATGGGTACAGTACTTTTACAATTGGTGTCATAGGAGCATACCTGGCTGTACCAGTTAGAATTCTGGCAGCTGGTTTCTGCACTAACTGAAGCTTCCTAGCAGTCTTCAAGGGCAGCCCCATGTATAATGCAATACAGCAGCCTTTGCCAACTTGGTGCCCTCCAGGTATGTTGTGCTGGAACTGCCACAATTCCCAGCCAGCATGGCCACTGGCAATGGGAATTATGGGAGCTGCAGTCCAAGACATCTGGAAGAAACCAGGTTGGGGAAGGCTGTGGTACAGTAATACAACCGGGACGTTACTAGAGCATGGATCACCATGGCCAGACCAGACTATGCATGTCTAGGAATGGCAGCAGGTGAACCAGCTGAAGCTGGTAAAGATATTCCATGCCACCGAGGCCACCTAGACCTTCAGTGACAAAGCTGGGATCAAGGAGCATCTTCAAGTTGCAAACCTGCTCCTCAAAGTGGGACTGCAACCCCATCCTGATCTTAAGGCATGGGCAGGCTGGTATGGGACGAGGTGGTCCCTCGGGTATCTGGGTCCCGCACACTGGATATTGAACACCCACTCAGTGGACATGGGAACCATCTAACCACCGTGCCTTCATCTGGTCAGGATTCGGCTTCAGTTTATCAGGCCTCACGCAGCCCATTTCTCAATCCAGGCACTGTTTCACACCTGCACCCCCTCACCTGACTCACTTGATAAAGAGAAACAGAATTGGGTATAGTAGTTTTGTTTGGTTGTTTGTTTGTTTAAAGCATAGCCATGATTGCCAGTGATGCATTTAGCATCCCATATAATGCTGGCTGATTGTTTCTCTTTGAAATCTGCACATTTAACCCCCTTTAAAAACAGAAAACAAGGGGTTGAATGGGAGGCTGTTGGGAGAGGTAAAAACAAAACAAAAACCTTCCTATTCAAAATGTCCTTAATCCCGTTAATTTAGAACGGTCTTTTCAGTTGCAGATTTGTGTGCTCACCCCATGTCTCCCTTCCAGCCCTCCACTTTCGCTTCTTCCCCACTGTAGTTCCTTTCTCTACTCTACCCTTCCAATCATGGCAATCTTTCTCCCTAGCTGCTCCAAAAATAAAAACCAGGGCTCTGGCAGAGGTAGCACAGGATGGAAGATTCATTCCTCCATGTGGGGAAATGGGAAATTGGTCTAGATGCCTGGGACATCACTGCAGGAGCCTCTAGGGCAGTGTTCTCCAACCTTGGGTCCCCAGATGTTTTTGGCCTACAACTCCCAGCATGCCCCAGCCAGCTATGCTGGCTGGGGCATGCTGGGAGTTGTAGGCCAAAGACATCTGGGGACCCAAGGTTGGAGAACACTGCTCTAGAGTGAGCTCCCATTTCCCAACCAGGGGTGGTGAGTGTTCCTGGAACTTAAAGAGGGGTGTCAAGACCACGATCAGGTGTCAAGAAATGTGAGAGTGGTTGAGCACCTTGGGTCAGCTGTCGGCCATCTGTGGGGTCTGGGCCTTGGCAGCCGCATGACCCTAGACACCAGCCCAGATTACATTCCCCTCTTCCTTCCTTCTTTTCTTGCATTTATGATCAATGCAAAAATAAACCATCCACCCCTCTGCTCCCCACAGTATGTGTCTAGGTATCATAGGGAATGAATGCAAACATGTACATCTTCTGCTATGCTTACAAATGAAGGCTGGGACTCTTTTCAGGAAACAGTATAAAGCAGGCCATTGGTCTGCTTAGCTCAGTATTCTCTCTATTGACTGGCATCAGCTCTCCAGGGTTTCAGATGGAGGTCTTACTCAACCACGCCTGGAGATTCCTGGGACTGAACCTGGGACCTCATCAGAGGGCCCCCACCCACTCAGCACTTGGAGATCCACCCAGGATCCGCTTCAGATCTGAGGGGGCCCTGGGCAAAGTGCCTCCTGGTGCACCCCCTCTTACACTGATGAGGCTCCTTAGGTTAACCCTAAAATCGACCACTTATCCCCCATGGCTACTAGCACCCTAACTCTTAATCCCAAATTGCCCCACAGCCCTTGCAGAAAAATACTGGGAAATCTAGCCCTTTGAATACAGAAGACGTTACGCAGTGAAAGCAAGTGGATGCAAACGGGGCGATCAGTTTGCATTTTCTGTGCATATACAACAAAGTCAGAAAGCATTCTGAAATATGGGCGCCCATAGAGCTTCATAGGTGCAGCACAGTCTCCCAATTGTGTCATAGAAGATGTTGTCTAGATGAACCATCTAGATGCCACCACTCCAACTGAAAGTCTGCGACAGCCTACACCAGTGTTCTCCAACCTTGGGTCCCCAGATGTTTTTGGCCTACAACTCCCAGCATGCCCCAGCCAGCGTTATATGGGATATAATGCTGGCTGGGGCATGCTGGGAGCTGGCTGGGGCATGCTGGGAGCTGGCTGGGAGCTGGCTGGGGCATGCTGAGAGTTGCAGGCCAAAAACATCTGGGGACCCAAGGTTGGAGAACACTGGCCTACACACAAGTCTTTCTTCCACCCTTGCCTCTGTCGCTCCGTCTCTCACACCCTTTATTTGTTTGGCTCAAGCTGCCTGGCCCCAGTCCAGGTCTTGCCTACAAGATCAACATTTCTGCCCGTCCTTAAGGTCGTGAATCAGCAGAAGGAGCAGCTGCCAACTCAAAGCGGTTGAGTAAAATGACTGGAGTTACATAATCATTGTGGAAGAGAAATCTCTTTGTGAAACCACATGAAACAGGTGGCAACCAACCAAGGAGAGCCACAAGGGGAAGTGAAATTCAGTTTGAGGAGCAATGAGGTGAACAAGAGGTAAGTGTTGTTGCTCAGGGAAGCACCTAAATGTCCACAACGTGGAAGGAAGGATCAGAGCCACATGGGTGCTCAGAACTTTCTGCAACATCTTCAGTTGCCTTCAATGAGAGCAGGGCAAGATCTGGACATGTCTAGGAGGAGGAGCCTGTTGGCAAGGTGTATGTACCGGAAGCCGGCTAGGCTTTGAAAGTAGCCATTTGGAGCCACCTTGCCCATGGGCCCATCAAAGGTGCTTGGAAAGGCGACTGAGGGTGCTTGGCAAACCATTGAGGTGACTGAGGGTGCTTGGCAAACCATTGAGGGTGCTTGGGGAAACCATCTGAATGTAAATGTGTCGCGGACTGCGCTCTCCTGCCCCGGGCACAGATTATGCAGGTGGAATGTGGGGCAAAGAATGTGCTCTGTCAGGCTTTCTCTCCACACACATAATGAGGCTCAGCTCTAATAATATAGACAGGAGCCCTGCTGGATCAAGACCAAGGGTCCAGGTAGTCCAGCATCCTGCACCTCCCAGTGGCCAGCCAGCTGCCACTGCGAAGCCCACAAATAGGACATGAAGGCAATAGCCCTACATTAACAACTGGCATTCAGAAGTAGACAGCTTCTGAATGTGAAGGTTCCATTGAGCTATCACAGGGGTGGGCAACACGTGGCAACATGCCCCACACGCAGCCCCACTGGCTGTTTTTGTGGCCCTTCCTGCCACATTTGCCACAGTGGTGACAAAAAAAGCAGCAATATTCCTTTAAAACAAGGCATGCGAGAAGCATGCGCCTTACTGGGAATCAGAATTGTGCTCCTGGAAACGCAATTCTGCTTTCCAACAAGGCATGCACTCCTCGCATGCTTTGGTTTAAGGGGAAATCACTGCTTTTTTGCTGCTGCATTGTCCTATCTCAGCAGGCAAAATCAGCAGCGCAACGGCAGCA
Organism: Shinisaurus crocodilurus; assembly: GCA_021292165.1. NCBI lineage: Eukaryota > Metazoa > Chordata > Lepidosauria > Squamata > Shinisauridae > Shinisaurus > Shinisaurus crocodilurus. Next base: position 30,678,671 of record CM037886.1, read on the forward strand.
ATCTTGGCAGCGGCAGGGACTGCTGTGCCCCCTGGTCGGTTCCACAGAGTTCTTGGCCTTTGTTCCTGTGCAAGTTGCCCACCCCGAGATATCATGACGAACAGACATGTACCCCCCCCATGAAGCCTTCTAATCCCACCAGGCCCATCACATCTTGTGGTGGTGAATTCCATACATTTTAAATATGTGTTGTGTGAAGCAGGACTTCTTTGGTCTGCCCCACTTCTACAGCCCATCAGCTTCATTAGATGAAGTGCTAGTATGTTCCCTGAGGATATGCAGAGTGCCTTTCTGAGAGCCACCCCTCACAATTCTGGGGTTGCTAAGGAAGACAGAACTGGTTCAAGCAGCAGAACTTTCTTGCTTAGACCTTTGCCTGACCAATAAAAAGCATTTTTATCTTTGAGAAATCATGGAGGACAGGTGAAGTGCCAGATGACTGGAGGAGGGCAAATGTTATTCCTATCTTCAAAAAGGGCAAGAAGGAAGAACCTGGGAACTATAGGCCAGTCAGTCTGACATCAATCCCTGGGAAAATTCATGAGCAGATTATAAAGAAGTCAGTCTGCAAGCACCTTGAAAACAATGCAGTGATTACTAGAAGCCAGCATGGATTTGTCAAGAACAAATCCTGCCAGACTAATCTGATCTCATTTTTTGATCGGGTATCCTCCCTTGTGGACTATGGGAATGCTGTGGACATCATATATCTGGACTTCAGCAAAGCTTTTGACAAAGTGCCTCATGATATCCTGATTAGTAAGCTAGCTAAAAGTGGGCTGGACGGAACAACGATCAGGTGGATTCACACTTGGCTACAGAATCAGACTCAAAGAGTGCTTATCAATGGTACCTTCTCAAACTGGGGAGAGGGAACGAGCGGGGTACCACAGGGCTCGGTCCTGGGCCCAGTGCTATTCAACATTTTTATTAATGACTTGGATGAGGAGGTGCAGGGAATGCTTATCAAATTTGCAGATGACACAAATTTGAGTGGAACAGCTAATACTCTGGAAAACAGAAACAAAATGCAAAGCGATCTCGATAGGCTGGAGCACTGGGCCGAAAACAACAGAATGAAATTTAATAGGGATAAATGCCAAGTGCTGCACGCTAGGGAAAGGAAACCAAATGTTACAGAATGGGGGACACTTGCCTCAACAATACTACAAGTGAGAAGGATCTTGGAATTGTGGTAGATCATAAGCTGAATATGAGCCAGCAATGTGATGTGGCTGCAAAGAAGGCAAATGCTATTTTGGGCTGCACTAATAGAAATACAGCTTCCAAATTGCGGGAAGTACTAGTTCCCCTCTACTCGGCACTGGTTAGGCCTCATCTTGAGTACTGCGTCCAGTTCTGGGCACCACACTTTAACAAGGATGTAGACAAACTGGAGAGGGTTCAGAGGAGGGCAACAAGGACGATAAAGGGACTGGGAACAAGGCCCTATGAGGAGAGACTGAAAGAACTGGGCATGTTTAGCCTTCAGAAGAGGAGACTGAGGGGAGATATGATCGCACTCTTCCAGTACTTGAAGGGATGTCACACAGAGGAGGGCCAGGATCTCGTCTCGATCATCCCAGTTTGCAGGACACAGAATAATCATGGGCTCAAGTTACAGGAACCTAGATTCCACCTAAACATCAGGAAAAATTCCTGACTGTTAGAGCAATAAGACAATGGAATCAACTACCTAGGGAGGTGGTGGGCTCTTCCACTCTGGAGGCATTCAAGGTGCAGCTGGACAGCCATCTGTCGGGGATGCTTTGACCTGGATTCCTGCATTGAGCAGGGGGTTGGACTCGATGGCCTTGTAGGCCCCTTCCAACTCTACTTTTCTATGATTCTATGATTTAAAAACTATTTATCTGCCTTTACATCCCATATAGGTCTTTACAGAGACAATAGTTATTCCTGTGCTGCAGATGGGATGGGGGTGGGTAACCTCCGTGATTTGCCCCTGGCCACATAGTGGAGGGGCAAGGTTTAAACCAGGGACTTTGTGATTCATAGCCACAATTGCTACCACCATCTCGCTGTTTAATGATAAAGCGGAGTGTGACTGAATCATCCTGCGCATGTACACACACACATGTGCTGTTCAAATTGTGGGAAGTAATAGTTCTCTCCCATAGTTCTCTGGGGGACTGGGTCCAGCTGGGTGCCATATTTAAGAAGGACATTGACAGACTGGAGCATGTCCAGAGAAGAGCCACCAGGATGGTGTGGGGTCTGGAAACCATCCTATGAGGAGCAGTTGAAAGAGCTGGGGATGTTTAGCCTGGAGAAGAGAAGTTGAAGAGGAGACAGGACAGCGGTCCTCAAATATCTGAAGTGCTGCCATGCAGAAGATGGAGCAGACTTATCTAGGGGACAGCAATAGAACCAACAGGAGGAAATGGCAGGGAAGCAGATTTCAGCTAAATATGAGAAGAAACGTCCTAACACTGAGAGCTGTTCAGCAGTGGAACAGACTGCCTTGGGAGGTGGTGGATTTTCCCTCACTGGAGGTATTTAAGCAGAGCCTGGACTACCCTCTGTCAAGGATGCGGTAGTTGCAAGATCCCTACACTGAACAGGGGGTTGGCCTTGATGACATCTAGGGTACCTCCAAAGTCTAATATTCCAGTATTCTACAAGTTGCAGGGTGTTTGAATAGGGACTAGTTGTGCAGAGGAGAATGGATCTAAACCAAAGTTCAGTATGGACTCGCATATACACCCCTGACAGCTCTCTTGGTTAGCTCATCAAAGGGTTTAATCACAGATATGTGGTTTATGTGTTGCTGCCCATCTCAGCCTTAGAAACCCCATCTGCCCAAACCGTATAGTACAGAAATATTGGCCTCCTTTGCATAAATACTGACGACAAAGAATAAAATAGTCTCTTGCAGGTAAATCAAAAGATACACCTCCAGACTGCCAGAAAATTTCACGCAGATCTCAGCTCAGGCACACACACACACACCCCTCAGTTTTGTACAAGTTGAGACAAGACTTGCACTCCGTTCACCATGAGACCAGTCGGCATCTCTCTGCTATTTTAAAGGCCCTGAGCAGATTTTCCAGCTATGCATACGCATACACACACACACACACACAGTGCAGTCCCCTCCTCTTTGGAATTTTGCCACCAATCAAAATCTAAGGGCTCTGTCCTGTTCCCCTGGCTAACTGTGTGACCCAACCAGCTCCTCTGGTTCTGTCTCCCTGTGGCTTACTCTGGCTCAGCTTGTCTGAGCGTGGAAAGCTAAGCAGGGTCAGGCCTGGTTATTACTTGGATGGGAGACCCCTCCTCTAGTTTCCTGCACTGAGCAGGGGGTTGGACTCGATGGCCTTGTAGGCCCCTTCCAACTCTATGATCTATGAAGTCTATGAAGCCTCCCATTCAGTTTTTTTGAAATACGCTCACCAAATGTAGCTCATTTTGTAGCGCACTGGCTTGGTTCAGTGCGGCACATCCCAGGCTGTGCGATGGCTCAGTCCCTGCCGTTGCTCCTTAAAGGGTCTTGGGTAACTTGGCTGGGGAAGACAAGCTCTGGCTCAGACTTTGGAGAGGTGCAGCCAGCCAGATTAGAGCGCACTGGGTTGGATGGACCAGTGGGTTGATTTAGGGTGCTTCTAGACAATGCTTTTAATGTGCAATCACTCTGCCAATGTTCATGAAATTTTATGGGAGGGTCCAGTCATAGCTGTCATCTGCTTGTAACTCTCCCGTGTTTGCCCACCACTTCTTCTGCCTTTTCTCTTAACAGCGAAAATAAGGAAGGAAAGATGGAAGAGCTGCACAATACCTTCTGATTGTTAGCGCTAGGGCCCCTTTCTTTGGAAGCACCCTTAGGATAAAGCAGATCTTCTGAGAGGGTCTTGGTAGGGGCAGGAATGAACAAGTCATGTAGACCAAGCAGAAGTTGACCCAGCTAGCCCTTCTGCATTTCTTCATGCAATGCAAAGTTTAATGCAAGATGTGGTCACGCAAGGTGTGGCTTAGATCAGTGTTCTCCAACCTTGGGTCCCCAGATGTTTTTGGCCTACAACTCCCAGCATGCCCCAGCATGCCCAGCTACGCTGGCTGGGGCATGATGGGAGTTGTAGGCCAAAAACATCTGGGGACCCAAGGTTGGAGAACACTGCCTTAGATTACTTTAAAGGGGGGGGGTGTCAGACAGATTCGTGGAGGAAAGGGCTATTGATGTCTACTAGTCTTGATGGCCAAGCAGAACCGCCATGCTCAAAGCCAGTCTGACTCCTAATACCAGTTACTGGGGAAGAGTGTGTGTGTGTGTGGGTGTGGTGGGGGAAGATTGTTGCCTTCACGCCCCGCTTGTGTGGCTTCCCTAAGGGCGCAATCCCATGCATGTTTAGACAGAAAAAGGGCCTACGGCTCCCAGCATGCTGCAGCCACTGAGGGAAAACCAGACTAAATGACCTTTGGCATGGCCCGACAGGGCACTTCTGATGTTCCTCTAGGTCTTTGCGCTGCCCACTTTGCCAGGGTGCGGTCACAATTTGGGCCTCGTTTCAAATCCCACAGCATCTGAGAGAAGCCTATACGTGCAAAGGGCCTCTGAGCATGTGCAAACTACCTTTTCATCATCCCCAGAATACACAGGAGCTGTCTGGGAGGGCTGGGATAAGGTCTACAGCCACAGGGAAGACATTCCCCAGACATGCACCCCCTGGCATGCCTCCCCATTTAAAAACACATCAAGGGCTGAATGAATTCCGATAACCCATCAGGCGTCACTAAGTTCAGTCAGGCCTGGGGGGTCAACCCCTCCCTGGGTGTGTACATCGTTCCCTTATAATTTGCGGGGGGGGCTGGCTGGGGCATGCTGGGAGTTGTAGGTCTTTTTCCCCCTGTCTAAACTTGCATAGGATTGCACCTTAAGTCAGAAATACACGTGTGTCTCCAGTTCTTTTTTGCAAGAGTATGAGCCAGCTTAAGTGGTGGAAAGAACCTCTAGGGAAAGAAGAAGAAAAACAAAACCCCAAGCGGACGGAACAGAAAAGGGGACAGTGGGACACGCTTCCTCGGAGCACAGACCGGCCAGACTCTCAAGACGCTTCTCCTGCATTATCGAGCTGTTTTCTTTACAACAACCCTGCAAGGTAAGTCAGCCGTCCCCGTCCGTCCCGTCCCCCCGCCTCGCCCTTATTGCACACGGGAGGACTGAGGCAGAGAGATTTGCTGAAAGGCCACCAAGCAAGCGAGCGAGCGCAGGATCGCGACAGGGGCGAGACTTGAACCCGGGACCACCCGAATCATATGTGGGTCCCTCAGCCGCCAGGATATACAACAGCCCCTGGCTCAACGGAGTTGATTTACAAGGGCAGATGTGTGTGAGTGAGAGAGAGAGGGAGGGAGGGACGGCTCGACGGCAATTTGAGCCCCCCCTCCGCCTTCCAATCCATCCCGGCGCTCACCTTTCGAGCCCCCCGTCGGGCAAACTCCATGGCCAGGTTGCGCCCGATACCTCTGCCTCCTCCGGTGACCAGCACGCTGTCTCCGGCCAAGTCCCGCAGCTTGGCGGGCAGCACCGTGCACACGACCGCCTTCACCACCGAGCAGAGCATTTGGATCAGGAAGAGTACCAAAGCGCCCAGCCATTTCCAGACCATCCTCCTGCGACCCCCGGAGTAGCAGCGCGGTGGATCGAAGTCCCGTTTCTCTGCTCCCTACTTCTGAAGAAAGGGGTGTCTTCCCCCCAAAAAGGGGGGGTCGAATCCTGCGCAGAAACCCCCTCCCCCTTTCCACGCACACACAGAGAAAGTTGGGTTGAGCGAGCCTGCTCAAAGTTCCGCAGGAGGCGGAAGGCACTCCGCGGGTTTCTCCTCGCTCGCTTGGCTGTTGTAGTTGCAACTTGCAGGGCTCTCACATGCAGGTTAAAAAAGGAAAAAAGAAAAAGTTAAAGGTGCTTAGGAATTGGCTTGAAAAAAGAGCGAGCTCCGAATCTGGACTGGAAGGTGTCGAGAGAAGAAGAGAAGCCGCAATTTGGAGAAAAAGAAAAATAGAGCAGCAGGAGCAGAGAAGTTTGCACACCAGCCCGAAGATTAAAATCCGGAGCTCTCTCCGCGACCCGGTTCGCAGAGGGTTTCCCGCACACCCCCTTTCTTTGCTTATGCTTCTCATAAGCCAGAATCGGAGTCACGTCTGCATTGGAAGCCGGCAGCTCTTTCCAGACAGCTCATGTCTATGGACCTGGGGACTTCAGGAAATCGCTTGGAGAGAGAGAGAGAGAGAGAGAGACTTTTGGAAGGAGTTGGCTTTAAAAAAAATGGAAAGAAGAAAAGGTCCCTCCCTCCTTCTATACATAAGGAGCTGCAGACTTTTCTCTCTCTCTTTCTCCCGGCTTTTCCTTGCGCGGGGAGAGAGAGAGAAAGAAACAAGCCTCCTTCGTCGCTTCTTGCTCCCGATTCAACACTTCGAGTCCAGCCCTGCTTCTCTTTGCAACCTCTGGCTGGCCCTTCCGGGACTCTCTCGCACTCCGGGCAGGTTTTATACCCCCATTAAGCCTGATTGACAGCTAAAGTGTTGGGGGGGGGAGAAGAGAGGAGGAGGAGGAGGAGAAAAAGAATAAGATCCCCCTTCTGTTTCTGTCAGTGGCTGGCTGGGCTAGCTTCCCCCCCCCCCCGCAAGAGCTCTGCATACACAAAACGCACAATTCAAAGAGAGGGACTCACTCACTCACTCACCCCTCCAAGCCTGCAAGCCAGGACTTGCTACATGCCACGTTGGGCCTGCACAGCTGTAATTCAAGTACTTTGTAACTGAGCAGCAGCAGCCGCCGCCGCCGCCGAATCTCCTCCTCTCTCCTTTGCAAAACGTATATGCACTGCTGATAATTTTACAGGCACACACAAAGGCTTTCTGATCTGAGACCAGGGATGGATTGGGATTGGGGTGGGAGCAACAGTGGTCTCAAAGCCCAGGTTGAAATTCCTTGCCCCTTCAGCTCCCAATTTGTGACTGGCCCAGTTTCCAAGGCTGTTCCACGTTCCGCTGGCTCAGCCTGCCTGAGTGTGGAAAGCTAAGCAGGGTCAGGCCTGGTTGTTACTTGGATGGGAGACCCCTCCTCTAGTTTCCTGCACTGAGCAGGGGGTTGGACTCGATGGCCTTGTAGGCCCCTTCCAACTCTATGATCTATGAACTCTATGAAAGGGCTCTCCAACCTTGGGTCCTCAGATGTTTCTGGACTACAGCTCCCAGAATCCCTTGCCATTTAGCCATGCTGGCTGGGTATGCTGGGAGCTGTAGGCCAGCAACATCTGGGGGCCCAAGGTTGGAGAGCCCTGCTCTGGAGGCAACCTCCCTGTGAAAGGTGGCGGCTGTGTGTTCCATGCACCTCCATATAAAAAATCAACACGTTGGTCGCCCATCTCGGGAGAAGCAGACCACGCCGTTAAACCAGCCTCCCCCAGCCCTGTGCCCCCAGATGTGTGGACTGCAACTCCCAGCATCCCCCAGGCACATCTAGAGGGCACCAGGTTGGGGAAGGCTGCAGTAAACCATCTCCCTACCTGCTGTGCTTCTACCTGGCCCTTCCCTGTGGCAGTTAAAGCAAGTGTTTTGCATATTTAGGCAGCCTGGCAGAACCCTTGATCCTGGAGGCAGGCAGATAAGAAACTCCCAGTGAAGGGATTGCCCCTTTCTTCCTCATGGGGTGGTGACTAAAGTGTTGTTTTTTTTTCATGGCTCAGAAAAGCCTTTCTCATGTCAGCCTGAGGCTGTGAAAAGGGGGCTACTTTAAGAATTACAGTGGCCACAGGGTGGCTTTTTCGAATCGCACATAGTACCTTGCAGGATCAGGCCCATCCCGCTCAGCACCCTGTCTCCAGTAGTGGCTTGTGTCTCCTCTTCTTTGGCCCCTCCCCCGCTTCTGGAAAACAAAGCTATACTGCCACTGAACATGGAAGTTCCATTTTCATAGATTTCATAGATCATAGAGTTGCTCCAAATCATAGCTGACACCATCTAGATGGGATGGCTAAAATTGCTCATCCTAGTGGTGGTGCGTCAGGCCATTGCATGAATTTACAGTTTCTTTTCACACCTAAAAAAGGGGCGCACAACCCCCATTACATCCTCTGCTACAGTGGCCCTCTGCGGCTGGCGACGGTTAGACCCAACAATTGGCTTTCTCTGCAGATCTTAAGGAAGTTCACATGAACCTCTCTCTCCACGCAATGAAAGAATGCATGTGGAGGGCTGCAGGAGGACTGCCCACCCCCTCTGTTGGCCATTCCTCTAGCTTCCATTGCCTGTAACAGAAACACATCCACACGGTCTGCACATTCACATTATGTGGGAAAGGGCTTTCCATGTGTACTGATGCACATGTGTACAGCTTGCTTCTCACCCAGAGGAGCTCTTGCAGGGGCATCAGTACACACAGAGAGCCCTTTCCCATCTGCTTCTGAATGCTCAGAGGGCCAGGAAGCATTTCTGCTGTGGGCAAAGGTATCTGGGGGCATGGCAGCCATGCACGGTGGTGAGGGCATGTCTAGCCTGCGCGGCCCCATGACGATCCTCACACATTGTCTCAGTGCATGCGGCGGGGGGGGGGGATGCTCATGTGAACCTCCCTCATCAGATCAAAGCAGCGGGGTTGTCAGGAAAAGGACCATTCTGCACAATTCCCCCCTCCATGTATTGATTCTACCCAACTCTGGAACATCTGCATAGGCAGGGACAACCCCACCTGGGGGTGGGGGGGTGTCCATTCATGCTTGGGTCTTATCCAGCAGCTGCCACTCATGCCTTAGCTCAGTGTTCTCCAACCTTGGGTCCCCAGATGTTTTTGGCCTACAACTCCCAGCATGCCCCAGCCAGCTATGCTGGCTGGGGCATGCTGGGAGTTGTAGGCCAAAAACATCTGGGGACCCAAGGTTGGAGAACACTGCCTTAGCTTAAGTGTGAACAAAGACATTCTGGGGGCAGTCCTAAACTTTCTAAGTATGGGCAAACTTTTGGGGGTGGGCACCACAAAGAGTGCATTATCACAGGGTTTATCCACTCAGCAGCATGGACCCTGGTGATTAGTTTAAGCAATAAACTTCTAAATTCCTAACGGAGGGGCCTGGCTGCCTACTAATCTCCTCCTCAGGTCAAGGCTTTAGTTAACAGGGTTGCAACACAAATATTTCTGTTGCAATTTCTGAATTATATCTGGGTGAAGGGGAAGTGGTGTTGTAATCAGGTCTCCTGTCCTGTTTGTTTGGCTGCTTTAGACAGGTCATTAGCAAGGTCTATTTTTTTTCTGCCAAGCATTCCTTTGATTCCTCTGTCTTTTTTCTAGCATTTCTCACCATGGACTGGACATTTGGACAACTACACAAGGTATCATGAAGAAAACAAGTTCCATAAGACCCTCGGTCTCTATTTTCACCCCAGAGGTGCAGGGCAAGGTGGAGGTTGTGGCGTCCAATTCTATCTGATTTTTTTTAAAAAGACTTTTTAAGGTGGGCAGCTTCCTCTTTAGACATTATGGTATTTAAACATTCCAGATTTTTGGCATGGTAAAACCATGCTGCATCCCATCCATTTGGATCCCCTGGTATCAGATGCACAGCTGCAAGTGGGATGAATTGGAGGCCATTATGGTCAGAAAAACCATCTATAAATCAACAACAACCCAAGTAATCTCAAAGTAGCAGCAAAGTAATCTCAAATTGGCCTTGACTCGCCATAAACAGTAACATCCCTTTCAAGGCTGTACCTAGTTGTCTGCTTCAATGCCACTCAAGGAGAGCATGGAAACCCAACTGGGCACCTGCTGTCACACAAATGGATAGACAGAATCCTGCCATTTCCCCTACAAAATACTGTGGGGACCACTTAAATGTAGCTGTTGGGAGGGGAACCCCCCCCTTTTTTGGTTCCAGCAAATGTTGAGAAGCAAAGTTTATTGAAATCTCTTGCAATCCACCATACTGGGAAGCCATCTAGCGGTGACTGATGGCTTGTGCAGGTTGAATAACTACAGCTCTGTTTCCAGCGCTGCATTTATTTTTTTCTAGGTTGGAAGCTGCCGCATAAGCAAGTCATGTCCATCTTGCCTAGTATGGCCTACCTACCCTGATCCAGTCTCTCAGGCAGAGGTCCTTCCTATCACGTTTTAACTGGAAACACCTGACCCCTTTTTAATTGGAGATACCATGGACTGAAATAGGACCGCCTGCATTTGCTCCACCACTGAGCTATGCTTACTTACGAGAAGATGTGGCTTATGCTGGCTCACTTTGTCTGAGTGTGGAAAGCTAAGCAGGGTCAAGCCTGGTTATTACTTGGATGGGAGACCCCTCCTCTAGTTTCCTGCATTGAGCAGGGGGTTGGACTCGATAGCCTTGTAGGCTCCTTCCAACTCTATGATCTATGAAATCTATGGCCTTATACTGAGCCCAGTAATTAGTGCATCTAGCCCACTACTGTGTATTATCTGGGAGCAGCTGTCAGGTCTCCAGGAGAGGGGTGGGAGAATTCTGGGGGTCAATTAATTAATTAATTAATTAATTAATTAAATTATATTTATACCCTGCCTTTTTTCCTGCAAGGAACCCAAGGTGGCTTACATAATCCTCCTCCTCCTCTCCATTTTATCCTCACAACAATCCTGTGAGGTAGCTTAGGCTGAGAGTCAGTGACTGGCCCAAAGTTACTAGAACCTGGATCTCCCGAGTCCCAGTCCAACACTCTAACTCAGGGCTCTCCAACCTTGGGTCCCCAGATGTTGCTGGACTACAGCTCCCAGAATCCCTTGCCATTAGCCATGCTGGCTGGGTATGCTGGGAGCTGTAGGCCAGCAACATCTGGGCACCCAAGGTTGGGGAGCCCTGCTCTAACCACTACACCACACTGGCTCTCATGGTGTTGGAGAGGTGCATTGACCCCCTGGAACACAGTGGGGTGCCACACACTTTCCCTGCCACTGAATTTGCTGCAGTGGCAATGGCACCCGCTCCAGTGATTTTCAAAGGAAACAAGGTGTGTGGGGAGCTATTAAATTTGGGATCGGAAACTTTCCACACAGACTGAAGATTCGCTGCCTGACATAAAGGCAGTCTTGGTGGTATCACCTAAAGATGGATTTGGAAAATGAAAAACATCCTTGCCTGCTTTGTATAGCATGGGTGGGGAACCGTTTTCCTGTTGAGGTTCAGCTTGCTTCCATTTCAACCTGTCGGGATCTGCAGTTCCAGCAGTGGGTGTGGCCAAAGCCAAGAGCTGGAGGGAACGGAGCCAACAGCAGGCAGACTTACAAAGGTGACTCTTACCTGTTATTATGCAACAGTATGGAGGGACAGCCGACATTTGCATTCTCCTTGCCAAACTTGTGTAAGGAGCCCTCCAGCTTTATTGTTGGGGGACAGAACAGGGAGGCATAAATAACAAGGAGTGAGAGGGTCTTGAAAGAGTCTGGAGCAGGGCTCTCCAACCTTGGGTCCCCAGATGTTGATGGCCTACAGCTCCCAGCATACCCAGCCAGCATGGCTAATGGCAAGGGATTCTGGGAGCTGTAGTCCAGCAACATCTGGGGACCCAAGGTTGGAGAGCCCTGTTCTAGGATGGACCAGTGCTGCTACATCCATAGGCCATTGATCAAGTGCACAGTTCGCATGCAGAAGATCCCAGGTTCAATCTCCAATTTAAAGACAGATCTTGGATTTCAGGCTTGGGGAAAAATGACAGCAGCCTTGACCAACCTGGTGCCCTCCAGATATATTGGACCATGCTGGCTGGGGAGTGATGGGACTTGTAGTCCAACACATGTGGACTACAAGTCTGGCCTTTCCACCAGTTGGGAAAGGCCAGACTAAAGTCTAAGGCTTCAGAGCCATCCCATCAGCCCCAGCCAGCATGGTCAATGGTCCACCCACCCCTGGGAGGCCACAGGTGCCCCACCCCTGCCTAGTCAGAGAAGACAATGCTGGCCTAAATAGGCCAATGGCGTGATTGCGGGGCCCGGCCATGCAGCAGAATGGAGTGACCTCGTTTAGTCAGCATATTGGGGCAGGGATAGATGGATTGGTGCCTGAATGGTCCAGCATGACTTTGAAGGTGTTGGCCCCAGTGGTGGTAGAGGAGAGGCGGCGGCACCGTGTGGGCCCCACTTCAGGCGGCAAAATATCTTGGGCCGGCAGTAGTGACCCAATATGACCAAGATTTCATATGTATGAAGTGCATTAATTAAATCAAGCAATCAATCAAAGTTTATTATGCATTCGCAGACCTGGTCAAAAGTTAATTAATTAATTAAAAATATTTTTTTATCCTGCTCCTCGGCCCAAAAAAGGCTCCCACAAAAAAGTCCCTCCCTGCAGGCTTACTATTTAAAAAGACACAACACACCAGGAAAAAAAGGATGGGGAGGAAGAGGAAAAATTAAGCAGACTGTCAGGAGGGCTGGTGGGATGGCCCTGCTTCTCCTCTCATATCCTGGAGGTGGGGTGGGGCAAGTCCAACAGCAGAAGTTCCTGCTGATCCCTTTTGCCTGCTCCTGTTGCCCTCACTCCTTAATGTGGAGATAGAGATCACTGCAGCTTACTGAGCCAGCAAAATTATCCAATGCAGTCATAAAACCGTGGTTCACAATCCTATTACTTTGGGGACCAAACACTGTCCAAAATTGTGTGTGTGTGTCCCAGGTCAAATGGGCTAGTGACAATGTTTTGTTTCTTTCCCTCTTTTCCTGTAACATGTGACTTAGCTCACTTTGTTAGATGCTGCAGGGCTTGAAAAGAGGACCTCTGTGGATCAGGCACTACTGGCCAGAGGGAAGAACTACAGGGAGTTCCAGCAGGGAGACTCATATGCCACCAGAAACCAGAAACTACAAAGGCTCTCTGAGCAAGGCTGAGTCTCTTAGTCTGAGCAATGTTTCTTGGGAGGGCCACTAGTTTCTCCAACGTTGTACTACATTTTCAGCTAGCACAACTCTGGCTTACCTGTCTCATGGATATTTGGATGTCTGCCCTCAGGCTTGGCAGACCCTTTTAAGGTATCTGCTTTGCTCAAAGCTCACATTTTCTGTGAAGTTCTTGGTTTAATCCAGGGGTGGGGAACTTTTTTTTTTAAAAGCCTTGGGCCAAATTGCAAAATGGGAGAGATCTCAGGGCCACATTCCATCTGTGGGTAGGGCCCAAGGCAGAGTGGGCAAGCCAAGATGTAATTATTACCATTTAAAGCCTACTCAGAAGTAAGCAGGACTGAATCACTCAGCAGCACTTTCAAATAGCACCCCAAATAGCAAGCCTCTACATGTCTATTCACAAGTAAGGAGGCTTCCTGCCTGCAAAATGCACAGAATATTTGCACCAGCTATTTGCAGGGTATTTAAAGGCTATCTGTCTTTAAATGTGCTCTTATCTCTGACTAGCTGTTGCCCGCAGCTTCGCTCGCGTGGATTTTAGGATTGGGTACAATTGTTTTTAAAAGAAACATGATGGAATCCCAGCTCCCCTGGGAATCTCAGCTCCCCCAGGATTACACAATGATCCTGGGAATCTCAGCTCCCCCGGGACTACCAGCTCCCCCAGGACTGCACATTGAAATCCCTGTTCCCTTTCCCCCGGGACTGCACAATGAAATCCCTGTTCCCTTGGGACTACACAGTGAAATCCCTGCTCCCCCCCCCCACAGGACTACACAACAGTAAGATCCCAGCTCCCCCCCCCCCCCCGGGACTGTACAATGAAATCCCTGCTTTCCTCCCCCTCCCCGGGACTACACAATCAAATCTCTGTCCACCCCCCGGGACTGCACAATGAAATCCCAACTCCCCCCCCCCAGGTCTATGCAACAATGAATTCCCTGTGTGTCCCCCCCCGGACTACAAAACAATCAAATCCCTGCTTCCCCACCCATTTCATTTCATTTCATTTCACAATGAAATCCCTACTCCCCCTCCAGGACCACACAATGTAATCCCAGCTCCCCCCCCCCCGGGACTACACAACAGTGAAATCCCTGCTCCCCCGGGACCACACAATGAAATCCCTGCTCTCCCCCCCCGGGACTATCCAACAATGAAATCCCAGTTCCCCCCCCCCAAGACTATCCAACAATGAAATCCCAGCTCCCCCCCCCCCCGTGTAGGCCCTGGCTGAAGCGCATATGAACATTCTGTTTTGACATAGGACAGATTTGCATATTCACTGATTGGGCCCCTGTGTTCATACGAACATTCTAAATGTTGCTGGAGTGATTTGCATAACCGCTCCTGAATGGCCCCTGCGAACATTCCAAGTGACACCATTGGCTATCATCTATTTTGGGCCGTTCAGGTGCAGTGATGGCTTTTTCGGAGATTTGAACCTGCCAGTCTTTGTTCTTGGGTGATGGAGAGTATGCGTGCCAGATTTGGGGTGGATCCGTCCAACTGTGTAGGAACCTATGTGATGCACGCAAACGCCCATACACGTTTGCGTGCATCACACAGGATTTGGGACAACAGTCATTCTCTGACTGAAAGTGTAACATTTAGGCTGGGTGCTGGCAGCAGAAAACTTTTCTGACAGAAATATCTGATCTTAAAGAAAAATCAGGTTAATCCTGAGAGTCTACAGGTGATGAAGAGTGACGGTGCCAAGTTTGGGGTAGATCCGTCAAAACATGATGGAGTGGAGCCTATGTGACGATGCCCCCCACACAACAGTCAGTCAGTCATTTAAAAAGTTTCCCTCCCTTTTCACCCCCTCAGAGAACATTCTAAATGGCCTAGGGGAGATTTGCATACCCACCCCTATTGGCCCCTGCAGGAATTCATACGAACATTCTAAGTGTCCTATGAGCTATTTGCATAACTGTTCCTATTGGCTCCTGCAGTTATTATGAGGTGAGGCCTATTTGCAGAACTGCAGATATGAGAGTGGGGTGATTTTGCCCCCTTTTCCTAAATTCCTAAAGGAATTTCCCAAAATCCTTCCTTAGTGGGGGTCTACATCATAAAAGCAATGTCCCTTCAAAATTTCACGTTCCTAGATTAAACGGTTTGAGCTGGGCGTTGATGAGTCAGTCAGTCAGGACACCTTCTTTTATATATATAGATAATAACAAAAGAAGCTGGCTGGCTGTGTGGGGAACTCCTAGGCCTAGGGCCCTCCCCCTGCATCCTGCTACAGGCTGGAGTTTCCCCATCCATGGCTTAACCCCTTCAGGCTGTATCCTTCCTCCTTGCCTCTGTGGAGCAGTAGACTCATACAGCCCCCCCACCCCACCAGAGGTGTAAGAAAGGGGGTAGGGTAGGGTATCCCCTAACCTGTATCCTGTATTTGCAGCTGCCAAAAATGCACAAATCCCCCCAAAATGCACATTTTCATGCTTTAGCCTATGGGGGAAATGTGCATTTTCAGTCTGTTTTTTTTTAATTTTTATACTTTTCTGTGACTACATTGGCATAAAATTCCAGACAGTAAGAAAATGGTCTGCAAGTCCATGGAGTCTGTGCGACTCAGGAAAAGCTGGTCCACCGCGGAATCCGTGGGTCGGATTAATAGAAATCCGAACTCGTTTGAATCTGTTGCAGATTCCTCCGATATCCCTAAAGTGTGTCACTACTGTTTGGACCACTGCAGCGGTGGCCAAGCCATAGGATCAAGTTCACTCTGTGTTGGATATTCCTTCTGTCCTTAAAGCATGTCTGAGCCATTTGTGGCCCTCCAATGGTTTTGACAGAAACAGGAGGAGATAAGCATCCAAATGCAACTGGAAAAAAGGAGAGAACTAGGTTCTCAGGATGCAAAAATCTTTATTAAAGGAGCCCGACGCGTTTCGGCCTGTGTATTTTTCAAGGCCTTCCTCAAGGGGCTGTGAATATTCAAAATACATACATTAAATTAACTTGACATGGTTGGGACAACACATAATAAAAATACTTTCTCATTGTGTATGGAATTTCTTAAGAAAATGTTTTGAAATGATTTCTAATAAGAATGTAAAGAAATTCCATACACAATGAGAAAGTATTTTTATTATGTGTTGTCCCAACCATGTCAAGTTAATTTAACAAGGCCCTATGAGGAGAGACTGAAAGAACTGGGCATGTTTAGCCTTCAGAAGAGGAGACTGAGGGGAGATATGATCGCACTCTTCCAGTATTTGAAGGGATGTCACACAGAGGAGGGCAAAGATCTCTTCTCGGTCATCCCAGTTTGCAGGACACGGAATAATGGGCTCAAGTTACAGGAACCTAGATTCCACCTAAACATCAGGAAAAATTTCCTGACTGTCAGAGCAATAAGACAATGGAATCAACTACCTAGGGAGGTGGTGGGCTCTCCCACTCTGGAGGCATTCAAGGTGCAGCTGGACAGACATCTGTCAGAGATGCTTTGACCTAGATTCCTGCATTGAGCAGGGGGTTGGACTCGATGGCCTTGTGGGCCCCTTCCAACTCTACTTTTCTATGATTCTATGATTCTATAATGTATGTATTTTGAATATTCACAGCCCCTTGAGGAAGGCCTTGAAAAATACACAGGCCGAAACGCGTCGGGCTCCTTTAATAAAGATTTTTGCATCCTGAGAACCTAGTTCTCTCCTTTTTTCCCCTCCAATGGTTTTGGCCTACAATTCACATCATCCCTCACCACTGGCTATGTTGGCTGGGGCCGATGGGAGTTGTAGGACAAAACATCCGGAGGGCCACAAGTTACCCACCCCAACTTTAAGCCTTCAGGGGTGGGCAACCTTTTTGCTTATCCCCCTCCTCTCTCATACATACACTCTCTCTCTCTCTCTCTCTCTCTCTCTCTCTCTCTCGTCCCCCCCCCTTTCAGCGTAGGGGGATAGGAATGGATCCCCCCCACTACACAGCTAATTAGTGTTGGGAACAGCTGGAATCAGCTGGGTTGCCCATATATGCTTTAAAGCAGGGCTCTCCAACCTTGGGTCCCCAGATGTTGCTGGACTACAGCTCCCAGAATCCCTTGCCATTAGCCATGCTGGCTGGGTATGCTGGGAGCTGTAGGCCAGCAACATCTGGGGACCCCAGGTTGGAGAGCCCTGCTTTAAATGATACACGAGGATTAAAACTTAATGAAGTGGCAACAAAGTGTGGCTTGTTTTTAAAGAATGTGTATCCGGCACTCAAAAACAATCTTTATTTCTGTAAAATAGATTTGATGCAGTATTGTTGTCTCCATTGTGAATTTTCACTGGACAGCACCAGGAGATATTTTGTTTGTGTTTTTCTTTCTCAACCAGGCTTCTCGACAAAAGATCGGTCATTACGGCATCATCTGATTTCTCCCAACTTGAATAATTGACTGTTACTTTTCTCTCTTTTTTTGGTTATTAGAAGTACTTATTTCTGTATGGGAACACTGGCATGTTTGTTGCTGATCCCTAAACCAAGTGATCCTTGTTCAAACCAAACACTAGGCCTTCTGTGTAGTTCCTCCCACCTCTTTGGGACGGTTAGTCTGAGGTGAAAACTGTTGTGCCAGGTGGCCTTGCGTGGCTCCAGTTCTAAAAATACCACAGGGAAACACACAGAAGGTGCTCTGAAGTGCTGCCAGGGGTTACAAAGTACTCTCTAGCTACAGAGGTTGGCGATCCAATTCCCCAAATAATCTGTATTCCTAGCATTCTTGTTTATCTAACCATGACTGGCAACCCTGTCCCCAGCGATGGTCTCTGGGTGAACATCTGAGCAGAGTGAAAGGGATTCTGAGTATTTTTCAGTTCTGCACAAGTCTGAATCATGAATGGCCTCTTTGTTTTTATCCATTGAGCTCACACCTTCAAACATTTCAAACATTTCCTAGAGTTTACCTCACAGTAAGCTGTGGATGAAATGTAACAAGGCCTTTAACTCCCCCCCCCCACTGCAGGACCAAGAATCAGTCTGGAAACAGGAGTAATTTCTTGCAAAGGTACTCCGGGGGCAATCTTTACAGCACCATATCCTGGGCAGAAATCAAATCTGATTCCCTTAATGCAGAGGTGGGGAATGGGTGGCCTTCCAGATGTTGTTGAACTACAACACCCAACACCCCTGACCATTAGCCATGCTGGCCAGGGATGATGGAAGTTTGGAGTTTAACAACATCAGGAGGTCCACATGTTCCCCACCCATGCCTTAATGACTTAGGCTGATTTGACCTAAGGTCTGGGGGAGCTCCCTGCTCCCCCAGACCCTGTTTGCACCCTCAGCCGACTTTTAACTTTTTAATTTTTTCTTCTTTCTAGCTTTCCCTCCCCTTCCACCTATTTATTTATTTATTTATTTAATATATTTATTCACCACCCATCAGCCAAAAGGCTCCCTGGGCGGTTTACAGAACAAAGCAACACAAAAATCAAAATAAAATCAAAAATAGAATAAAAATGCAAACATACATGAAATATAACAGGATAAAAACAGGCAACCTAGTGAGAGGCTGAGATCGTGGTGAATATACAAAAAGTGGGGGATGGGAGTTGAGTAAACCTTGAAGCCTCACCCTCACCTTGTGCGGTGGTAGAAACATCGGAAGTTGCCTTATGTGGAGTCAGCCCCTGGGTCCATCTAGCCCAGTATTCTTGTTGGGACTTGAAAAAGATGCTAGGAGAGGATATATTGTTGAGTATTATCCTTCCTATCTCACTACGTTAGTGAGATCAGCAGAGTAGAGTCCCTTTCCAGCTTAAAAGAAGCTTAGATTTGGCTAGTGTTAGCCAGTTAGCATTTGGTAATCCAGGATGCTTTAAGGCAGACTGGATTCTGGTTTTGCCCCCTTTTCTCTCCCTCAGAACAATAATCAGAGACACAGTCTTGTTGTTCCCCGCCTCGATCTAGACGGAGAGGCGGGTAAGAAATAAAATTTATTATTATTATTATTATTATTATTATTATTATTATTATTATTAAAAGTTAAAAGTAACATTTACTCACTCAGATTATGCAGTTTCATTCAGGCAGGCTTAAAAGACGTTTCTTACAGTTGGTTACAGTTCATTTGGAAATACTTGGGGTCTGAACTTGGAGTTCGGACCAGCAACTCTGGTTACATGCTGCTGCTAGAACAACGTGGGGCCAGCAACTCACGTGCAACCACACTCACTCAGAGTCCCAGCAGAAAGAGGAAGAGCTGATAGCTACGCCCACTTCCTGTTGGGGCTCTGTTAATTATTCAATGAGTATCTTCCAGGAAATCCACCTTAGAAGATACCAGTGATCTTAACCATTTCACCCAACTACCTGGTGAAACATGAGCCATAGGTTTTGACTGCAACTTAATTATCCCACAATTCTCAACACTGACTGGCAGCCATGGCTCTCTGGGGTTTTGGGCAGGATTCCTTCCTAGCCCTTAACGGGAGATGCCCAGAACGGAACCCAGGACCTGCTGCTGGCAAAGCAGGGATTCTACCACTGAGCTTTGGCCCCTTCCCAACATCATCTGCATGCCCTCTCCCCTTGGCTGGGGCAGTGCAGGAGGCTACTGCTGAGTAACTTTGGGTCCTTTGCTGTGTTCTCCTCGGGGTTGGCCTACTACCCATGAAGCAGAGTGAGGCACCTGCATGAGGCGTCAGAGCCACGAATTGCACTGCTCCCCGTGCCAGCCACGAGAGCCCACTGCCGTCTCCAGCGGGTGCTCTAGGGAGCCCCGCCAGCCACTCCCCCACCATGGCATTTCCTGCAGGGAGAGAGTAGCCGGGTCTGAGAGTAGGGTCTGAATCGAGTGAGAGAGCAGCCGGCCCTCTGTTGCTGCAGCGGTCTGAATCGAGATCGTGGCCATGTCCCACGAGATCTCAACTGTGTCTTGAGAGAACTTTGGTCGGGCCTCGTGAGACCCTGCTGAGCTCTTGCGAGTGCCCCGGTGTGGCAGCAAAGGTAAGGGGGTGGGTGGGCATGCACAGTGGCGGGCCAGCAGGAGGGAAGGAGGGGCATGCAGCAGTGTGAGTTCTGCTTCAGGCGACAAGAGTGGGCCGGGTTCTCTTTTACCTCACCTCGCCTAACATTGGGAAGTGAGACCTGATGCTCCATAGACCACATTGGCCGCCACCTCCCTGTCGCTGGGAGGAGTGAGCTAGTGAGTCCTCTGAAATAGTGCTTTTCCAGTTTCACTCATCTTCCCGGGAGAGGCATGAAAGAGAAGCAAGAGGAGGCCACGGCTTCCCCCTGCAACAGAAGATATACATTGGCTCGCACTGTGGTCATACAGCCACGTCACATGTAGCTGGCTGCCCGCACTTCCTCTGTCGTGTCCCTGTCACCTCACCCTGCAGCCCCTCCAGACATCGGAGAAGGTCTCCGGATGGAAGCCTGCTGTACTCATGTAGGTCCAATCAGGGTTCTAATTCAGTTGACAATTAAAAAAAATCTTTTGGTTTAGCACAGGGGTGGGTGACTCACCTTCCAGATGTTGTTGGACTGCAACTCCCATCATCCTTAGCTAACATAGCCAGTGGTGAGGATTGGTTGGAGTTGCAGTCCAACATCATCTGGTTCAGCATGTTTTGTTGAATCCATGTTCACTCAGGTAGGGCCATGCTCTTAACAGATGTATTAATGGCAGAGCGGTGGACCAAAGTCCCAGATTTGTCTGTTCACTGGAATAGACACATGGAGCCTATGCAACTGAAACTATCATGAAACTGAAGCAACCATTCCATGATGGAATTAATGCCTCCTTGTGAAAAGGAGTGGCCCTGGGTTGCCTAAAAGAGGCGATGATAAGATCACTCCTAAAGAAATCCAACCAGAAGAGCTTAACAACTTTAGGCAGGAGAAGAATGTTCCTTTGGTGGTGGTTGCCAAGCAGCTACAGATGCTCTTGGATGAGACCGATGCTCTGGATCCATTTCAGTCCAGATTCAGGCTGAAATTTATTTATTTCTGGATCGCCCATCTAGTCGGTAACCCAGCTACTCTGCTGATGTACAATATAAAATGAAACAGGCTGGTTCAGAGAATGGCAACAAGGGAGAGAGGCCTTTTCAGTGGTGGCCCCCTGACTGTGGAATGCTCTCCCCAGGGAGGTCTGCCTAGTACCAATATTGTCATCTTTTTGGCGCCTGGCATTTGATGGCATATGATGGGCTTCTTAATTTAGCTCAGGGGTCTTCAAACTAAGGCCCGCCGGGCCTTTTTATCTGGCCCGACGGCCGATCTAGAGGCTCCCTGCCCGCTGGGAATCCGCCCCGCCAGAGTAAGCCACTGGGAAGAAAGGCGTGGAGGGAAACCCCAGAGCGGCGTGCCCGCCAAGCTGCTGAGGTAAACCCGCTTCCCCTGCTGTACCTCAGGGGGCCGGAAGGGAACATGTGTGCCGGCTCACGAGGCCCTTCCCGGAGGAGTTGCGCCGCCGCGGAGCGGCCGGAGGACCATTCTGCGACGATGGGGCGGGCCAGCGGCAGCGGTGGCTCAATGGCCTCGACGCGCAGCCTGTCGCTGGCCAGCCGGGGTGCCGCGTCGCGCACGCTTGCCGCAGGGTTGCCTGGCAACGCGCGGCCCGCTGATGGCGCTGCCGCGCGCCCAGGCCTCACTCAGCGCCTGCTCGGCTCTGCCGCCGCCGCGTCCAACATGGTGCATGGGCGACGACCGCTTCCTCTTCAGGAACTTCCACGCCGGTATCTGATACTCCCGGTGAGTTGCAGTCGCCCGAGTGGGGAGCGCCAGCCGTGGGTGCTGCGCTCCGCTCCGCACCAGGGTGGGCTAGGAGTAGGAAAGGGTGGGGGTGTGGCGGGCCAGCCAGCCCCCCCTTCCTCCACAACAAGATTATTTATTTTAAATATTTATATCCCACATTTAATGATTAAAAATGTGGCTTTTCAGGTGGGAATATGGGGTGGGTTAGGATTTTTAAGTTTTGTTCTGTTTTTAATTGTGTTTTATACTGTGTGTGTGTGTGTGTGTGTCCCCGCCATCTTGTATTTTATTGGATTGTACATCGCTCAGAGTGACCGGATGTCTGGCCAGATGGGCGATAAATATAATAAATAAATAAATAAATAAATAAAATAAACACTATCTAGAGCACCACAATATATTCACAATATAGCAGCAAATTCCATAGGTTAAGTAATTTGTTTAAATTTTTATTTTCTATTTTTGTTGCAATTGTTTTTTATCTGTTCCTGGAAGCTGCCTTGCCAAGACATTATCATTAAATGTGGGATATAAATATTTAAAATAAATAATCTTGTTGTGGAGGAAGGGGGGGCTGGCTGGCCCGCCACACCCCCACCCTTTCCTACTCCAAAGGAACCAAGACCCCCAGAGATCTCAAGGTACCAGATTGCCAGCCTCAGCTGTCTGCAACCCTACTTGAATCTCTGTTCAGGGACTCGCCTTTAATTCTGTAACCTGGATTTAGTTACTGAAGCCACAGAGTACTACAAAACCCATGTGGGGTAAAACCAGGACAAGGTTTATTCTGGTAGCATTTTACAACAAGATTAGGGAAATGAGAGAAGCACACAAAATAAAGAGAGAGACACTTTAGTACACAGTAAAGCTGCAAAACAATAAAACCTGATTCCTTAACATCTCTCAGGCATACACCTATGTTACCTGAGGGTATTCTCTTCAAGGGTTAAATCCAGCACAGCACAGCCTTGCCGCCCGATGGAGAATTACCACACCTACCCGAAGGTCCGAGATGGGTAAACTCCTACAAGGCTTGCCTTCACTAGAGCCCTCATCCAGCTCATTTCACCAGGAGCTAACTGGGGTCGGATCCTGATGGCCCCCCCCAAAGGCTTGGGGCCTCTCTTTGGCTTGCCGCCATCACCCAATAGCCAGGGTAGCCGGTAGCCACGCGATCCAAAGACAGACAAAGACAGACCACGCTTTGGGAAATATACCTTTCCCCCCTCCCCTCCTCCCTGTAGCTCTGCTGCCTCTCAGCCAATCAAAATGCATTTCACCTGGCCAGGCAGCAGGAAGGGAACTCATGACTTACTGGGTTTGAATTACATCTGCATATGAACGTTTTCAGCCTGGCTCCTCCAGACCTCCGGACGCCAGGCCCCATCCTATGTTTTATGTACCTTTCGCTTCCTCCCAGCCCCCTCAACTGGCCCCACTTGGTTTACACATGAGGAGGCGTGTGCGTGTGTGTGTGCCTGCATGCATGCATGCATGCAGGAACCCCCAAAGGCTCGTTTCTCCACACTTGTGTAATGGGTTAATGGAACTTAGTTTCCCCATTCCCATATCTGTTAGGACTGTGCATATGTGCAGAGGAACTGGGAAATATTTAGTTATATATTAAAGGTATAACTGGCTGTGTGATCCCTTTGAATCCCATAGTTGATCTGTAGGGTGTTTGCAAATTCATCTAAAAACTGAGCATAGACAATGTTGACTATGGGTAAGATTCCCATTGCAACATGTTGGAAAGGAGATCACTTGCCATTAGGAATGGATGAATCATTAGTTCCATTTGAATATTTTTAACTGCAAGTTCTTTCCATCTGATTTATGCAGAACTAAAATTTGTGAACTAAAAACATATAAGATTGGACTAAAATGCACAAGCCTTTTGGTGCAGATTTCTCCAAATGTGTGCATTTTTGCATGCTGTTTCCCCAAATATATGAATTTTTTAACAAACGTTTCCCACTAACATATGCATTTAGGAGTGCTATTTCCCACAAATGCCTGCGTTTTGGTTTGCAATTTCCCCTAATGTGTGCATTTTTTTAAATACAGGGAACTGCAAAACACAATTCTCAGAAGTGCAAAAACCCAAGGATAATTGCATTGGGATACGCAAATTTGGTATGTTCTTCTTCTTCTTCTTTTTTTAAATCAACTAAAGGAAAGTTGGTCTGTCGGGGATGCTTTGACCTGGATTCCTGCATTGAGGGGGGGGGGGGTTTGGACTCGATGGCCTGGTAGGCCCCTTCCCAGGGCCAGTGCAAGGCAGTTTGGTGCCCTAGGCAAGATCAGATATTTAGCGCCCCCCTCTTCCCACTTGGGCCCTCCCTCTCGCCAGCCCTATGCTCCTGGCGCCCCCTTTAGGCAGCCGCCTAGTTGGCCTAATGGTAGCACCGGCCCTGCCCCTTCCAACTCTACTTTTCTATGATTCTATGAAATTCTCACTCGTCTGTACTTACCATCACTGGAGCTTTGTAAGTGTAGAACGTGGATGAGTAAAGTACACATTGACTTATTTCAAACATATTTGAGATGGAAAAACCAAGCTGAATGAAAACAGCACCAATTGAATGGATTGAGTAAAAGACTCTATAGAGAAGGGTTGCTGGATGTTGCAGGAAGAAGGTCATGCTTGCTTATCAACATACTTTTAAAGAGGACTAGGTGTGATTTCCCCCCCTCTCACTTTCACAACACATTTGTTATTCCAATCTGCAATTTAAAGGTGGATTCAATCTTGCACCCCAGTTCATGCTGCAGGTCTCCTTTTGTTGTTGTCCTTAAAGCACTTCATGAAAATTGATTAATTTAAATATGGGGTTGGAATCTGTGGTCCATGCACCACATGCAGCCGGTGAGAGAGAACAAGAGAGAGCACTATGCCATTCTGCAGTGCTCCAAACTTTGCTCACCATCTCATAGGGCTCTGTCCACCATGGAGCTAAGCAGGGTCAGGCCGAGTTACGGTATTACTTGGATGGGAGACCCCTCCTCTAGTTTCCTGCATTGAGCAGGGGGTTGGACTTGATGGCCTTGTAGGCCTCCCTTCCAACTCTATGATCCTATGTTCTTTGTGGGGGGAAAAGGTTACTCCCCCCCATTCAAATGGTAATTGTTGTTGATCTTGTTATGAGATGCAAATCTGCTTTAATGAGGTGTGGGGGTAAAGGTGAGTATTTGGCAACACAGGTTTTAGCAGATCGGAGCTGTGCACAGCAAGTATTTGGTCCAAGCTGATAGAACTAGTTTTCCCAGGACCGGCCCAGGATCGGCCCAGGACCGATCAAGAAATTGTTCATCTGCACAAAATGTGGGCAATACAGTTCCACCGTGGCTCAACTGCCCAAGTAACATATGGATTTTCTAGTACTTACCCTTAGTTTGCATTTTGCTTCCATAACTCACACAACTCGGAAGATCGTATCTGTAGACTAGGGATTCTGCAAAGTTGGTTTCTGTCACTGATAAGAAGAATGGTAGTGTTTTTTTTAAGGCAAGACAGGGTATTTGAACAGAGCGGAACTGCTAAGCACAGGGCCCTAAAGGATCTAGGGCAGTGTTCTCCAACCTTGGGTCCCCAGATGTTTTTGGCCTGCAACTCCCAGCATTTGCCAATTTCCCCAAGTTGAGAAAGATGGGTTCTGAGCTCCGAAACCCACCAAGTTTGGGTTTTCTGGTCTGTAGGGACTGCCACCAACTCGCTCGGCCACTCTCAGGCTCGACACTGCCGGTCACTGAAAATCCTGAAAATTTTTACTACCAAAATGCCTAAAAATTTGCCCATTTTTGCCCCTTTCCCCGAGTTCAGAAAGATGGGTTTGGAGCTCCGAAACCCACCAAGTTTGTGTTTTCTGGTCTGTAGGGACTGCCACCAACCCGCTCAGCCACTCTCAGACTCGACACTGCCAGTCACCGAAAATATTGAAAATTTTTCCTACTAAAATGCCTAAAAATTTGGCCTTTTTTTCCAATTTCCCTGAGTTCAGAAAGATGGGTTCGGAGCTCCGAAACCCACCAAGTTTGGGTTTTCTGGTCTGTAGGGACTGCCTCCAACTGGCTCAGCCACTCTCAGGCTCGACACTGCTGGTCACTGAAAATGTTGAAAAATTTTCCTACCAAAATGCCTAAAAATTTGGCCATTTTTGCCAATTATCCTGAGGTGAGAAAGATGGGTTCGGAGCCCCGAAACCCACCAAATTTGTGTTTTCTGGTCTGTAGGGACTGCCAACAACTCGCTCAGCCACTCTCAGGCTCGACACTGCCAGTCACCGAAAATCTTGAAATGTTTTCCTACCAAAATGCCTAAACCACCAAGGTTGGTTTTCTGGTCTGTAGGGACTGCCACCAACTCGCTCGGCACTCTCAGGCTCGACACTGCCGGTCACTGAAAATCCTGAAAATTTTACTACCAAAATGCCTAAAAATTGCCCATTTTTGCCCCCTTTTCCCCGAGTTCAGAAAGAGGGTTTGGAGCTCCGAAACCCACCAAGTTTGTGTTTTCTGGTCTGTAGGGACTGCCACCAACCCGCTCAGCCACTCTCAGAACTCGACACTGCCAGTCACCGAAAATATTGAAAATTTTTCCTACTAAACTGCCTAAAAATTTGGCCTTTTTTCCAATTTCCCTGAGTTCAGAAAGATGGGTATCGGAGCTCCGAAACCCACCAAGTTTGGGTTTTCTGGTCTGTAGGGACTGCCTCCAACTGGCTCAGCCACTCTCAGGCTCGACACTGCTGGTCACTGAAAATGTTGAAAAATTTTCCTACCAAAATGCCTAAAAATTTGGCCATTTTTGCCAATTATCCTGAGGTGAGAAAGATGGGTTCGGAGCCCCGAAACCCACCAAATTTGTGTTTTCTGGTCTGTAGGGACTGCCAACAACTCGCTCAGCCACTCTCAGGCTCGACACTGCCAGTCACCGAAAATCTTGAAATTTTTTCCTACCAAAATGCCTAAAAATTTGGCCTTTTTTTCCAATTTCCCCGAGTTCAGAAAGATGGGTTCGGACCCCCAAACCCACCAAGTAAGTGTTTTCTGGTCTGTAGGTCTGCCACCAACTCGCTCAGCCCCTCCCAGGCTCGACACTGCCGGTCACTGATAATCCTGAAAATTTTTACTACCAAAATGCCTAAAAATTTGCCTGTTTTTGCCCTTTTCCCCGAGTTCAGAAAGATGGGTTCGGAGCTCCGAAACCCACCAAGTTTGGGTTTTCTGGTCTGTAGGGACTGCCACCAACTCGCTCAGCCACTCTCAGGCTCGACACTGCCGGTCACTGAAAATCCTGAAAATTTTTCCTTCCAAAATGCCTAAAAATTTGGCCTTTTTCCCCAATTTCCCCGAGTTCAGAAAGATGGGTTCGGACAAGGCCCTATGAGGAGAGACTGAAAGAACTGGGCATGTTTAGCCTTCAGAAGAGGAGACTGAGGGGAGATATGATCGCACTCTTCCAGTACTTGAAGGGATGTCACACAGAGGAGGGCCAGGATCTCTTCTCGATCATCCCAGTTTGGAGGACACGGAATAATGGGCTCAAGTTACAGGAACCAAGATTCTACCTAAACATCAGGAAAAATTTCCTGACTGTTAGAGCAATAAGACAATGGAATCAACTACCTAGGGAGGTGGTGGGCTCTCCCAGTCTGGAGGCATTCAAGGTGCAGCTGGACAATAATCTGTCAGGGATGCTTTGACCTGGATTCCTGCGTTGAGCAGGGGGTTGGACTCGATGGCCTTGTAGGCCCCTTCCAACTCTACTTTTCTATGATTCTATGATCCCCCAGTTATCCCTTGGCTCTGGGCAGGCCCGGAGAAGGGATAGATATTAAGCATCGATCCCTTGTTCCCCTTACTCGGCGTGGCCTGCCCCTAGCGCTCTGCCAGCGCCTGCCGCTCAACATTGGTACACTTTGCCCCCCAGAACTCCCTCCGCTATCTCCATTAGATAGGCACATGCCCCTTTGCTTCCGCCGATCAGGCGGGAACCCACCCCTCCCTTGCCCTAACAATCAGGGGGAAGGGCCTCCACCCTCGTGCCACCCCCAAAGTGGCTCCCCCAAAGGGCTGGCAGATGAAGGCCTGTGGAGTGCCAGGCAAGCCAGGTGGCAGGTGCTACCAATCAGGCAGGTGGGCGGGTTGTTGTCCTCCTCCTGACAGCAGCAGAGCTTCCTCCCAGGGAAGGAGCCCCAATCCAGCCAGCAACAGCGTCAGCCAAGGCAGGCAGGTAGACCACCAGATGGAGGGATGGTAGAGAGGCTGGCTGGAAGGTAGAGTGGCTGGCAGGATGGTACAGCCAGCTCAGGTCTCCTCAACCGGTCAGGCATCAGTTGGAACTCATAAAGATCTAAAAAAAAACAGATCCACAAGAGCAAACATAATGTTGGGACTTGAAAAAGATACTAGGAGAGGATATATTGTGGAGTAATATCCTTCCTATCTCACGTTAGTGAGATCAGCAGAGTAGAGTCCCTTTCCAGCTTAAAAGAAGCTTAGATTTGGCTAGTGTTAGCCAGTTAGCATTTGGTAATCCAGGATGCTTTAAGGCAGACTGGATTTCCCTGGTTTTGCCCCCTCTCTCCCCCTCAGAACAATAATCAGAGACACAGTCTTGTAAAAGTTAAAAGTAACATTTACTCACTCAGATTATGCAGTTTCATTCAGGCAGGCTTAAAAGAGTTTCTTACAGTTGGTTACAAGTTCATTTGGAAATACTTGGGGTCTGAACTTGTGGAGTTCAGACCAGCAACTCTGGCTACATGCTGCTACAAGGACCACGTGGAGACAACAACCTGGTGGTGCCAAGCTCACTCCAGTCTGAACAGAAAGAGGAAGAAGCTGGGAGCAACGCCCACTTCCTGTTCAGGCTGTTAATAATTCAATGAGTACCTTCTAGGAAAACCACCCTAGAAGGTATCAGTGATCTTAACCATTTCACCCAATTACCTGGTGAAACATTAGCCATAGGTTTTGACTGCAAATTTTAATTATCCAACACATAATAAACCCCTAATCCTATACTCGTAATTTAAAGGGGATTGAAACAAAAATATTTTGAAGGCCCACCTGAAAGAAAATAAGGAGGGAGCTAAAAACATCTCTCAAGGAAGGGAATCCCAGAAACTGGGGGCCACCACCAAGAAGGCACCATCTTTTATGCCAATACAGTAATACCTTGGATTGCAAGCATAATTCATTCCGGAATCGTGCTTGTAATCCAAAACACTCTTATATCAAAGCGAGTCTCTGGTGGGCGTGAGCGGGGCTGATTTCGGCCCGCTACACCCGCTCGAGGCGAGCGGTTACATCCCTACGTACTTGTCTTGCAAGACCTTGCTCGTTTATTAAGTCAATTTTTTTTAAAAAAATTTGCTTGTCTTACAAAACGCTCTCAGACCAAGTTACTTGCAATTCAAGGTACAATCTGCCGTGAGTGACTTTATAACAATAAGCTCAGAAATATTTAATCAGTGTAAGGGTGCAATCCTATGCAAGCATAGCTGGCTAGGGCATGCTGGGAGTTGTAGGCCTTTTTTCTGTCTAAACTTGCTTAGGCTTGCGCCTTAAATCTCCTTTAAGTGCAATCCTATATATGTCTACTCAGAAATAAGCTCTATGGAGTTCAATGGGATTTACTTCCAAGTACCGTATTTTTCCGCCCCCATGTATAAGACGCCCCCCACTGGGGCGGTTCTCAACCGCGCGGTTCTCTCCTTGGCTTACTTCCGTGTATAAGACAACCCTCAATTTTTAGTCTAACAGTTTTAGGAAAAAGTATACTTATACATGGAAAATACTGTAAATGTGTATAGGACAATTTCTCTCCTTTGGCCAGCAGATGGTGTCTTAGACAAGTAAACCCTGACAGGCACCCCATCGAAAAGTAGGTCTTCAGAGGAGATGCTGAGCCTGAGAAGATCTGTTGGCTTCTGAAAGCTATCATACCGTGAATGAAGAAAAACTGCAAAAGCCCAGCAGTTTCCCCTGGTGGAAGGGGGGAAAGTCCAATGAAAATGGAGCACACTTCCACTTTATATTCGTTCATTCATTCCTTCATGATAACCAAAGGTGCATTTGGGGATAGGAGGGGGGATTTGGGGCGGTTTTCCCCAACCCAAGAATATCCCTGATTCCTTGCAATCAGGACATTATTATCTGTTCTACTTCCAAGTTGATCCACGTGGGTGTGGGCTTCCTAGGGAGAGTTTGCGCTTTGCCCACTGCTATTGCCGAGGCAGCTCCAGCGCTCTGTGTCACAGATCAATGCCAGGGGGTATTAGCCTTTTGGCCTGGGCCTCCATCATGGACATTAGGCATAGGGTAACGGAGAATGTGGGTTTGTTCTAGGGTGCAAGATCTACGTGTGGAAGTCTGCATCTTTGTTTAAATACGTGTGAACAGATTTATGCAAATGTATTTGTAAGCTGCCTTGAATGGTTGAAAAGCAGGATATATATGCTGCTGTGTTTATGCTGCAGTCCTATGAACACTTACCTGGGAGTAGTCATGCATAGGAGTGTGCAGTCAAACACATGTAAAAAGAACCAGCATGGTGAAACCTAAGCATGAGGACGTTGAACACTGAACTATGGACCTTCGGGGAATGGTGGAACATGTGCTTTGCATGCAGGAAGTCCTAGAAGTTACTAGAAGCCAGCATGGATTTGTCCAGAACAAATCTTGCCAGACTAATCCGATCTCATTTTTTGATCGGGTAACCTCCCTTGTGGACTGTGGGAATGCTGTGGTCCTGTGGACATCATATATCTGGACTTCAGCAAAGCTTTCGACAAAGTGCCTCATGATGTCCTGATTAGCAAGCTAGCTAAAAGTGGGCTAGATGGAACAACTATCAGGTGGATCCAAAATTGGCTACAAAATCGGACTCAAAGAGTGCTTATCAATGGTTCCTTCTCAAACTGGGGAGAGGTAACGAGCAGGGTACCACAGGGCAGAGCAATAAGACAATGGGACCAACTACCTAGGGAGGTGGTGGGCTCTCCCAGTCTGGAGGCATTCAAGGTGCAGCTGGACAGCCATCTGTCGGGGGATGCTTTGACCTGGATTCCTGCATTGAGCGGGGGGTTGGACTCGATGGCCTTGTAGGCCCCTTCCAACTCTACCTTTCTATGATTCTATGATTCTATAATGGCCACTGTTAGAAGTGACTTTGTTCCAAGTCCTGTAAAAAGAAAGAGTTCTCTGGACAAGAAAATTGGTGAAAGCAAAGCACTTTTTATTGAATACAGTCTTGCAAGAGTGGGTGCGCTATGCAGGTAGGCACACCTTAACATTCAAGCAGCGTGTTTTTATTCCCTATGCCGCAGGGTTCCTCCCTCATTCCCCCATTGGCTGGGTACTTTGAGGTTCACAGCCTATCCTGACCGCCTAAACCGAATACATTATTCCCCGCCCCTGTTTACAGTCCCTCCTCTTGTTGTGTTGTATCCCCTTACTCTAATTTCCTATTGGCTCTTCCACACATTCATTTCATTTCATAGATAGAGTTGGAAGGGGCCTAGTACAAGGCCATCGAGTCCAACCCCCTGCTCAATGCAGGAAACTAGAGGAGGGGTCTCCCATCCAAGTTATAACCAGGCCTGACCCTGCTTAGCTTTCCACACTCAGGCAAGCTGAGCCAGCATAAGCCACAGGCCTTAACTTCATTTTAACTTTGACCTCTTACTCTCCCATCAGCAGACACCTCTTCTTTTGACACATTTTTATGCCTGGTCTGTGTTTCCAGAAAGGGAGGATTCTTCATTTATCTGTTACCTACTTATTCAATGTCATCCCTATCTAAGCATAATTTATCATCTACTAATCCCATGCCATCCTTATGACCCGGGCATTGAGTTCCTTACATATTTTAGGCCTCATTTATCACTAGACTGGGGGCCCCATTCAGGGTGAGTTCTCTGGCTTCTTTTAATTTCTGTCCTTTGTATTTTAATATAATTTGGGAAAGAAACATTCTTTAATTCTTACAATCCCTCCTCTTTTTCTTTTTACTCTTTTCTTTTCCAACACTTTAGTCAATTTCCTCCATCTTAATATAGTATGGTGGAGACGTTTCGTCTTCTAATACCATCATACTAGTATCGTAAGCCGGAGGAGTCAGTGGCATTTTCTTAGATAGGGCGGTTTCAATAAGTCTTTGTGTTAGTCCTCGGACACAAGGGATAATACAACATCCTAACGCTACTAAGACTCCTCCTACCACAATCAGGGAAGTAAACATTGAGATTGCTAACGTTTTCCACTTCCCAAACCATGTTTCTAACCATCCTGTCAATGAAGTATTTATTCCTGAGTTTTCAGCAAGTTCCGCTGCCAGGGTATTGAGACCCTCTAGAGCTTTTGTTATTGTCCCATCAGGAGCAGTATTGTTGGGTATGAAGGTACAACACTGTCCTCCTAACATTACACAGACGCCACCTTTTTCTGCTAAAACCATGTCCAAAGCCATCCGATTTTCCCAAGCCATTCGACTGGTGGCATCCAATTGCTCCGCTATCCCTTTTATTGCATCTCGGGTATAGTTTATGAATCTCTGTTGATTGTAAAAGATGTAATTAATCCAATCAACATTTTTATTTATGGTTGACCACCAAAAGAGAGCAGACTCAAATCCGGCAGCTATTTGATTTCGGGCTTTAAATTCATCTGGAACTCCTCAGGGCACCCCTATGGCATCAATATATATATCCCTTTATCAAAGGATGTAACTAGTACATTCCTTTTGTTCCGACTATGC
This sequence comes from Shinisaurus crocodilurus, assembly GCA_021292165.1. NCBI lineage: Eukaryota > Metazoa > Chordata > Lepidosauria > Squamata > Shinisauridae > Shinisaurus > Shinisaurus crocodilurus. Next base: position 30,711,010 of record CM037886.1, read on the forward strand.
CATTCGGGTTTAGCTTCCTTTTTGAAGGCCAGAGTGAATGGTACTGGTGAATGGTATTATAGCACAAGTCCCAGTCCAATTGGCGGGTAAGGTTGGCCTTATAGACTTTCCCCCACAATACCACCATGTCAGCTCTGGCCACTCTCAAGTTAGAGTAATTCCCATTGCTTAATGTGATGTTTAATACCTCCTTACATGTGTTCAGTTCTCCCATTGGCCTGGCCAACCCCCCCACCTGTCGTGAGAAACAAGCAGTGTGATTGACGTGCCTAGTAGAGAATGTCGGAGGCATTCTTTGACTTTTTGGACTTTAAAGCTGGGATCAATAGGGATAGAGACCTGCAAGTCTCATTTCCCCAAGCATCTTTATGCTGGAACAGAGCTATTATACAACTCATTCCCAGGGGGTCCTTGCTCCAACCCAGAGGAAAGGGAATTACTTGTGCTACAGGCCTTCCTGATTGTTTAAACTTTTAGCAGTATACTTCACCCATTCAACCCAGGTGTTTGTGTCTCTATACCCTGTTTCTACTTCAAATGTTTGGCGCAGATCTTTAATCTTAACTACTGTCTACACTTCTTTTCTTTTTTTTTAATGGAAACTATCCAGCAGTGGGGGTAATTGGATCACTTGGTGAGGCCAACAATGCTTCGTTTTTGAATTGCTAATTTTTCTTGTAACTCATATCCTTTTACTTCTCGGACACCTATTTGCTTAAGAAAATACCACTCATGCCACTGTCTTTGGGTCCTTACCCGTCGGTATCTTATGACCCAAAACTGAACTGGCTCCCTAGTTCCTAATTTAGGTAACACTAAGTCCCCTTTCTCTATCCTTAATTCCCAGAATGGGCACAAGATTTCTTCCCAGATCACAGATGATTCTGGGCCTGTAGTCCAGCTGTCTATTAATGGACCTACTATTGTTGCATATCTTTCCTCTGGATCCCAGTCTGAGTTGTTATCTGGTCCCGCATCCCACCCTGGTACAGAATCTCTTATGCTATTGTCTATTTAATGGGTAACTTTCTTAAGAATTATTTTCGTGGGTGTTTGTGTTTTAATTACTGTCTAAGTGTTAGCGTTTGGAGGTTTTTCCACAGGCCCTTTTACTCGCATATAGTGAGTTCACCCTTTTTCGGCTGTCCGGACTGCAGTTTCTTTCTGTATTCAGGAGCGTTTGGAAAGGTCCCTCCCACTCCGGTTGGAGTTTGGCTTCCTTCCACGATTTGATCAACACCCACTGTCCTGGTTGTATATTGTGGACTGCGAATTCCAGGGGTGGCATTTGCGCTAGGAGCCCTTTTCTCCTAAGAAAAGACAAAGAAGACGACAGCCCAAGTATATATTGCTTTAAAAACTGATCTTTAGTCTCATATTGGGGCAATTCTCCAAGTTGACCCATGTATGGAAGACCAAACAGCATCTCATATGGGGATACTCATATATCCTTCTGTGGGGTGGTCCTTATCCTTAACAAAGCGAGGGGCAAACATTTAGTCCAAGGTAATTCAGTTTCCAAAATCAATTTGCGCAAGGTGGCTTTTAATGTTTGATTCATTCTTTCCACTTTTCCAGAGGATGGAGGATGCCATGGTGTATGATAATCCCAACTAATTCCCACTCCCTCCATGATTCCTTTCAATACCTTAGAAGTAAAATGACTCCCCTGGTCTGAATCAATATGTTCCACTATTCCATACCTGGGCAAAATGTGTTCCAGGATAATTTTACTTACTCCAGTTGCAGTGGCAGTTGACATTGGATATGCTTCTACCCAGTTGGTTAAATGACCAGTATGTATTTCAACCTGCCTACTGGAGGGAGTTCTGTAAAATCAACCTGGATACTTTGGAAAGGACGCAATCCTGGCTTGCGCCCACCTGGTGGTTGCTTTCTTAGCACCTTTTTGTTGATTTTTCTGCAGATCATACACCGTTCGCAGATCTGCTTTGCTACTGTGTGTATCCCCATACACCCATATTCTCTAAGTACCAAATCACACATAGCTTGGACTCCCCAATGGCCCCCTTCATGTAAAATAGCCATAATTTATCTCATTATTTGTTTGTTGACCATTTCTCTGCCATCAGGGAGTATCCATTTCCCCTCTTCTACTTCAGTTGCTCCTAATTCTTTTAGTCCTAACATTTCCCTTTCCGTCCATACTGGCCTTTCTCTTGTTTTTGGCAACCTAGGGGTTAGCATGTTCATTTTTACTACTTCTTCTCCCATAGCAGCTTCTTTAGCTGCTTCATCTGCCAATGCATTCCCTCTTGCTTCAAAGGATGCACTTCTTTGGTGACCAATTATGTGGACCACCGCTATTTCTCTAAGCAAAAGTAAATTTTCTAACACTATTTGTACTAGTTTTCCATGTACTAGTTCTTTTCCTTTGCTATTTATTAATCCCCTCTCGTGCCATATTTTTCCAAATGTATGTACTACTCCATAAGCATATTTAGAATCCGTATAGATGGTCCCATCTTTTTCTTTTAAAGCCTTGAGGGCTTGATTTAAAGCATACAGTTCACAGGTTTGGGCTGACCAGTTATTGGGCAACCTTCCTGATTCTGTTAGTTCTTTAGTGTTACCATCTATTACGGCATACCCATTGTGTCTTTTTCCTTCCAATACACGGGAGGACCCATCTATAAATAGGCAAGTTCCCTCATGCAGTGGAAGGTCTTTCAAGTCTTGTCTCACTTTGGTCTGATATTCAATGATATCCAGACAATTGTGTTCTAAATTTTCACACTCATGTTCCCCTTTTGTCAGAAACGTGGCTGGATTCAGACAATTTTCAGTGGTGAGGATTAAATCCTCTTTTTCCATTAAAACTGCTTCATATCTCAAGATTCTAGAATCTGTTAGCTATCTCCCTGCCCTTTGTGTCAAAATGGTGCGAACTTGATGAGGCGTACTGACCACTAGTGCCCCTCCAAAAGTTAGCTTCCTGCTTTTTTTCTACTAACAGAGCTGTTCCTGATATTGCCTGAATACATTCTGGCCATCCTCGGGAGACTGGATCCAGAATTTTTGATAGGTATGCTACTGGCTTTCGCTGTCCTCCCCATTTCTGGGTGAGCACTCCCAAAGCTGTTCCCTCTTGTATGCTGACAAACAAATGAAATGGTTTGTCCAAAGAAGGAAGAGCCAAGCCTGGAGCAGTTATCAGATCATGCTTTTAGGTTTTTATTAAAAAAAAAATTCTGTTTATACTAATTCATTTGACTTTTCTTCCAATACCTGAAACTATGCCTCCCCCCCCCCCCGCCTTTTCTTGCCGGTACAACCTCATTCAGTTGCTCAGCATGGCAGCTTCTTTCCACCAGTCCACAGACACAAGGTCTTTGCCTCTCCTCCACGACTTGGCTGCTCTGGCATCTCCTTGCAGTTTGCTTTCCCTGCCCACTCACTCAACAATTGGGATTTCTTGCTCTCAATGCTCTCCCTATTTCAAAACAACAACAACAACAAACCTCTACTCAATGTACCAAAGTATCCCTAAATCCTCCCTATTTGCCCACGTGCACCCACTCTGTGGTTCAGTTTTGAATCCCAGCGTTGCCAACCATGTGAAGGAAGGGGGGGCTGGCTGGCTCTGCCAACCCACCCTTTCTACCAAAGACCCAGACTGCCAAGGTGCCAGACTGCCAGCCTCAGCTCTGCAGTCTTGACTTGAACCTGTGCTCAGGGGCTTGCCCTTGTCAGTACCCTGGATTTAGCTGAACCACAGAGCAACCACAAACACCACAAATGCCATGTGGGGTAAAACCAAGAAGGTTTATTCAGGTAAACAGATTACCACAAAAGCTGGGAAATGAGGGAAGGAGACAAGGCGGGGAGACACCTTGGCACAAACAGCAAAGCCACAAAACAACAAAGCTGACTCCCTACATCTCACAGGCACCCTGGGGGTCTGTCTGCCCCAGGGCTTACCTCAGCCTGGCCCCACTACACGAGGAGACCACCACACCCACTCTGAGGTCCAGGATGGGTGGCCCTCTTCAGGGCTTATTCTTTTCCCCCCCTCACTTATGAGATGCCCTAAATCAGTGAAGGCAAACCCATGGCACGCGTGCCACAGCTGGCATGCAGGGACCTCTCTGCCAGATCGTGAAAAGACCGTCCCCTTCTGCACAGCGTTGGGTTTCCATAGTAACCCCTCTCTTCTCATTCCTTGCTAGCCTCTACAGGCAGGCGCACTCCAACTTCTCTACCCCAGAAGCGGACTGCGCAGGCGCCCAGCCCTCCTTCTAACTGAACAGACAGCTCAGAAGCACGGCGTGCGTGCGCCCAAATCTTTGCACACCCTGTGAAGAGCCATGCCCTGAGACAGAGCGGCGTGTGATTAGCTAGTGCCCCCTCCTCCTCCGTGCCAAATTTAAGGCAGGGTAAGCCTGGCAGTCTGCTGCTGCAACTTGCTTCAGGGATGTCCCCTGCCGTGGAGATGAGAGCTGCTAGCTTCCCCCCGCCCTTTTTCTGCTTGAAATGTGTGTGTGGGGGAGTTTACCCGCTCTACTTTAGCTGCTGCCTCTTCGCTCTCTCTCTCTCTCTCTCTCTCTCTCACACACACACACACACACACACACAAACACACAAAGGAAGAAGGAAAGGGAGAGAGACACGCACAGACATACTCTCCTTAGTCTAAACAAAACAACAGAAATTTATCATTTCATTATTATTCTTGTTTTGAGTACATGGAATTTCCTTCCATAGTTTTAACATCCACCCTAAGGGACTATCTGGCGGAATATCAATCCTTTCCCTAGGCACCTTTTCTTCCTGGATCTTTCCTGACCCAACCTTGGAACTATAGTTCCCCATCGAGACCCTTTCACGCTCCTTGTTAACCAACCACTTCGTCCGTCTCTGGCCGCCCCCCTCGCGGAGGTAAACGAAACCGCAGATTGGGACTCCACACTCACTTCGTGTCTGGGACACGTCTCACACACTCCACATTCAGTCTCGATATCCAAGAGCAGTACTTAAGGGAAATTTTTCCTGCCCTTATCCCAACCACCAAGGTAAAATAAATAGCCCAATTTTTCTTACCTTGGTCTGTGCACAGAGTTGCCTGGTTGACTGATCTCGTGCCTACCCAACCGGTTTCTCCTGAGTGCCTTTCACCAGTCCAGCATCTCGGGTTTCCTTGGCCAGTCTGTCACTGACCACCCTTGGCACCAAGGAGACTACTGAACTCAGTAGGGCGCGCCTTCCCATTGGTTGGCAATGGCAGTCAGCAACTGTGATGGCAGGATCCCGGACGAGCCCCCAATTTGTTAGAAGTGACTTTGTTCAAGTCCTGTAAAAAGAAAGAGCTCTCTGGACAAGAAAATTGGTGAAAGCAAAGCACTTTTTATTGAATACAGTCTTGCAAGAGTGGGTGCGCTATGCAGGTAGGCACACCTTAACATTCAAGCAGCGTGTTTTTATTCCCTATGCCCGGCCGCAGGGTTCCTCCCTCATTCCCCCATTGGCTGGGTACTTTGAGGTTCACAGCCTATCCCGACCGCCTAAACCGAATACATTATTCCCCGCCCCTGTTTACAGTCCCTCCTCTTGTTGTGTTGTATCCCCTTACTCTAATTTCCTATTGGCTCTTCCACACATTCCTTAACTTCATTTTAACTTTGACCTCTTACTCTCCCATCAGCAGACACCTCTTCTTTTGACACATTTTTATGCCTGGTCTGTGTTTCCAGAAAGGGAGGATTCTTCATTTATCTGTTACCTACTTGTCATCCCTATCTAAGCATAATTTATCATCTACTAATCCCATGCCATCCTTATGACCCGGGCATTGAGTTCCTTACATATTTTAGGCCTCATTTATCACTAGACTGGGGGCCCCATTCAGGGTGAGTTCTCTGGCTTCTTTTAATTTCTGTCCTTTGTATTTTAATATAATTTGGGAAAGAAACATTCTCTAATTCTTACAGCCACCAATTTGGAGGGCTTTAAAAGGGGACTGCACAAATTCATTGAGGAGAAGGCTATCAGTGGCTACTAGTCTTGATGGCTATATGCTACCTCCAGTCTCAGAGGCAGTATGCCTATGTTGCTGGGGAACATGGGCAGGGAGGGTGCTGTTGCACTCATGTCCTGCTTGTGGGTTTCCTGTGGGCAGCAGTTTGGCTGCTGTGTGAACAGAATGCTGGACTGATCCAGCATCACTCTTCTTATGTTCTTCTGTTTTTAAGCCAGTGATTGCAGGGAAAAAGACACTTGCCCTTTAAGAAAACCAGATGCAGCACTTGAGGAGATGGAGCTCCCAGAAGGCCTCTTCTGGCTATAAAACCCTATCAGTATTCAGTAGCTTGTCAGAACTCTAGCTGCAGGATGCTCTCTGTGGTCCTGAGACCTGAACCTATTCCCAGCGGTGGGCTGCTACCTGAGCTGCTGGTTGTGCTGCTAACTGCTCCAGTTGTAGTAGGTGGCTCCTCAACTGAGCCATTGCCCAGAGCAAATTAGGGGGTTGCAGCAGGTTCAGGAAAAGGTTAATATTTTAGAGGTCAAAAGTTTAGGAAAGCAAGCCAGCAGGCCAGAGTCCTAGAGGAAAGAAAGAGTCAAAGCAGAAGAACTGGTTGAGAAAGATGGATCAATCACAGTAAGATATTGTGTACCCATATTTTGTTCCCACAGTAGCCAACCAAATGCCTCTGGGAAGCCCACAAGCAAGACATGAGCTCAATAGTGCCCTCCCACTCATGTTCCCCAGTGACTGGGCATGATATATATAACCACCATGACTAGTAGCCTTTGATAGTCTTATCCTTCATGAATTTATCTGATATCTCTTTAAAGCTGTCCAGGTTGTCTTAGATCTGCGGAAGAAAATATGGGCCCAAACTCAAGAATGGCACCCCCTGAAGACATTCTTCAGTCCATGGGCATAACCTGGGTCCAGGTGTGTGTGTGTGTGTGTGTGTGTGTGTGTTTCCATGCCAAGCCAAGTATATCTTTTCAGTGTGGGGTGCTGCATGGCATGCCCTCGACCAGTGAGTTTGTAGCAGCATGTGCCTGGAAAACCAACATAGGCTGCCTGAGAATTACAGCTGCCATGGGCTGAAGTGGGTGTACGATACTAAGCAGCAGCATGATTAGTCTCTACAATACATTGCAAAAAGTGGAGCTCTTAGTCTTTGTAAGACTCTCCTCTCCCATAGATATTAAGCATGGGCCCAACCTTTCCGCCAACTGAGAAGGTTGTCAAGGGAGCGGATAGAAAGGAGTGCATTGGGTGTGTGCCCCATTTATTGAAACTAAGCCAGGAAAGCATTGGCAAAAGACCTGAATGTTGACTGACGTGACTACTCTAAGCAGCTATTTCTAATTAACACCTCCACCTACATAGTGGGAAGCATCCATGGCTCATATAGTAGAGTCTTCTTTCACTGCAAGGGAGCAAAGTTGTGCTTTATTCATCACCTGGGAAGCCCCGATGGTGTTCCTCCTCGCTCTTCTGTCACAGGCCACAGGCCTTCTGACCACTGGACTGTGCCTGCTGCTAGCATGGGCAGTTTACTACCATTTCTCCACGGCAGAACTGCCTCCTGGGATTTGTCAGCCTCTAAAGATCAGAATCCTGCATATCTTCATGATCATGGCTTTTGGTCTGGTGAGTTATTCTTAAAATTTGGCTTTACACAGGAAAAAGTGATAGGAATTATTTTGGGAATGAGTTCTTCTGCTTTGACTCAATACTTATCTCAATACTAAGGTGCGTAGGTGTGTGTGTGTGTGTGTGTGTGTGTGTGCACTAAAAATAATCCCAGGGACCACTAGCTGTGTGTGTGTGTGTGTGTGTGTGTGTGTGTGTGCTGTGCGCACACACACACACACACACACGCGCATGCGCACACAAGTATCCTAAACTTTTCTTGGTTTGTGCATTGTCATAGGCAATGGTGGAACAGCGATTATTTTTACGTGCTGCACCTGATGCAGGAAAAGAAATGGAGAACAAAACGCAGAGATTCTCTAACCCAGGGCTCTCCAACCTTGGGTCCCCAGATGTTGCTGGCCTACAGCTCCCAGCATAGCCAGCCAGCATGGCTAATGGCAAGGGATTCGGGGAGCTGTAGTCCAGCAACATCTGAGGACCCAAGGTTGGAGAGCCCTGCTAGTCTAACAGTTCTCTAACAGTCAAACTTGATGGATGAAATTAATTAGTGGAATCAACATGCATTAATTTTTGCTTTATAAATAGCACCCACAGTGAAACCTGAGCAGCCTGTGTGAGCCAGGGGAGGAGAATAGGCAGAGACAGTTTCTCTTTTCTGTCCCTGTAATTGTCCTGACAAAAATTCCCTCTCTGAAGGTATTTGCATTTCAAGGAACCTCTCCTTTGACCCTAGAGGCACACCCTGAAATGCAGATAGCAGCTTCAGAGAGCTGATACTTGTCAGGAGTATGGTGTGGGAGAGGAAGACCTAACCTCCCTCTCCCAACCTCCCATGGTCCAGAGGTTCATAGAATCATAGAAAAGTAGAGTTGGATTTAAAATGTGTATAAATGTGTATAAAGGGGCCTACAAGGCCATCCAGTCCAACCCCTGCTCAGTGCAGGAATCCAGGTCAAAGCATCCCTGACAGATGGCTGTCCAGCTTCATCTTGAATGCCTCCAGTGTGGGAGAGCCCACCACCTCCCTATGTAGTTGGTTCCATTGTCTTATTGCTCTGACAGTCAGGAAATTTTTCCTGATGTTTAGGTGGAATCTGGCTTCCTGTAACTTGAGCCCATTATTTGCGTCCTGCAAACTGGGATGATAAAGAAGAGATCCTGGCCTTCCTCTGTGTGACATCCCTTCAAGTACTGGAAGAGTGTGATCATATCTCCCCTCAGTCTCCTCTTGTGAAGGCTAAACATGCCCAGTTCTTTCAGTCTCTCTTCATAGGGCCTTGTTTCCAGTCCCTTAATCATCTTTGTTGCCCTCCTCCAGTTTTCTACATCCTTCTTAAAGTGTGGTGCCCAGAACTGGACACAGTACTTTCACTGGCTTCTTCTGCAGCTACTTTATGTAACAAAGATTTATGCAATCAACATCATGTCTAGTTTTGCCCTAACAAACATATGGGGGGGGGGGGAAGCAAATCCGTAATCCTATTCCCATTTACTCAATGAGATTTGCCTCTGAACTGACATGAATAGGATTGCAGTGTAAGCCTTCCTATGGACGCAACACGCCAGCATTTGCTTGATGATCAACAAGCATTTGCTTGTTTGTGCTTCCCACATACTTTCCTTGCCTGCCCTTCTCCTCCCGCAAGATCTGGACTGGCAGGTTAGTTCAGAACCGTAAGTAAATTGCAGGCTGGGGCCCTGGGGGAGGAGATGGATATCGGGATAAGAAGAGCTCTGTAGACTAAAAGCCCATCTATTCTTGCACCCTGTTTTCAATGGTAGCAGTTATTCTGTTGTTAATTAATTTTCCTATCACTTGTTCACCCCAACATTCTGAGGCTTTTATCCACCAAATAAATCCTAATCCAGATGGTGAACTTTGTTCCCCCCCTCTTTTTCCTGAACATTAGTGGGTATTTTCTTCCCAAATGTACACATCAATTATACACATTTTAAAATTTATGCATTTTTATCACACTTTGATTATAGTGTGTTTGTGCACATTTTTCAAACATTTTTGTTTGAACTCTTGTTGGACTCTTTCCCCAAACAGGGCTAGGATTTATTTCATAGATTTCATCACATGTTCTTTGTATAAAGCCCGCAGCCACCAAGTAGTACCATCAACACTTGATATGAGGTCCCCATAGCAAAACTCAACATACAATCCACACTAGAAGCAGGAACAATGGCATGCAGAGCAGATAACTAGGGTCAGCCTGCCTGGTTGTTACTTGGATGGGAGACCCCTCCTCTAGTTTCCTGCATTGAGCAGGGGGTTGGACTCGATGGCCTTATAGGCCCCTTCCAACTCTATGATCTATGAATCTATGAAAATCTATGAAACTCAAGAGGGCCAGGTAAACCAGGACAAGTAAAGTAGATAATAGGTCTTGATTAGCCAAGACCTGCCTGGAAAAATAAGGATATTGAGTACAGTTTTCAAGAGAGAGAAGCCATGTCACATAATTGTGGAAAAGGAGGAGCATGATAGAACACCTATCTTGCATGCAAAAATATTATTATGCTCATTATAATGAGCACATCCAAGGATCTGCTCATATCTGTATAGCTTACTACATAGCACTAGAAAATGGTATACTTGTGTCTGACTTTTAGCAAAATACCTACAATCCTGTATATGTCTACTCAGAAGTAAGCACCATTGCATTCAACAGGCCAAGTAAATGTTTACAGGATTGCAGCCTACATATTTTGTTTTGTTTGCCTTTGTCTTTCTGTTTGAATCCCCCCCCCCCACTCTTCAGTCCTTTTGATTGACTATCATTACTTCCTGCTTACTTTTGACCAATTTCTCTCCTATTTTTGCATACTGATCACTTCTCCAAATGGTGAGAAAACCCAGGGTTTGGTTTCCTTTCAATGGGAGTGCATTGTAAACTTACAGCTTTTTGTAATGTTTGTTTTATATGCAACTATAGAAGTAGAGCATAAGTGGAAGCAAGGAGCCATCCCCTAGAAGGCAGCAGTTCTGATACCCCACATCAGATCCCCAGGGAGGGGCCCTATACCCCAAAGGCGCTTCCAACTTTCTGCTAATTCATAGCTCCTTCCCACTCCAAACAGCAGACTGCTGTTTTACACACACACACACACACACACACACACACACCACTCTCCTTTTGACCAAGAGCACAATTTCCTTTAGTTTTCACATAGGATATCATAAGATCATAGAGTTGGAAGGGGCCTACAAGGTCATCAAGTCCAACCCCCTGCTCAATGCAGGAAACTAGAGGAGGGGTCTCCCATCCAAGTGATAACCAGGCCTGACCCTGCTTAGCTTTCCACGCTCAGACAAGCTCTGAACTTTACAATGCAGAACTTTTTTTCTGATAAAAAAATAATAATCCTACAGAAATGTGTACATTAGGGGAAATTGTGCACCAAAATGCATACATTATGTGAAATGCACACAAAAATGTATGGATATCTCCTAATATAGGCATTTTGGTATGCATTTCTCAAAATGTATGGATTTTTATACACATACATTAGGAGAAATGCATAGAAAATGCATAGAAAATGCATACATTGCGAGAAATGCATAGAAACATGAGTATGATTTTTAATGCTGACAGTTACCACAATGGAATGGTAAACAGGATGGAATGAACTTGTTCTTTAGATGTTTGAAAGTTGTGAAAACCAAAACAGACATTTATTTAACCCCTACCAAGCTCTAATGTCTTTTGATAAAGACCCCCCCTCTCTTAGGAATCTACACTAGAGCCCATTCTGTGTACCAGCAAGCGCCATCACGGTATTTATGCAAGATGCATTTACCACTGTTGGGGCACATGCTAATGAATACAGCAGTTTCCACTGTGTTGAAAATGTGATCTTGTGTCACACACAAACACAATTACGGGAAAAGGAGGAGCTGAAAAGGTGATGTGTGCAGGGAGATGGCCCTTTTAAGTTTCATTTGGCTTTTTTAAAAGATCCATTAAGATCCACAAGTTCACTGGTGCGAATAAGTGGAGATTTAAAAAAAGAAGTAGAAAAAGAGTAATTGACAGCTCCTCCTGCCCCTCTCCAAAAAATCATGGAGAAGAAGGGGGACCCCGGCTATGACGCTGCTTTCTCCCATCCTCCCAGTGGGACCGGTACCAGCCCCCATTCCCCTCCAGCCAAAAGCAATTCCCAAAAGCAAGTGCAGCCCTTCTCCCATGCTGACTTTCCCCTAGTAACCACTATTGAAGACAATGATTTACTACTGAGTGACATTGAGGATAATGTGGTTTACTTCTGAGTAGACATGTATATCAGTGCATTTTCTGCTCATTGTTCCTTGAGGCAAGAGGACAAAGGAGACATTTGAAAAGACATTCCAAAGTTTAATTTTCTGAAGGACAGGTTAGGGGAAGCAGCATTGCATTTACTCTCCACTTCACTGGGCAAGTCAGAGAGAGAGAGAGGAAGGAGCTGTGGCGGGGACAAGGAAGGAGGGAAAGCAAAGGAAAGCTGATCGGGCTTATCAGAACTGCTGCTGTTTTGTCGAGGCGGCCTATGCTGAGCTCAGCTAGCACTTGAAGCAATGCGAGAGGTTTGTGCTGTTCACCGATTCACCTGCGAATTAGCAAACACTGCAAAAACCAAACAAGCAACAAAAAACACAACACTCCATAGGACACTTCCTCTTGCAGTGCCTCTCCCACCCACCCCACCCCTTCACTGAAGCCACCCCTCCTCTGGTCAGAACAGTACTGCAAGCAGACATTCCAGCAGGCTGTGCAGAAGGGAGAAGAGAGGGATTGCAGGGCCATTCCAGCAGCCCTGCCAGGAGTATTCATTAATATTCCCCTTTCCTTTTTCCTTGGGTGTCGTGTCTTTTTAGATTGTAAGCCTGTGGGCAGGGACTGCCTTGTTAATTGCTGTGAACCACCCAGAGAGCTTTGGCTATTGGGCGGTATAAAAATAAAATAATAAATAAATAAATAAAAAGTTTAGCACAACTAAACACAAAATAAATAAAAAGTTTAGCACAACTTGTACCCTGGGGGGAAATGCAACATGTTTTGCACTTGTGATATAACTGGTCTGAAGAAATCCGGGGTGTAATGGCAGAAACAGCATGAGAAAGTCAGTTTGGGGTGAGTGTCATGTGACACGCCGGTGAGTGAGGCATTACAATGCCAGTAAAAATCCCTAGTGTAGATTCCCTCCCCCCCCATACATTGCATGTTTTGTATAACTCCAATAAGTGATTTTTGACCTTGCTTCCTCCACTCACTCCAACAGGGTTACATTTTATGGAAAATGGGTCTTTGTAGTGAATTTGCCTTTATAAGGTTCATCATAGATGGAATGCCTCCAAAGAAAGATTCAAGGCTCTCCATCAAGAATACATACTTTGATGGCATACCGGTGAGGATCTACCAACCACAAATACCCTCTCCTGGGAAAAGGAAGGGAATCCTATTCTTTCATGGAGGAACTGGCACATTGGGCAGCATTGGTAAGAGAAGCACAGTAATTTTAAAGTAGGATTTTTGAAATGAAGATCATGGTATATATCAGGGGTGAAGAACCTTTCCCTCCCCTCAAGGGCCGCTTTCCCTTGGGACTAATCTGTTGGGGGCCAATTGCCAGCAGTGAGCAAGGTCATAACCCAAAAGTGGGCAGAATCAGAGCCAAAAGTGTCTGGAGACAACATGGTCAGGCTCTGTGAGGTGGGAGGGGTTTGAAACTAGGCTGAGGTCTGCATCTAGCCCAGTGTTCTCCAACCTTGGGTCCCCAGATGTTTTTGGCCTACAACTCCCAGCATGCCCCAGCCAGCTGGCTGGGGCATGCTGGGAGTTGTAGGCCAAAAACATCTGGGGACCCAAGGTTGGAGAACACTGATCTAGCCCTTGGGATGCTGGTTCCCCACCATACATATTGATATTAATATCTATCCATCCATCCATCTGGTTAGACCTTTGATATTACAGCAAAATGCTGCAATATTGCCATCCCAACCAAACAGCTGGGGTGGAACATATGAAACTCTTTCAAGAAAAGTTGCTGCTGAGCTGTTTGTGACTGGGGAAGAAAAGTATAGATTCAATCACACACAGATCCTTTGGACAATCTTTCTTTCCCGTTTCCCTTGCGTCCCAGGGAGTCACTAAATACAGTAAGCTAGCTTTGATGGGCATCCACTTGCTCCAGTATCTTCTTATTCATCTAGTTAGTTAGTATCTGGGTGTCTAGTTGCTCCATCTGATGAAGTGGGTTATAGTCCAAGAACGCTTGTGCCAAAATAAATGTATTAGTCTTTAAGGTGCCACAAGACGCTTCATTGTTTTTGCCACAATAGACTAACATGGCTAGCTTGGTTGAGAAGGCCAAGGCATTAATGTGACATGGGATAAACTTACTTGGAGCCCCACCACTGCCATTAGAATGCAGTAGATTACTTACTGCAACAAGCGAGGTTTATCACAAAGAGCAAAGAACATTGCAGTTAGGAAAACAAAATAGAGCAAAATCTTGGTCCTCATAACATGTCTTAGCTGAGATCACAGGCACATACTGATCTAATGATTGATTTATGGATTTGACTGGAGTTTTTCATAAGCCCACCTTTCAGGACACGCTACCCTCACAAGGTAGTTTACAGGATTACAAAACACCTGAAAATACAATGACAATGAACAGCGTGATCCACCGAGGCTGCCCGTAACCCTCCAAAATCGGAGGATTACGGGCATCCAATGGAGGTCGGAAGGAGCACGGAGGCGAAGGTCACCTCCACGCTTCTCCCACCCTGCAAAAGACTTAGAAGGCCAATTTTGCCCCCGAGCATGAGATGGGGAGGCTAAGGCACTGCCAGGATAGTGCGTATGCTGGCGGAGCCTGTCTCCTCCCAACCTTCCCCTCTCCCCCCGCAAAAACTCAATCTCTGAGGTCACTCTTCCGACCTTGGAGCCAAGCTGGCTGTGAGGGCAGAAGGCGGGTGCTCCAAGTTCAGAGTCCCAGCTCCGACCTTGGATTGAGTTTCCAAGATTGGAACTGGGGTCCAATTTATCCTATGGATGTTTAGACGGCCATAGGATTGTGCCCTACAACATGCATACAATCGCATGCGCACACACCCATGCACAGTAGCAGCAGCAAAAGTTTTTTTTAAAGGACCAAATGCAGACCAGAATAAATGTGTCTTCAGCAGTTTTTAAAGAGCCAGTGGTGATGAGGTCATACATATCTCCCTGGAGAGAGAGAGTTCCAAAGGTGTAGGGCCACCACTGAGAAAATTCTATCCCTAGTACCTGCCAGCCTAATGGCTTTCACTGGTAGGCCAGAGAGCTGGGTCTCTGACACCCTGAATACTTGGACAGGGTGAAACAGGCAGGCTCAAACTGATATATGCAGGATCCGAGTATCTATTTGTTTATTTTCAGTATTTGTATACCACTTCTCATCAGGACAGGGCAAGGCAGTTTGGTGCCCTAGGCAAGATCAGATATTTAGCGCCCCCCCCTTCCCACTTGAGCCCTCCCTCCCTCCAGCCCTATGCTCCTGGCGCCCCCTTTAGCCCGGTGCCCTAGGCAGCCGCCTAGTTGGCCTAATGGTAGCACCGGCCCTGCTTCTCATTTGAAATATATCCTGCAGTGGTTTACAAAATAATAAAAGCACTCACATGGTTGAATGCACAGGGGTGAAACCCAGATTTTTAAGAGCTAAGCACTCAAAGCCCTGCATCTGGATGGTCAAACCTTTCAGTTTCACTTTCTTTCACATCCACCATTTTAAAATCTCTAGTTCAGTGTTCTCCAACCTTGGGTCCCCAGATGTTGTTGGCCTACAACTCCCAGCTACGCTGGCTGGGGCATGCTGGGAGTTGTAGGCCAAAAACTTCTGGGGACCCAAGGTTGGAGAACACTGCTCTAGTTCTTTCTGTCCCAAATGTGAACAATTTGGTATATTCTAATAAAAAAAATGAACTCAAATGAAATTCTCATCCATCTCTTCCTTCCACCCCAAAATTAAATTGACTTTCACCATTCTGCCCCCCCCCCCAAACTAGCTGAAAGAGCCTTTCCACTTTTTTTGGCAGTAAAATGAGGCTGTGAAAGTTAGGAACCCACTTTCAGCCCAGAGTCAATAGTTACAGATTGTAAGATTCTATGTAATTTCTATAATTTATCATCCTGTATTCCTAACTCTGCTAGAGACATACACCCCTCCCCCTTAACGGTGTTAACCAACCATTTGGGATGGAGGAATCTATCAGAATTGGTTTCTCCCTTTCGTACTGGCCAAGGTTGGAGAACACTGCTGTAGCACATGCATTTTTCATGCTACATGGAGAGCCTCTGGACCAGTTTAAGAATTTGCCCATGATAACTGTTTCTCCTCACCAGTCCCCTCACCAGTAAATGGCAATAAAAGCAGAATAATTTATCTTACAGATGCCTATGAAAATGTGTGCTGTTACTTAGCTTGGAAAAGTGATGCAGTGGTTGTTTCTGTTGGGTAAGTATCCCCGGCATTGCCCTAAATGGGACTTTTTATTTACTGCTCTATTGAAGACTGGGCCAAAATCCCACACACAAACACTTTCGTGGGACCATTTGTTCCACTGGTGATGGTGGTGGAGGAGGAAAATACTGATGAATATTGGGAGTGGATGGGGAAATTCTCAAAACTTTAAAGTAGGGTAGGTTTCCCTTTAAAGATGTGGTGGAGATGGTCAAAGGGTCCCCCCCCCCACAATTTTTTACAGAGATTCCTTAGGGTTTTTTGGTGTGTGTTTTTAATGAAAAGGAAAAACTATCAACTACCTTGTCTTTAATGGTAAGCCCACCTCCACTTGAAAGTTCTGAGATTTCAAACACACACACATACACACACCCTACAACCCCCCACCCCATTAAACTGAGGACTGTGTAATTAGTAGTGATGGGTGAACCCCAAATGAATTTGTTATTTGCTTGTGTAGTAACGAATTCATCTGGGTAATCTTGGACAAGTGTTCTCAAGATCTCATTCTGTATATACGGGCTTTCGCGCTTATGCAACACCAAAGTGCATCTTAGGAGGTGTAGTTTGGAATCACCCCTACAATATGGGTTGTTTCTATGTGGCCTTTCTTCATAATGTTTACTCACCATCATCGATCAGTATATGGAGGAGAGAGATATGGATCGGTATGTGGAGGTGTATGCAACCTATGTGGCTGTTTCTTCAGAAATGATTGGTTTGTGGAAGGGTTCAAATGCCAACCTTTCAGCCCACCACCCCTCCAGGTAATTGGCTTCATAGCCAAACTGCTTTTTACCATCAAGAAGTTTCTCCAAATGTTCAGCCGAAATCTATCCTCTTGCAACTTTGCCCATTTGGTCTAGTCCTGTCCTCTGGAGCAACAGAGAACAAGTCTTTGCCCAATCACCTAGGAGAGCCTGTCAGGGATTTTTTGTTGTTGTTGCCTTAAACAATATTTTCAGTGGAAAGGTGGGATATAAAATAAATAAAATGCCTGCCTGCCTGCCCGCCCCCTCCCCCATGTGCAGCAAGTTAAACATTTAATGAGCAAAAAGCTTTGACTCACTGATCTTAAGGAAGATTGTAAGCCTTGGGGCAGGGACTGTCTTGTTAATTGCTGTAAACTGCCAGAGAGCTTCGGCTATTGGGCGGTATAAAAATGAAATGAATAAATGAAATGAAATGAAATGAAATTGTGGAGAAAGCCAACCTAAAACCCCTTTCTGACACACACACACTCACCAAGGTGGGGGGAAGGAGACCCAGGGTGGGGAGACAGCCAGGGCCGGCGCTACCGCTAGGCAGACCCAGGCGGCTGCCTAGGGCGCGTGGCGGAAGAGGGCGCAGAGTTTCTGCGCCCCTTCCTCTCCTCCGGCGCGCTCCTGCCCTGCCTGCCGCCTCCGCCGCGCCTCCCCGCCCGCTTGCCGGCCGCTGCCGCTGCCGCCGCCGCCACCGCACCTCCCCCCCGCGCGCGCGCGCCCGCCTGCCAACCACCTACCTACCTTCCCGTCGTAAAGCGCGGGGGTCCCATCGCGTCGGAGGAGGAGGAGGCGGCGGCGGCGGCAGCGGCAGCGCGGCAGCAGCAGCAGCAGCAGCAGCCAGCAGCGGGGGCGGGGGGAAGGTAGGTGGTGGTGGCGGCGGCGGCGGCGCGGGGGGGGGGTTGCAGAGCAGGGCTGCTTTGCTCCGGAGCCCCCCCCACGGCACGAGGGGGGGCGCTAAATATATTTGGCCTAGGGCGCCAAACAGCCCTGCACCGTTCCTGGAGACAGCCAGTCTCCACAGAGACCAAAGGGGACAAACAACATCTGCATAGAATCACCCCAGGGGGGAAGGCAGGAAGCATCCCCAGGTTCATCAATGCTCTCGTATATCAGCCCCATCTACATAAGACTTGAATACCTCGCCAGAGCAGACACTTCGGCACCCATAAGAAAGGACCATTCAACACCACAGGATGGGACCATTTAGCAAGTGGCTTCAAAGGGACCCCACCCCACAGGGGGAAGGCGTCACCCCACCTGACCCAAAAAGCCGCCCCTCAGGGAGGGTGGCAACCCACCTGATTGGCAACCCACCTGATTACGGAGGGAGGGGCTACCTGAAACCCAAGGTATAAAACACCCTGCGCAAGGGAACTGAGTTGTTGGACCTGATCAGCAATCTTGCCCCATGCTTGGGGTAAGGGAACGAAGGATCAGCAACCCCGGGTAGCAGAACCCGGCGCGCTCCAGCTAGCTGAAATCACTGGCCGCTTGGGTTGACCGGACCCCGGGAAACCAAGCTGAAATCACTGGCCGCGACTGGATCCCCGGGAAACCAAGCTGAAATCACTCACAAGCCGCTTGGGTAGACCGGACCTCCGCCGGGAACCCAGCTAGCCGCTTGGGTAGACCGGACCTCCTCCGGGAACCCAGCTAGCAGCGTGCGGTTGACCGGGCCTCTGCTGGAGCCCGAGCTGAACTAACTAGCTGAGAGCCCTGAAATCACGGTGTCCTTGAGACCTCTTGCTTGCAGTTGTACCGTACTGATAAGCTGTATTGCTGGCGTGTGTCTGGGTTTGTGAAGGTAATTTTGTAAATAAACTTGTTTTATAAAAGATACTTTTGTGGCTATAAGTTATCCCTTTGTTCTGGGCTAAGGGTGATAGTCGCTGGGGACCTCGGAGAAGGCCCGCCCCAGGACTCGCTACCCCCTTAGCATTGAACCCGCGCAGAGGACCAGGTTGTCGGTCTTCCACTGAAATAAATAAATAAATAAATAAATAAATATACCCACATGTGTCAATGGCACTGAATTCAATTGGTCCAATACCGACTGATATTTGCCAAAACACACTGGTTGGTTAATTTAGCCCAATGTGCCCTGTAATGCGCACGTTACACTTGCTTACAACCCTGAATTTGTCATTTTGATGCCCATTTCCCCACCCACTACCCCCATTTGAAGAGACATTTTTGGAGCTCTTTGCTGCCCCTTTTAGTTTTCGCAGAAGGCAGCAGAGATAGAAGGTGGCACTTTCACCTCTTTCCCCCTCCCCACCTCACCCTGGAAGCAATAGAAGTATTTAGTTGTGGTCAAGCGATTGTGGCCTTGCCTGCTCCACCACTCCCTCTTTCTCCACTTTCAGTGGCCAGAGCCCTCCCTTCTTCCTTACAGACATTGCAGGGTGGCCTGCAGCAGCAATCCTGGAGGAGAAGCAGCCACTGGCATCCTGTAGCTCAGGGCTCTCCAACCATGGAGATGCTGAACTACAGCTCCCAGAATCCCTTGCCATTAGCCATGCTGGCTGGGTATGCTGGGAGCTGTAGGCCAGCAACATCTGGGCACCCAAGGTTGGAGAGCCTTGCTATATATCAACAAGAAAGGGAAAGGAAACCAAATGCAGAGTTACAGAATGGGGGACACTTGGCTCAACAAAACTACAAGTGAGAAGGATCTTGGAATTGTGGTAGATCACAAACTGAATATGAGCCAGCAATGCGATGTGGCTGCAAAGAAGGCAAATGCTATTTTGGGCTGCATTAATAAAAGTATAGCTTCTAAATCACGTGAAGTGATAATTCCCCTTTACTCGGCACTGGTTAGGCCTCATCTTGAGTACTGCGTCCAGTTCTGGGCACCACACTTTAAGAAGGATATAGACAACTGGAGAGGGTTCAGAGGAGGGCAACAAGGATGATAAAGGGACTGGAAACAAGGAACTGGGCATGTTTAGCCTTCAGAAGAGGCGACTGAGGGGAGATATGATCGCACTCTTCCAGTACTTGAAGGGATGTCACACAGAGGGGGGCCAGGATCTCTTCTCGATCATTCCAGTTTGCAGGACACGGAATAATGGGCTCAAGTTACAGGAACCTAGATTCCACCTAAACATCAGGAAAAATGTCGGGGATGCTTTGACCTGGATTCCTGCATTGAGCAAGGGGGTTGGACTCGATGGCCCTTCCAACTCTACTTTTCTATGATTCTATGAACTATGAAGAGTGACAGCATTAACCTCTGAAGTGCAGAACCCTCTGACTACAAGCCCCTTAAGCAGAATTCCATGCAAAATTCATGCAAATGTAGTTTTGTTTCACTGAAATGAGATGTGACTATAATTGCATGGTTTTTGTCTTACAGATACCATCTGGCTCCTGAGTACCGATATCCCATACAGTTCAGGGACTGCTTCGTTGCCACAGAATTCTTTATGAAGAATGCGGAGGAGTATGGGGTCAATCCTGCGCATATTGTTATTAGTGGGGATAGCATAGGAGGAACATTTGCTGCATTTGTTGGCCAAGAGCTGGTGAAGAGGACAGACCTTCCGAAACCTCGCGCTCAGATCTTGGTTGGCCCTTTCCTCCAGGGTCTAGATTTCAATTTGCTTTCTTATCAGCAAAACCGGTTTGTCCCCATTGTGTCCCAGGCTGCTCTTATAAATTTTCTATTACTGTACATCACTAAGAATAGGTCAGTGATAGAGTTTGTCTTGGAGGAGACTCACATCCCCGAGGACAAGAAAGAGAAGTACAAGAAGTGGCTCAACGCAGACCATATTCCCAAGAAAGTGAAAATGAGAGGCAACTATACAGAATTACAGCCACCGACTTACACTTTTGACGATATCCACTGCTTAATGAAAGTTATAACAGAAACAACCTTATCCCCACTTCTAGCTGAAGATGCCATTGTTCAGCAGCTGCCTGACACTTTCATTTTGACCTGTGAATTTGATGTGCTGAGGGATGATGGCCTTTTGTACAAGAAACGTTTGGAGGACAACGGTGTCCGTGTCTCCTGGTGCCACCTCAAGGATGGATTTCATGGTGTGTTTCTCCTTTTCAATCGATGGTTTCTAAATTTTACATTTGCCCAAAGGGGAGTGGACAGTATAGTCGATTACATCAACAGTTTATAAACCTGTAATAATCAGTGTATGTAGTAATGTGTTCCCTAGAACTGAGAGGGGACATTCTTCTATTTCCTAGTAATGTAGAAGTTTCCTTCTCCTTCTTTTTTTGCAAAAGCTATTAGTAGTGTGGTAGGCAAGAGGATATACCGGTATTTATTTATTTAAAATATTTCTGGGATGCCTTTCAGGGCAGAAGCTCTCCTAAGGCTGTGTGCAGCAATAAAACCAACAATAAAACAACAATAAAACCAACAACAAAACCAGCAATAAAAACAGCAACAAAAGCAATCATTAGGAGAAGGCCAGAGTAAATAATAATAATAATAATAATAATATATTATTATTATTATTATTTACAGTATTTGTATACTGGTCCACATCAAGCAGATTCCAGAGCAGTAAACAATAAAAGGTCAACAACAGATAACAGAAACAAAAACAATACATTGAAAACAAACTAAAATTACACTGGTGATTGAAGAGCAGAGAAGGCTTCCTAGAACAAGGAGGTCTTCAGCAGGCGCCAAAAGCAGCACAATGTCAGAGCCTGCCTGACCTCCAGAGGCAGGGAGTTCCACAGAAATGGAGCCGCCACACTGAAGGCTCTTCTGGTGGACTCCAATTGGGCCAAAGGTCCTTGAGGAACCACCAGGAGCATGCCATCTGATGACCTCAGCTACCGGGCAGGTTGGTATGGGAGGAGGTGCTCTCTCAGGTAACCTGGTCCCAAGTTGCTTTGGGCTTTGTACAGAAGAACCAGAACCTTAAACCTGACCCGGTAGCGAATAGGCAGCCAGTGCAGTTCCCTCAGCAAAGCAGTTGCATGATGAAAAGAGGCAGCTCCTGACAATAGCCGAACTGCTGTATTATGCACTAGCCCCAGCTTCCAGAGCAGCCACATAGAGTGCATTGCAGCACTGCAGCAGTAATCCAGCCTTGAGATTACTAGCGCCTATATCACTGTGGCCAAGCTATCCCTGTCCAGGAGAGGCTGTAGCTTATGAACCAATCAAAGATGGTAAAAGGCACTCCAAACTGCCACAGTCACTTGGGACTCCAGCGACAATGACAGATCTAGGAGTACCCCCAGACTACGAACCTGATCTTTCAAAGGGAGTGCAACCCCATCCAGAACAGGCAATGAGCCTATCTCCTGGACTCGGAGACTGAGTTTGAGCCAGCTGGGAGACACTTGAAGAAAAGCAGCCCCTCAAAACCAGGGACAGCACCCTGAGAGAGATTGCCCCAAGGAACCAGGCCCGTTATACCAAGGGACTCATGCTCCACAATGCCTACTCATCAGCACAGACATTGCCCATGGTGGAAGCTGAGTCAAAGGTGATAGAGAGGTAGACTCCAGGCTATAGGACTAATCCTTCCACTCTTCAGCAAGGGGGCAGACCCTCAGAGGGATAATCTGGCCTAAGGGGGGGGGAGGTCTTCAGTTGAGCTCTACATTATGTTGGAACAAGGTCGCTGCTTGGAGCTATCCAGAGTCCTGCAATTCCAGCCAGAATGTCATACTGGCTACCAGTTCCCTGACTGACCAACTAATACCCCAAGCCACTCCAATCATCAGCTAAATATGAACATTACCCAACATGTTTATCTGTGACCTGAAAGATGTCCAGTTGTCCATTAGATCTTATTTACTAAGCCATTTTCTACAAAAACCAGATAAATGGATCATTGTCTACCTAAGGATCGCGAGAAGTGACCAGACTAAGTGAAGTGGGAGAGATCATACCACCAGGCAGAGGAAAATGTTGCTTTCTCTACTACAATCCTCTTCCCCCCAGCCCTTGCCCAAGGTGAACGTGTCCAAAGGGCCTGTCAGTTTGTTCCCGAACTCTTTTGGAATGATGAAGGTTATTAAATCTAGAGCTGAGTGAGGCAGATTGTGAGTACAGGAAAGGCTGAAGTTGGTATTCTGTTAAAGTCAGTCTGTGAACTGTGTTTAAAAGTAAAATTTTTGTAACCATAACAAGTGTTCTCCAACCTTGGGTCCCCAGATGTTTTTGGCCTACAACTCCCAGCATGCCCCAGCCAGCGTAGCACCTGGCTGGGGCATGCTGGGAATTGTAGGCCAAAAACATCTGGGGACCCAAGGTTGGAAAACATTGCAACAACTGTTGCTGTGGAATAACAGGAAGTCTTTGAGTATTACTCTGAAAGCTGTAAGCTGTAAGGTCCTCTGCTCTGCATTGCTGCAAGTGATTCATTTAAAGTAATGTGTAGTCAGGCCCTCCAATAATAAATAATGTGGTGTGCTTAATTACAGCCTTCTTTGTTCACCTGTCTCTTTTATTCCTCTTGAAGTGGAAAGTACGCATATATCCAAGCAAGGTAAAATCAAAATTGGGTAATGCTGTGTCAGACAGACCCACTTTGCTTTGGGACTGAACCTGCCTTGGTTGCCTATTCCAGTTTCCAAATTCCAAGGGGTAATCTAAGATCAAAACATGCTATTTGATCAGCACACTATCTTAATCTCATTTTGTTGAGTAGATACTGATATATATAATATGAGCAGAGTTATCTGGAAGCACATACGCAGCGGCTCTCCCCACACTGGGCCAGTTAAAAACCCCAAAGGCAATAAAACAGACTCTGTCTTTGGCTAGATCAGAAATGAATAAATTGCAGCATACATATGTAGAAATGTATGTAGGTACATCTTAGGTTGCAAAAGGCTCTGGAGCTACCTTGTGGAGGTCAAGCTGCTTCAAAGGCAGAAGGAGAGCGAGAGAGAGGGTGCATGGCAGGAAGTGGGAGGGACAAAAGGAGGAAGAAACATTATAAAATACTACAGAGTTCCCTTTTTCATCTACGTGGTTTTAACCCTTCCCTCCTTGGAAGTTAGCATGCAAACTTACAGTATATCTAACACCTTAATGCTACATGAAAGAGATGTGACAGAGTGTAAAGGATTGAGGCCTACTCAGGCTTGAGTTTGTTGAAGCCTGAAGGCCCAAACACTTCCCTCGAGTAGTTGAAGCCTGAAGGCCCAAACACTTGGATGGGAGGGGGAGTTTGAGAGTTTTAGTTTACCCAATAGAAGTTAAGAATTAGATCTCCTATTCAAAGTCACATGATTATAACCTTCCATTCCTGGGAAGACTATATATGTGTGGGGTGTGGTCAGCTAGCAGCAGTGGGAGCCTGACTGCAGAAGCAGAGAGAGCTGGCAGCAGAGAGAAGCAGAAAGAGAAGCAGAGAGAGAGAGAGAGAGAAACTGGCTGCATAGGAGATAGGTAGTCTGAAGTTAAACTAGAGAACATTGGATTGTTTGTTTGTTTGTTTTATTTTATCATACTTGCTTTTGAATTATAACCACTCTATTAAGTAAATACCCTAATATTATAAGTAAAGTGTTGTTGTTTACCCTGAGAGTTTGGAGTGACTTATTCACCACGTCTACAGCCTACCCCCATGCTATTGGAAGCTGTAAAAGGACTTGATCTCCTGGAACGGGAGGGGCTTTGAGGAGAGGCAGAGATCTCCCAAAGGCAGATCAAGGGGTCCCTGTAGTAGCGGAACCTTGACACAGAGCAGCTGCAGAGGCTCATACAGCCCACCGACACATACCCCTTTCTTCTCTTCCACGTGGGTACAAATGATACTGCCAAGCGGAGTTACAAAGAAATCACGGCAGACTTTGAAGAGTTGGGAAGGAAACTCAAGAACTTTGGAGCCCAGATAGTTTTCTCATCCATCCTTCCAGTACTTGGAAGAGGCATAGAAAGGGAAAGAAAAATACTCTGAGTGAATAGGTGCCAACGTGAGAGATTTGGATTCTGGGACCACGGGCTACACTTCCTGGAAGATGGACTGCTGGCAAAGGATGGGTTGCACCTCACAAGGACTGGGAAGAATGTGTTTGGCCACAGCATGAGGAACTTAATCAAGAGGGCTTTAAACTGAATCCAACAGGGGAGGGAGCACATAAACTTGGAGGTAACAATGGAAGAAGGCCTCTGTGCCACAACGGAGAGAACAGCTCCAGTGGTGCCCAATGATAGTCTACCACAAAATGTAGAGGAAAAGTCGGACTATAAAGCACATAGTCTTCAGTGTCTCTATACTAATGCCCAGAGTATGGGCAACAAACAAGACGAACTTGAACTCTTGATACATGAGGGCAAGTACGACTTGATAGGGATAACTGAAACCTGGTGGGATGACTCCCATGACTGGAATACAGCAATTGAAGGGTATAACTTGTTCAAAAGAAACAGAAGCAACAGAAAGGGAGGTGGAGTTGCACTGTATGTTAAAAATACGTATCTCTGCACAGAGATACAGGAAGAGGAGCTTGGCAGCCCCATTGACAGCATCTGGGTTAAAATAAAGGGGGCAAAGAATAAAACGAACATGGTGGTTGGGGTCTACTACCGACCACCCAATCAAGGAGAAGACGAGGATGAAACTTTTGAAAAGCAAATTGCCATTGTTTCAAGGAGGCACGATGTGGTAGTAATGGGTGACTTCAATTTCCCTGATATCTGTTGGGAGACTTATTCAGCCAAGCATGGCCCCTCCAAGAAATTCCTGAGCTGTGTTGCTGATAACTTCCTCCTACAGAGAGTGGAGGAAGGAACTAGAGGATCGGCTATCCTTGCCCTGATTCTAACCAACAGAGACGAGTTAGTGGATAAAGTGGCAGTTTCGGGAACTCTGGGGGAAAGTGACTTGAGTTCTTGATTCTAACGGAAGCAAAAGCTGAGTGTAGCCAAACACGTACCCTGGATTTTAGGAAAGCCAATTTTAACAAACTCAGAACAATGATTAGTAAGATCCCATGGCAAGCGACTCTCATAAGAAAGGGAGCCCAGGAGGGGTGGGAGTTTTTTAAAAAGGAAATTTTAAAGGCACAATTGCAAACAATTCCCACAAGGAAAAAAGGCAGAGGGCAACAGAAGAAGCCAATGTGGCTTCACAATAAACTCAAAGATGACCTGAAAACAAAAAAGGACACGTATAGGAAGTGGAAGGAAGGACAGGCTACAGGGGAAGAGTACAGGCAGGTAGCACAGAACTGCAGGAATAGTGTCAGGAAGGCTAAAGCTGAGAATGAGCTAAGGTTAGCGAGGGATGCTAAAAACAACAAGAAAGCTTTCCTCAGATACATGCATAGTAAAAAACAGAGGAAAGAAATGGTGGTTCAACTACGCAATGAGGATGGCAAATTGATAACAGAAGACAAGGAAAAGGCAGAAGTGTTCAATTCCAGTTTGGCTCGGTCTTCTCCCAAAAGAGGGTCTATGACCCCCCTGGCAAACCTGAAGAGCAGATTGAAGGGGCAGGATTGCAGCTTGAGATTGACAGGCAAATGGTCAAGGAGCACCTGGTTACTCTGAACGAGTTTAAATCTCCAGGGCCTGATGAGCTGCATCCTAGAGTAATAAAGGAACTGGCAGAAGAACTCTCAGAACCACTGTCTATTATCTTTGAGAAATCATGGAGGACAGGTGAAGTGCCAGATGACTGGAGGAGGGCAAATATTGTTCCCATCTTCAAAAAGGGCAAGAAGGAGGAACCTGGGAAGTATAGGCCAGTCAGTCTGACATCAATCCCTGGGAAAACTTTGGAGCAGATTATAAATAAGTCAGTCTGCAAGCACCTTGAAAACAACGCAGTGATCACTAGAAGCCAGCATGGATTTGTCAAGAACAAATCCTGCTAGATTAATCTGATCTCATTTTTTGATTGGGTAACCTCCCTTGTGGACTGTGGGAATGCTGTGGACATCATATATCTGAACTTCAGCAAAGCTTTTGACAAAGTGCCTCATGATATCCTGATTAGCAAGCTAGCTAAAAGTGGGCTAGATGGAACAACTATCAGGTGGATCCACAATTGGCTACAGAATCGGACTCAAAGAGTGCTTATCAATGGTTCCTTCTCAAACTGGGGAGAGGTAACGAGCGGGGTACCACAGGGCTCAGTCCTGGGCCCAGTGCTCTTCAATATTTTTATTAATGACTTGGATGAGGAGGTGCAGGGAATGCTTATCAAATTTGCAGATGACACAAAGTTGGGTGGAACAGCTAATACTCTGGAAGACAGAAACAAAATTCAAAGTGACCTCGACAGGCTGGAGCGCTGGGCCGAAAACAACAGAATGAAATTTATTAGGAATAAATGCCAAGTGCTGCACCTAGGGAGAGGAAACCAAATGCAGAGTTACAGAATGGGGGACACTTGGCTCAACAATACTACAAGTGAGAAGGATCTTGGAATTGTGGTAGATCACAAACTGAATATGAGCCAGCAATGCGATGTGACTGCAAAGAAGACAAATGCTATTTTGGGCTGCATTAATAGAAGTATAGCTTCCAAATGGCGGGAAGTGATCATTCCCCTTTACTCGACACTGGTTAGGCCTCATCTTGAGTACTGCGTCCAGTTCTGGGCACCACACGTTCAGAAGGACGTAGACAAACTGGAGAGGGTTCAGAGGAGGGCAACAAGGATGATCAAGGGACTGGAAACAAGGCCCTATGAGGAGAGACTAAAAGAACTGGGCATGTTTAGCCTTCAGAAGAGGAGACTGAGGGGGAGATATGACTGCACTCTTCCAGTACTTGAAGGGATGCCACACAGAGGAGGGCCAGGATCTCTTCTCGAGCATCGAGCATTGCAGGACACGGAATAATGGGCTCAAGTTACAGGAACCAAGATTCCACCTAAACATCAGGAAAAATGTCCTGACTGTCAGAGAAATAAGACAACTACCTAGGGAGGTGGTGGGCTCTCCCAGTCTGGAGGCATTCAAGGTGCAGCTGGATCCACAGCTTTTACTGACAGCCTTGATCTCACCTCACGCAATCCCTGACTCAGCTCGGGTCGGAAACACTAGAATTTAGTACTGAGTCAAAGAGAAACTACACACACTCCACTTAGGGTAAAGTGAAAGGAAGTTTATTGAGGGATTAGTCAGTTACAAATTGGGTAGGGAAATAAGGGAAATTAAATTAACAGAATGGAATACTGTACCTTTGTTACATGGTCAGAACTACAAAATAACAACCGAGAACCTACGCTAATCTAAGCTAACAACCAAGAACCTACACTAGTCTAATTTAGCAACCGAGAACTTACACCAGTGTACCCAGGCGCTCTGCTTGGGGGTTGAATGTCCGGGCTGGCCTGAGCCGATGACCCACTTCCTGCTTCATCACACCTTGATTCCAACAACGGGAGTAGTCACGGCTGCCCGTTTATCCCTCTCACTTGCCCCCCCCCTCGATAGCCCAACCCCTCCTTTCCTAGGCAGGACAAACTGGTCTGGCTAGGTAAGAGGGGTGAGGTGGTTCCAGGTGCATGCTGGACCGTGACCCATCAAGGGTGCTTGGGGAGGCGATTGAGGCGGGTACTTGGAAACCCATTGTGGGTACTTGGGGAAATCATCAACATGTGAATGTGTCATAGACTCGGAGGCCCCCACCTGGCCTCTTGGGAGGAAATCCTGCTCCCAAGGCCCTATGAGGAGAGACTAAAAGAATTGGGCATGTTTAGCCTTCAGAAGAGGAGACTGAGGGGAGATATGATCGCACTCTTCCAGTACTTGAAGGGATGTCACACAGAGGAGGGCCAGGATCTCTTCTCAATCATCCCAGTTTGCAGGACACGGAATAATGGGCTCAAGTTACAGGAACCTAGATTCCACCTAAACATCAGGAAAAATTTCCTGACTGTTAGAGCAATAAGACAATGGAATCAACTACCTAGGGAGGTGGTAGGCTCTCCCAGTCTGGAGGCATTCAAGGTGCAACTGGACAATCATCTGTCAGGGATGCTTTGACCTGGATTCCTGCACTGAGCAGGGGGTTGGACTCGATGGCCTTGTAGGCCCCTTCCAACTCTACTTTTCTATGATTCTGTGATTCTATGATTCTAAATGCAAAGCTCACCGGACTCCTCCGCCAGTGGCGGGGATTATGCAGGTGGTATGTGGGAGTGGGACACAGTTTATGCTCTGTCAGGCTCTCTCTCCACAGAAGCTACACAGATTGGTCCACAGAGGTCACGGTGAACTAACTCCATTGTCCTATCGCTACATTTCTCAGTTTGTGGTGGAAATGAAGGTCTGACCCCCTTTGCCTTAACACAACATATGCACCTGTTTATGTTGTTGGGGGTCACATGGCTTTACCTTGATGCCTCTGGCTGGGTCCTTGTTCTGCAAGTGTAGAATAGCTCTTGGATCGCTGTGGCCTGAGCGTCTGTGCCAGAGCTCTGGGGTGTCTTAATCTCCATGTCCGCCTTCACATGCCATGTGTGCTTGCTCACCTGTGAGACTTAACTGATAAACACCTTGTTTTTCATATGCTGGTGCATACAAGATATTATATTTGGTAACAGTACATTTTCCTCCTCTGAAGCATACTTCAAAACCTGTCTTGTCCAATGCAGACACACGTAGGAGGTTGTAATTTAGCTCAGGTACATATAGGACACCTTTCACTTCATGAGTGATGTTTTCATTAGGTAAAGCACAATTCAAAAACCCAGATCCTTTACCTTGAATCTTCATGTCTTGGCCATTTGCTATCTCCATCTCTCTTTGAGCATCGGTATCAAGGTTATCAAAGAAATCATTATCAAATGTGGAGTGTGAACTGGCTCCACCGTCTAAAAGCCAAACATTCCCTCTTGGTTCTGTCCCAATTCTATTGGCATGAGGCTTCTTTGTCCAGTTAAGAAGAAACTGCTTTGCTTGTTGTTTGCCTTTGAAAAATCATGCTTTTGGTTAATCTTTGTGTAGGCCTCATGCTACTTTTGTTTGTTTATTTATTATATTTTTGAATCACCCATCTGGCCAGTCATCCGGCCACTCTGAGCGATGTACAGTCCAATAAAATACAAGGGGGGAAACAGTGTAAAACACAATTAAAAACAGTACAAAACTTTAAAATCCTAACCCACCCCATATTCCCACCTGAAAAGCCATGTTTTTAATGCCTGGCGGAAGCTAATCAAGGAAGGGGCATGGTGGAGGTCACTGGGAAGAGAGTTCCATAAATTGGGGGCAGCCACAGAAAAGGCCCTCCTCCTAGTCCCCACCAGCCTGGTTTCTCTGACTGATGGGACAGGGAGAAGGCTGTCCGTGGCAGATCTTGTTAAGCGGCCTACTTGAGTGAGCTCCCATTGGTAGTTGGGTAAGGGGGCCTTGTTGGTGGGAGTGGGCAATGGGAGTCCTTAGCAAAGTGTCCCTTCCCATTGCAGTTGGAGCAACACTGTGGTTGGTTCCTTTCTTTCTCTCTGGTTTGGCCCTGCCCCCTTCTATTCCTCTTTGCCATGTAACTTGAGCCACTTTGAGGATCAGGAGCCTTCTCAAACATGTCTATGCATTCTTCTCTTAAGCAGTGAACAGTTTAATTAAAACTCACTTCCCTGCATTGGTCTAACATGGATATAAAGGCAGAAAACTTTTCTCCTAGTCTCCCATGCAGAAAACTTGATTTTTGAACATCAGTCAGTTCAAAGCCAGTGATTTTTAAAATCTCAAACACGCTGGTTAATCCAGTCACATGCTTTTCACAATCACTCTTATTTTCCAGTCTCAGTCTGTGCAGTTCACAAATTAAAAGGGACTGTAATTTTGTACTGACAAAACCAAAAGAATCTTCCACAAATTTTAACATCTCTGTTTCAGCAAGGCCTCCTCCAATGATCTTAATGATCTAACAGGTCTGTATTGGGGAAGACGAATCTGCCAGGTAACCTGATCCCAAGCTGTTCAGGGCTTAACATGCCAACAGCAAGACCTTGTACTTGGAGGGTGTTCAACCTGTTCTGATGGGGTTGCACTCCCTTAAAGGAGCAGGTTCGTAGCTTGTGGGTTCTCTTGAGCCATCTTTGTCACTTGAGGCTCAAGTGGCCTCAGTGGCTCAGAGTGCCTTCTACCAGCTTCGGCTGGTGGCCCAGCTATGCCCTTTTCTGGACAGGGATAGCCTGATTTCAGTAATCTATGCTCTGGTAATCTCAAAGCTGGACTACTGCAATGCACTTTATGTGGGGCTGCCCTTGAAGACTGTTTGGAAGCTGCAGCTGGTGCAGAATGCAGCAGCCAGACTTATTAGTGGGACCAGAAGGTCGGAACACATAACAGCCCGCTTGCACTGGCTGCCTGTATGCTTCCGAGCCCAATTCAAGGTGTTGGTCTAAACCTTTAAAGCCCTACACGGCTTGGGACCACAATACTTGACGGAACGCCTCTCCCAACCACAATCTACCCGGACATTACTGTGACGACACAGCTCTTACACTTTAGGACCAGACACATAAACCCTTCTCAGGCTAAGCACCAACACTTAAAAACCTGAGGGGAGGGTCAAATGAAACCTTTCCCCTACCAATGAGAGAAAAGATTAATACAGGTTATAAAGGATCTGTTTTAAATCTATGATACTGTGGGCACAAAGGTGTGTGTGTGTGTGTGTGTGTAGATTTAACAGTAATGCAGGTTAATAACGCCAAGCTGACACGTAGGATTTGGGTAGCAAACAAAATAAAAATAAGTTTATTTAAATTCACAAAATCTTAGTTCCAGAAAATAACTTTAAACCTGCCTACACCAAGCACTTTGTAATTAACCTAAGTCCCTATAGTTCTAAATACTTTCACTCTTCAGACAAGCACTGATTTCTCGCAAAACTCCTGACCAGACACGAATAACTGTAAGAAGGAAAAGACAAGGACCCAACTAACCTAACTCCCCAACTCCCAACACACCCAACACTCTGAATATATAATAATAATAATAATAATAATAATAATAATAATAATAATAATAATAATAAGCTCAGTAGCTAATAGGTAGCACAGTGTAATATGTGCATGGCCAGGCATCCTCCTGGCTGCTGCATTCTGCACCAGCTTCTAAACCAAGCATGAGGATAGCCGTGCATAAAGTGGGCTACTGTATAAAGTACAGTAATCTAAATGTCCAGGAAAGGGCGTACCTGACATACCAAGCTGAGCTGGTAATAGGCAGTCCTTGCCACAGAAGCCACTTGGGCCTCTAATGACAATGATTGAATCCAGGAGCACTCCCAACCGACACACCTGTTGTTTCTGAGGGAATGTAAACCCTCAGTTTTTGTTGCTGTTGTTGCAGGTTTCTTACTAAGGGGCATCTCTAGGATGTCTGTAATTTTCAGAACAATGGTCCACAAAGAATATAGGGGGGAGAACCTCAAAATATCAAGGCTGCTGTTGTACAGAACCCACTGCAGGCATCATTCTGAATCTTAGCAGGCTTCATCCCCCCAGAAGGTGCAACTACCCTGCAATTTTTCAACCAATTGTGCCAAGGAATAAAACACAGTTATCAGCAGTTTCCTTTAAACAAAAGTCAAGAAAGGCATGTAGCAAAAAAGGACCCCCTGCACCTGTTTTTTTTTTCACATTGGGCAGGCACAATCCCCCCAAGGGGCTTCTATGCCAGGAAATATCACCAAATTCTGTCCCTGAGAAAACAGTGATTGCGTTTTTGAATTTCCATGATAGTCAATGGGAGCATGAAGCCTCAGTTTTCTGAACCTTACAGTAGTTTGAATTCAGTACCGAGTCAAAGTGGACCACCTCTGATTCAGTCTGAGCAGAAGTGGGTCATTTCCCGAAGAACCAAATTGGAGTCCAAGTCAAAGCGGAGGGTGGGGGCTGAACATCTCTAACCGCAACAGTGTTTATCTGAGGGACGACGAAAACAAATAGTAAACTGAAGTCTGTGATGAATGCAATTAGAATTAGCCACCTTCTAATCCAGCCCCACTATGCTAATCTCCTCTAGCCACCATTTAGCACCATTTAGCACACTGATCAAATGGCCTCTCCTCCACCCTATTCTCCACCCTATATGTGGGTAGAGAAACTGGGGGAGGAGGGTCATTTCACCAAGTTCTCCAGGGAGTAGAAGAAAATCACCAGCATTTTCTCGGGGTGGGATTCACCATTAGTAGGGGCAGTAGCAAAGCTTCTTTTTCCTTTCCTCTTTTGGTTTGTTTTGGTTTGTTTGTTTGTTTGTTTTTTGCTATAGCAGCAAGTGTGTTGGTAGCCTGACCACCAATTACCTACTGTAATTCTAGGGCTGAGGCTGCCACAAAAAGTAGTGGAGAATACTCAGAGAAAATTCTGTAAAGTGGCAGTGACCTTTTCCTAGGAATGTAAGCAACAGTGGCTGGTGGCTCCAATGGCAGTGGGGTGGTTTGGGGGATAGGGTTCAGCCCCATGGATAGTTCCTTAAAAGTTCAGACTGAAACCCAGAGTGGATACACCACCCCACTGACATCGGAGGCACCAGCCTCCACTGGATGTAGGAAACAAAAAATATATCTTTGAGTTTGTCATGGAGGAATGTCTTCAGAGAAAACTCAGTCCAGCAGCTCTTCGGAATTACTATACTGTCAAACACCTTAGTTGACCCCCGCCTACCAATGAGAGGCTCCCAGGTAGCGGGACTGAATTAGTCGATTATCAGACCAAAGGAAATCCTCAGGCTAGCGGACTGAATCTAGTCGATTTCCTCAGACCCATTTACCTCATCATTCTATGCTCCAAGCAATCTCCCCCCCCCCCTACAAACACAACCACCAGACATGATTCTTTACCATAGTAATGGCAATGGGGGACATGCAGACATTTGAAACATGAACTCCCTCGTCACCCCATTGCCATTCTCGGAAATGTTCAGATTTCATCAGCGAGTTCCATTTCATTCCCTGTTTAATCGAAAACATATTAGACGTTCCATACCCATTTGTTGCAGAACTAGACTTCCAGCAGCTGTCAGGATAGTTGAAATCCCTCATTACTACTGTTGTTTACCTCTGTGAAAGTTTTGTCATCTGTTACAGGAAAGCACCACCCATGTCCTCCAGCTGGCTGGGTGGTCTGTAGTAAACTGCCACAACAGTATCACCCTTGTTTCTCCCTCCCTCTATATTTACCCAAACACTTTCAACAGGTTTTCCATTCTCAGAATCATGAATTTCCACACAGGTGGAATTACTCCTTATTTCATTTCATTTATTTCATTTATATACCGCCCCACAGCCGAAGCTCTCTGGGCGGTTCACAACACTACTCCCCCTCCATAGAGCATCTGACCCACTGCTTTTGCCTGGAAGGCTTTAAGTGTGGGTGGAATTCATTGCCCCCCTCTTGCCAAAGTAACAGTTAACCAACCCTTTAATTGTTTGGCAACTGTTTTTTCTGGCTGACATGTGCTTTACAGGATCCTGAACTAGCAAAAGTAATCCCATGTCATGATATTTGAAATTCTTGACTTGGGCAATTGGAATCCGGTTAATAGTCCACCTACAATGTTTTTAATCTGTCCCAACGAACAGATTAAAGGCTTATGCTGGTTCAGCTTGTCTGAGCATGGAATACTAAGCAGGGTTAGGCCCGGTTATTACTTGGATGGGAGACCCCTCCTCTAGTTTCCTGCATTGAGCAGGGGGTTGGACTCGATGGCCTTGTAGGCCACTTCCAACTCTATGATCGATAATCTGCTTTTAGCATACACTTACAAGAACTCAAAAAATTATATTATCGACTTCTCAACCCAATGTGCAATTATCTTTAGGAATGTGCAGTTACCAAAACCTGCAGCATACCTCTAAGGTCAGGTGGGTGCATGATTAATGATGGGACGCACAGAGTTGTGCCTTCCCAGAGCACACACAATACTGTGGACATTACCCCATACGTCCTATGGGGCAGGATGTTTGCTAGCAGTGCCTCCTCTTCCTGTCCCAGTAACAGTCTGAGACAATGAACTGTAACAGTAGCATGCCTGAAGTTGTAGCCGAGAGTATCATGTCTGAACTTTTCCCAAGTTCAGAACACATCAACGACCAAATGATTCCTGCACAACTGTAAATACATTCTTAAGCCTGCCTGTATCCAATCTGCAAGATCTGAGTGAGTAAACTCTGTTTTTAACTTCCAAAAGACTGTTTGTCTTATTGGTAGTATAAGGGGGAAGCCAGGTAAAGATCCAGTCTGCCCAAAGGGGCAGTCTGTACCAACTAAATGCTGGTTCTGCTCTAACCAGCAGCTCCACATGCTCACTTTTTCCCCAGTGTAGTTGGGGTCTGCTCTGCTGTGCTTGCAAACGCAAGAGGGGAGAGATAATATGTCATAATATCCTCTCCCAGCTCTTTTAGCAATCCCCAACAAACATAAGGATTATATCATCAGCATATTGCAAAAGCAACACTGGCCCATCTCCCAGATATACGACAGAGGCGCCTGACAGAGTGGCAGAGGTACTGCTTACATATAAATTAAACAAGGGAGCCAACAACCAGCCTTGTCATATCCCACCCCCTTCAGAGGTTTGAATACTATTTGATAGCTCTCCTAAATATTGTGAAGGATCACCAACAGGATCCTTTGCGTGAGTTCGGCGCTTAACGGGTTAATCGGCACTGAATTACAGCCCGTCCGAGCTCTAGCGACCACCCGCGAGGCTTTTACACACAAAGGGAAACCGCAGTCCTTTAAATGCCCAAATAAGGCTTTTATTTGTTTATACAATAACACAGAACGGAACTAACAGCTCTTCAGGAATACTATACTGTCAACACAACCTTAGTTGACCCCCGCCTTACCCAATGAGCAGGCTCCCAGGCTAGCGGACTGAATCTAGTCGATTTCCTCAGACCAAAGACTATACGCCTAGTCAGTTTCAGCCTAGCTCCGGGTCGGCGATCCGTGGATGAGAACGGTGTACTCGGACTGCTTGCTTTGAGGTGGATCTGGCCCCGAAGTACCCGTGGTTCCCAACAACCCTCTACCGGAAGGGAGAGGGGTTTTCTACCCCGGATTTCCCGCTCTCCCCGCCCTCCAGGTCAGGTGGGGGGCTTATGCCTGCCCCTTCGTTTCAGGTGGGCTTATTCCTGCCCGGGAAGAAGGTGACCGCTGACGACTTGTCTGGTTGCTTCTCCGGTGATCTCATCCCTCCTCCCTCGCCCCCTCCCTTAGGGGAAATGTGTGTGTGTGTGAGTGCAGACTTGTGTTTGGGCTTTCTCCACAAATATCCTATCCAGATTTTCACAGATATTTGCATATGAATCCTTACAATTAGTGCAATCTCCCCTCTATACTTGTTTGAGACCATTTCTCCCACAAACGTTCCCTAGGAACTAAATCCAAAGCAGCCTTTCAAATCCACAAACGCAAACTACAAAGAACATTTCTCGATCCTGACATATTTATAGATTAACTGGGAAATTACAAAACAATGATCAACTTCCCCTCTGAAAAACCTCTTTGCTCTTGGGCCAGTATAATTGCTTTCTCAACCCAGTTCTCCAACCTTTGCAGCAGATTCTCCACATATAATTTACTCACTACTGACTACAAGGAGATTGGTCTATAGATTCATCACCATTCTTGCCCATTAGAACCACCATTCCTTCATTCCACCCCTTAGCTAACAGTTCTGCTTCTTTCATTACAAACCGTGATGGTGGGGGCGGTTAACACTTCAGCCCACCATCTAGAATAAGATTCCAAAAATGCTGGTGGGATAAAATAATCTCCTCAGGCCTTTGTATTATGCAAGCAATAAATCAGTTGTTCCACTTCTTCAACGGAAAAGGGCACCCAACCCTTGCAACCATCTATAGGGTGCAACCCTTGCAATACCACTGCCTTCACTGGTATTTCTAGTTCACTTACATTGAACATCCTATGAAAGTGGGCCTCCCAAGTCCCACTTAAAATGCAATTCTCTAAGTTAGGCCTAGATTGATGATCATAATCCATTTCTAAAAGGCTAGGCAATTTGCATGTACTGATGCACACATAAGATCCACCCAAAATGCCTTGCAGCCAATATTTTCTTTTGTGGCTGCAATTGTTTATAACTTCTCCTTAATCCAAAGAAGGTTTTCAGATCTTGGGGTACCCTATTTTCTTTCATCCTAACCCAGGGCTCTCCAACCTTGGGTCCCCAGATGTTGCTGGACTACAGCTCCCCGAATCCCTTGCCATTAGCCATGCTGGCTGGGTATGCTGGGAGCTGTACGCCAGCAACATCTGGGGACCCAAGGTTGGAGAGCCCTGTCCTACTAACCAATACCCTCTGTAATTCACATGTAGCTCTCCAATGATCACTGTCAAATGACAACTTGGTCTGTTATTTTCTTTTTCCCAAACAACCTGGCTTACTCACCAGCCTTGATAATTCAGTGATTCTTTTGAAGCATGGCAAGCTTTCTCCCATGTCCATAGATGACAGAAAAGCATACTTGAGGTTGATAGTCACTGTTTTGGTTCCGATAGGACTTGATACCTTTCAACTTGTATAGCCAATACTGGGGTAACAGCCATATAATCTAACATGCTTGCTCCCTTGTTTGTAAAAAGAAAAAAAGAACTCCATCTTCTCTCATATGACCGTTCAATATACCAAGGTTAGCCTTACCTAAAAGACCCATCAAAATCTCTCCAGACTTGTTAGATTTAGGGTCTGTGGAATTACTAAACACCCAATATCCTCTACCTCATTTAGATGTTCCCTTCTTTTTCTCCCAATTCTAGCATTAAAATCACCTGTAGTAAGCACTGGGGTATCAAGCAATTGTTCCTCCAGCTGGTCCAATTTTTTTTTCTACTTTAGACAATACCTCCTGGTCAGCTTAAGATGATAAAATTGGGTCACCAGAACACTTTCTGGAGTAGGTTTTCAGATCAGAGACTATACCTTCCTTGCAAGATTCTGAGCCCCAGAAGGGTTATGTGTTTTTTTAAAAGAGCAGACACACCATTTAAGAATAGAAAATGAATGCTCGTGTATTGCTGTTTCATTTTCCATACCTTGCCATGGAATTTGTTTCTCTCCAACCTCTATATCCCCTTCCTCCAGTTTCATTTTCTTACCCCACTGAGGGAGATATTATGAGGGAAATCGGGATTACAATGAGAGTTTAGAAAGATTTTAAAAAGTACTACTTATATATGAAATAGTTCAGAGTCCTCTATGTACATTGCCTACCTCATTACTTAGAAGGCAAGACTTCTTACTTAGTGGTGAAAGGCATGAAGTAATACTGCAGTATGCAGAGAACAATACTTACATATGGCTTATTTATTTTGGATTGAGTTTGCCTCAGTAACTGATGACATCCAAAGCTTCAGTCCTTCCTGTGCCAAGTTTCAGGTCTGTGAAACTAACCAAAACCCTGTGTGGGAGATGTAATGGGGGAATGCTTTACTTGTGGCTAACCTGCGCTGAACTGGTTGAACTAGTTGATCTTCAAGTCCCTTCCAACTAGGGTGGCGACGTGTCCTAGTTTACAGAGGGCAGTCCTGCATTTGAAGAGCTCTCAGAGAACAGTCTTCTCTTTCAAACGCTGTCCAGTCCCAGTCCAGTTTAAAGGTAAAGGACAGCAGACTGAGCAGCCGTCACACAGGTCTCTGTTTTTTTCTTTACCATACATTTTTAGAACACACATCATCGTCTCCAATTGCCCCGAAAATGCCGGGACCATAATGAAAACCCTTAAGCCATCACGGCTTCTCACTTATTCATGCAGAGGCCTGAATTCCCCTGCCTCCCGCAACTGCAAGCTACTTTAAGCTGCTCTTAAAGGGGCCATGGGGAAAACTGCAGCTTAGCTGCAATTTTGCCCATGGACCCTTTAAAAGTAGCTTTGCTTAGGCTCGAACAGCCACGGTAAGCAGGGAGGGAACAGACGCTGCTAAGTTGGGAGGGCCAGGCGAGGATATGTGCGCGCATGCTCTACCTGCTGCCTCTGCTGCTCATTGCTGTGGGAAAGGGATTAGCTTTGAGAAAAGAAAAGGAGGTGGAGGCTGCACCCACTGACCTGGACCAACGGAGAGTTGAATGAGGGAATTTATCACAGGATTCCTATCTTTATATTGTCAAAGATTTTATTTCCCAACAGAGCTGACTCTGTGCCTCTAACAGGTGAGGTTACAGTGTCAGAAGGAAATGCAAGAAACTTCCCCGTCTCTCAGAAGCTCCATGTGTGGGGTCGGTGGGTAAGCTTCACCTGTTGAATTTGTGCCAATCCTGACCATTTTAAAACAAAAAGAAAGAGATTGCCCTGCCAGCACTGACCCCTGCCCCATGAAAAACACCAGATATCAACAATTAAGGGTTTAAGCAAGGTTTTAAAAAATTACGAAAGCCACTTATAAAATAATATATACAGTAATACCTTGGATTGCAAGTAACTTGGTTTGAGAGCGTTTTGCAAGACAAGCAAATTTTTAAATATTTAATTTTTTTGACTTGATATACAAGTGACGTCTTGCAATACAAGTACTGTAGTACGACTTAAATTAAAAATCTCTGTACAAATTTTTTTGGGGGGATTTCGTTTTGATATAAGAGTGTTTTGGACTACAAGCAAGTTTCCGGAACGAATTATGCTCTCAATCCAAGGCATGACTGTAATATAATAATGTAATAATTATAATATATAAGATTTTGTGTGTTTCCTCTAATAACTTTTGTACCTGACCATGCCCTTTGGTTGCCTGGCCATACCCTTGGCCATGCCCTCATGTTGCCTGGCCACTCCCTCTTGATCACACCTTCATGTTGCTTAACCACACCTCTTACAAATTCACATGTGTGTCCCTATTTTCATCTGTGAAATGTTGGAGGGTGTGCAGTAATCTAAACACGAGGTTACCATTGCATGGACCACAGTGGTCAGGCTATCCCTGTTCAGAAAAAGGTGTAGCTGATATACCAATCTGATTTGGTAATAGGTGATCCTTGTCGCAGAAGTAACTTGGGCCTCTAATGACAAAGATGAGTCCAAGAGGACCCCCAAACTATGTACCTGTTCTTTCTGAGGGAGTGCAACCCCAACTGGAACAGGCGAACTCCCCAGTTCCCATACCTGGGAATTCAAGTAACTTACATAAGGGTTGTCATGCAGAAGAGGGCTGCAACCTGTTCTCAATCATTCAAGACTGTAGGACATGAAATAACAGGAAGGCAGATTCGAGCTGAACATCAGCAAAAACTTCCTAAGGGCCAGAGCCGTCAGACAATGGAATCAACTGCCTAGGGAAGTGGTGGGCTCTATATCTTTGGAGATATTCAAGCTGAGACTGGGCAGCCATCTGGCAGGGATGCTTGTGGCTCACGCTGGCTCAGCTTGTCTGAGCGTGGAAAGCTAAGCAGGGTCAGGCCTGGTTATTACTTGGATGGGAGACCCCTCCTCTAGTTTCCTGCATTGAGTAGGGGGTTGGACTTGATGGCCTTGTATGCCCTTTCCAACTCTTATGATCTATGAATCTATAAACTGGGTTCCTGGACTAAGCAGGGGGTTGGACTTGATGGCCTAAAGGTCCCCTTCCAACTCTATGAAGTTGATAAGAATGATAAGAATATTCCTGCTGTAGCTTATTCTTGATTTTCTACTAGCGGGTTATTCTTGATTTTTTACCTTTTTTGTTAAGTTGTGGCAAGAACCATAACAATGGTTGAAGTTGCTTAGTGAAAATGTTTGAATGTGCATAGATTGAAGTATAGCTGCAAAATTAAGGGTTAAATAAAAACACTTTACAATTTTGTTTTAAAAATGCCTGCAGACCAGGTAAACTGCCTGCCCCTTTTCCTCATCCTGCCTCAAATTACAGACTTGTAATGGATCTTTATGCTATCATGTTCTTCTTAAACAGAGGGGAAGGGAACAATTGATTCAGATTATCTCTGATGTTTCATAACTATCTGTTGCTGAAATAAAAACAAAGTTGTGAAAGGGAAACAATTTCCTGATAGGATACGGTAGGTACATTAAATGAGTGTGCTGCCACTCCCAGGTGTTAGTTGGAAACATTATCGCATTGTAGTTCCACTCTGCGAATGGAATGGATTTTCTTTGGGCTCTCTTAGCAATTGTAGCAGAACTTGGGGCTTTATTTGGACTCCTCCATCTGGCATGGGTAACCCATTACTATCTTTCTACCACAGAATTCCCTCATGGCATTTGTGAACCTCACAAGCTGAAACTTTTATATTTTGGAATGGTGTTACTGTTTTCAATGGTAAGTTCCCTTCTCTTCTCAACTTTGGTTTGTGTTAGTAGAGGGCTGTTCCAGAGTTGAAAGATGTTAAATGTGTGTTGATTTTCTTGGCACCTCTACACCATAAAGCCCAGGGAGTCGCACCACTGTGATATGACTCCTGCACTGCTCAAGGATTAGCTACATGACTTGTGTCCTCTCCTAGCAACAATTTCCAGTGATAGAACAAGGGGCCACCTACTTGGCTCTGTCTGCTTGGTGGTTGCCTTAGCTTACTGAGGAAAACCATCATACCTCTACTTGGGGTTAGCAGTCCACAAACTCTTTTCATGGCCACTTCTCCCTTCTCAATGAATGAATTTGTTCACTGTTCAGGCTGCTTTGTTGTTGTCTGCCCTTCCTTGTTTCCCTCAGACTCTCTATTCCAGTCAGACAATGTCTTCTGTCTTGTTTGCTTTTGCTGCAGTTTCCTTAACGGCTTTCTCAGCTGATGCAGTGAAAATAGCTGTTACCAATCAATGGAAAAAAGCTTTGTGGCACCTTAAGGACTAACAGATTTTTTCAATGATCCAAAAACCTGCTGGTTTAAGACCAGAGTTAAAACTATCTCATGTTGGCTCAAGCTACACAAAGCCAGGAATGTGGAAGTTAAGGCTGATGATCCTTTAATAGATGTGCCCTGTGATCAGTAATTATGTTGTGCATGACACAAACTGCTTGCTTACAACTTACCCTCTGCGCACCCATCACACTTTTCCTGGGTCTTTCAGGCCCAAATCCAGATGGAGAGGATCATGGATTGTCCTGGAACCAGCAAAGATGCCCTATGTTGCCCTGGCCCTGTCTTGCCTTATGAAGCATCTGGGCTAGAGGAATGCTTCCTGTACCTATTTATTGTACAACCTGGTCTGCTCCAGTTAGGGTCAACTCACATTATAAAACTAAAGGAATAGGAATTGCCCACATAGAATGCAGTAGATTTCAACACAGGATCCCACTGAAAACGTTGTACTGGCAGAATTCTAGCTTCAGAATGAAACTGAGCATGCCCAACATAACTTCGCCAGCAATTGCTACCATTGGCTATAATGGGGCAGAGAAATCTTAATAACATTTGAATGGTCAATCATAACTTCATCAAACCAATGAAAGTCATGCCTCCTTGACAAGCCTGAGTAAAGTACATCAGGATTTTTCACCAACCTTTGAAAGAAATATATGATATGCCATCCTGCAAATTCAAGCAAAAGAGGCCAATGTGTCAGTTTTCAGCACCTTTTAACTTGCTGCAAGTCTGTGACAAGGTTGTGATTGGATTGAACTGGTGTGACATTTTGTACGTTTATTATTGGGTAGATCATGGATGTCAATTTGCAAGTTGTTGTTATCATCATGGTGATGATGATGATGATGATGATGATGATGATTATATAAGCAATGATATTTTGGAGCTTATAATGTTGGAGCCTTTTTTCTGGAGACTCTCCTTAATTAAACAGCCACTCCAGCATAGCTTTAATTATGACATAAGCTTTCATAGACTAGATTTGACTACATCATATGCAAGAAGCGTTACCCTCAGTTGGTACACACACACACACACACACACACACCACGTCTTCCCATATGCACTGGGGGAGTGCCTTGGAGAACAGTGAGATATAAATGTAAGCATCCTATGCACAGTTGTGGCCACATAGAACTCTAGAGTTGAATTAGCTGTTGATTTTCCCCCTCCTGTGAGTATGTCTGAAATCTAACAAACCTTAACTCTTTAACACAATGGAAGATTACCTTTAGAATTCAGGTTCCTGAATGAACATCAAGACAAGGCATATTCAGTCTACTTATCCTTAATATACCTTCTTTCTCTCATCTCAAACAGGACTATGTTTTGGGGAAAATAGGTCTCTGCAATGAGTACAGCTTTGTGAAAATAATGGAGAATGTAATCCCCCCCTTCAAAGATCCAAAGCTCTCCATCAAGCATCTACATATTGAGGGTATCCCAGTGTGGCTATATCAGCCCAAAGCATTGCAGACTGCCCGGAGGGGAGTTCTTTACATACATGGAGGAGCTGGCAGTTTGGGAAGCCCTGGTAAGAAAAATGGAGAAGATACAGTAATTTTAAAAAGAATTCTTTAAAA
The DNA here is from genome assembly GCA_021292165.1 of Shinisaurus crocodilurus. NCBI lineage: Eukaryota > Metazoa > Chordata > Lepidosauria > Squamata > Shinisauridae > Shinisaurus > Shinisaurus crocodilurus. The sequence goes on from CM037886.1 coordinate 30,754,212, forward strand.
CTGCACCCTTTTGTTTCACAGAAAGTCAAACTGTAAATGTGGAGTGGACACAGGGGGGTATATTTTTCTATGATACACCATTTATGTTATAAACCCTTTTATTTAACGTCTGGGAGGGGTTCAAATGAACCTAGTTTCATGTTTGAATCCTCTCTAACCCGCATTATAATTACTGTAATTTTTGGAAGTGCTTGACGTTGGACCTCTATTCTGGAATTATTGTCTTTGCATCTATACATTAATACTGGGGTCTCCAACATGGTGCTCACGGTCACCAACGTGCCCATGGACATAGAATCATAGAAAAGTAGAGTTGGAAGGGGCCTACAAGGCCATCGAGTCCAACCCCCTGCTCAATGCAGGAATCCAGGTCAAAGCATATCTGACAGATGTCTGTCCAGCTGCACCTTGAATGCCTCCAGACTGGGAGAGCCCACCACCTCCCTAGGTAGTTGATTCCATTGTCTTATTGCTCTGACAGTCAGGAAATTTTTCCTGATGTTTAGGTGGAATCTGGGTTCCTGTAATTTGAGCCCATTATTCCGTGTCCTGCAAACTGGGATGAACGAGAAGAGATCTTTGCCCTCCTCTGTGTGACATCCCTTCAAATACTGGAAGAGTGCGATCATATCTCCCCTCAGTCTCCTCTTCTGAAGGCTAAACATGCCCAGTTCATTCAGTCTCTCCTCATAGGGCCTTGTTTCCAGTCCCTTTATCATCCTTGTTGCCCTCCTCTGAACCCTCTCCAGTTTGTCTATGTCCTTCTTAAAGTGTGGTGCCCAGAACTGGACGCAGTACTCAAGATGAGGCCTAACCAGTGCCGAGTAAAGGGGAATTATCACTTCCCGCGATTTGGAAGCTATACTTCTATTAATACAGCCCAAAATAGCATTTGCCTTCTTTGCAGCCACATCGCATTGCTGGCTCATATTCAGTTTGTGATCTACCACAATTCCAAGATCCTTCTCACTTGTAGTATTGTTGAGCCAAGTGTCCCCCATTCTGTAACTCTGCATTTGGTTTCCTCTCCCTAGGTGTAGCACTTGGCATTTATCCCTATTAAATTTCATTCTGTTGTTTTCGGCCCAGCGCTCCAGCCTATCAAGGTCACTTTGAATTTTGTTTCTGTCTTCCAGAGTATTAGCTGTTCCACCCAACTTTGTGTCATCTGCAAATTTGATAAGCATTCCCTGTACCTCCTCATCCAAGTCATTAATAAAAATGTTGAAGAGCACCGGGCCCAGGACCGAGCCCTGTGGTACCCCGCTCGTTACCTCTCCCCAGTTTGAGAAGGAACCATTGATAAGCACTCTTTGAGTCCGATTCTGTAGCCAATTGTGGATCCACCTGATAGTTGTTCCATCTAGCCCACTCTTAGCTAGCTTACTAATCAGGATATCATGAGGCACTTTGTCGAAAGCTTTGCTGAAGTCCAGATATATAATGTCCACAGCATTCCCACAGTCCACAAGGGAGGTTACCCGATCAAAAAATGAGATCAGATTAGTCTGACAGGATTTGTTCTTGACAAATCCATGCTGGCTTCTAGTAATCACTGCATTGTTTTCAAGGTGCTTGCAGACTGACTTCTTTATAATCTGCTCAAAAATCTTCCCAGGGATTGATGTCAGACTGACTGGCCTATAGTTCCCAGGTTCCTCCTTCTTGCCCTTTTTGAAGATGGGAACAACATTTGCCCTCCTCCAGTCGTCTGGCACTTCACCTGTCCTCCATGATTTCTCAAAGATAATAGACAGTGGTTCTGAGAGTTCTTCTGCCAGTTCCTTTATTACTCTAGGATGCAGCTCATCAGGCCCTGGAGATTTAAACTCATTCAGAGTAATCAGGTGCTCCTTGACCATTTGCCTATCAATCTCAAGCTGCAATCCTGCCCCTTCAGTCTGCACTTCAGGTTTGCCAGGGGGGTCATAGACCCTCTTTTGGGAGAAGACCGAGCCGAAGTAGGAATTGAACACTTCTGCCTTTTCTTTGTCTTCTGTTATCAATTTGCCATCCTCATCGCGTAGTTGAACCACCAGTTCTTTCTTCTGTCTTTTACTGTGCATGTATCTGAAGAAAGCTTTTTTGTTGCTTTTAGCATTCCTCGCTAACCTTAGCTCATTCTCAGCTTTAGCCTTCCTGACACTATTCCTGCAGTTCTGTGCTACCTGCCTGTACTCTTCCCCTGTAGCCTGTCCTTCCTTCCACTTCCTATACGTGTCCTTTTTTGTTTTCAGGTCATCTTTGAGTTTATTGTGAAGCCACATTGGCTTTTTCTGTTGCCCTCTGCCTTTTTTCCTTGTGGGAATTGTTTGCAATTGTGCCTTTAAAATTTCCTTCTTTAAAAACTCCCACCCCTCCTGGGCTCCCTTTCTCGTGAGAGTCACTTGCCATGGGATTTTACTAATCATTGTTCTGAGTTTGTTAAAATTGGCTTTCCTAAAATCCAGGGTACGTGTTTGGCTACACTCAGCTTTTGCTTCTGTTAGAATCAAGAACTCTAGTATAACATGGTCACTTTCCCCCAGAGTTCCCGAAACTGCCACTTTATCCACTAACTCGTCTCTGTTGGTTAGAATCAGGTCAAGGATAGCCGATCCTCTAGTTCCTTCCACCACTTTCTGTAGGAGGAAGTTATCAGCAACACAGGTCAGGAATTTCTTGGAGGGGCCATGTTTGGCTGAATAAGTCTCCCAACAGATATCAGGGAAATTGAAGTCTCCCATTACTACCACATCGTGCCTCCTTGAAACAATGGCAATTTGCTTTTCAAAAGTTCCATCCTCGTCTTCTCCTTGATTGGGTGGTCGGTAGTACACTCCAACCGCCATGTTCGTTTTATTCTTTGCCCCCTTTATTTTAACCCAGATGCTCTCAATGGGGCTGCCAAGCTCCTCTTCCTGTATCTCTGTGCAGAGATACGTATTTTTAACATACAGTGCAACTCCACCTCCCTTTCTGTTGCTTCTGTTCCTTTTGAACAAGTTATACCCTTCAATTGCTGTATTCCAGTCATGGGAGTCATCCCACCAGGTTTCAGTTATCCCTATCAAGTCGTACTTGCCCTCATGTATCAAGAGTTCAAGTTCGTCTTGTTTATTGCCCATACTCTGGGCATTAGTATAGACACTTCTCTTGGTGCCTGCCAGGCTCCTTGCCCCTTCTGATTTTTAAAATCAGATTTCTTGAGATGTTATTTTTTATCTGGGATGCTGGCAAGCTGCAAACCAAAGTTCTGCCCTCCAGCACCATCTTTATTTGGGTTCAAAAGTGTGGTTCTGTCTTTTGGAGTTCAGACTCACTTCCTCCTTGTACTTAGATTTTTGGGCAAGTTACTTTTCTTTTAGTCTCCCCATTTACCTTCTGGGAAATGAGTGTTTTCTGACCAGTCATGCCCACCACGACTGCTATTTTATGAATGGTCAACCCCCTTATAGCAGCCATTTTGTGAGAGCACCCATGACACTCACTCAAAATCCAAATGTGCCCACTGATCCAAAAAGGTTGGCGATGCCTGACTTAATAAAAGCTAAGCAGAGAGATATAGTGTGAGAGCCAGTGTGGCATAGTGGTGAGAGTGTTGGACTGGGACTCGGGAGATCCGGGTTCTAGTCCCCGCTCGGCCATGAAACTCACTGGGTGACTTTGGGCCAGTCACTGACTCTCAGCCTAACCTACCTCACAGGGTTGTTGTGAGGATAAAATGGAGAGGAGGAGGAGGATTATGTAAGCCACCTTGAGTTCCTTGCAGGAAAAAAGGCGGGGTATAAATGTAATTTAAAAATAAATAAATATACAGTGAAAGCCTACTCAGAAATAATTCCCACTGAATCATCATCATCATTTTTATCATCTATCTTATCTATCTATCTATCCACACACACACACACACACACACCCCTTCGCATTTGAAACAAATCTCATTTGAATTCAATGGGACTTACTTCTAGGTAAGTGGGCATAGGTGTCCCCTGCATCAGTGGTGTCCCTTAGCAGTGGTGTCCCCTGCATCATCATCATCATTTACATTTATTTATCGCCCATTAGACTGGCCGTCAAACTGGCCACACTGGGCGATGTACACAAGATAAAAACAGGATAAAATACATTTAAAACAGTATAAAATTTTAAAATCTTAGCCCACCCCATATTCCCACCTGAACAGCCAAGTTTTTAGTGAACGGCGGAAGCTCAGCGGAGAGGGGGCATGACGGAGGTCACTCAGGAGAGAGTTCCACAGTACGGGGGCCACCACAGAGAAGGCCCTCTTCCTAGTCCCCACCAGTCTAGCTGTTCTGGCTGAAGAGACAAGGAGAAAGCCGTCTGTGGCAGATCTTGTTGAGCGGCCTACTTGGTGTTCGAGTGGTGGGGCCGAGCCTGGAGTCGGCTCGTGGCTCACTCCTGGCTTGGCCCTCGAGGCGGCGGCGGCCGATCTCGACCTTCAGAGCGGCGCGGAGCGTTCTCCGCGCTGCTCGAGCCGCCACCGTTGCTGCTGCCCCCTGCCACCCCCCGCAGCCACCGGACCCCCCGCAGTCGCTGGACCCCCTGCAGCCGCCGGACCCCCCCCGCCACCCCACCGCAGCCTACCTTCTCCGCGCCTCCGCCGCTGCCAGAGCCCCGCCCGCGCTCTGTTTTGGCGGGGGGAACCAGGGCAACAGGGCTTAAACAGCCCTGTTGCCCTGGTTTCTCCGGCCAAAAACAGAGCGCGGGGGTCCCGTTGTGTCACTTCCTCTGCGCCGAAAGGACGCGACGGGACCAGCGGACGGGGAGGCAGGCTCTCCGGAGAGCTGGAGAGCCTGCTGCAGGTAAACTCGCGGTGGCCGAGTAGCTCGGCGGACACAAGCAGGCCCGGTTCGGGCTGCTCGGCAACATCCGGGCTACTCGGCTACATCTCTAGGTGTTGCTGGAGATGCTCCTTGAGATAAACTGGACCGGAGCCATATAGGGTTTTCAAGGTCAAAACCAACACCTTGAATTCAGCTCGGCGAGCAACTGGTAGCCAGTGCAGCTCCTTGAGCACTGGAGTGATGTGATCCCGCCAGCGGCTGCCTTTAACCAGGCGAGCCGCCGCGTTCTGTACCAGCTGTAGCTTCCGAACCGTCTTCAAGGGTAACCCCACGTAGAACTTAGTCTAGGAGAGAGGAGACCAAGGCATGAACCACTGATGGGAGCAGGTGATTAGGAAGCGCTGTATCAGATGGAGTTGATACAGCGCTGCCCAGCTCACAGCTGACACCTGAGCCTCCATGGACAGCTGGGAGTCTAGAATGACCCCCAAGCTGCGGACCTGGTCCTTCAGGGGTAGATGTACCCAATGGGTCAACATCCCCTAACCCCCCCCCCTTGTCTCCCACCAGAAGCACCAGGTCAACATCCCCTAACCCCCCCCCCCTTGTCTCCCACCAGAAGTACCTCGGTCTTGTCTACAGTATATTCTACAGTACATTGGAATCTTATTTCTTACATCAGGACTTCTACACCCACACTAAAGCCAGGGCAAAGTCCGAAGATGGAGAACCATCTTGTTCTGCATACAATACCTCTGGAAGCTATGCAATGTCACCATGGCATGTCATTTCCAGGGGCATTCCAGACCCATTCTGAAAGTTGTTTAATGGCAGCTGGGCTTCCGAGCCACTTGTGGGTTGCTCTGACACTTATTGAAGTTTTTTTTTAAAAAAAATTGAAGGAAAAATGGATAGAAGTCCTTCAGTCCACCACATATTTAGTGTAAGCTTAATACGTGCCAGTGACTTCAGGGTACTATTATGTACCATAGTACATTAGCTGCTGGTGGATTGGATCAATAAATTGCACAATTGCCTGTGGCTCACGCTGGCTCAGCTTGTCTGAGCGTGGAAAGCTAAGCAGGGTCAGGCCTGGTTATTACTTGGATGGGAGACCCCTCTTCTAGTTCCCTGCATTGAGCAGGGGGTTGGACTCGATGGCCTTGTAGGCTCCTTCCAACTCTATGATCCTATGAACTCAGTATAAGCTCATTTCCCTCATTGCATTTCTTTGGCCTTCTGTAGATTCAGGTTTGTTTACTTTTATACACTCATCAGACCATCACGAAATAAACATTCAGTAAAAGCTACTGGATAACAATACAAAGATAACATACGTAAAGTTAAACCCAGATCATACAGAATAAACTTAAAATTTTGGATTTCTAGCTAAAATATGTAAATTTACACAATCCTATATAAAATCATATGTGAACTTAAAAATTTGAGTCTCTGACAAATTTTAGGACACAGCATTCTCCTTTTAGGAATTTCCCCCTGACACCAATTACTGTAGATAGAAAACATGCAGCCTCTGCAGTTAGACAACTATCTTGCCCAGAAAGCTGATCAACTGCAGTCTCATGGATAGACCTCCCCCCAAACCTCTCTGAAATCTGACCCTAATATTGTTCCCTCAGCACATTATACAAAGGACAATATACAGTAACATGTACAAGATCTTTCATGTGTTTTAAGCCATAAGAACAGGTATGCCTATGGAATGGTATTCCATGCTGTGGTTAGTTCTAGCTTCACCACTGTCTTGGAGCTGGATGGCTCTCAGTGGCAGAATCATGGGCCTAAGCCCCAGATTTGTCTGTTTGCTAGAATACACACATACACACTCTATGCCAGGGTTCTCCAACCTTGGGTCCCCAGATGTGGCTGGCCTACAGCTCCCTGCATACCCAGCCAGCATGGCTAATGGCAAGGGATTCTGGGAGTTGTAGTCCAGCAACGTCTGGGGACCCAAGGTTGGAGAGCCCTGCTCTATGTAACTGAAGCTATCACTCCACATTACAAGTACCCTTACTGACTGTGGCCCTATAATTCACTGAGCAGCTAAAGGACACATAATACGCTGACATTGAAAAAGCAGTAAGAGGAGCTACAGACTATCAGCTAGGAGTGTGAATTGTTTGGTCCCTGTGGTAAGTGTTGGCTCAACCACCAGCCTGATGAGAAGCCTTGGACAAGGCATTATTTTCTCAGCTCCACCATCTGCAATATGGGAGATCATCATAATGACCCACCTTACAGAACTGTTGTGGCGATTACTGAAAGAGTGTGTGAAGTGCTTTGAACATTCAAAAGCACAGTACAAACGACAGATATTATTCAGTAACCTGATTATTCTGTGAGCATTTTTGTTCTTTTCTAGCTTCCTATGAAAGACTGTGCTGCCATATTTCCAAAGAGAGTGACTCAGTGGTTTTGTCAGTTGGGTAAGTGAACATGAGAACATAAGAAGAGCCCTGCTGGGTTAAACCAAAGGCTTATCTAGTCCAGCATCCTGCTTCCCACAGTGGGAAAACCAGATGCCTGTGAATAGAGATGGGTGAAAATGAGTTCTGCTGAGATTTTAATGTGAATTTACCATATTTGCACCTCTTGAGCTAATAAGAGAGCCAAGACAGAGCTACTGTATTTCTCGCTCCATAAGACGCACCGGACCATAAGACGCACTTACCGTATGGTACCCCAAAAAATAATAATTTTTTTTAATCAGCTGTTCCGCGGGAAATCAGCTGAGAGGTGGGGGCTTCCCCCGCCCTGCCCAGGAGTCCTCCGCTCTTCCGGACCATCAGAAGAAAGTAAATAATAATAATAATAATAATTTTATTTTTTAAAAAAATAATCAGCTGTTCCACGGGGAATCAGCTGAAAGGCGGGGGCTTCCCCCACCCTGCCCAGGAGTCCTCTGCTCTTCCGGACCAGCAGAGGAAAGTAAAAAAAAAAAGTAATAAAAAAATTAATAATAATAATAATAATAATTTTATTTTTTTTAAATCAGCTGTTCTGCGGGGAATCAGCTGAGAGGTGGGGGCTTCCCCTGCCCTGCCCAGGAGTCCTCCGCTCTTCCGGACCAGCAGAGGAAAGTTAAAAAAAAATAATTAAATTAATAATAATATTTATTTTTTAAAAAAAAAAAATCAGCTATTCCATGGGGAATCAGCTGAGAGGCAGGGGCTTCCCCTGCCCTGCCCAGGAGTCCTCCATTCTTCTGGACCAGCAGAGGAAAGTTTAAAAAAAATAATAATTTTTTTTTAAAATCAGCTGTTCCGCGGGGAATCAGCTGAGAGGCGGGGGCTTCCCCTGCCCTGCCCAGGAGTCCTCCGCTCTTCCGGATCTGGAGAGGAAAGTAAAAAAAAATAATAAAAAAAAATTTTTTTTCAAATTTTTTTTTACTGTATTCGCTCCATAGGACGCACAGACATTTCCACCTAGTTTTTTTTTGGGGGGGGGGGGGAGTGCGTCTTATGGAGCGAAAAATACGGTAGTTACCAAAATCCACATATTGAGATAGGCAATGCAGTTCATCCTAAAAAAATGTGCATTTTAGTGGAAAGCAATCACAAAATGTGTATATTAGAGAAAAGCACACACAAAGCTGTATTGCATCAATGGAAAGTAGAATCATAGAATAGTGGAAGGGGCCTATAAGGCCATCGAGTCCAACCCTCTGCTCAATGCACCTATCCAAGCACTGACCTGGCTCATTCCTGCTTAGCTTCAGCATGTGGCCTGCATTATGTATCTCTGAAAAAGAAATGCACATAAATGTGTATATTTGCCACACAAAAAAAAGCACACCAAAAAGTGTGAATTTCCGTGTGGACTTTTAAAAAAAAACTCACCAGGGATGTTGAAGAGTCCTTGGTCTCGAGTCTCGAGTCGAGTCACGAGTCTTTGGACCCTAGTCCGAGTCCAAGTCCTTGGTCCAAAATGGTGACTCACGAGTCACGAGTCACTCCCAAAGCTGACTCCACAAGTCCCTATTAAAATCAATGGGTTTTTTCCCCAACAAAATAAGGCTACTTCAGATGTGTGGCTTAAATAAATTCTAGGCAGAAGTGTGCCTTTTTATCTCAAAACTCTGCCACTGATTTTGACAAGAACAGACCAGGCAGACAAACCCAAAATAATCAGGGAGGCAGGGAACCCCAAAGCAGGCAGGCAGAGGCGTTTGTCTTGGACAATTCAAACTGTGGAACTGGTTAAGAAGAGACCAGGCAGGCAGAGGAGGCAGGGAACCCCAAACAGGCAGGCAGAGGCAAACCCAAAATGTCTGAAAGGTTGCATTAGGAAAATGATTTTAAAAAATAAACTTCAATTGTTACTGCAACTAGGTCCAGACTGCACCTGCAGGTGGCATCAAGCAGGGATGTTGACGAGTCCTTGGTCTCAAGTCCCGAGTCGAGTCTCGAGTCCCATTAATAATATTGGGACTCGAGTCCAACTCGAGTCAGAGGGGGGAATCAGTCCGACTCACGAGTCGAGCCCTGGAGTCCAAGTCCCCATCCCTGAAATTCACACACATGAGTGCAAAAGGAACAGAGTGAGCTGAAGCCTGAAAGTCCAACAATCTCAGTGACAATAGGAGCAATTTAGCTTCCACGCGATGTTGTGATGGCTACCAATTTGGATGGTCTTAAGATAGGATAAGACAAATTTATGTAGAATAAAGATACCAATTGTACAATTTATGTAGAATAAAGATACCAATTCACAATGGCTATATATTACCTCCAGTATTGGAGGCTGCATGCCTCTGAATACCAGTTGCTGGGCATTTTTAAAATGGGAATTTTTAAAAATGGGAAGCAGTATATAAGTATGCGAAAATAAATAAACATGAGTGCACAGGTACACATGCCCTGCTTGTGGGCTTCCCATAGGCATCTGGTTGGCCTCTCTGAAAAACAAGATAGAATCATAGAATCATAGAAGAGTAGAGTTGGAAGGGGCCTATCAGGCCATCGAGTCCAAACCCCTGCCCAATGCAAGAGTCCAAGTCAAAGCATCTCTGACAGGTGGCTGTCCTTGAATGCCTCCAGAGTGAGAGAGCCCACCACCTCCCTAGGTAGTGGGTTCCATTGTCTTATTGCTCTGACAGTCAGGAAATTTTTCCTGCTGTTTACGTAGGTGGAATCTGGGTTCCTGTAACTTGAGCCCATTATTCCGTGTCCTGCAAACTGGGATGATCAAGAAGAGATCCTGGTCCTTGTCATTGCTGCTGCTACAACAACAGCAATTATCTTGGCCTGGCCACTATTTTCATTCTGCAGAATGTGTTGGTGTTGAAAGAGATTTGTAATCTGTGTGCTAGCCTTGCCAGGCGTTCCACGCACAGCAGCAGAGTATCTCCCACACAGCAGCAGCAGACCCAGCAGCGATCCAGCAGCTCAGCCACTCCAATTGCAGATTAATCCAGGACACAGGAATCACTCTGTAACAGCAACAGGTCTATTCTACCCGTTTATTTACTTATTCAAAGTAAGCACTACAGAGTATACATTCCCTAGATACAGTCCATGTGCAGAGTATAAATGCATAGCAAGCATTAGTCCAGTGGAGAGAAGGAGAACTTCACCCCACCAATGCAAAGAGTTACAGTGTAGCAGTTGCAAGAACAAGAAGAAGAACACAATAGCAAAGCTAAAGTTCTTCCCCTTAAAATGGCTTCTGTCTGGAGCAGTTCACTACGTCAGAGAAAACAAACATGTGACAGTTGGTTCCCAGAGATCCTTTCCCAGGCTGGTCCAGGAATAGTACAATAACACACATTCCTGGCTGAGACGTAAACATAACTGTTTGAGGTAGCCATTGTACCAAAACAAACCATAACAAAACAAAACAAAAGCTCCCAGCTTGCAGCTGATAACACAACAGAATGCCACAAATTTATTCTCATTCTGGAGGTGTGTGTGTGTGTGTGTGTGTGTAGGTGGGGAGGACTCCTTTTTCTATGGTGGTTTGAAAAAGAAAAACCTTAGATGCTTTCTCATAAAAAATATCTTCCGAGAAATTGAATACAAAAGAAACCAAAGAAGAGAGCAAGGGAGGGTTCCTAACACAGCACTCCCCTTTTTAGAAATCAGACCCGTTAACACAGAACTAAACAATATGGGGAGAAATTCAAATGAGGAGAAATTTAAAAGCATCATTTGCTTTTCACAAAACAAAATGAAGCCCCAAAATAAATTACATCGTTTTAGGGTGCAATTCAGTCCGGATGCCTGCAGCCCTTTGAACTCGGAGGATGACAGGCATCCTATGCAGGTCAGGAGGATCACAGAGGCGAAGGTCGCTTCTGCACTCCTTCTGCCCTGCAAAGCACTTAGATGGCAGATTTCGGCTTCAGAGGGGGAGGGAAGGAGGCTGAGACACCACCAGGATACCTCATGTCTTGGCAGTACCTGTCTCTCCCCCACCCACCGGAATGCTCACAAAACCCCTTCTCCAAGGTCATGTTTGTGACCTCAGAGAAGCAGCCGCTGTGGTTCTTTCTGCACTGTCTGTGAGGGCAGGGGGAAGGCACTCCAAGCTTGGAGTCCCAGCTCCGACCTCAGACCGGGTTTCCGAGGTCCGAGCTCAGACTCCCCAAAATCCTGTAGCCATCTAGATACTGTCTAGTGGCCTTAAGGTTGTGCTGTTAGTCTCAGATGTACTCGCTGTACTTTGCATCATGATGTGGGATGTAGTTATTTTGTTCTATCTCCAAATGAGGCAGGACAAGATTCCTAAAAAAAAATATGTTTCTTGATTTCACAGATATACTCTGGCTCCTGAGCAGCCCTATCCAGTTCAATTCCAACAATGTTTGGATGTTGCCATACATTTTATGAAACATGCAGGAGACTTTCGGGTGGATCCTGACCGCATCATAATTTCTGGAGACAGCTTTGGGGGTTTGCTTACAGTTTCTGTTTGCCAAATGATTGCACAGAGAGATGATGTCCCCAAACTACGTGCTCAGATGTTGATCTATCCTGTTCTTCAGTCTGTGAAACATAGTTTGCCTTCATATAGGCAAAATGCTCATGTGCCTCCTTTGACTCAGAGGCAGGTTGTGAAATTTGCTTTACAATATCTCCAGAAAAATGTAGCATTAGAGGAGGCTGTTTTGGATGGGTCCCATGTCCCCAATGAAATGAAAATGAAATATAGGAAATGGCTAAATCCAGATAACATACCTGAGGAATTCAAAGTCAGACAATTCAAACCTCCAGTACCCAGACACCCTTTTGGTGATATCCAAGATACTGTAGACCAGTTGTGTGGGCCACAGCTTTCTCCACTTTTAGTTGAAGATGCCATGATTCAACAACTTCCACAGACTTTCATTTTGACAGTTCAGTATGATGTTCTGAGAGATGATGGAATCTTGTTCAAAAAACGATTAGAAGACAACGATGTCCCAGTGTCCTGGCACCACATTGAGGATGGATTTCATGGATTTTTATGTTTAATTAATATTTGGTTGATAACATTTTCATGCTCCAAAAGGGGGATAGACAGTATGATCAGCTACATCAAAGGCTTATAAATTTCCATTAGCTAATGCAAGAAGACATATACGTTGTTATATTTTGGTCAACAGGGATGAAATATTTAACTAGTTCACTTGTGCATTTAAATGTTTAAATTATTTTAAATATAAAAAATAACATTGACTGTAATCCAGCCTTCCCCAATCTGGTGCCCTCCAGATGTTTGTACTACAACTCTCATCATCCACAGCCATGTGAATGATCTGGAGGGCATGCAGATGGGGAAAGCTGCTGTTATCTATAATTGATAAATTTTTGGATAAGTATGGCCCTATGAGAAGTAAAAATGTTCTGGTTTGTTTTCTTAAACCTTTGTGCAAAAATGCATGTATTCAGAGAAATGCAGTCAAAAAATGTGTTTGAATTTTTATGTGAATTTTAAAATAAACAACAATTCAAAATTCAGGGTGTACTGAACTTAAGACTGGAAAAATTAGAAACTGAAAGAAACTGAAATTGATAATTTGTCTATCCCTAGAAATGGATACCACAATTTGGTCAGAGTGGCATCTAGGCACTAACCTGTGGGCCAGGAACTTTCCTCTTCAGCAGATGGAAAGTGTGCATGGAATACCCCTGGCTGGGGCCAGTTTTAGGGATAAATGGGTGTCAGGGAGTAATTTTGGCCCTCCCCCCAATATTTTCTTACAAATGTAGCCAGTCTTTACCATCATTGGAAACCCTCTCTTACTCTCTCTTCCTCGCCCCCGTCAGCTTTGGGGAGCCGCTTTACCAATGTGAACATACCTTGGGTTAGATCTGGATTTAATCATACTTAGAGCAGATCCACTGAAATAAATGAGACTTAAGTTGGTCAGGGCTAACCTAAATCCCATTTATTTGAATGGGTCTACTCAAAGTTTGACTACATCTGGATCCAACCCATAATAAACAGAATTGAAATTGTGTCTTCCTTACACTTCACGCGATTTGGAAGCTATACTTCTATTAATGCAGCCCAAAATAGCATTTGCCTTCTTTGCAGCCATATCGCATTGCTGGCTCATATTCAGTTTGTGATCTACCACAATTCCAAGATCCTTCTCACTTGTAGTATTGTTGAGCCAAGTGTCCCCCATTCTGTAACTGCATTTGGTTTCCTTTCCTTAGGTGCAGCACTTGGCATTTATCCCTATTAAATTTCATTCTGTTGTTTTCGGCCCAGCACTCCAGCCTATCGAGATCTCTTTGAATTTTGTTTCTGTCTTCCAGAGTATTAGCTGTTCCACCCAACTTTGTGTCATCTGCAAATTTGATAAGCATTCCCTGTACCTCCTCATCCAAGTCATTAATAAAAATGTTGAAGAGCACCGGCCCAGGACCGAGCCCTGTGGTACCCCGCTCGTTACCTCTGTTGTGACATGTATCACAATCACCAGCTGTGGCACATTGTTTACAAATGAAAGGAACAGAATGGCTGGTAAACAAGTTATGTTTTGTCTCCTACTTCCTGTGTGTTTCTCATGGGAAAAGTAGGTGTGAAAGAAATACGAGCTAGTCACGTGGTTTGTATGTTCTGATGACGTACTGACTTGTTGTTTCTCTGTCTGTAGCCATTTTGGAGAGATGTTGAACTGTTCTCTCTTTTTCACTCTTTTGTCTTCTGACTAGTGCTTGCT